>LR738710.1:220089291-220183087 GCA_902687465.1 Secale cereale | reverse complement strand
GCGCCACCTCCCCGGCGGCCGGCGGCGACACCCACCCTTCCCCGCCTTCTTCCGCGCCACCGCCCTGGCGGCCGGCGGCCACCCCCCACCCCTCCCCGCCTTTTTCCGCGCCAAGCACCACGGAGAGCGAGCCAAAACGGCCGACACTGCATTCCGCCGGCGACGATATTTCCGCGGCGGCGTTTAGGAAGCGACGGCGCACCTCACCTTCGCCCCAAGACCACCGGGGGGATCCGCCGCTGAAGCATCCTGCCTCAGTCATGCATGACAGGCGGAAGCGAACTGCAAAGATGACTACTCCATCGCATTCGTCGTGGATGCGAACTGCAGTACACAATCTGAGAAGAAGCACTAGGAAAAAGGGCGTAGATCAACACATATGCAGTTTTACATTTTAAAAAACATATTAACTTGTAATATGTTTGATAAAATGCAGTTCTCTTCTATATGAAAAAGAAAATAAGATCTCAGAATGCGGTTCTCTTCTGTATAAGAACTCTGAGATCGGAATGTCATTTGGAGAATGCAGTTCTCTTCGTCGTATAGAACCTGACATGACCATGAATCAATACAGAATGCAGTTAGAAGACAAAAAAATGTAGAGTCAGACTAGGATTCGCGTACACTGTAGTGCGGGCGTCGCGTTTAAAAGCTTGCACTGCAGTATGCTTCGAGTACACAATGCAGTGCGCTTAGTGCAAAAAAAATGTGAAAAACAAAAACTAGGCTGCAGTGCGGATGAATTTTGAAAATCGACGACAAACAAGTTGAATTCGTCTTTGCAGTCCCATGTGATAAGGTGAGATGCAGTGCGGATGCATATATTTAAAAAAACTTGGCTGCTAATCATATGAGATAACGCAGTGCGCTGCGAACATGTTACAACTCACAAGGAGGAGTTGGCTGAAAGCTCCATTATGCACATATTTGACATTGTCACCATGTGCCACCAAAAAAAAACACACACACACAAAAACTAACTAGACCGATATATACAAAAGCACACAGCATGGTGTTTACAGCTTTGGGCATCGAGAACTAGACACAGCGACCATACATTGCTGTTTACATAAAGTTCTGGAGCACACACGAACAAGACATCAACACACATAGAAAAAAGATCTGCTATCATTTATGCCTCATCCTGCTCCTTCGAATCCAGTCTTGGAGAGAAGCCAAGAGAAATGCAAGGATTTCTTAGATCCTCCGGGAACTCGGTGACAACGACCATGTTTTCTGGGTGGAACAGAATCTGGAACAAAAACTCAGCCTTCCAATCCTGAATAACAGCTTCCTGCGATGAAGAAAAAAATAAAATAAAAAAATATATAACATCATCTACGAAAAAAGAAACTGACGAAAAAAATATCAAGGAATGAGGAGATATTGCTGAGTCAAAAAGAAGATACTTACACTACGATTTCCGAATTTCACAACAAAGGTTTTGCCGTCGTAATACTGAGCCATCTTCAGAACATAAAAGCTGCACTCGTTGGGGCCCTGCTCAGGGGTGCCCAAATAGCTAGCTTTCTTTGAAACACCCACCCAGTCTACCGACTCCTTTCTCTTGTACTCTTTTTCTCCATAAACCCTCTTCAACAATGCAGTCATCCTGATCATCTGGTGGAAAATAAAAAAAAACACATCACAACAAAAATTGTTGAACACGCCCACGCATGAAAAAAAACAAGAAATGTGAAAAAAGGAAATTTTTTACCATTTCAGTGCGGTCGCTGTGGTATTCAGACTTATGCCACCGCGTCGTTTGATCAACCGGTCCGCTGTACCTCCTAGTGTCATGAATGTCAAGGGTCTCACGGTGCCTATTCATCGTGTATAGCGAATAATGCTGGTCTTTCAACTGTGGTAACAGAATCTGATTTTGTTTCATCAAATTTGTTATGGAATCGATCAGTGAAAAGGGATTACTGTAAAAAATTTGGAGAGAAAATAAATAGAAAAAGGCTGAACAAAAGCAAATCTGATAACTTACTAATTTGCAATCAAGAAGGTTCTCGTCATCACGGACATAAAGTTCGAACTGCTGTGCTGCATCTTCGACGTTAAACTTGCTGTGGACAAAAGGCAACACAACATTTCCATTTGCATCTCTATCCGCGTGATCATTCATTTGAAGCACATACTGCGTGTGGGTAATTCACAAAAGAAAGTTAATGCAGTTCACCTTAAAAATATGTTCGCTCCGACGCTTAATAAAAAAACGGATCACGCTTCTCTAAAAAACAGTATGCAGTTCACAAAATTCTCACCATAATTTGTTTCATTTTAAGATGCATCGGTTAAGACACACACAAAAAAATGTATGCAATTCAGTACATTCTAAAAACAAATTATTATACACTATTTACTGCAGTTCACTAGAGCAGAAAAAAAAAGAAAAAAAAGAGAAATACCGTGATAAACAAAGGGGACAGCAGAACGCGTTCGCCAGATCGATAAACCACATTCATACTCTCGTCATTCTTCCAGAACCTGATGATATGATCCATCAATTCCGAGTCCATAAAACCACCTTTGGTGAAAGTTAAGAACATGTAGTCCACAGACACGGTGTAGAGTTCGATAGGATTCCTGTGCAGGAAAAGCGCGGACCTGCACAAAAGAAACGGCAAAAGGTGGGGGGGGGGTTAGTAGCACAAAAGCAAAAACACAGAAAAGAACATTACACACATTAAAAATCAAAAAATATATAAAAAACTAACGAAAAAAGAACTGACTCGCTGTATTTCTGCCTGAATTGTGTGCTCGTGATGAGTTGCAAGACTTTCCTCTTCTCCACAAGATGGCTGAATCTCGCAGGATTCAACTTCTCTACAGGAGATCGAAACTTTGATGGCTTCTGCACAGGCCTCCTGTTTGATAGAATTAGTGCCTCGCTGTCCGTCGGGGGTTCCACAGCTGCGCTCCTGGTCCTCCTATGCACTGGTGGTGGCCTCTCAAAATCATCATCGCTATCTTCAGCATTCGGAGGGCTCGCAGCTTTCTTCACATACTTGACATTGACAGGAGATTTCTCAAGAGCTTTTTCCTTCGAAGTGTCGGCGTCACTCCTCAACATCTTACACACAGGTTCTTTCACGACCTTGACGGGAGGTTCATCAAGGACAACTTTTTGAATAGTTGGAGTATGAACCTGAGTTTCAAACAAGGAAATACCTCCTTGGTGTGCGCCTTCATCAAAGCCTGCACACAAAAAAAATTGGATAATGAGCAAAAGTAGTGAAAAAGAATCATCAAGTTCCCTAAGGAAAAGTCATTTTTAAACACACAAATGGGGTTCTACTAAAAAAGCTTAACAAAAGTAGTCGACCTACCCTCTCTGTACCAATGAAGTTCACTTAATAAAAAAGGTGTGTGACTAAAAAAAATGTAATAACCTTATTTAAAAATTAAAAGTGATGTCAGGTCCAGACAGCAATGCGACGAGGTCAGCCAACTATAGAGCATCGCCTTCCTGATGTAGCCCATGTGCTCCTTCCCAAACTTGGCAATCGTTTCACCATCCCAGGTCTGCATGAACTGGAACATGTAAAATCCACAATCATGCCTGCAAAGAAAAACCAACACAAAACACATTAACAATGCAGTTCACTCAGTAATAAAAGTGCTACTGATGTTAGTAAAACAATGCAGCTCCATACACACAAAGATTACCGAGGGAGAACAACAAATAACACATTAGTAATGCAGTTCGCTCAAGGGAAAAGGTGATTCTAATTTAGTAAAAACAATGCAGCTCACTTACACAAGAAAAAATGAAGGAGTAAAAAGAAAAAAGGAGAACAGGTACAAACCCGTTTCCCTGTTGCGGGACGTTAATATGAGTCAGCGCATAGCCGTCCAGGGTGGGAGGGTTCAACGGCTCGTCGCAGCTGGTGCTGCCATCTTTCCAGACTTTTTTGATGTTCCTGACCATTTTCCTGAAGACAACACTTGCAGCAGCGCTGTCTCCTTCGTTCAATGAGTCCAGGAGCTCAAAATGCTTCTCTCGCAGGTTCAAAGTGACCAAGCAGTAGTGGCCTATCAGGGGCACCTATGTAATTGCGCTGTGCCGTCTCCCATGCCTATAAATGCACGTCCCATCATGGTCAAAAGTTCTTCTACCACCTCTCCACCTCGAACAACCCTAGCGCCTCCGCTAGCTCTCGACGACGCCAGCGACGAAGCGCTTAGCTGCCGCAACCTCATCGACGCCGTCCTCATACCGGCCGCGGACATCTTCTACTCCGCCACCACCGTAGCTGTCCTCCGTCGCCAAGTAAGGGCACGGAAGATCGAACTGCTGGGCATCCAACTCCTCTCCGTCTAAGCAGTTCATCGTGTGGTAAATAAAACTTGCCTTTTACCATCTTCTTGATCCATAAAGATTCATCTCTTTTACCACAAGTGGTTTCTGCCTACATATATATATATATATATATATATATATATATATATATATATATATATATATATATATATATATATATATATATATAGATCTATCATGTCTGCATCTCATATCCTGCCTAGTACATTCACATATGCTTCAAACATAGTTAGATTCCTCACTTGTACCTATTCGTGGATTCGTACAAATCTGGAACCAACTCTCATCATATGAGTGAATGTCTTCGCGCTATGAGGTCAAAGTCTTCAAAACTGTTTTATCTTCAAAAACTTTTGAGAATGCATATGACCTCTTCCCCTTCCCTCGCATCTCTAATGCTGTCACAGGTACATGTCCGTGGGAGAATCCCTTGATTCTCATAGTCTGCATTCATTTGCAGAATTTTTGCAGTGTCACATTCACTCCCCTGAAGACAGTTCCTGTCTGACCAGCAGACCGAAGCATTTGCCTATTTTTAAGCCATTCAGTTTGAAGCCCTTCAGGTTGAAGCCAATGGCAACTGACAAGACAGTTAGAAAGGGTGGCAGACAGCGTCGTGGCAACACCTGCATTGATTTGCCTCCTGATCTCATTGAGATGTACAAGACTGATCCAGAGGAGGATTATAATCAGAGGAAGACACGAATCCAATGGATTCGAAGATACTGGGCTGAACAGTGGTTCAAGTACAGGTTCGTGACCCAAGAGTATGATGAGAAGAATGCCATCAAGCATCCATGGGGAGATATCACCTATAAAAATCTTCCCCCCAAGACTCGTGTTGAAGCCATTGCTCAAGGCTTCTACCCTTGCATGGTCAGAGGGCCTCAGCCTGCTGATGCTGATCCTAGCTCTTTGCTCTGGTGTCGTGACGACAATCTGTTCAAGCGAAATCTTCAATATGCCAAGAACTCGGCCAAAGAGAACAAGAAGCATTGGGGATTAGACTTCAATCCTGGCCCCTCTGCGCCCCGCGCTAATGGCACACGCGAAGCTGAACCAAACCTGGTTGGGCCCTTCTACAACTTAGAAGGCCTCATTAGTCACATCAGGGTTCAAGGGGCAGATGTGGATCAGCCTGCAGCAGATGTTGATTCTGAAGAAGCGCCTACAACACCGAAGCCCAAGAAGAAGAAATCAAAGGCTTCGAAGACCACTCCACCAATTGCTTCCAGAGTGAAGCCTTTGGCCACTGCTCAATCAGCACCAAATATGCAATCTGAGGAACACTCTCGCATCTCCAAGAGCAGACAGCTGAAGAAGAAGCCATCGCACAACCCCAGTCCAGCTCTCACTCCTGACGCTGTTCTGAAGACTGCCAATGATGCCCTTGATCTCTCAAGTGATGAAGATCTTGGTGACGATGCTCGGGAGCTACTGATCAAGAGCAAGCAAGATGCTGAAATATTCAATGATTTGCCGCTCTTTGACGTGGAAGTGCTCAATAACTTCATTGATGAATGGTTTGACACCCCAACCTTAGCTTCAACGATCTTCAACTTCCAGTTGGCCTCAGCGTCTCCTTCCATGGCGCCATTGCTTCTGAGCTGGCTCTGGCTCAGAGAATTGTTGAGCTAAAGCAAAAGATCGACTATGAAAAGGCTCAGTTCAAGAAGCATGTGGACAAGCTCAGCGTACAAGAAATTCATAACTTCAAAGTTATGACGCATCAGCTCAAGGAAGCCTTTCGCCAGAGGTGTGATGAAGCTAAAGGTTCTCGTGAGCGAATCAAGGACTTGGCTGCCAAATGTGTTCAAGTGTTCAATGAAGCTGAAAAGCACAAGGCCCTTGGGTGTCCTGGCATTGACCCAAGAATGGCTGCCAAGAAAAAGAAGAAGCAACCTGTGCCCGAAGCTGAAGAATGAGGGCAGCAAATGCCTCGCACAGTCTTCCCTGCTAGCATGACTGGCACGAAGCCTAAGGCAACCACTTCAAAGCTCAAGAAGACAAAGGTGGCTGAAGCTGAAGCTCGCAAGCGCAAGCAAACTACTGATGAAGCTCCACCAACCAAGAAGCGCAAAACCAAGAAGGATAAGGCTGCTTCCAAAGAGCCTATCTTTGTCGAGCCCATCTCAGTTGCTCGCCCTGCATCTGCCCAAAGAGAACGTCGAATGACTGTTCATGAGCCTGCTCCCACAGAGGCTGATAACATTCCAGCTATTGACCCCACCTAAGCTGAAGACATGGGTCCTCATGACAATGTTGAAGATGATGAAGTCCTTCCTCAGATCGAGTACAACGTTGAATCTTCGTCTGTTCTTACGAACAACGAACGCATCAGCATTGGTCGTCCATTGACGCCAATTGCACAGGATGACTCGTGGGGTGATCACCCACAGGATACACCAGCCACACCTCAGCCAACTCAAGACACCAGTTCGGTGCTTGAAGATGAAGACTTTGAGGCCCAACAACCTCCATCCCCTCAGGTGTCGCCAGTTTTTCGCAGGCTTCGCAAAGGACCAAGGCCTCAAGTCGTCGCCCCAAGTGTTCCAGAAGGAGTAGAGCAACCATCTGTACCTGACGCTGCTCCTACTGTGAACCCCTCAGAATCTAAAACCAAAGCGGCTGAAGATATTCCGGCTGCATCAGCCGAAGAAGAACCACCCCAAGGAGAAGAACAACCCCAAGCGGAATATGAACGTACTGCCACACCCCCTGATCTCGAGGAGAACGTGTCCGACCCTCCAGCTCCTGAAGTAGAGGTTACAAATTTAGAGGCTGCCACCACCAACACTGAAGCCAATGACGTGGTCATGGCTGAAGCTAATGTGGCACATGAAGACACAATGGTGCCTGAAGTTATGGCGCCTGAAGACAGTGCTGCACCTGAAGCAAATCTGCAGCATGAAGCTAATGCCTCTGCTCCTGTTATGCCTCCTAGGCCCCATACAATTGAGCAAGCATACAACCAAGATGATAAACTCATTGCTGTCCGGTGGCACATTCTGACTCCACCACCTACCACTGGACCGCATGCTGCTGGTCCTCAGTTTGATCATCATGTTGAGCACAGGCCTCAAGTACAAAAGCCTAAGCCAAGACTGCCAAGGTTTCCAGGTATTGCAACCTCTCAAGGGTCATTCAATGCCAATAGCTTCACTGCGCACAACACCTTCTTTGACAGCGCCAAGAACCCATATTCCAAGCCAAGAATATCATCAGATAGGTTCTGGAGCCATCAGCAGCGCAGTTACTACTCAAGAGTACTCTATGATCAAGGGCGCATTTTCCCTCATATGCTTCTTGACACTGAAGCTATTGCTAGTCTGCCTTGCCTGGAGGAAGCTCTTCACAGCTTCCGTGATGCTGGCCTGCTCAATTTTGTAACAGACAAAGAGCATTGGAATGAAGAGCTGCTTCTGCAATTCTATGCAACCCTCCACATTCGAGGCTTCAGCAGGGATCCGAAGACATGGGTCCTTGAGTGGATGACAGGCAATGTCCATCATGAAGCCAAAGCCTTTAATTTCATTGAGCTTACTGGCCTGCCCACTCTAGGAGATCTGTATGAACCTGGCTGTCAATTGCACAATGAAGCCTTGGAGAGTATATTTCAAAAGCGCCAGCCCAACATGAGCCAAATGCTATGCATGATGAAGCCTCTGCCAAGTGATGTTGAATATCCTAAGGACTTCTTTGTGGAAGACCTAGAGTACCTGCCGCGCACCACCTATCGTATCATCAGGCGTACTCTATGGCCCGTCAAAGGACATTCTTCATCAGCCAAGCTTGAAGGCACTATTGACTTTGGTCTTCTATATCTTCAATGGCATCAGCTTCAATGCTCAAGATTTCTTCATTAGGCAAATGGCTATGTCTGGATCTGATCTATTTGGTCTGAAATACTATGCCCCTTGGATTATGCGCCTCATCAAGCTGCACTCAGCTGTCACCTATCAGCCCTCTGCTCGCAACCATCACATCTTCTTGCCTGATGTTGATATGTCAGCTGAAGCTATCTACCAAGAGCCTACCGAAGAGCCTGTTTGTCTTCATAACGCTGATCACCAGAGCTTCACTCAGCAGATTGAAGGAGTTCCAGCAGTCTCGCGCATTTATCCTCTGGTTGGCCGTACTCGTCTACCTCGATAAGCTGAAACCGAAGCCACTGAGAGCACAATCGCCCAAAGGCCTCAGAAGCGATCTCGAGTTCTAAATAACCGAGAGCTTCTAGTTGCCCTCCATCAGAAACAGGATAAGCATCACCTCTGGCTAAAGCGTCAGATGCAAAGCCTCTTGGTGGATGTCAATCGCATTCGCAATCTTGCCACCAAGAATGCCTTTGTTGCTCATGAAACCTGTCGGAGGTCTTGGAAGAGTTTGACCTTGCTGAGTGCTGAAGCAGATCTTCAAGACAATGGCTTCACAGAGAGATTCAAGTTTGACCACACTCCTCCAAGGACCGTTGTTATACGTCGAACTCCATCTCTTGAAGATTCTGAATACTCCTCCTCCGCTACAACAATTGACGCCTGGGTGATAGATGATCAAGATGATGCTACCTCACCTCCTCCTACTTCAGCGCGCATCGACACTGCACCAACTACTTCTGCACCGCCAAACACCAACGTCGACCCTGCTTCCTCTTCTGCTCCAACTGGGAACGAGTAGATGCTCTATGTCGTCAAACCTTTTTGGTCCTTACTGACAAAAGGGGGAGAAGCATATGAGTTGATAGTCTTCAAGCGGGTCCATATGGGCGGGTGCTTTATAATTTGCCTAGTGTTTACAACTCTCGTTTTTGCTACATTTGGTTCTTCGAGTTGTAACACTTAAAGTGATGGTCGGCTGCTACGTTTTTATGCTACTCTGTAATGCGATGATAAATTCCGCATCTGCTACCTTATATTCCGCACTTAGTCATTATTGCAGACGTCCATTTTTCATTATGCATGTCATTATCTTCGACATATCAATCGTGCATGATGAATTGTCTTCATAAGTTGAAGAGGATCTCCACAAGTACAACCTGCCATGTGCATTTGCATTCAAAGGCAAATCAACAATATGCACATCTTCAGGGGGGGCCTTTTGCTACTTACGAAGACAATACCTTTATCCTTTACAATTTCACATATCTTTATCCCCGTTGAAAACTTCAACCAGTTTGTCATCAATCACCAAAAAGGGGAAGATTGTAAGTGCATCTAGTGCCACCCCTAGTTGGTTTTGGAGTATTGACGACAAACCTGGTTGAGGGACTAATGTGTTTGTGAGAATTGCAGGATAACACGGGTAGTAGTCCCTCATTAATTCGGTTTACCTACCGGAGATGACCCCTAAAAATGTATGAAGACATTGACATCAGTGGTGGTATATGAAGATAATCATACTGAAGACTATGACTAGAGAATACACTGTGCGAAGACTATGGAGAACGAATACTTAGTTGTTTCATTGTTTCCTTTTCTTCTTTGTTGAGTCATAGGAACCACCGTACTATTAAGTGGGGTCCAAGTGAACTAAGTCAGAGTGACTGAAGTGATGCTCAACCAAATCCTATGTCTTCGAGCGAAGACTATGAGAGCAAATCTTATCCAGAGTCGGATGAGTCAGCCTTACTTGTAGCCCAAGTAAAGTTGTCGTGTGAGTGTTTGAAATCTGACCGTTGGAATACGTGTGAGTTCCTTAGTGACCCAGGGTCACTTCGGACAAATCAGGTCGGGTTGCCCAGTGACTATAAATAGCCCACCCCCTACACCATAAATTGGTGGCTGCTCAGAGTTATTGCACGACTTTTGTCGATTGAGAGCAACCCACCTCCGAAGCATTTGAGAGAGAAATCCTAGCGAGGACAAATCCCAAACACCCAGAGCCAAAGAGTGTTAGGCATCACTGAAGTCTTTCTGTTTGTGTGACCTGAAGACTTATTACACTTGAGGACTGTGTTTCCTCCAGCCGGTTAGGCGTCGTGTTCTGAGCATCCAAGATTCATTGTGGATCACCGGTGAACGAAGTCTGTGAAGGTTTGGAAGTCTACCTTGAAGACTTACCAGAGTGATTGGGCGAGGACTAGGTGTCCTTAGCTCAAGGGGAACAAGGTGAAGACGCGGTCTTCTGAGTTAAATCTCAGCCTCCCTAACCAGACGTACAGTTGTCACAGCAACTGGAACTGGTCTAACAAATCACTGTCTTCCCCGAGCTACTGGTTCTATCCTTTCCTTCCCTTTACTTACTGATCTATGTTGTGAAGTCATTGCATGCCTGCCTTATCTGGTTGACTTCACTGGGTATCTACTTGCTGTGATTGGCTTCATTCCTTCTTCCATCATGATCCCTACTGCCTAGCTGCTATTAGTCTTCGTGCTTTCACTTCATTGAATACATGACTATGGCTAGTCTAGTGTAGTCTACTTTTCGCTGCATACTAATAGGATTGAGTTTATCTTTTGTCTTCAAAACTAACATGTTTTGAAGCATTTCATAAAAATCGCCTATTCACCCCCCTCTAGTCGATATACTGCACTTTCAGAAACAAAGCTCGTCTCGTTGCTCAAGGATACACTCAAGTCAAAGGGATTGACTTCGATGAAACATTTGCTCCTGTGGCTAGACTAGAAGCTATTCGTACACTGCTAGCCTATGCAAATCATCACAACATACTTCTATATCAAATGTATGTAAAGAGTGCCTTTCTCAATGGAAGGATTGAAGAAGAAGTTTATGTTGCACAACCACCTAACTTTGAAGATCCAAAACATCCTGATATGGTATACAAGCTCAACAAGGCACTGTATGGCCTCAAACAAGCGCCTTGTGCTTGGTATGACACACTCAAAGACTTCCTGAAGAGCAAAGGCTTCAAACCTGGATCCCTGGACCCCACACTCTTCACGAAGACATAAGATGATGAGCTATTTGTCTGCCAAATCTATGTGGACGACATTATCTTCGGCTGCACGGACAAGAAATACAGCGATGAGTTTGGTCACATGATGCAAGAGAAATATCAAATGTCCATGATGGGTGAGCTGAAGTTCTTCCTTGGTCTTCAAATTCATCAGCAAAGGAACGGCATCTTCATATCTCAAGAGAAGTACCTTAAAGATTGCGTGAAAAAGTTTGGAATGCAAGACTGCAAAGGGTACTCGACGCCAATGCCTGCTAAACATCATCTGGGTACCGATGCCAATGGTAAAGATTTTGATCAACATGTATACCGCTCCATGATTGGTTCTTTGCTTTATTTATGTGCATCTAGGCCAGATATTATGCTTAGTGTTTGCATGTGTGCTCGATATCAAGCGGCACCAAAGGAGTCGCATCACTTTGGTGTGAAGCGAATACTTCAATATTTGGCTTACATCCCAACACTAGGATTATGGTATCCAAAGGGCTCAGAATTTGATCTAGTTGGATTCTCAGATGCTGATTATGCTGGTGACAAGGTTGATCGCAAGTCCACATCAGGCACATGTCACTTTCTAGGACGATCTCTTGTCTGTTGGTCTTCAAAGAAGCAGAACTGTGTATCACTCTCCACTGCTGAATCTGAATACATTGATGCTGGATCTTGCTGCGCTCAGCTTCTTTGGATGAAGCAAACACTCAAGGACTATGGCGTCCATCTGAAGCATGTGCCACTCTACTGTGATAATGAAAGCGCTATCAAGATTGCCAACAATCCAGTTCAGCACTCGAAGACAAAACTCATTGAAATTCGTCATCACTTTCTCAGAGGTCATGTCATGAAGGAAGATATTGATATCATACACGTCAACACTGAAGAGCAACTGGCAGATATCTTCACAAAGCCCTTAGATGAGAAAAGGTTTTGCAAGTTGCTGTGTGAGCTAAATATCTTAGAATCCTCAAATGTTCTGTAATCAGGCACACATCCTAACACTTATGCATATTGATGACTTAGATGTGCAACACACGAAGTAAAGTATATCTTCAATCAATGAAGACTTACATTCTAAGTGTGAATACATTAACTAGGAATTTGACTTCGGAGCACCACGATAATTGTGCGCCATGTCTAGGTCTAATACTTCCTATACGGTGGGTAAAGCCACCACCAAATCCTTGTTTGAAGTGTTTCTCGTGGCGTTACATTTGCAAAGTCTTCGCACTTGGTTTATCTTCATATAGGATATATATATATATATATATATATATATATATATATATATATATATATATATATATATATATATATATATATATATATATATATATATATAGAGAGAGAGAGAGAGAGAGAGAGAGAGTTGTGTTCTGTCCTCTACATCATTCACTTATAGCTATGTCTTATTATTTGAATCTTTTGAACTAAGTGAATGTGATCGGACCCTAACCTCTCTATGCTTTCTCATCTCACACTCTGTCTGTCCAAATCATATGCATTCTGTTGGAACTGTCGAATATCTTCTCTGCGTCCTTGTCAGCAGAAGATACGGAGACAAACTTTAAATCTGATTTTAATGCTCCATCCTTTATGCCTGAAATCCGGAGAAGCCGGAATGACCACTCCGACAGTCGTGGTGTACGTGGGATCGTGGGACAACTCCCAATGCGTTACATGACCGACACGTGTCCCTCGTATGTGAACCTTCAGGGGCACCTGCGTAATTGCACTGTGCCATCTCCCATGCTTATAAATGCATGTTCCATCACGATCAAAAGTTATTCTACTACCTCTCCACCTCGACCAACCCTAGCGCCTCTGCTAGCTCTCGACGACGCCGACGACGAAGCGCTTCGCTACCGCGGCCTCGTCGATGTCGTCCTCACGTCGGCCGCGGACATCGTCTACTCCGCCGTCGCCGTAGCTGTCCTCCGTCGCCAAGTTAGGGCATGGAAGATCGAACTGCTGGGCATCCAACTCCTCTCCGGCTAAGTAGTTCATCGTGTGGTAAATACAACTTTCCTTTTACCATCTTCTTGATCCATAAATATTCATCACTTTTACCACAAGAGGTTTCTGCCTACACAAATATATAGATCTATCATGTCTGCATCTCATATCTTGCCTAGCACATTCACATATGCTTCAAACATAGTTAGATTCCTCACTTGTACCTATTCGTGGATTCGAACAAATCTGGAACAAACTCTCATCATATGAGTGAATGTCTTCGTGCTGTGAGGTCAAAGTCTTCAAAACTGTTTTATCTTCAAAAACTTCTGAGAATGCATATGACCTCTTCCCCTTCCCTCGCATCTCTAATGCTGTCACAGGTACATGTCCGTGGGAGAATCCCTTGGTTCTCATAGTATGCATTCATTTGCAGAATTCTTGCAGCGTCACATTCACTCCCCTGAAGACAGTTCCTGTCTGACCAGCAGACCGAAGCATTTGCCAGTGTTGAAGCCATTCAGTTTGAAGCCCTTCAGGTTGAAGCCAATGGCAACTGACAAGACAGTTAGAAAGGGTGGCAGACAGCGCCGTGGCAACACCTCCAAATATTTGCCTCCTGATCTAAGTGAGATGTACAAGACTGATCGAGAGGAGGATTATAATCAGAGGAAGACACGAATCCAATGGATTCGAAGATATTGGGCTGAACAGTGGTTCAAGTACAGGTTCGTGACCCAAGAGTATGCTGAAAAGAACGCCATCAAGCATCCATGGGGAGATATCACCTATAAAAATCTTCCACCCATGACTCATGCTGAAGCCATTGCTCAAGGCTTCTACCCTTTAATGGTCAGAGGGCCTCAACCTACTGATGCTGATCCTACTTCTCTGCTCTAGTGTCGCGACGACAATTTGTTCAAGCAAAATCTTCAATATGCCAAGAACTCAGCCAAAGAGAATAAGAAGAATTGGGGATTAGACTTCAATCATGGCCCCTCTGCGCCCCGCGCTGATGGCACGCGCGAAGCTGAACCAAACCTGGTTGGGCTCTTCTACAACTTAGAAGGCCTCATCAGTCACATCAGGGTTCAAGGGGCGGATGTGGATCAACCTGTAGATGACGCTGATTCTAAAGAAGCGCCTGCAACCCCGAAGCCCAAGAAGAAGAAATCCAAGGCTTCGAAGACCACTCCACCAATTGTTTCTAGAGTGAAGCCTTTAGCCACTACTCCACCAGCACCAAGCGTGCAGTCTGAGAAGCACTCTCGCATCTCCAAGAGCAGACAGCTAAGGAAGAAGCCCTCACACAACTCCAGTCCAGCTCTCACTCTTGACGCTGTTCTGAAGACTGCCAATGAAGCCCTTGATCTCTCGAGCGATGAGGATCTTGGTGACGATGCCCTGGAGCAACTGAAAAAGAGCAAGCAAGATGCTGAAATCTTCAATGATTTGCCGCTCTTCGACGTGGAAGTGCTCAACAGTTTTATTGATGAATGGCTTGACACCCCAACCTCAGCTTTGACGATCTTCAACTTCCAGTTAGCCTCAGCGTCTCCTTCCTTGGCGCCATTGCTTCTGAGCTAGCTCTGGCTCAGCGAATTGATGAGCTGAAGCAAAAGATCGATTATGAAAAGGCTCAGTTCAAGAAGCATGTGGACAAGCTCAGCGACCAAGAGATTCAGAACTTCAAAGTTATGATGCATGAGCTCAAGGAAGCCTTTAGCCAGAGGCGTGATGAAGCTAAAGGTTCTCGTGAGCGAATCAAGGACTTGGCTGCCAAATGCGTTCAAGCTTTAAATGAAGCTGAAAAGCGCAAGGCCCTTGGGCGTCCTAGCATTGACCCAAGGATGGCTGCCAAGAAAAGAAGAAGCAACATGTGCCCGAAGCTGAAGAATCAAGGCAGGAAATGCTTCGCATAATCTTTCCTGCCAGCATGACTGGCACGAAGCCTAAGGTCACCCCAACTGCTTCGGAGGTCAAGAAGACAAAGGTGGCTGAAGTAGAAGCTCGCAAGCGCAAGCAAACTACTGATGAAGCTCCACCCACCAAGAAGCGCAAGACAAAGAAGGATAAGGCTGCTTCCAAAGAGCCTATTTTTGTCGAGCCCATATCAGTTGCTCGCCCTGCATCTACCCACAGAGAACGATGCATGACAGTCCATGAGCCTGCTCCCACAGAGGCTGAAGACATTCCAGCTGTTGACCTCACCGCAGCTGAAGACATTGGTCCTCATGACAATGATGAAGATGATGAAGTCCTTCCTCAGATCGAGTACAACGTTGAATCTTCGCCTGTTCTTACGAACAGCGAACGAATCAGCATTGGTCGTCCATTAACGCCAATTGCACAGGATGACTCATGGGCTGATCACCCACAAGATACAGCAGCCACACCCCAACCAACTCAAGACACCAGTTCGGTGCTTGAAGATGAAGACTTTGAGGCCCAACAACCTCCATCCCCTCAGGCGTTGCCAGCATTACGCAGGCTTCGCAAAGGACCAAGGCCTCAAGTCGTCACCCCAAGTGTTCCAAAAGGAGTAGAGCAACAATCTGTACCTGACTTTGCTCCTACTGAGAACCCCTCAGAATCTGAAGCCAAAGCGGCTGAAGATATTCCGACTGCATCAGCCGAAGAAGAACCACCCCAAGAAGAAGTAGAACCCCAATCAGAAGAAGCACGTGCTGCCACACCCCCTGTTCTCGAGGAGAACGTGTCTGACCCTCCAGCTCCTGAAGTGGAGGTTACAAACTTAGAGGATGCCACCACCAACACTGAAGCCAATGACGTGGTCATGGCTGCAGCTAATGTGGTACCTGAAGTCTAAGTGGTGCCTGAAGTGATGGCGCATGAAGCAAGTGCTGCACCTGAAGCAAATCAGCAGCCTGAAGCCAATGCCTCTGCTCCTGTTCCGCCTCCAAGGCCCCATACAATTGAGCAAGCATACAACCAAGATGATCAGCTCATTACTGTCCGGTGGCCCATTCTGACTCCACCACCTACTACTGGACCACATGCTGCTGGTCCTCAGTTTGATCATCATGTTGAGCACAGGCCTCAAGTTCAGAAGCCTGAGCCAGGACTGCCAAGGTTTCCAGGTATTGCCACCTCTCAAGGGTTATTCAATGCCAATAGCTTCACTGCGCACAACACCTTCTTTGACAGCGCCAAGAACCTATATTCCAAGCCAAGAATATCATCAGATAGGTTCTGGAGGCATCAGCAGCGCAGTTATTACTCAAGAGTACTCTATGATCAAGGGCACATTTTTCCTCACATGCGTCTTCACACTGAAGCTATTGCTGGTCTGCCCTGTCTGGAGGAAGCTCTTGATTGCTTCCGTGATGCTAGCCTGCTAAATTTTGTAATTGACACGGAGCATTGGAATGAGGAGCTGCTTCTGAAATTCTATGCAACCCTCCACATTCGAGGCTACAGCAGGGATCCGAAGACATGGGTCCTTGAGTGGATGACAGGCAATGTACATCATGAAGCCAAAGCCTTTGATCTCATTGAGCTTACTGGCCTGCCCACTCCAGGAGACCTGTATGAACCTGGCTGTCAATTGCACAATGAAGCCTTGGAGAGTATATTTCAGAAGCGCAAGCCCAACATGAGCCAAATGCTAAGCATGATGAAGCCTCTGCCAAGTGATGCTGAATATCCTAAGGAATTCGTTGTTGAAGACCTAGAGTACTGGCCACGCACCATCTATCATATCATCAGGCGTACTCTATGTCCCGTCAAAGGACATTCTTCATCAGCCAAGCTTGAAGGCACCATGAAGACTTTGGTCTTCTATATCTTCAATGGCATCAGCTTCAATGCTCAAGATTTCTTCATTAGGAAATTGGCTATGTCTGGCTCTGATCTATTTGGTCTGAAATTCTATGCCCCATGGATTATGCGCCTCATCAAGCTGCAGTCAGCTATCACCTATCAGCCCTCTACTCGCAACCATCATATATTCTTGCCTGAGGTTGATATGTCAGCTGAAGCTATATACCAAGAGCATGCCAAAGAGCCTGTTAGTCTTCACAACGCTGATCACCAGAGCTTCACTCAGCAAATTGAAGGAGTTCCAGCAGTCTCTCGCATTTATCCTCTGGCTGGCCGTACTCATCTAACTCGACACGCTGAAACCGAAGCCACTGAGAGCACCATTACCCAAAGGCCTCAGAAGTGATCTCGTGTTCTCAATAACCGAGAGCTTTTGGTTACCCTCCATCAGCAACAGGATAAGCATCACTACTGGCTAAAGCGTCAGATGCAAAGCCTCTTGGTGGACGTCAATCACATTCGCAATCTTGCCACCTAGAATGCCTTTGTTGCTCATGAAACCTGTCGGAGGTCATGGAAGAGTTTAACCTTGCTAAGTGCTGAAGCGGATATTCAAGACGATGGCTTCACATAGAGATTCAAGTTTGACCGCACTCTTCCCAGGAATGCTGTTATGCGTCGGACTCCATCTCTTGAAGATTTTGAATACTCCTCCTCCACTGCAACACTTGACGCCAGGGTGATAGATGATCAAGATGATGCTACCTCACCTCCTCCTAATTCAGCGCGTATCGACACTGCACCAACTACTTCTGCACCGCCAAACACCAACGTCGACCCTGCATCCTCCCCTGCTCCAACTGGGAACGAGTAGAGGCTCTATGTCTTCAAACCTTTTTGGTCCTTACTGACAAAAGAGGGAGAATCATATGAGTTGATAGTCTTCAAACGGCTCCATATGGGTGGGTGTTTTATATTTTGCCTAGTGTTTACAACTCTCGTTTTTGCTACATTTGGTTCTTTGAGTTGTAACACTTAAACTGATGGTCGTCTGCTACATTTTTTGCTACTCTGTAATGCGATGATAAATTCCGCATCTGCTACCTTATATTCCGCACTTAGTCATTATTGCAGACGTCCATTTTTCATTATGCATGTCATTATATTCGACAAATCAATTGTGCATGATGAATTGTCTTCATAAGTTGAAGAGGATATCCACAAGTACAACCTGCCATGTGCATTTGCATTCAAAGGCAAATCAACTATATGCACATCTTCAGGGGGAGCCCTTTGCTACTTACGAAGACAGTACCTTCATCCTTTACAATTTCACATACTTTTATCCCCGTTGAAAACTTCAACCAGTTTGTCAACAATCACCAAAAAGGGGGAGATTGTAAGTGCATCTAGTGCCACCCCTAGTTGGTTTTGGAGTATTGACGACAAACCTGGTTGAGGGACTAATGTGTTTGTGAGAATTGCAGGATAACACAGGTAGTAGTCCCTCATTGATTCGGTTTACCTACCGGAGACGACCCCTAAAAATGTATGAAGACATTGACATCAGTGGTTGTATATGAAGATAATCCTACTGAAGACTATGACAAGAGAAGACATTGTGTGAAGACTATGGAGAGCGAAGACTTAGATGTTTTGTAGTTTCCTTTTCTTCTTTGTTGAGTCATAGGAACCACCGTACTGTTAAGTGGGGTCCAAGTGAACTAAGTCAGAGTGACTGAAGTGATGCTCAACCAAATCCTATGTCTTCGAGCGAAGACAATGCGAGCAAATCTTATCCAGAGTTGGATGAGTCAGCTTTACTTGTAGTCCAAGTAAAGTTGTCGTGTGAGTGTTTGAAATCTGACCGTTGGAACACGTGTCAGTTCCTTAGTGACCCAGGGTCACTTCAGACAAATCAGGTCGGGTTGCCCAGTGGCTATAAATAGCCCACCCCCTACGAATTTGTGGCTGCTCAGAGTTATTACACGGCTTTTGTCGTTTGAGAGCAACCCACCTCCGAAGCTTTTGAGAGAGAAATCCTCGCGAGGACAAAGCCAAAACACCCAGAGCCAAAGAGTGTTAGGCATCACTGAAGTCTTTCTGTCTGTGTGACCTGAAGACTTATTACACTTGAGGACTGTGTTTCCTCCAGCCGGTTAGGCGTCGCGTTCTGAGCATCCAAGAGTCATTGTGGATCGCCGGTGAACAAAGTCTGTGAAGGTTTGGAAGTCTACCTTGAAGACTTACCAGAGTGATTGGGCGAGGACTAGGTGTCCTTAGCTCAAGGGGAATAAGGTGAAGGCGCGGTCTTCTGAGTTAAATCTCAGCCTCCCTAACCAGACGTACAGTTGTCACAGCAACTAGAACTGGTCTAACAAATCACTGTCCTCCCCGATCTACTGGTTCTATCCTTTCCTTCCCTTTACTTACTGTTCTATGTTGTGAAGTCAGTGCCTGCTTGCCTTATCTGATTGACTTCACTGAGTATCCACTTGTTGTGATTGGCTTCATTCCTTCTTCCATCATAATCCCTACTGCCTAGCTGCTATTAGTCTTCGTACTTTCACTTCATTGAATACATGACTATGGCTTGTCTAGTGTAGTCTACTTTCCGCTGCATACTAATAGGATTGAGTTTATCTTTTGTCTTCAAAACTATAATGTTTTGAAGCATTTCACAAAAATCGCCTATTCACCCCCCCCCCTCTAGTCGATATACTGCACTTTTAGTTATGATAAGAGAGACTTTGTTGCTAGGAAGCACGGTAGGGAAAGAGAACCATGGGTTCAGAAACCCATGCCTTTTCCTAAACCATCCAAGAGAAAGGATGATGAGGATTTTGAGCGCTTTGCTGAAATGATTAGACCTATCTTTTTGCATATGCGTTTGACTGATGTGCTTAAAACAAATCCTTATGCTAAGTATATGAAAGATATTATTACCAATAAAAGAAAGATAACTGAAGTAGAAATTTTCACCATGCTTGCCAATTATAATTTTAAAGGTGGAATACCTAAGAAACTAGGAGATCCAGGAGTACCCACTATACCTTGCTCCATTAAAGGAAACTATGTTAAAACTGCTTTATGTGATCTTGGAGCCGGTGTTAGTGTTATGCCTCTCTCTTTATACCGTAGACTTGACTTGAGTAAGTTGACACCTACTGAAATATTTGTGCAAATGGCCGATAAATCAACTGCTACAGCTGTCGGTATTTGTGAGGATGTGCATGTTGTGGTTGCAAATGTTACTATTCTAACGACCTTTGTTATACTTGATATTCCCGAGGATGATAGTATTTCTATTATCCTTGGTAGACCCTTTTTGAATACTGCAGGGGTTGTTATAGATTGCAACAAAGGCAATGTCACTTTTCATGTCAATGGTAATGAGCATACGGTACACTTTCCGAGGAAACAACCTCAGGTCCACAGTATCAATTATATTGGAAAAAATTCAACTATTACTATTAGAGGTTTTGAATTTCCTCTTCCTACTTTAAAGAGGGCATATGATATTCTTATTGTTGGGCACATACATATCCCCATTGAGGTAACTTAGTGTTATTCGAAAATTCTTCGGTTTCATGTTATTCGGGAAGAGTTTATTAACAAGACATGATCAACCTTGTTAATGGATTCCTTTTGAAGAGCATGAGATGGGTGAATCTAGATAGCACAACCTTCTGTATCCTCCTTTTACTTTCTGTTAATTAGAATAAATAAAGCAAAAATAGTATTCTCTGTCTGTTTCCAGACTTACTCGTGCAATAAAAAATACCCCAAAAATAAAAGTTCTCCAAATGCCCTGAAAATTAAATATGATTTTTTCTAGAATATTTGAGAATATATGGCACAGAAAACACAGCGAGGGGAGCCAGCACCTGGCCACGAGGGTCCAGGGCGCGCCCACCCTCACAGGGTGCGCCCCCTGCCTCATGGGCCCCACGTGCCCCCCCTCCACTTATTCTTGCACCCATACCCTTCTTCTTCCTCCCAAAAAATCACTACCCAGCTCAAGCACGAGTTCTAGCTCATCTAGCAGCCATTTTCGATCTCCTTGCTCAAAGCACCATTCACCAAAGTGTTTGGGGAGATTGTTCCTTGGTATGTGACTCCTCCATTGGTCCAATTAGTTTTTGTTCTAGTGCTTTATTTATTGCAAATTTTTGCTGCGGTGCTGACCTTGTTCTTGAGCTTGCATGTCAAATTTCCTTGGTCCCAAGTAGTTCTAATGCATGATATAGTCTCTAGGCACTTGTAGGAGTTGTTGCTATCAAACTTGTAGAGTTTGGTTCACTTTTATTTTGAGTTACTAAAAATTTCAGAAATTTTTCAGAGGAGGAAAATGATAAAGAGATTGTTGAGGGGCTCCTCCAGTAAAAGTTCAGAGGATAAGAATAAGGAAGAAAATAAGAAGCCCAAATATAATCTTCCTCACATGGCGGAAGTTCAGCCATGTGAATGGCCTTGTAATGAGTTCATGAGAGCCGTCGGGATTTACGAAGACTTTTATTATTTGGCAAACAATGCAGGCCTCACCGACTTCCTCCACGACCAGCGTGAACAGTATCTCTTACTCACTAATATTTTCATGCAAAGTTTTCATTTTCATGCTAAGAAAACACCACCTACAGTGGAGTTTCATTTATATGATGAGGTTAAGGAGATGTCATTTTTTGAGTTTTGTGAAGTATGTAAGATACCCTTTGAAGGTAGACTTGATGAACCACGTCGTGAAGACGTTGAAGGGTTTATTGACATGATAGCTGTAGGGGAAACTAGACAAGTCTCATGGACAAGAATTACTAGTATACATTTCCATGTTCTGCGCTACTTTGCTTTATTTGCTAGCAGATGTTTAATTGGTCGCGGGAACAGTGGGAATCTTAGTGCCGCTAATATTGTCATTTTACGCCATGCTTTGTTTCGGGACACAACTTTTAGCTTGGGTGCTGTCGTTGCTAAACGATTAAGTCTGAACCACACCAAAGGTCCCGTCTTTGGAGGCATCTTTTCTTCTCGCCTTGCTGAACATTTTAGAATACCTATTAGACATCATGAGAAGGAAGAAAAATTGCTTGCCCCTGTTTATCTAGATTATAAGAGCATGATAGCACATGATTTTATTGTTAAAGACAAAGAGAAGTTGCTTAATTATAAATTAAGGTTTGATGAAAAGTATTGTGAGATTGTTACCTTGCCTGCACCATCTCTGTTTGATCTATCTACATGCATATATCTTGTTACGTCAGATGCTTTCTACAAGCACCAGAGCCAGGCACGAGCTTCAGAGCTTGAGCTGGAGCCACCACTCGATCCTTACCGTCAGTCTATTTATGGGTGGGATCTGGATGAGCTTGCCAACCAGTGGCACCCAGAGGACACATCTCAGTACACTGCAGGGAGTAGCTTAGATCCGTGGCCATAGACCAACTTAGGTCAAAAGCCTATGCTTGGGGGAGTACGTGTTTCTCACCGACATTACATTCATGCTCACACACTTATTCTAGTTGTCGGTGCTCACACTCTTTCATTGTACCATCCATGTTTAGTTTCAATTCTTTTTCTTAGTCTTTTTCTCGTGTGTTATAAAAACCTTAAGAAAAACCAAAAAATATTAGTCGTAGCTTTTAGCTAGTTTACTTTACTTGCTTGTAGTAGCTGCAATTAAAAGAAAACCCGAAAATATTTCTCGTTCTTCTTTTGCTTGTTGGGAGCTTTCCCGTGTAAATAGTTTCTTTTCTTTTCTTTGGGGGTCAAGAGTAGAAGACCATGATTAAAATGCTTAGTGGCTCTCATATGCTTTATTGTTGATTTAACCTTGAGCCATATTACCTTGTCTTCTCTCTTGTATTAAATGCTCGCAGATTCCAGCTTAGTCCAATGCATGTGCACTATTATTATTATCCACATCGTTCGGTCATGCGAGTGAAAGGCAATAAGGATGATATATCATGAACTAATTGAGATGAGAAAAGTTGGTATGAACTCGACCTCTCTTGTTTTTGTAAATATGATAGTTCATCGTTCCTCATTCAGCTTGTTATGAATGAAACATGCTTGCAATGACAATTAGAGATCATAGCTGCTTATGCCATGCTTAATTAGCTAGGAGTTTATAATGGTCTATCTTGCGTGTCAACATGATATTAAAATGGTTGTGATGTGGTATGATAGGGTGGTATCCCCGTTTGAACGATTGAAGTGGTCTGACTTGGCACATGTTCACGCATGTAGTTGAAACAAAATCAACATAGCTTCCACGATATTTATGTTCATGGTGATTTATATCCTACTCATGCTTGCATTCACTGTTTCTTAATTTTAATGCATGTTCGTGACTGTTGTCGCTCTCTAGCTGGTCGCTTCCCAGTCTCTTTCTAGCCTTCACCTATACTAAGCGGGAATACTGCTTGTGCATCCACTTCCATAAACTTCAAAGTTATTCCATATGAGTCCACCATACCTTCCTATATGCGGTATTTACCTGCCGTTCCAAGTAAATTTGTATGTGCCAAACTCTAAACCTTCAAATGAAATTCTGTTTTGTATGCTCGAACAGCTCATGTATCAACTTGGGTTGTCTATATCTTCCATGCTAGGTGGGTTATTCTCACGATGAGTGGACTCCGGTCATCATTCATGAGAAAATGGCTGGTAATCGGGATGCCCAGTCCCATGCTCAAATCATGATAATTAAAAGAAAGCTTCCCCAGGACTGTTGCTGGTTTGGACGGTACCCGTTGTTTCGGGCTAGCCGTGGAGTGTGCTTGTTGGTGGTTGGGGGGTATAAACTTTACCTTTCTGTTTGGGAACCGCCTATAATGTGCGTAGCATGGAAGATATCGAGATTCTTGGTTGTTATGTTGACAATGAAAGTATACCGCTCAAAATATTATTCATCTCTATTTAAAAATCGAGCTCTGGCACCTCTACAAATCACTGCTTCCCTCTGCGAAGGGCCTATCTATTTACTTTTATGCTGACTCATCATCCTCTTATAAAAGAGCACCAGTAGGAGAGCACCTCTGTCATTTGCATGCATTTCTATTAATTTGCATTGAGTATGATCATGACTGGATCTCTTTTACCATGAATTACAATGTCTAGTCAGTCCTTGATCTTTAAAGGTACTCTGCATTTATGTTTTGCGGTCTCAGAAAGGGCTAGCGAGATACCATCTTGTTATATCATATTATGATTGTTTTGAGAAAGTGTTGTCATCTGAGGTTTAATATTATTGTTCGCTAGTTGATTATGCCATTGATATGAGTAGACTTGAGACCTGAAAGTTATTGTGAATATGGTTAGTTCATGACCTTGCTGAAAACTTGAATGATGGCTTACATATTTGCAACAACAAGAGCAAACAGAGTTTGTCAAAGTTTTTCTTTATCACTTTCTGTTTATCAACTGAATTGCTTGAGGACAAGCAAAGGTTTAAGCTTGGGGGAGTTGATACGTCTCCAACGTATCTACTTTTCCAAACACTTTTGCCCTTGTTTTGGACTCTAACTTGCATGATTTGAATGGAACTAACCCGAACTGACGCTATTTTCAGCAAAATTGTCATGGTGTTGTTTTTGTGCAGAAATAAAAAGTTCTCGGAATGACCTGAAAATCCAGGGAGAATTATTTTGGAATATATAAAAAAATATGCGGAAAGATCTACGTCAGGGGGACCACACCTTGTCCACGAGGGTGGGGGCCACGCCCCCTGCATCGTGGGCCCTTGATGCTCTATCGACGTAACCCCGGACTCCATATATTCACTTTCAGGGAGAAAAAAATCAAGGAAAAAGAATTATCATGTTTTACGATAAGAAGTCGGCGCCAAGCCCTAATCTCTCTCGGGAGGGCTAATCTGGAGTCCGTTCGGGGCTCCGGAGAGTGGACATCGTCGCCATCGTCATCATCAGCCTTCCTCCATCACCAATTTCATGATGCTCACCGCCGTGCGCGAGTAATTCCATCGTAGGCTTGCTGGACGGTGATGCGTTGGATGAGATTTACCATGTAATCTAGTTAGTTTTGTTAGGGTTTGGTCAACATGGAGATGTTCACCATTGAAACCACCTCGTCTCACATGATGATCGGACTTGGGTTGGTGAATTTGGATCGTGTTACACTCGGACGACCGGAGGGATGTCGATTTGAGTGGGAGTTCTTAGGTAATATGATTAATTGAACTCTTTATCACAAACAATAATCTAAAATTACGTTTGCAAATTATGTTGTCGACCAATACCTCGCGCTAAGCTCCCTATTTGAATACATTCCTAGAGAAAGACTAAGTTGAAAGATATTGTAAGCAATTATGCGGACTAGGTCCGTAATCTGAGGATTGTCCTCACTGCCACACGGAAGGCTCATGTCCTTGATGCACTGCTCGATGTGCCAACCCCTCTAGCACCGTTTGTGGATGTTGGGAACATCTGGTAGACACATTGTGATGATTACTTGATAGTTTAGTGCACCATGCTTTACGGCTTAGAACCAGGACTCCAAAGGTGTTTTGAACGTCATGGATCATATGAGATGTTCCAGGAGTTGAAGATTATTTTTGTGAAAAATGCTTGAGTCGAGAGGTATGAGGTCTCCGATAAGTTCTATACCTGAAAGATGGAGGAGAATAGCTCAGCCAGTGAGCACGCTCAGAATGACTGGGTACTACAATCGCTTGACTCAAGTGGGAGTTAATCTTCCAGATAACATAGTGATTGACAGAGTTCTCCGATCACTATCACCAAGTTGCTAGAACTTTGTGATGAACTATAACCTGAAAGGGATGGAGATGATCCCGGAGTTGTTCGCGGTAGGTCGCGAAGGTAGAAATCAAGAAGGAGCATCAAGTGTTGATGGTTAAACAAGACCACTAGTTTCAAGAAGAGCAAGGGCAAGAAGGGAAACTTCATGAATGGCAAGTCAGTTGCCGCTCGAGTGAAGAAACCCAAGGTTGAACCCAAACCCGAGACTAAGTGCTTCTATTGTAAGGGGGGCGGTCAATGGTAGCGAAACTACCCCAAATACTTGGTAGATAAGAAGATTGGCAACTTCAACAAAAGTATATTTGATATACGTGTTATTGATGTGTACCTTACTAGTACTCCTAGTAGCACCTGGGTATGAGATATCGGTTCAGTTTCTAATATTGGTATCTCGAAACAAAAGCTGCGGAATAAACGGAGACTAGCTAAGGGCAAGGTGACGATGTGTGTTGGAAGTGTTTCCAAGGTTGATGTGATCACCATCGCATGCTCCCTCTACCTTCGAGATTAGTGTTGAACCTAGATAAATGTTATCTGGTGTCTGCGTTGAGGCATGAACATGATTAGATTATGTTTATTGCAATACAGTTATTCGTTTAAGTCAGAGAATAATGGTTATTCTGTTTACATGAATAATACCTTCTATGGTCATACACCCAATGTGAATGGTTTATTGAGTCTTGATCGTAGTGAGACACGTGTTCATAATATTGATGCCAAAAGATGTAGAGTTGATGATGATAGTACCACTTTCTTGTGGCACTACCGCTAAGGTCATGTTGGTGTAAAGCGCATGAAGAAACTCCATGCTGATGGACTTTTGGAGTTTCTTGATTTTGAATCACTTGACACATGCGAACCATGCCTCATGGGCAAGATGACAAAAACCCTGTTTTCTGGAACAATGGAACGGGCAAGTGACTTGTTGGAAATCATACATACTGATGTGTGTGGTCCGATGAGTGTTGACGCACGCGATGGATATCGTTATTTCCTCACCTTCACCGACGATTTGAGTAGATATGGGTATATTTACTTAATGAAGCATAAGTCTGAAACGTCTGAAAAGTTCAAGCAATTTCAGAGTGAAGTCAAGAATCATCGTAACAAGAAGATTAAATTCCTACGATCCGATCGAGGGGGAGGATATCCGAGTTATGAGTTTGGCAATCACTTAAGACAATGTGGAATTGTTTCACAGTTGATGCCACCTGGAACACCACAATGTAATGGTGTGTCTGAACGTCGTAATCGTACCTTATTGGATATGGTGTGTTCTATGATGTCTCTTGTTGATCTGCCACTATAGTTTTGGGGTTATGCGTTAGAGACAGATGCATTCACTTTAAATAGGGCACCATCTAAGTCCGTAGACACGACACAATATGAACTATGGTTTGGCAAGAAACCTGAGTTGTCGTCTCTTAAGGTTTGGGGCTGTGATGCTTAAGGCTTCAGCCGGAAAAGCTCGAACCCAAAGCGGACAAATGCGTCTTCATAGGATACCCAAAAGAAACGGTTGGGTATACCTTCTATCTCATATCCGAGGGCAAAGTGTTTTTCGCTAAGAATGGGTACTTTCTCAAGAAATAGTTTCTCTCAAAAGAATTGAGTGGGAAGAAGATATAACTTGATGAGGTTGTTGAACCTTCACTTCAACCAGATAGTAGCACGGTGCAGAAAGAAGTTTCTGTGGCACCTACATTATTTGAAGATGAAATTAATGATGGTGATCATGAACTTTTAGATCAAGTTAGTATCGAACCTCGTAGGTCGAAAAGGATATGTGTAGGATCGAAAGTATGTCTAGAGGGGGGGTGATTAGACTACTTGACAATATAAAAGATCTGCCTTTTGATTAAGCAAAGTTTTTGGCAGTTTCACAATTAAGATCAATTCAAGTATCACCCTACACATGCAATTCTAGAGTAATAGCAGCGGAAAGTAAATTGCACATGTAAAAGAGAGGTGGAGAAGATCAAACGCAGTTTGGTGACACGAAGATTTTTGTCGTGGTTCCGATAGGTGGTGCTATCGTACATCCACGTTGATGGAGACTTCAACCCACGGAGGGTAACGGCTGCGCGAGTCCACGGAGGGCTCCACCCACGAAGGGTCCACGAAGAAGCAACCTTGTCTATTCCATCATGGCCTACGCCCACGGAGGACTAGCCTTACTCGGGGTAGATCTTCACGAAGTAGGCGATCTCCTTGCCCTTACAAACTTCTTGGTTCAACTCCACATCTCAAAGACGGAGGCTCCCAAGCGACACCTAGCCAATCTAGGAGGCACCACCCTCCAAAAGGTAATAGACGGTGTTGATGATGATGAACTCCTTGCTCTTGTGCTTCAGATGATAATCTCCCCAACACTCAACTCTCCTCACTGATATGGCTGTGGTGGAAGAAAAGATTGAGTGGAAAGCAACTTGGGAAGGCTAGAAATCAAGTTTCATATGATAGGAATGGAATGGCTTGATCTCAGCACAAGGGTAGGTGGTTCACTTCTCAGAAAGTGTATGGTAGGAGTGGTAGACTTTCTGATGGCTCTCTCCACGAATGAACAGGGGGTGGAGGGGTATATATAGCCTCCACACAAAATCCAACCGTTACACACACATTTGACCAATCTCGGTGAGACCGAAGTGAAAACTCGGTCAGACCGAAAGTTCAAATATAGTGAACGTTGGGATTTTCGGTGGGACCGAAAATACCATCTCGGTGTGTCCGAAGTGAGTCAAAGGTTGGAGCTTGCCATCTCGGTGGGACCGAAAATAATAACTCGGATATTCCGAAGTGATGTCAATAGGTTACAGAAGGTTGGCAGTCCATTTTCGGTGAGACCGAAACTCAAAATCGGATGGACCGAGAAATTAGGGTTTGGAAGAATAACTGAGGTGGTTCATCTCGGTGGGACTGAGTTTGCAGAATCGGTTTGTCCGAGATTACTTATGAGTGTGTTAAGTAGTGAAGAGTGCTGATAGTAGAGGGAGCTAGATCACCAAGCACTTGAGCAACCAGACCATTAACACAACCTCATCCCCTTTTAATAGTATTGGCTTTTCCTATGGACTCAATGTGATCTTTGATCACTAAACCAAAAATAGAGTCTTGAGCTTTTGCCAATGCTTGTCTTAGCATTTTGAGGGGTCCACTTCTTCAGACATTTCCATACCCATATCATCGAACTTTTCTGAAATGATTCTCAAGTAAATATTAGTTCAATGATATATATGTTGTTATTAATTACCAAAACCACCCGGAGATTAGTTGCACTTTCAATCTCCCCCTTTTTGGTAATTGATGACAACATATAGATCAAAGCTTCGACAAAGGATATAATCAATGAATAATATCGTCGCTTTGAGAAGTATGTGATAAACAAGAGCTCCCCCTAAATTTGTGCATTATTTAAAATTTGCGTTTGAATGCAAATGCACAATCGATTAGGATTATGGGTCACTCTTCCATGTCACATACATCTTGGTGGAGCGCACAAAATGATAAGAATGAATAACATGCACTCAATCACCAAGACAAGAGTAAATAGCCATACAATAAGGAATAGCATATGATAAGCATTAAGCACACATTAAAGCATAGTATGACTAGGCACTCATTAAGGTAGCATCAAATGTAGTAGCAAGCACACTTAAAGTTTCGAAAGACCAAAAGAAACCAATGTATCTCAAAGAAACCGGCAAAAGAACGAAAGACGAAAGAGCACTCTCTCTCTCGAAGCCCTATGATCTATAACAATTTCTCCCCCTTTGGCAACAAGTTACCAAAAAGTTCGAAAAGGTATAGAGCTAAGCGTCACTGCGGGCTCTGCTGGCGGCTCCCGTCTGGGTAGATGTCGGTGTAGAGATAGCGGCATCGGCGAAGACTTCTGCTGATGTCTGCGCTGGAGGAGTGGATGCTGGAGCTGGAGCAACTGCTGGAGCTGAAGTGGTAGCCCTGGAGTCTGTCACTGGAATAGCTGCAGATCTGGATCCTCTGGGAACCTGAGCAGTCTGGCGATGAGAGTCCTGGACTAGATCATCCTGCATAAGCTCTGCTCTCTCCTGCCTTGTCTCCTCCATGTCTGCCTCAAGCTTGTTGACAGACACCTGAATCTCAGTCAGCTTCACGTCCAGAGCGTGGATCTTGTCCTCAACAATCCTCTCTAGGCTCTCCTGAGATTGCTCAATGCTGGCCAGGCGTTGTTCAATCCTCTGGGTAGCTTCAAGAATTTGTTCTCCAAAGCTCTTTGGCTTAGCTGCTGCTGCTGCTGCCTCTTTGTCAGCTTTAGCCTTCTTCGCAGCTTCGATTTTGGCCTGTCCTTCAACTGAGGTAGGATCCTCTTCATCCATCACAACTACGTTGTCCTCATGCTCTGGCTGCAGTGGCAAGTGCTTCCTATCCAACATGAATTTGCCCGTGCCAAACTTGGCGTTGATGAGCATCTGTATCTGCGGAGCAAACCCACATGACCTCTTCTGGTCAGCTGCAGTCCTCTTAATGGTCTCTACCATCAAGTCCATCACCTTGAAAGGTGCCTTCTCATCGAGAATGTGCAGCATGTTGATAGAATAGCCTCGAATCATGTGGTGGTCTCCAGACTTAGGCATCAATGTATGCCTCAGAATAGTGTTAGTGGTGATCAGACCTGCCTGGAGATAGTACACTGAGCCAAGCTTCCATCCTTCCAAATCAGCAGCCAGGATCTCCTTGTACATGTTCTTCATGGAATCATGACTCTTCTTAGGAATCCCATAGACATCAATGTCGTCCTCTCTCTGCACTGGAGCGTTCAGAAGTTCTGCCCATTCTTCAACAGTCGAAGAAAACCTTTGACCTTCAGTCATCCAGGTGATCTTGCCATCAGGATAGAAGTGGGCTGTGGCGTAGAACTGCATGATCATCTCGTCATTCCAAGCTGTCAGCTCTTGACCCACAAAATCAGCAACTCCACATGCAGTAAAGCTCTCATGCACATGGGGAAAGAAGTCCCGGTGCTCTTCACTGTCAATATACTTCCAGTCAACATACCTGGTGTCAGCAACAATGGGCTTCTTATCCATCAGCACGGTCTCATAGAAATCCTGCTGCTCTCTGGTGTGGAATCTGGGGTCCACAGCAGTCCTTCTCCTTACAGCATATGGATCAGACTGTCTCCATAGCCTGAGACCTTTGTCCTTCCTTGCCTTCATGTCCTCAGCTTGAGGATGAGCATCATTGTGGAGTGGCAACTTGGGACGGAGCTTAAGCAACACATGCTCTTCATCTGATTCAGACGATGGCATCTCACCTTTGTTCTTCTCAGAAGCTGGAATGCTTCTGGTTGTTCTCTTGGGCTTGGCTGGAGCTGCCTTGACTTGAGCAGGCTTCTTGGGCTTAGAGGAGGCTTGAGCCCGAATAGCATCACCCATGAACTTAGCTTTCTGAGGAGGAGGCTGGGGTGCATCTTCTTCTTCTTCTTCTTCTGCAGCATCAACTTGAGGTTCAGCATATACTACCCTCTTCCTTTTGGAAGTCTTCTTCACCTTGCTTGGAGCAGGCTCTTCCAAGTTGAGCTTCTTTGCAACTGCTGACTGCTTTACTTTGCTTGTGCCTTTCCTTGACTGCTGCCCTTGGTGCTCTTTGGCAACCACATTCCTCTTTGGCTTGGAGGTAACTTCCTCAGCAACAAAGTCAGAATCCTCATCATCAGAAGTTCTCTTCTTCCTGGTTCTGGTGGCTGCAGGAGGCAAACCACTAGGGGTGCTCCTCTCACCATCATCACTAGAGCTGCTAGCAGGACTTGTATCTGCCTCTGGAATTTCAGCAAAAGGTGACTCAGACCTGTTCTGGCTGTCACTGACATCTGACATGGCTGAAAACCTATGAAAAGATAAGGTATAGGCAGAGTAGAAGAGTTATCACAACTGCAGAGGTTTTTGCAAAAAAAATGAGTTCAAAACTTAGTTTTGAGTTTTCACAGAATGTATTTCGGTCAAACCGATTTTAAGTTTCGGTGAAACCGAAGTGTTCAACAGAAACCTACACACCACTTTCGGTCAGACCGAAATGGGTTTCGGTCCTACCGATAACTTAGGGTTTCACTGAAACTACGTTTCGGTCATTCCGATTTGCATAACTCGGTTAAACCGAATGATGCAGTGCAATGGCCAGAGGCCAAATCGGTTATTCCGAGTTTCAAAATCGGCTTCACCGAGATGCGTTCCGTGGAAACCTAAACCTAAGAATTTTGCTCGAAACTAGAGGATGTGAACTAATGTATAGGGAATATCTCAAACGTGGATTGAATCATGGCAAGCCTATCGTGCAAGAATCGGATGGGGAGCACGAAAGGGATCGGGACACACCCTAACTTGGTGGTGTCCCTCTACGGCGGCAACGGTGGAGATGATTACCGTTGACGGCGACGGAGACCTGCGGCGAGGGCGCACAGGCGACGACGGCGACGATCCGTAGACCAGGGCGACGGCAGCAGGGGTCTATGGGGCGAACGGTTTGAAGAATTAAATCGCGCGCAGCCCTCAGGTATATATAACCCCATGCTGTCGGTGGGACCGAGTTGAAAAACTCGGTGTCACCGAGATGTATAACTGTTGTGCAGTTACGCATATCGGTCAGACCGAGATTTTGAACTCGGTTTCACCGAGATGAAACCTAGATCAGTCTAAGCGTTTCGGTTGGACCAAGATTGAGAAGCCGGTCAGACCGAAAAGGACTTAGAAGGTTTTGGAAGTCAGCCTTAGACGAATCGGTGGCTCCGAGTGCTCCTCACTCGGACTGTCCGAAAAAGACTTGTTCAAAGTTGTGATATGAGCATGAATAGAATTTGAGACAAGAAAGCATAGATAGCTAGGGAAGGTGCTTAGGCATTCTTGTCCATCCATTTGGCCAGAAAAATCAAAACAATCAAAACAACAAATGGATGTCCTTGAATGGATAAAATCATGCATTCAACATGCTCACACAATAAGATAGCAACTGAAATATGTGTCAAACATGCACAACCAACACTCTAGCTACTAGCACACAATTTGTCGATGACTAGGTCATCTATATATGAGTATATTGACTTAGGAGCCAAATGAGAACATTTGATCATAGGTCATACTCATCGTTTAAGCACAAGTGGGGTTACCACTTTTACATAAAGCATTTATGTGTTCACATCATTTGGAGATGCTTTAGCTCAATTTTTTTTTAGAGCAAAGCTCCCCCTAGATGTGAGAACCCCTTTTAAAGGGTCAAACTAACCTTGGGTTGTCGTAGAAGACTTCATGTAGATGTTGAAGATGTGGATGCTCAAAGTTGATGTAGATCATCAAGAGTTGGGAGCTATCCTTTGGATTAGGGCACTTTCAATACCTACATGGGTTAGTCCCACAAGGAACAAACAAGAATATCCATAGACATAGAGTGAAGTACATAAAAGATGATGTCCATGAAAGCAATGATTACCTTGTCCCTTGACTTACCAACAAGAGGGTTTGTGACTCCATGAACTAGTGCATGATGTGGAAGTTGATTGCACAAGTTCTTGCCAAAATGAATATGAGTGAAGTTTGTTGGCGGAGTCACCCTCAAGAACCTTCTAGTTCTTCTTCTTTGGGATCCACATCATCTTGATGGGAATCCTTGGTGTTGTAGTTGAGCTTGACGAAGTTGAACTTGATGTGTCCTTGGGAACCCACTTGACCATGGCTTGAGGTGCTTCAATGAATGCATCAATCTCCTCTTGAAGCTTGTCCTTGGCCTTTAGCTTGTGGTCTTGTGGTGGAAGGTCATCTTGAGCTTGTTCCACATTGGAAGAAGTAGGATCATACTTCTCCTTTTGTGAAACAAACTGTGGAGTAGGGTATTGACCTTCTTCCCACTCAACACCTTCGGCGTTGAACTTTCGCTCAAAACCAATCCCTTGATTCTTCCGGTGTCTTCCTTGTTTGCGAACAATCTCCTCAAAGTTCTTGCTTCCGGCAAGACTCTTGTAGACACCTTTCTCTATGATTTCCTTCAATAAGCTATTTTCTTGCTCAAGTGTAACTTGGCTTGAAACATTGTTAGTGGAATCAAGAGAACTACTAGAAGCAACAATATTGGATTTAACATTGTTATTGTTACTACTAGAGGAAGAATTTTTCTTATGCTTGTCATGCTTAGTCTTAATAGGTGGCAAAAAATTAGACAAGAGAAGTCGTTTGGCAAGATATGAAGAACTCTTCTTTCGAAGATCGTCATTGATCGCTTTTAGAAACTCATGTTCTTGCTCTAGAGTGAGCTTCTCGAAGAGTAGCTTCTCATGAGATCTTAGGAGCTCTCTATGATCTTCTTGAGTTGTTTCATGAGCTAACTTAAGAGTGTTTAGTTCTTTAGTTAGACGCTCAATCTCCTTCATAGCATTGTCATTCGACTCTTCTCGACTATAAAGACTACTAGCATTTTCATCATTACTAAGCTCACTAGATTTATCATGCAAGAGCTCATCTTCACCAAGCAAGTCATCCTCATCACTATCAAAGTCAATGAATTCAGGGTGTGTTACCTTGGGGCCTTTAGCCATGAAGCATCTTCCAATTCCCTCATTTGGTGAATCAAATAAGTCGTAGGAGTTGGAGTTGGAGGATACGAGTGCAAGTCCGGCAACACCTTCATCTTGACTATAGTCGGAGTCGGAGTGATAGCTTCCATCGGATTGATTGTCGGAGTCGGAGCCGGAGACCCATTCACCTACATGAGCTTGATGTCTTCTTCTTGTGTAGCTCCTTGATGACTTGTCTTTCCTCTCTGAATCCTTGCTTCTCCGAGAGGGTCTTCGTTCATAACGATCATCTCTACTCCTTCTCTCTCTCCGAGGTGACTCATCTCTTGCTCTTCTTCTTGGAGATTCTTCTCTTCTCTTGTGGGGAGCCGTACACTCATTTGAGAAGTGTCCGGGTCTTCCACAATTGTAGCAGTTTTGATCACGACTAGAAGATCTCTTTTCATCATATGATCTAGACTTTGAGCTTCTTTCTTTGCCTCTATTCTTGTAGAACTTGTTGAAGTTCTTGACCATTAGGCTTATCTCCTCATTGGAAATTAGCTTGTCACTTGAGGTAGTAGGAGCATCACTTGTAGCTTTGTAAGCACCACTTGACTTGTTGTGAAGCTCTTCCTTATCCTTAAGTGTCATCTCATGAGCAACAATTCTTCCAGTGACTTCAGTTGGCTTGAGGGTCTTGTAGTTTGGCATCATTTGGATCAAAGTGCACACGGTGTCATACTTTCCATCCAAAGCTCTGAGAATCTTCTTAATGATGAATCGGTCGGTCATTTCTTCGCTTCTTAAGCCGGCAATCTCATTTGTGATGAGAGCAAGCCTAGAGTACATTTCAACGACTCCTTCACCATCCTTCATCTTGAACTTGTCAAGTTGACCTTGAAGAATATCTAGCTTTGATTCCTTCACAGATTCAGTACCTTCGTGCATTTCAACCAAAGTATCCCAAATCTCTTTAGCATTCTCAAGACGGCTGATTTTGTTGAACTCTTCGGGACACAAAGCATTGAAGAGAATGTCACAAGCTTGAGCATTGTTTTGCAACATCCGCAACTCTTCTGGTGTAGCTTCGCGATCCGGAACTTTTCCTTCTTCAAAGAAATCACCTTGCATACCAACACAAATAATGCCCCATGCGGCTGGGTTATGACCAAGAATATGCATTTTCATTTTATGCTTCCAACTAGCAAAATTTGTACCATCAAAGTAAGGACCTCTACGATAATTACCCTCACTAGACGCCATACTCTCCTAGGTTGTGAAACCAAGCTTATGGAGTCCAATGCAATGGAAACCAAAACAATGGAGACCAAAGCTCTGATACCACTTGTAGGATCGAAAGTATGTCTAGAGGGGGGGGGTGATTAGACTACTTGACAATATAAAAGATCTGCCTTTTGATTAAGCAAAGTTTTTGGCAGTTTCACAATTAAGATCAATTCAAGTATCACCCTACACATGCAATTCTAGAGTAATAGCAGCGGAAAGTAAATTGCACATGTAAAAGAGAGGTGGAGAAGATCAAACGCAGTTTGGTGACACGAAGATTTTTGTCGTGGTTCCGATAGGTGGTGCTATCGTACATCCACGTTGATGGAGACTTCAACCCACGGAGGGTAACGGCTGCGCGAGTCCACGGAGGGCTCCACCCACGAAGGGTCCACGAAGAAGCAACCTTGTCTATTCCATCATGGCCTACGCCCACGGAGGACTAGCCTTACTCGGGGTAGATCTTCACGAAGTAGGCGATCTCCTTGCCCTTACAAACTTCTTGGTTCAACTCCACATCTCAAAGACGGAGGCTCCCAAGCGACACCTAACCAATCTAGGAGGCACCACCCTCCAAAAGGTAATAGACGGTGTTGATGATGATGAACTCCTTGCTCTTGTGCTTCAGATGATAATCTCCCCAACACTCAACTCTCCTCACTGATATGGCTGTGGTGGAAGAAAAGATTGAGTGGAAAGCAACTTGGGAAGGCTAGAAATCAAGTTTCATATGATAGGAATGGAATGGCTTGATCTCAGCACAAGGGTAGGTGGTTCACTTCTCAGAAAGTGTATGGTAGGAGTGGTAGACTTTCTGATGGCTCTCTCCACGAATGAACAGGGGGTGGAGGGGTATATATAGCCTCCACACAAAATCCAACCGTTACACACACATTTGACCAATCTCGGTGAGACCGAAGTGAAAACTCGGTCAGACCGAAAGTTCAAATATAGTGAACGTTGGGATTTTCGGTGGGACCGAAAATACCATCTTGGTGTGTCCGAAGTGAGTCAAAGGTTGGAGCTTGCCATCTCGGTGGGACCAAAAATAATAACTCGGATATTCCGAAGTGATGTCAATAGGTTACAGAAGGTTGGCAGTCCATTTTCGGTGAGACCGAAACTCAAAATCGGATGGACCGAGAAATTAGGGTTTGGAAGAATAACTGAGGTGGTTCATCTCGGTGGGACTGAGTTTGCCTAATCGGTTTGTCCGAGATTACTTATGAGTGTGTTAAGTAGTGAAGAGTGCTGATAGTAGAGGGAGCTAGATCACCAAGCACTTGAGCAACCAGACCATTAACACAACCTCATCCCCTTTTAATAGTATTGGCTTTTCCTATGGACTCAATGTGATCTTTGATCACTAAACCAAAAATAGAGTCTTGAGCTTTTGCCAATGCTTGTCTTAGCATTTTGAGGGGTCCACTTCTTCAGACATTTCCATACCCATATCATCGAACTTTTCTGAAATGATTCTCAAGTAAATATTAGTTCAATGATATATATGTTGTTATTAATTACCAAAACCACCCGGGGATTAGTTGCACTTTCAATATGTTCTTCTCCTGAGTGGTATGGTAACCCTATCTTCGAGGTCATGTTGGTGGACAACGATGAACCTACGAGCTATGGAGAAGCAATAGTGGGCCCGGATTCCGACAAATGGTTAGAGGCCATGAAATCAGAGATGGGATCCATGTATGAAAACAAAGTATGGACTTTGGTGGACTTGCTCGATGATCGGCAAGCCATTGAGAATAAATGGGTCCTTAGGAAGAAGACATACGCTAATGGTAATGTCACCATTTATGAAGCTCGACTTGTCGCAAAGGGTTTTGAACAAGTTCAAGGAGTTGACTATGATGAGACTGTCTCACTCGTAGCGATGCTGAAGTCCGTCAGAATTATGTTAGCAGTTGCTGCATTTTTCGATTACGAAATATGGCAGATGGATGTCAAAACAGAGTTTCCTTAACGGTTTCCGTGAGGAAAGGTTGTATGTGATACAACCGGAAGGTTTTGTCGATCCTAAGGATGCTAAAAGGTATGTAAGCTCCAGCGATCCTTCTATGGACTGGAGCAAGCATCTCAGAGTTGGAATATACGCTTTGATGAGGTGATCAAAGCTTTTGGGTTTATACAAAGTTTGCAAGAAACTTGTATTTACAAAAAAAGTGAGTGGGAGCACTACAACATTTCTGATAAGTATATGTGGATGACATATTGTTGATTGGAAATTATGTATAATTTCTGGAAAGCATAAAGGTTGTTTGAAAGGAGTTTTCAAAGGAAGACCAGGGTAAAGCTGCTTACATATTGGGCATAAAGATCTATAGAAATAGATCAAGTGGCCTGATATATAAGACTTTCACAGAGCACATACCTTGACATGATTTTGAGGGAGTTCAAAATGGATCAGTCAAAGAAGGGGTTCTTGCCTGAGTGGTAAGGTGTGAAGTTGAGTGAGACTCAAAGCTCGACCACGACAGAATAAAGAGAAAGTACGAAGGTCGTTCCCTATGCCTTAGCCATAGGCTCTATATGGTATGCCATGCTGTGTACCGCACCTACGGTGTGCCTTGCCACGTGTCTGGCAAGGGGTACAAAAGTGACCCAGGAGTGGATCACTGGACAGCAGCAAAAACTTAACCTTAGAGGAATAAGGAAATGTTTCTTGGTTATGGAGGTGATAAAGAGTTCGACGTAAAGGGTTACGTCGATGCAAGCTTTAACACCTATTTGGATGACTCTGAGTATCAAGCCAGATACGTATAGTGGAGCAACCATTTGGAATTGCTCCAAGTGGAGCGTGGTAGCAGCATCTACAATATGACATAGAGATTTGCGAAGTACATATGGACCTGAATGTTGTAGACCCGTTGACTAAAACCTCTCTCAGAAGCATAACATGATCAAACCCCAGAACTCATTGAGTGTTAATCACATGATGATGTGAACAAGATTATTGACTCTAGTAAACTCTTTGGGTGTTAGTCACATGGCGATGTGAACTATGAGTGTTAATCACATGGCGATGTGAACTAGATTATTGACTCTAGTGCAAGTGGGAGACTGTTGGAAATATGCCCTCGAGGCAATAATAAAATTAGTTATTATCATATTTCCTTGTTCATGATAATATTTTATTATCCATGCTATAATTGTATTGATTAGAAACTCAAATGCATGTGTGGATGCATAGACGACAATATGTCCCTAGTCAGCCTCTACCGGACTAGCTCGTTGATCAAAGATGGCTATGGTTTCCTAGCCATTGACATGAGTTGTCATTTGATAATGAGGTCACATCAGAGAATGATGTGATGGACGAGACCCAAACTATGAATGTAGCATATGATCGTGTCAAGTTTATTGCTATCATTTTCTGCATGTCAAGTATATGTTCCTATGACCATGAGATCATGCAACTCACTGACACCGGAGGAGTACCTTGTGTGTACCAAACGTCGCAACATAAATGGGTGACTATAAAAGTGCTCTACAGGTATCTCCGAGGGTGTCTGTTGAGTTGGCATGGATCGAGACTGGGATTTGTCACTCCGTGAGATAGAGAGGTATCTCTGGGACCTCTCGGTAATACAACATCACAAGAAGCTTGCAAGCAATGTGACTAAGGAGTTAGTTGCGGGATCTTGTATTACGGAACTAGTAAAGAGACTTGCCGGTAACGAGATTGAACTAGGTATGGAGATACCGACGATCGAATCTCGGGCAAGTAACATACCGATGGACAAAGGGAACTGCATACGGGATTGTCTGAATCCTTGACATCATGGTTCATCCAATGAGATCATCGTTGAACATGTGGGGACCAATATGGGTATCCAGATCCTGCTATTGGTTATTGGCCGGAGAGGTGTCTCGGACATGTCTGCATGGTTCCCGAACCCGTAGGGTCTACACACTTAAGGTCCGGGTGACGCTAGAGTTGTAATGGGAATTGTATGTGGTTAACCGAAAGTTGTTCGGTGTCCCGGATGAGATCCGGATGTCACGAGGAGTTTAGGAATGGTTTGGAGGTAAAGATTTATATATGGGAAGTCCTGTTTTGGTCACCAGAAAAGTTTCGCGTATTATCGGTATTGTACCGGGAGTGCCAAAAGGGGTCCAGGGGTCCACCTGCCTCGGAGGGGCACATAGGCTGTATGGGTGTGCGCCTTGGCCTATATAGGCCAGGGGCACCAGCCCCAAGAGGCCCATGCGCCAAGAGGGAAGAAGGATGAAGAGTCCTAAAGGGGGTAGGCACCCCCTTAGGTGCCTTGGGGAGGGAGGACTCCTCCCTGCGCCGCAACCCCTTCCCCTTGCCTCCTATATATATTGGGGAAGATGGTGGGCCTGAACACACCAATCCCCTTGCCCTGGAGCAGCCCTCTCTCGCTCCTTCACCTCCTCCTCCTCCGAAGTGCTTGGCGAAGCCCTGCGGGAGAACCACAAGCTCCACCACCACGTCATTGTGTTGTCGGAGTTCTCCCTTAACTTCTCCTCCCCCCTTGCTGGATCAAGAAGGAGGAGACGTTCCCGGGCTGTACGTGTGTTGAACGCAGAGGCGGCGTCCGTTCGACGCTAGATCGGATCTTCCGCGATTTGAATCGCCACGAGTACGACTCCATCAACCGTGTTCTAGTAACGCTTCCGCTTTGCGATCTACAAGGGTATGTGGATCCGACTCTCCTCTCGTAGATGTGCATCTCTTAGATTGATCTTGGGTGTTCGTAGGAATTTTTTTTGTTTCACATGCAATGTTCCCCAACAGGTAAGCAGTATGACTATCACCGCCCACAAATCTTTGTGTTCTACTTGTGCATATCATCTACGCATAGACCTGGCTCATGATGCCACTGTTGGGGAACGTAGCATGCAATTTCAAAAAAAAATCCTACGCTCATGCAAGATCTATCTAGGAGATGCATAGCAACAAGAGGGGGAGAGTGTGTCTACGTACCCTCGTATACCGAAAGCGGAAGCATTTGAAAACGCGGTTGATGTAGTCGAACTTCTTCTCATTCCGACCGATCAAGCATCGAATGTACGGCATCTTCAAGTTCTGCACACATTCAGCTCGATGACGTCCCTCGAACTCGTGATCCGGTAAAGTGTCGAGGAAGTAGATGAGTTTCGTCAGCACAACGGCGTGGTGACGGTGATGTTGAAGTGATCAGGGCTTTGCCTAAGCACTACGAGAATATGACCAGAGGCGTAAACTATGGAGGGGGCGCCGCACATGGCTAACAATTGTTGGTGTGTATTATAGGCGCCCCTCCCCATGTCTATATAGGTGGGAGGGGAGGAGAGGCAGCCAAGGGGGCGCCTCCTACTTGGGGTCCTCTCCAATTCGGTCAACCCCCCTTTCCTATTCCTATTCGGAATAGGAAGGGAAGATGGGGAAGGGGGAATCCTATTCCCTTTTTTCCTTTCCTCCTTCCCCTTTCCTTCTCCAATTTGGCCAGCCCATATGGGGGGCGGTGCACCAGCCCCTTTGTGGCTGGTGTGTTTCCCCTCTTGGCCCATAAGGCCCATATCTTTTGTCGGGGGTGCCCGGAACCCCTTGCGATGACCCGATAAGTACCCGGTGCATCCTGAAACACTTCTGGTGTCTGAATACCATCGTCTATATATCAATCTTTACCTCTCGACCATTTCGAGACGCCTCCTCATGTCCGTGATCTCATCCGGGACTCCGAACAACATTTGGTCACCAAATCACATAACTCATATAATACAATATCATCATCGAACGTTAAGCGTGCGGACCCTACGGGTTCGAGAACTATGTAGACATGACCGAGACACCTATCCGGTCAATAACCAATAGCGGAACCTGGATGCTCATATTGGCTCATACATATTCTATGACGATCTTTATCAATTGAACCGTTATGACAACATACGCTATTCCCTTTTCCATCGGTATGTTACTTTCCCGAGATTCCATCGTCGGTATCTTCATACCTAGTTCAATCTTGTTACCGGCAAGTCTCTTTACTCATTCCGTAATACATCATCCCGCAACTTACTCATTAGTCGCTTTGCTTGCAAGGCTTCTTATGATGTGTATTACCGAGAGGGCCCAGAGATACCTTTTCGATTCTCGGAGTGACAAATCCTAATATCGATCTATACCAACCCAACAAACACATTAAGAGATACCTGTGGAACATCTTTATAATCACCCAGATATGTTGTGACGTTTGATAGCACACAAGGCGTTCCTCCGGTATCCGGGAGTTGCATAATCTCCTAGTCGAAGGAATATGTATTTGACATGAAGAAAGCTATTGCAATAAAACTAAACGATCAATATGTTATGCTAACGGATGGGTCTTGTCCATCACATCATTCTCCTAATGATGTGATCCCATTCATCAAATGACAACACATGTCTATGGTTAGGAAACTTAACCATCTTTGATTAACGAGCTAGTCTAGTAGAGGCTTACTAGGGACACGGTGTTTTGTCTGTATCAAGTTTCCGTTTAATACATTTCTAGCATGAATAATAAACGTGAGAGTAATATTAAGATAAAAGTGAGCATGCCTTACAGAATATGAGAGTAATATTGCATATCCAATAGAGTGGGTTAATTAAGGATATTCACCTCAGTTGATCGTTGGATTGTTTTCTCATGTCCTAATTAACAAGATCTCCAATCACATAGGTTGGGTTATCCCCATGGCAACTTACATGGGTCTCATGCCCATCTCCCTCGATGCATTTTCTATCACAATCTGTGATTGCCCTTTCGTAAAAGGGTCTGCCAAACTCTTAGCCATTCGGATGTAATCCAATGCTATCACTCTGGAGTTTCTTGATTTTCTGACAGTTTTTAATCTTCTTCTTATGTGCTTTCTGGATTGCATGTTGTCCTTTGAACTCTTAGACTTGGCAATCACTATTTGATTGTCACAGTTAATAAGGACAGCCGAGATTGGTTTATCAACTGGCAAATCCATCAAAAGCTCTCAAAACCGTTCTGCTATGATGCATGATGTGTCTAATGATATGATTTCTCTTCCATTGTCGATCTCGTTAAGATCGTTTGCTTCAACACTTCCAGGAAGTAGCACCACCACCAAGTGTGAAGACATACTCACTTGTTGCTTCATCTCATCAACGGTACCTTGCAAATAATGCATCACTCGCTCAACAGCATGCCAATGCACATCTCCCGGATTAGAAATTGATGGAAATATGCCCTAGGGGCAATAATAAAGTGGTTATTATTATATTTCCTTAATCATGATAAAGGTTTCTTATTCACGCAAGAATTGTATTGGTCGGAAACTTAAATACATGTGTGGATACATAAACAAATATCGTGGCCCTAGTGAGCCTCTACTAGACTAGCTCATTGATCATAATATGGTTAGGTTTCCTAACCATAGACATGTGTTGTCACTTGATAACAGGATCATATCATTACGAGAATGATGTGATGGACAAGACCCATCTATTAGCATAGCATATGACCGTTCGGTTTATTGGTACTGCTTTCTTAATGTCAAATACATGTTTCTTTGACCATGAGATCATGCAACTCCCGGACTCCGGAGGAATACCTTGTGTGCTATCAAACGTCACAATGTAACTGGGTGATCATAAAGATGCTCTACAGGTATCTCCGAAGATGTCTTTTGGTTGGCATAGATCGAGACTGGGATTTGTCACTCTGTGTGACGGAGATGTATCTGTGGGCCCTCTCGGTAATACAACATCACAAGAAGCTTGCAAGCAAAGTGACTAAGGATTTATTTGCAAGATGATGCATTACGGAACGAGTAAAGAGACTTGCCAGTGACGATATTGAACTTGGTATGGAGATACCGACGATCGAATCTCGGGCAAGTAATGTTGGGGAACGTAGTATTTTAAAATTTTCCTACGATCACGCAAGATCTATCTACCAGATGCATAGCCACGAGAGGGAAGAGTGTGTCTACGTACCCTCGTAGACCGGAAGCGGAAGCGTCAAGTGACGCGGTTGATGTAGTCGAACTTCTTCGCGATTCAACCGATCAAGCACCGAACGTACGGCACCTCCGCGTTCAGCACACGTTCAGCTTGATGACGTCCCACGAGCTCTTGATCCAGTTGAGCTTCACGGGAGAGTTTCGTCAGCACGACGGCGTGGTGACGGATATGATGTATTTACCGGCGCAGGGCTTCGCTTAAGCACTGCAACGGTATGACCGAGGTGTGTTTCTGTGGAGGGGGGCACCGCACACGGCTGGAACAATTCAACTTGTGTGTCTTTGGGTGCCCCCCTGCCCCCGTATATAAAGGAGGGCCGGCCGGCCTCCTATGGTGCGGCTAGGGCAATCCTACTAGGAATAGGATTGCAATCCTATTCCTAGTAGGAGTCCACCAAGAAGGAAAAGAGGGAAAGGAAAAGAGGGAGAGGTGGCGCCCCCCAATCCTAGTCCAACTAGGATCCCTAGGTGGGGCGCCGGCCAGCCTCTATGGGCTGCCTCTCTCCTTTCCTTAAGGCCCACTATGGACCATCCCCCCTCGTAGGGGGTTCCGGTAACCCCCTCCGGCAATCCAGTTAAATCCGAAACTTTTCCGGAACACTTCCGGTGTCCGAATGTAGTCGTCCAATATATCAATCTTTATGTCTCGGACATTCCGAGACTCCTCGTCATGTCCGTGATCTCATCCGGGACTCCGAACTACCTTCGGTACATCAAAACTCATAAACTCATAATACCGATCGTCATCAAACGTTAAGCGTGCGGACCCTACGGGTTCGAGAACTATGTAGACATGACCGAGACTCATCTCCGGTCAATAACCAACAGCGGAACCTGGATGTTCATATTGGCTCCTACATATTCTACGAAGATCTTTTATCGGTCAAAACCGCATAACAACATACGTTGTTCCTTTTGTCATCGGTATGTTACTTGCCCGAGATTCGATCGTCGGTATCTCCATACCTAGTTCAATCTCGTTACCGACAAGTCTCTTTACTCGTTCCGTAACACATCATCTCGTGACTAACTCATTAGTCTTTTGCTTGCAAGGCTTATTGTGATGTGTGTTACCGAGAGGACCCAGAGATACCTGTCCGACACTCGGAGTGACAAATCCTAATCTTGATCTATGTCAACACCACGAATACTTTCGGAGACACCTGTAGAGCATCTTTATGATCACCCAGTTACGTTGTGACGTTTGATAGCACACAAGGTGTTCCTACGGTATTCGGGAGTTGCATAATCTCATAGTCATAGGAACATGTATAAGTCATGAAGAAAGCAATAGCAGTAAAACTAAACGATCAAAGTGCTATGCTAACGGATGGGTCTTGTCCATCACATCATTCTCCTAATGATGTGATCTCGTTGATCAAATGACAACTCATGTCTATGGCTAGGAAACATAGCCATCTTTGATCAATGAGCTAGTCTAGTAGAGGCATACTAGGGACACTCTGTTTTGTCTATGTATTCACACATGTACTAAGTTTCCGGTTAATACAATTCTAGCATGAATAATAAACATTTATCATGATATAAGGAAATATAAATAACAACTTTATTATTGCCTCTAGGGCATATTTCCTTCAGTCTCCCACTTGCACTAGAGTCAATAATCTAGCTCACATCGCCATGTGATTTAATACCTATAGTTCACATCGTTATGTGAATAACACCCATAGTTCACATCGCCATGTGACCAACACCCAAAGGGTTTACTAGAGTCAATAATCTAGTTCACATCGCTATGTGATTAATACCCAAGAGTAATAAGGCGTGATCATGTTTTGCTTGTGAGAGAAGTTTAGTCAACGGGTCTGTCACATTCAGATCCGTATGTATTTCGCAAATTTCTATGTCTACAATGCTCTGCATGGAGCTACTCTAGCTAATTGCTCCCACTTTCAATACGCATCCAGATTGATAATTAGAGTCATCTGGATTTAGTGTCAAAGCTTGCATCGGCGTAACCCTATACGACGAACTCTTTATCACCTCCATAATCTAGAAATATTTCCTTAGTCATCCAATTACTAAGGATAATTTTGACCGCTGTACAATGATCTACTCCTGGATCACTATTGTACCTCCCTGTCAAACTCATGGCAAGGTACACATCGTGTTTTGTACACAGCATGGCATACTTTATAGAACCTATGGCTGAGGCATAGGGAATGACTTTCATTCTCTCTATATTTTTCTGCCGTGGTCTGGCTTTGAGTCTTACTCAACTTCACACCTTACAAGTCAGGAAAGAACTCCTTCTTTGACTGATCCATTTTGAACTACTTCAAAATCTTATCAAGGTATGTACTCATCGAAAGTCTTATCAAGCGTCTTGATCTATCTCTATAGATCTTGATGCCCAATATGTAAGCAGCTTCACCAAGGTATTTCTTTGAAGAACTCCTTTCAAACACTCCTTTATGCTTTCCAGAAAATTCTACATCATTTCCGATCGACAATATGTCATTCACATATACTTATCAGAAAGGTTGTAGTGCTCCCACTCACTTCTTGTAAATACAGGCTTCACCGCAAGTCTGTATAAATCTATATGCTTTGATCAACTTATCAAAGCGTATATTCCAACTCCGAGATGCTTGCACCAGTCCATAGATGGATCGCTGGAGCTTGCACATTTTGTTAGCACCTTTAGGATTAACAAAACCTTTTGGTTGCATCATATACAAGTCTTCTTTAATAAATCCATTAAAGAATGCAGTTTTGTTATCCATTTGCCAGATTTCATAAAATGCGGCAATTACTAACATGATTCGGACAGACTTAAGCATCGCTACGGGTGAGAAAGTCTCATCGTAGTCAACTCCTTGAACTTGTCGAAACCCTTTCGCAACAAGTCGAGCTTTGTAAACAGTAACATTACTGTTTGCGTCGGTCTTCCTCTTGAAGATCCATTTATTTTCGATGGCTTGCCGATCATCGGGCAAGTCAACCAAAGTCCATACTTTGTTCTAATACATGGATCCCATCTCAGATTTCATGGTCTCAAGCCATTTTGCGGAATCTGGGCTCATCATCGCTTCCTCATAGTTCGTAGGTTCATCATGGTCTAGTAACATGACTTCCAGAACTGGGTTGCCGTACCACTCTGGTGCGGAACGAACTCTGGTTGATCTACGAAGTTCAGCAGAAACTTGATCTGAAGTTTCATGATCATCATCATTAGCTTCCTCACTAATTGGTGTAGGAATCACTGGAACGAGTTTCTGTGATGTACTACCTTCCAATTCGGGAGAAGGTACAATTACCTCATCAAGTTCTACTTTCCTCCCACTCACTTCTTTCGAGAGAAACTCCTTCTCTAGAAAGGATCCACTCTTAGCAACAAAGACCTTGCCTTAGGATCTGTGATAGAAGGTGTACCCAACAGTTTCTTTTTGGGTATCCTATGAAGATTTACTTCTCCGATTTGGGTTCGAGCTTATCATGTTGAAACTTTTTCACATAAGCATCGCAGTCCCAAACTTAAAGAAATGACAGCTTAGATTTCTCGTCAAACCACAGTTCATACGGTGTCATCTCCACGGATTTAGATGGTGCCCTATTTAACGTGAATGTAGCTGTCTCTAATGCATAACCCCAAAAGCGATAGTGGTAGATCGGTAAGAGACATCATCGATCGCGCCATATCTAATAAAGTACGGTTATGACGTTCGGACACACCATTACGCTGTGGTGTTCCGGGTGGCGTGAGTTGTGAAACTATTCCACATTGTTTCAAATGAAGACCAAACTCGTAACTCAAATATTCTCCTCCACGATCAGATCGCAGAAACTTTATTTTCTTGTTACGATGATTCTCTACTTCACTCTGAAATTCTTTGAACTTTTCAAATGTTTCAGACTTGTGCTTCATTAAGTAGATATACCCATATCTGCTCAAATCATCAGTGAAGGTCAGAAAATAACGATACCTGCCGCGAGCTTCAACACTCATTGGTCCGCATACATTAGTATGTATGATTTCCAACAACTCTGTTGCTCGCTCCACGGTTCCGGAGAACGGAGTTTTAGTCATCTTGCCCATGAGGCATGGTTCGCAAGTACCAAGTGATTCATAATCAAGTGATTCCAAAAGTCCATCACTATGGAGTTTCTTCATGCGCTTTACACCAATATGACCTAAACGACAGTGCCACAAATAAGTTGCACTATCATTATTAACCTTGCATCTTTTGGCCTCAATATTATGAATATGTGTATCACACGATCGAGATCCAACAAACCATTTTCATTGGGTGTATGACCATAGAAGGTTTTATTCATGTAACGGAACAACAATTATTCTCTAACTTACATGAATAACCTTATTGCAATAAACATGATCAAATCATATTCATGCTCAACACAAACACCAAATAACACTTATTTAGGTTCAACACTAATCCCGAAAGTATAGGGAGTGTGCGATGATGATCATATCAATCTTGGAACTACTTCCAATACACATCGTCACTTCATCCTTTAACTAGTTTCTGTTCATTATGCAACTCCCATTTCGAGTTACTACTCTTTAGCAACTGAACCAATATCAAATACCGAGGGGTTGCTATGAACACTAGTAAAATACACATCAATAATCTGTATATCAAATATACCTTTGTTCACTTTGCCATCCTTCTTATCCGCCAAATATCTAGGGCAGTTCCACTTCTAGTGACCATTTCCTTTGCAATAGAAGCACTTAGTTTCCGGCTTGAGTTTAGCTTTGGGTTTCTTCACGGGAGTGACAACTTGCTTGTCATTCTTCTTGAAGTTCCCCTTCTATCCCTTTGCCCTTTACTTGAAACAAGTGGTCTGGTTAACCATCAACACTTGATGCTCTTTCTTGATTTCTACCTTCGCCGATTTCAGCATCGTGAAGAGCTCGGGAATTACTTTCGTCATCCCTTGCATATTATAGTTCATCACGAAGTTCTACTAACTTGGTGATAGTGTCTAGAGAACTTTGTCAATTACTATCTTATCTGGAAGATTAACTCCCACTTGATTCAAGCAATTGTACTACCCAGACAATCTGAGCACATGCTCACTGGTTGAGCTATTCTCCTCCATCTTCTAGGCAAAGTACTGTCAGAGGTCTTATACCTCTCGACACGGGCATGAGTATGAAATACTAATTTCAACTCTTGGAACATCTCATATGCTCCATGGCGTTTCAAAACGTTTTTGAAGTCCCGATTATAAGCCGTAAAGCATGGTGCACTAAACTATCAAGTAGTCATCATATCGAGCTTTTGTCAAAACGTTCATAATGTCTACATCTGCTCCTGCAATAGGTCTGTCACCTAGCGGTGCATCAAGGACATAATTCTTCTGTGCAGCAATGAGGATAATCCTCAGATCACGGAACAATTCGGCATCATTGCTACTAACATCTTTCAACTTGGTTTTCTCTAGGAACATATAAAAAAATAAACGTGGAGCAACATCGCGAGCTATTGATCTACAACATAGATATGCTAATACTTCCAGGACTAAGTTCATGATAAATTAAAGTTCAATTAATCATATTACTTAAGAACTCCCACTTAGATAGACATCCCTCCGGTCATCTAAATGATCACGTGATCCAAATCAACTAAACCATGTCCGATCATCACGTGAGATGGAGTAGTTTCAATGGTGAACATCTTATGTTGATCATATCTACTATATGATTCACGCTCGACCTTTCGGTCTCCAGTGTTCCGAGGCCATATCTGCATATGCTAGGCTCGTCAAGTTTAACCCGAGTATTCTGCGTGTGCAAAACTGGCTTACACCCGTTGTATTTGAACGTAGAGCTTATCACACCCGATCATCACGTGGTGTCTCGGCACGACGAACTTTCGCAATGGTGCATACTCAGGGAGAACACTTATACCTTGAAATTTTAGTAAGGGATCATCTTATAATGCTACCGTCGTTCTAAGCAAAATAAGAAGCATAATAAGATAAACATCACATGCAATCAAAATATGTGACATGATATGGCCATCATCATCTTGTGCTTTTGATCTCCATCTCCAAAGCACCATCATGATCACCTTCATCACCGGCGTGACACCTTCATCTCCATCGTAGCATCGTTGTCGTCTCGCCAACTATTGCTTCTACGACTATCGCTACCGCTTAGTGATAAAGTAAAGCAATTACATGGCGATTGCATTTCATACAATAAAGCGACAACCATATGGCTCCTGCCAGTTGCCGATAACATTACAAAACATGATCATCTCATACAAAACCGTATAACTCATCATGTCTTGACCATATCACATCACAACATGCCCTGCAAAAACAAGTTAGACGTCCTCTACTTTGTTGTTGCAAGTTTTACGTGGCTGCTACGGGCTTAGCAAGAACCGTTCTTACCTATGCATACAAAACCACAACGATGTTTCGTCAAGTATGTGCTGTTTTAACCTTCACAAGGACCGGGCGTAGCCACACTTGATTCAGCTAAAGTGAGAGAGACAGACACCCGCCAGTCACCTTTAAGCAACGAGTGCTCGTAACGGTGAAACCAGTCTCGCGTAAGTGTACGCGTAATGTCGGTCCGGGCCGCTTCATCTCACAATACCGCCGAAGCAAAGTATGACATGCTGGTAAGCAGTATGACTAGTATCGCCCACAACTCATTGTGTTCTACTCGTGCATATCATCTACGCATAGACCTGGCTCATGATGCCACTGTTGGGGAACGTACTACGATCATGCAAGATCTATCTACCAGATGCATAGCAACGAGAGGGAAGAGTGTGTCTACGTACCCTCGTAGACCGGAAGCGGAAGCGTCAAGTGACGCGGTTGATGTAGTCGAACTTCTTCGCGATTTAACCGATCAAGCACCGAACGTACGGCACCTCCGCGTTCAGCACACGTTCAGCTTGATGACGTCCCACGAGCTCTTGATCCAGTTGAGCTTCACGGAAGAGTTTCGTCAGCACGACGGCGTGGTGACGGATATGATGTATTTACCGGCGCAGGGCTTCGCTTAAGCACTGCAACGGTATGACCGAGGTGTGTTTCTGTGGAGGGGGGCACCGCACACGGCTGGAACAATTCAACTTGTGTGTCTTTGGGTGCCCCCTGCCCCCGTATATAAAGGAGCAAGAGGGGAGGGCCGGCCGGCCTCCTATGGTGCGGCTAGGGCAATCCTACTAGGAATAGGATTGCAATCCTATTCCTAGTAGGAGTCCACCAAGAAGGAATAGAGGGAAAGGAAAAGAGGGAGAGGTGGCGCCCCCCAATCCTAGTCCAACTAGGATCCCTAGGTGGGGCGCCGGCCAGCCTCTATGGGCTGCCTCTCTCCTTTCCTTAAGGCCCACTATGGACCATCCCCCCTCGTAGGGGGTTCCGGTAACCCCCTCCGGCAATCCAGTTAAATCCGAAACTTTTCCGGAACACTTTCGGTGTCCGAATATAGTCGTCCAATATATCAATCTTTATGTCTCAGACATTCTGAGACTCCTCGTCATGTCCGTGATCTCATCCGGGACTCCGAACTACCTTCGGTACATCAAAACTCATAAAATCATAATACCGATCGTCATCAAACGTTAAGCGTGCGGACCCTACGGGTTCGAGAACTATGTAGACATGACCGAGACTCATCTCCGGTCAATAACCAACAGCGGAACCTGGATGTTCATATTGGCTCCTACATATTCTACGAAGATCTTTTATCGGTCAAAACCGCATAACAACATACGTTGTTCCTTTTGTCATCGGTATGTTACTTGCCCGAGATTCGATCGTCGGTATCTCCATACCTAGTTCAATCTCGTTACCGACAAGTCTCTTTACTCGTTCCGTAACACATCATCTCGTGACTAACTCATTAGTCTTTTGCTTGCAAGGCTTATTGTGATGTGTGTTACCGAGAGGGCCCAGAGATACCTGTCCGACACTCGGAGTGACAAATCCTAATCTTGATCTATGTCAACACCACGAATACTTTCGGAGACACCTGTAGAGCATCTTTATGATCACCCAGTTACGTTGTGACGTTTGATAGCACACAAGGTGTTCCTACGGTATTCGGGAGTTGCATAATCTCATAGTCATAGGAACATGTATAAGTCATGAAGAAAGCAATAGCAGTAAAATTAAACGATCAAAGTGCTATGCTAACGGATGGGTCTTGTCCATCACATCATTCTCCTAATGATGTGATCTCGTTGATCAAATGACAACTCATGTCTATGGCTAGGAAACATAGCCATCTTTGATCAATGAGCTAGTCTAGTAGAGGCATACTAGGGACACTCTGTTTTGTCTATGTATTCACACATGTACTAAGTTTCCGGTTAATACAATTCTAGCATGAATAATAAACATTTATCATGATATAAGGAAATATAAATAACAACTTTATTATTGCCTCTAGGGCATATTTCCTTCAAGTAACATACCGACAAACAAAGGGGAACTATGTATGTTGTCATAAAGCTTCGACCTACAAAGATCTTTGTAGAATATGTAGGAACCAATATGGGCATCTAGGTCCCACTATTGGTTATTGACTGGAGAGTCATCTCGGTCATGTCTACATCATTCTTGAACCCGTCGGGTCCACACGCTTAATGTTCGTTGATGATATAGTATTGTATGAGTTATGTGAGTTAGTGACCGAATGTTGTTCGGATTCCCGGATGAGATCACGGACATGGCGAGGAGCTCCTGAATGGTCCATAGGTAAAGATTCATATATGGTATGGCATTATTTGGTCTCTGGAAAGGTTTCGGAATGCACCAGGTATTTATCGGATCGCTAGAAGGGGTACCGGGAAGGCCACAAGAGTTATTGGGACTAATGGGCCAAAAGGAGGGAGCACACCAGCCCAGAAGGGGGCTGGCGTGCCCACCTCATTGCCACCGGCTTAGGGAAGGAGAGAGGAGGGGCTGGCCCCCTCCTGCCTTTCCCCTTTCCTTTCCTTTCCCCCTTGCCTCCCCTCCCCCACCTATATATATATGTGAGGAGAGGAGGAGGCAACATATACCACGATCCCCAAGCCGTGTGCGATGCCCCCTCGCCGTCTAGTTCTAGTTCATCCTCCGTCCACGTCCATTGTGCTTGGCGAAGCCCTCCTGATAGATTCACCGCCACCGTCACCACGCCGTCGTGCTGCCGAAACTTATCTACCACTTCACCTCTCTTGCTAGATCGAGAAGGTGAGGATGTCATCGAGCTGAACGTGTGCTGAATGCGGAGGTGCCGTACGTTCAGTACTTGGTCGGGGCGGATCATGAAGGTGTACAACCACATCAACCGTGTTGATAAATGCTTCCGCTTAGCGGTCTTCAAGGGTATGAAGATGCTCTCCCCCTCGCATAAGTATGCATCTCCATGGATAGATCTTTCATGTGCGTAGATTTTTTTTTGTTTTCCATGCAACGTTCCCCAACAGAAACAAACCTACTCAGTTTGCACACACAAAATGAGATGTCGGGACGAGTACCACAAGCTAGGTACATGAGTGAACCAACCACTTGAGAATATCTCAATTGATCTACAACCGTACCTTCGAACATTTGAATCCGCACGCTAGGCTCATATGGTGTTGCAGAAGATTTGCAATCCGAATATCCTAAACGGCTCAAAATCTTCTCAACAAAGTGGGATTGCAAAAGTGCAATTCCACCCTCGGTATTTCTCAGTAGCTTGATGTTTAGGATAACATCAGCCACGCCCAGGTCTTTGATCTCAAAGTTATGAGATAAAAAAAGCCTTGACTTCCCAATGAATGATGACCCACAAGTATAGGGGATCAATCATAGTCCTTTCGATAAATAAGAGTGTCGAACCCAACGAGGATCAGAAGGAAATTACAAGTGATTTTCAGCAATGTATTGTCTGCAAACACTTAAATTATAGGTAACAGATAGTTTGATAGCAAAATAATTGGTAATGGACAATAAGTAGTAACGGTAACAAAAGTGCAGCAAGGTAGCCCAATCCTTTCTGTAGCAAAGGATGGGCCAAAATAGTCTCTTATAATAAGTAAAGCGTTCTTGAGAACACACATGAATTTCTTCTAGTCACTTTCATCATGTTTGTTTGATTCGCATTCTTTACTTTGATAATTTGATATGTGGGTGAACCGGTGCTTGGGTATTGTTCTTACTTGAAAAGGCCCCCCCACTTATGATTGCCCCTGATACGTCCAAAACGTATCTATAATTTCTGCTTGCTCCATGCCACCTTTGGGTGATATTGCTATGATATTCATACACTTCCATACACTTTTGATCATATTTGGACTAACTTACTAATCCAGTGCACCCCAGTGCCAGTTTCTGTTTTCGGCTGTTTTTGTATTTCAGGTTTTCACGTTTCGAGAACTGCCCAGAAAAATCCAGAAAAAATATATAAAAAATCAGCGATCCGGAAACAACACTGCGTCCGAAGGGTAGCCTGGGGGGCACAGGGGCTCCAGGCGCCCTATGGGCGCCCCCCCTGGGCCGCGCCGGGGGGGGGGGCGCCTGGGCCCCCCGAGGCTCCCCCGGTGCCCTACTTTGGCATATATTTAAAGGGTTCCCCGTAACCCTCAGAACATGACTTCTTTTCGCGATCCCATCTCTGTTCCGCCGCCGCCGCCGCTTCCAAGATCGGGAGCACCAGGAGAACTCTTCCCGGCACCCTGCTGGAGGGGAGGATCACCACCGGGAGCTTCTCCACCACCATGGACGCCTCCCGGATGACTCGTGAGTAGTCTCCCTTGGACCATGAGTCCATGACCAGTAGCTATGTGATGTTCTCCTCCCGTTCTTGTGCTTCACTAATTAGTCCTCGTGAGCTGCCCTACATGATCGAGGCACCTATGTAATCCTTATGCTGTTGCTATGTTGAGTTTGCTGGGATCCGATGGATTATGAGATTATGTTCAGATTGATCTTGAGTAATATATTTGATTCACCTCTTTTATATTTTAGTTCATAAGTAATTCTTGCATGTTCTCCGTTGTTATTTATTGCTTTGGCCGAGTAATAGGTAGTGACTCCAAGAGGGAACGTTATGCTCGATTGTGGGTTCATGCCCCTCGATGACTAGATTGAGTGACAGAAACATGAGTCTAGGGGATGTGTTGTTGCCACAAGGGGGAAAACAACGGTGCTTGTGCCCGCGGGTGCAAGGATTGTTTACTTTACGCAAAGTTCTTTTAATGCAGTTGTCTGTTGCATTGAGTTTACACTATGGGTGGGACTCGCAACTTAATACCAGCGAGATGTTCTGGATAGATATCTCAAGGTGGATGATTAGTAGTAGATATTGATGGATTTCGGTCTACTTACTTTGGCGTACCGCCCATGCTTTGAACCTCAACCTTTCTTGCAATGTAGTCAGCATTGGTTTGCGTTCGTGGTCCTGTCAATTGCCCAGCTGTAATTTGCTTACCTCACATAGCTGTTTTATCGTCTTTTGGGAGAGAGACATCACTAGTGAACATCATGAGACTCCGGTCCATATTACCATCATTGATCACATCCACTATTTACTTTCCGCTATTTATTTACTATTGCAAAACACTATCTATCACTACTATCATATTGCTTTTAACCCTTTGTGAACTACAAGGCCGGAGAGACGATTGACAACCTCTCTATACTCGTTGGGAGCAAAGTTATTTGCATCTGTGTGCAGGTCCACGTTGATTGCTAATTGCGCCGTTAGCAGTTGACACCTACCTGTTGAACCTAGGAGTCTCTGGGGATTCGATCCTTGGCATCTTTGCTAGGGGAAAACACTTCTACTTACTGCATCTTACACCTTCCACTTGGGGTAACCAACGAGGGGTTCGAGGCCCATCACCGCCGCCGCTTCCAAGATCGGGAGCACCAGGAGAACCCTTCCCGGCACCCTGCCGGAGGGGAGGATCACCACCGGGGGCTTCTCCACCACCATGGACGCCTCCCGGATGACTCGTGAGTAGTCTCCCTTGGACCATGAGTCCATGACCAGTAGTTATGTGATGTTCTCCTCCCATTCTTGTGCTTCACTAATTAGTCCTCGTGAGCTGCCCTACATGATCGAGGCACCTAAGTAATCCTTATGCTGTTGCTATGTTGAGTTTGCTGGGATCCGATGGATTATGAGATTATGTTCAAATTGATCTTGAGTAATATATTTGATTCACCTCTTTTATATTTTTGTTCATAAGTAATTCTTGCATGTTCTCCGTTGTTATTTATTGCTTTGGCCGAGTAATAGGTAGTGACTCCAAGAGGGAACATTATGCTCGATTGTGGGTTCATGCCCCTCGATGACTAGCTTGAGTGACAGAAACATGAGTCTAGGGGATGTGCTGTTGCCACAAGGGGGAAAACAACGGTGCTTGTGCCCGCGGGTGCAAGGATTGTTTACTTTACGCAAAGTTCTTTTAATGCAGTTGTCTGTTGCATTGAGTTTACACTATGGGTGGGACTCGCAACTTAATACCAGCGAGATGTTCTGGATAGATATCTCAAGGTGGATGATTAGTAGTAGATATTGATGGATTTCGGTCTACTTACTTTGGCGTACCGCCCATGCTTTGAACCTCAACCTTTCTTGCAATGTAATCAGCATTGGTTTGCGTTCGTGGTCCTGTCAATTGCCCAGCTGTAATTTGTTTACCTCACATAGCTGTTTTATCTTCTTTTGGGAGAGAGACATCACTAGTGAACATCATGAGACTCCGGTCCATATTACCATCATTGATCACATCCACTATTTACTTTTCGCTATTTTATTTACTATTGCAAAAACTATCTATCACTACTATCATATTGCTTTTAACCCTTTGTGAACTACAAGGCCGGAGAGATTGACAACCTCTCTGTACTCGTTGGGAGCAAAGTTATTTGTATATGTGTGCAGGTCCACGTTGATTGCTAATTGCGCCGTTAGCAATTGACACCTACTTGTTGAACCTAGGAGTCTCTGGGGATTCGATCCTTGGCATCTTTGCTAGGGGAAAACACTTCTACTTACTGCATCTTACACCTTCCACTTGGGGTAACCAACGAGGGGTTCGAGGCCCATCACCCCCTCTCGCAAGCACCGCAACTACAAAAGAAGGTTTAAGATAAATCTAACCGTAGCATGAAACATATGGATCCAAATCAGACCCTTACGAAATAGCGCACATAAACTAGGGTTTGAGCTTCTGTCACTCTAGCAACCCATAATCTAATAAATACTCCACAATGCTTTCCCTTAGACCCAAAGATGGTGAAGTGTCATGTAGTCGACGTTCACATAGCACCACTAAGGGAAACAACAACATACATATCATCAAAATATCGAACGAATACCAAATTTACATGATTACTTATGACGAGAATTCTCCCATGTCCTCAAGAACAAACGTAACTACTACTCAAAAGTCATATTCATGCTCAAGATCGAAGGGGTATTAAATAGCATAATGGATCTGAACATTTAATCTTCCACCAAATAAACCAACTAGCATAAACTACAAGATGTAATCAACACTAGTAGCAACCCACAGGTACCAATCTAAGGTTTTGAGACAAAGATTGAATACAAGAGATGAACTAGAGTTTGAGATGAGGTGGTGTTGGTGAAGATGTTTATGAAGATTGGTCCTCCCATGATGAGAGAATCGATGGTGATGACGATGGCTTCAATTTCCCTCCACCGGAGGGAAGTTTCCCCGACAGTATCTCTCCGCCGGAGAGCAAAAGTACTCCCGCCCAGGTTCCGCCTCGAGATGGTGGCGCTTCATCCCGAAACCCCTCTCCTTATTTTTTCTAAGGAAAATGGCCTTATATCCCAGAATATGTATCGGAGGCCTGCTAGGGCCACCACAACCTCATGGGGCGCGCCCCCAGGCTTGTGGCTGCCTGGTGGGTCCCCCTCTGGTATTTCTTTCGCCAATAATTTTAATATATTCCAAAATAATTATCCATCAATTTTCAGCTCATTTGGAGTTGTTCCAAAAATGTGCCTCCGATGTAGCTCTTTCCGGTCCCGAATTTCGGCTGCCAACAATCTCCCTCTTCATGTGAAACTTGCAAAATAAGAGAGAAAAGACATAAGAATTGTAACATAAAGTGAAATAGTAGTCCATAATGCAATAAATATCAACATAAAAACATGATGCAAAATGGACGTATCAACTCCCCCAAGCTTAGACCTCGTTTGTCCTCAAGCAAAAAACCGAAATCGATAATCATGGCCACATCTTTAGAGAGAGAGGTGTCGATAAACATAAACTATGTACATCGGAGCATCATGGTCATTATCATAAGAGCGATATATAATCATAAAACTTATCATGCTAGAGTAACAATTCATTCACAAGCTAAAGTATGAAGCATAAATTTTATTAAAAACCAACAAACTATATTTAGAAAGAGTCTATGTCAGAGCTTTGTTTAGCAAGTTCACATACTCAACCAACATTTAGTCTTTTATGATTGCATAAATCCACCCCAACGATCGACTACAATATCATTTAGAGGTTCATCGGCAATGGTTATGCCTCTAATTCTCGAAGAATGTATAAACATGTTGTTTTAAGGCAGCAAGGATCAACTATAGTGCCCAGTTCTGTAGATTTACACTTTGATCGAATTGGAGGGTTCAAAAATACGTTGGATCAAAGTTAGAAATGATTTATACAATTTGAAGATGTTGGATGCGGCATTTTATATGCACTTGGCAACTTTAATGTAATAGCTGAAAGGCACCATGGCACTAGAAAGTAAAGAAATTTATGGTTTATGATATGTTTTCCTCTAAAGTGATAGAACTGCTTATGAAATTATTATACAATTGCAATTATCCATGGATATGTCTACATGCATATTGCCACCAGCTAACCCCCATGATTAAGAGCTTTTTATGGCTTCCATGTCTATCTTATCTAAATTGAAAAACAATGTGCTACTATCCCCGGCCTGATACTCTTTATTTATTCTCAAAATCTCAACAATCAAAGACTAAACAATAATACATAAGGATGTTTCCAACAAATAGATATCTTAATCATGATTATAATTGGAACGTACGATCACAAACATAAATGATTCTACCATCCTTCAAACTTTGCAGAACTGAACAACCTTGTATATTGGTTTTATTGATTATGTTGTAACGGTGGTTGTCATGTTGTACCCGCGGGCTGCCCCCAGCTGGTAGTGGCGCCCTTTATTTTCCTCCAAGTTCACTTGGGGCTGCTCATAGAGGCGGTCCATGACAAACCATATCCCATGAGATCGAGCAAAAGAGAAAGATGAGAGAAGTCGCCAGGACCTGCATGAAAATGTGTGCTTGGAAAAGAATGTGCGTCTGAATGGGGACTTGTGTCGCACATAGAAGGTGACATGCACGAGTCATGATTATAGCCGGTTGACAAGAATCAATTTCCTTTCTTTATTTGATGACTTTCGTGCCGCCCGATGATATGTACGTGGATTTTGGTGTCATTCATTTAATGATCTCCGTTGAACTTGTCCTCGTGACAGAACACGATTTAACAGCCATAATTGCGTGTCACACACACACTCCATGAGCGCGAGAGCGCCCCAGCTTGTGTGCGACTATGTGTCGCTTAGTGGGAGAATGAACAAGCTCTTGCCTGAAGCGGGCAACAATGGGCTGCCTATCGCGTCGGAGTTCCACCGGCCTTAAGTGCTCGTTATTTCAACTTTTTTTCATCTTTTACTTTCCTTTTTATACCTTTGTTTATGTTTCGAAATATTCCAAACGTATATATCATAAAATTCACCTTACATAACTTTTTTAAGATGGTAATGATGCATTTAAAAAATGTTACACATGTATAGAAAATTGTTTATGATGTATAAGAAAAAATATACAACATGTATGAAAAAAGTAGACATCAAAATATCTATCTAAAAAAATGCTAATCATGTACTTGCAAAATGTTGAACGTGTATAAGTAAAATGGTTCCAATGTATATGAAAAATGTACAATCTGTATGAAAAAAAGTAGACATTAAAAGATATATCTGCAAAAATGTTAATCGTGTATTTGATTTTTTAACAAGTATATAAAATGTTATTATTTTATACGAAAATGTACAATATGTATGAAAAAGTAGACTTCGGAACATATATTTTTTGAAAATGTTTAATCATGTACTTTAGTAAAGATAGCATATATAATAAAAATTATGTATAATCCGCACGAAAAAAGAAAATAGCCACCAAAATATATATTTGAAAAAAAATCTTCTCTTTAAAAATTGTTAAACATGTATAGAAAATGTATATGAAGTATACGGAAAAAGTAAGCTTGTGTTAAGAATCCTGAAGAAAACCAAAAAGAAAAAATATAATGTGAAAGAAGAAACAAAGAAAACGAAAGAAAAACTAAAAAGAAACACTGAAAAGGAAACAAATAAGAACAAATAAAATAAAAATAAAAAACAGAAGGAAACCCAAAAAACCATTGCAAAACAGCCCAAAACCATGCTACGGTAGTGGACCGGTGAGGGGAGTATACATCTGGCTACAGGCGAGGTATAGGTCCCACTAGAATTGCTATGTATCGTCCAGACTCCTATATAACTACTAGAACGCTCCTGCGTGGCCACTGGCCTTTTAATTTTTTTGGGGGTCACTTGCAATATAACTCAAAGATGCATGCATAGAGAGCCATGATCCAAATAATTATATCTTTACAAGTTAAGATCTACTTGATATGCTTAAAAAATTCCTATAAAAGCTCTGAAATAGTGCTTTTAGCTTCATTTTCTTGGTACTTCAACAAGTACTACAGAAATTCCCAACTCATAACCATCTTCCACAAGCAATATATATAACAGCGGGCCAACATGTGGTCAGATGGCTAGGGGGACAGTGGTATCCCTAGCCCATCAGATTTCAAGTCCTAGACTTGACATTAATGCTTGCTACTTCTTAAGCGTCCGTTGATTTTACCCTTGAAGAGGAAAGGGTGATGCAACAAAGTAGAGATAAGTATTTCTCTCAGTTGAGAACCCAGGTATACTTCCAGTAGGAGACACAAGCAAGTCTCCAATCTATGCACCTGCACAAACTAACAAACACTTGCACGCAACATAGAAAAGGGGTTGTCAATCCCTTCACAATCACGAACAAGAGTGAGATCTGATAGAGATATATTTAAAAGTAAAGTAAAAAGCTAAATAAGGTAAACACAAAATAATTGCAGTAAGATATTTTTGGGTTTTTGGTTTTATAGATCTGAAAATACAAGATAGAAAATAGACCCGGGGGCATAGTTTTCACTAGAGGCTTCTCTCTCGAAGAAATCATACGATGGGTAAACAAATTACTGTCGAGCAATTGATAGAAAAGCGCAAAGTTATGACGATATCTAAGGCAATGATCATGAATATAGGCACCACGTCCGTGACAAGTAGACCAACTCCTTCCTGCATCTACTACTATTACTCCACTCATCGACCGCTATCCAGCATGCATCTAGAGTATTAAGTTAAAAATAGAGTAACGTCTTAAGCAAGATGACATGATGTAGAGGGATAAACTTATGCAATATGATATAAACCCCATCTTGTTACCCTTAATAGAAAAAATAAAATACGTGCCTCCCTACCCTTTCTGTCACTGGGTGAGGACACCGCAAGATTTAATCCATCACAAAGCACCTCTCCCATTGCAAGAAATACCAATCTAGTTGGCCAAACCAAGTCGATAGATCGAAGAGAAATACAAAGCTATCTTAATCATGTATAAAAGAGTTTAGAGAAGGCCCAAATAATATTCATAGATAATTTGATCATAAATCCACAATTCATCGGATCTCGACAAACACACCGCAAAATAAGATTACATCGAATAAATCTCCAAGAACATCGAGGAGAACATTGTATTGAAGATCAAAGAGAGAGAAGAAGCCATCCAGCTACTAGCTATGTACTCGTAGGTATGTGGTAAACTACTCACGCATCATCGGAGGGGTGGCAAGGTTGATGTAGATGCCCTCCATGATCGAATCCCCCTCCGGGAGAGTATCGGAATAGACCTCCAGATGGGATCTCAAGGGAACAGAGACCTGCGGCGGCGGAATAGTATTTTCGTCTGTCGTTCTAGGGTGTTGGGAATATTTGAGGATATATATAGGCCAAGGAACGGGGCCTGTGGGTCCACGTGGGGGCCACAAGCCCTAGGGGCGCCCTCCCTAGGGCGCGCCCCCTGGCTTGTCGCTGCCTCGGGGATCTTCTGACTTGGACTCCAAGTCCTCTAGATGTCTTCTAGTCTAAGAAAAATCATCGCGAAAGTTTATTCCATTTGGACTCCGTTCGATATTCCTTTTCTGCGAAGCTCAAAAACAAGGAAAAAACAGAATCTGGCACTGGGCACTAGGTTAATAAGTTAGTCCCAAAAATAATATAAAATAGCATATTCATGCATATAAAACATCCAAAGTTGATAATATAATAGCATGGAACAATTAAAAATTATTGATACGTTGAAGACGTATAAATGCTTGTATTTCCCATGATTATTCTAGGCATTCTACCGATGTGTGTTCAATGGGAGGAGACGTTCTCGTTTCTGGTGATGTGCCTTCAATGGGAGGAGACGTTCTCGTTGACTACGAAGGAACCAGTGGTGACTTCATCAATATCAATATGATGTGACAACTTAGTCTTTCGAAGGTGCTCATGGGGGTAGGGTGTGCGTGAGTCCATTTATAGGGATGAGTATATGTGCCTATGTATGAACGTAAGTGTTTATGCCATGTTTAAAAAAATTAGCATGAAGATTTCACAATGAAGATGTAAGAATGTGCACCATAAAATACTCACCATCCAAACTAGACGAACGATCTATCAATAAATTATTCAACACCTTCTTCTTTCTCCATGAACTATCTCCGCATTCCTAGTCCATGTTCGACACCTCGGTTAATGATAGATCGGGCTCGCAAATTCCTACATCAACACACACTTTGAATTTCAAACATGTAACGATGCACTTCTTCTACATTTCACACTAAATCTCTCTATCTCTCGTCCATCTCTCATTGTAATATGTCAATCTCCCTCTGTCCCTACATCCTCTCTTTCACACCGCATATATTAGTCGTTCACTCCCTGATAACCCTCAAGTATAGGGGATCAATTGTATCCTCTTTTGATAAGTAAGAGTGTCAAACCCAACGAGGAACTAAAGGTAGAACAAATATTCCCTCAAGTTCTATCGACCATCGATACAACTCTACGCACACTTGATGTCCGCTTTACCTAGAACAGGTATGAAACTAGAAGTACTTGTAGGTGTAGGATAAGATAGTTTTGCAAAAATAAAACTATAAGTACTTATCAAGAATAAAACTACGAGTAAATTGCAAGATAATAAAGTTAGTTGTTTAGTAGAGAGCTTTTTGCCACAAGAAAGTTATTTGTCCCTAGGCAATCGATAACTAGACCAGTAAACATTATTGCAATTTTATATGAGGGAGAGGCATAAACTAACATACTTTCTCTACTTGGATCATATGCACTTATGATTGGAACTCTAGCAAGTATCCGCAACTACTAAAGATCATTAAGGTAAAACCCAACCATAGCATTAAAATATCAAGTCCTCTTTACTCCCATATGCAACAACCCACTTACTCGGGTTTGTGCTTCTGTCACTCATGCCACCCACCATAAGTGGATCAAGAACATATTGCAACACCCTATAGCGAGGATCCCTCAAGTTTGTGCGACACGGAGAGCACAGTAGGACAACACCAATAATAAAACATACAACTCAAACCAACCAGGATCATCAATTAACCCATAGGACAAAACGGATCTACTCAAACATCATAGGATAGCCACACATCATTGGATAATAATATATAGCATTGAGCATCATGTTTAAGTAGAGATTACAGCGGGGAGAAGAGGTGTTACACCGCTTCATAGAGGGGGAGAGAGTTGATGTTAACGGTAGCGAGGTTGTTGGTGTAGATCATCGTCATGATCCTTGCCCTAGCGGCACTCCGACGCCATCGAGAGAGAGGGGGAGAGATCACCCCTCCTTCTTATTCTTCCTTTCCCTCCCCCTAGATGGGAGGAGAGTTCCTCCTCTGGTCCATGGCCTCCATAGCGATGGCGGGGCGAGAGCCCCTCCGAGATTGGATCTATCTCTCTGTTTCTCTTCTGTTTTGCGACCCCTATTTCTGGCTTTTCACCGTTTCTTAGATTCCCAGAGATCCGTAGATCCGATTAGGATAAAATTTTAATAAGGTTTTTATTCGGATACTAGCTTCCTTGCGGCTGAAGAACACCTCCAACCGACCTTCGGGTGGCCACAAGCCTGCCAGGCGTTCCCTGGGTAGGGTGCGCACCCCTAGGGCTTGTGGGGCCCTCGGGCATCGTCCCACATTGATTCCACTTCGCAAAAATCACATATACTCCAAAATAATTCTCTGTAAAAATTTATCGCGTTTGGACTTCGTTTGATATGGATTTTTTTGCAAAACAAAAAATATGCAACAAACAGGAACTAGCACTGGGCACTGGATCAATATGTTAGTCCAAGAAAATCATATACATTGTTGCCGAAAGTATGTAAAAGTTGTAGAATATTGGCATGGAACAATACAAAATTATAGATACGACTGAGACGTATCAACATCCCCAAGCTTAATTCATGCTCTTCCTCGAGTAGGTAATTGATAAAAAAAGATATTTTTTGATGTGCAGTGCTACCTAGCATAATCTTGATCGTGTAATTTATTCATGGCATGAATATTAAGACATGAGTGATTCAAAGCAATAGTCTACCAATTTGACATCAAAAGAATAATACATGACATACATGTAATTCATCATTGCCTTTCATAATAATGGAGCTAAAGGAAACAACCTCTATACACTTAATTGTGGTAAGCATGACACACTCAGTCTTCCCTGCATAAAAGTATAAATCATGAGCACCTTGGTGTCAAACCAGGAAATTGGATCGTACTTCTAACGTGCTTCAGCATTTTCAAATTCGCTCAATACATGAGTGTGAGCCATGGATATAGCACTATGGGTGGAATAGAATGCGGTGGTAGGGATCAATAGGAGACAGAAGAAAGTCTCGCATCAACTAGGCTGATTAACAGGCTATGGAGATGCACATCAATCGATATAAATGCGAGGAGTAGGGATTGTCATGAAACAGATGTACTGAGAGATATAAGTGTATGAAATCTCAAGCTAAAAACTAAGCGGGTGTGCATCCAACTTGCTTGCTCATGAAGACCTCGGGCATTTGAGGTAGCCATCATCGGAATATGCAAGCCAAGTTTTATATGAAAATTTCCAACTAGTATATGAAAGTGACAATAATGGAGACTCTCTATATGAAGAACATGGTGCTACTTTAAAGCACAAGTGTGGTAAAAGGATAGTAACACTGCCCCTTCTCTATTTTTCTTTTTTTCTTTTCTCCTTTTTTGTTGGGCTCTTTTTGGCCTCTTTTTTCGTCTGGAGTCTCATTCCGATGTGGGGGGATCACAGTCTCTGTCATCCTTTCCTCACCGGGTCAATACTCTAATAATGATGATCATCACACTTTTACTTACTTACAACTCGATATTACAACTTGGTACAACTAATACATACTGATTCTATATGAATGCCTCTGGCAGTGTACCAGGATGTGCAATGATATAGCATAGCAAAGATATCAAAAAACAGACAAGCCATGAAAATATCGTGTTAGCTATCTTAGGATCATGCAAAGCAATATGGCAAGGAACGCTCAAGTCATGTATATGATGATGATGGAGGTTGCATGACAATATATCATGGAATGGCTATGGAAATGCCATGATAGGTAGGTATGGTGGTTGTTTTGAGGAAGGTATAAGGAGAGTTTATGCACTGGCGAAAGTTGTGCGGTACTTGAGAGGCTGGCAATGGTGGAAGGGTGAGAGTGCGTATAATCCATGGACTCAACATTAGTCATAAAGAACTCATATACTTATTGTGGAAGTTTTATTAGCCATTGAAGCAAAGTACTACTCGCATGACCCTAGGGGGAGGCTGGTAGATGTTAACCATCGCACACCCCCGATTCAAACAACACATAATGAATTCAATTAAGGCTAAATTATGCTCCGACCTCATCGCTAGTGTCAGCTGCCACCAGTTTACATGCATGAGGATTTACTTGCGTACAGACTTACTTCCCTTAACAACATTATTAACTTTAATTCTTTAACTAGCATGCCCCCGTATTACCACCTCAATGTCGCAAAACTACTGCAAGGAATCAAACATTACTCAGTGATCTATAAGTTTTATGTAGGATTTTATGACTAACCACGTGAATAACCAATTCTTGTTAACTCTCTAACTAGATATAAGTGAAGCATGAGAGTTTAATTCTTTCTACAAAAGGCTTGCTCAATCTCTAACATATATAAGTGAAGTGAAAGAGCATTATAGAAATAATGATTTTTCTATGTAGAGAAACAGACATCCAAACTTCAAATGATATAAGTGAAGCACATTAAGCATTCTATAAAGCCATACAAAAAATATATAAGTGAAGTGCAAAGAGAATTCTATATAAACCAAGTACTATCTCATACCAGCATGGTGCATAAAAGAAAAGGGAAAAACAAACACAAAAGATGCTCCAATAATTTACGCATATCATGTGAACAAAACATAAACCAAAACATACTAATAATTGTTGAATAAAGATGGGGTGCCTTCCGGGGAATCCCCAAGCTTAAACGCTTGAGTCTCCTTGAATATTTACTTGGGGTGCCTTGGGTATCCCGAATCTTGAACTCTTCCCTCTCCTCCTTGTCGTATCGAAACCTCCTCGATATTTGAACAACATCCACACAAAACTTAACAGAAAACCCGTGAGATTCGTTAGTATAATAATGCAAATTACTAGTTTAAGTGCCGTTGCGAACCCATTAATATTTTATCTTTGCATATACCTAATGTATCCTAACTTCAGTATGGCTTATACCCTCCGATACAATCCATAGATTCATCAAAACAAGCAAAATAATGAATCAAAAACAGAATCTGTCAAAAACAGAACAGTCTGTAGCAATCTGAACATTGGCCATACTTAATGTAACTCTACAAATTCTGAAAAAATAGGACAATATAGAAGATTTTTATATATGTACTATGTAAAAATTTCAGAAACTTTTGACGTTCCAGTAAAAAATGTAAATTCACGCACTACAACCAAAATTTCTATTTTTGCACTGCACATACCAAACAAGCAATATAATCATCCTAAAGGCAAATCTTGGCACATTATTTTTATAATACAATGGATTTGTACAAGGGGATAACTATTTTTGTTGATTTTTTTTGTAATTCAAGATTTGCAAAGTTTCCATGGGTATGAACAAAGTTCAAGGAGTTCCCCCACTTCAACGGTGCTCGTCCTCCTTACTTTCACTTTTCTTTTTGAAAAGTTTTAGGTTCCCCTCTATATTTTTTGTTTTTAAACTTTTTTAAAAAGCACTCAACAAAAATAAATGACTCTCTAAAACTTCTGGGTTGTGGCAGCACTTTCTTTAAAGCCATTAAGCTAGGCATATAGTGCTCAAGTAATGGATCCACCCAGATCCCAAGGTATATCAGAGCCAATTTTAATTAGTAATGAGGTATAATTTAGTGATGAGCACAAATCAACATATGTCATGCAACAAAAAGTCTAACTCTCTTCCTATGCATCAGCATGTCATAAAAGAACAATTCATGCACATCAAGTAAAGGCCAATGCATAGTATAAATAGTTTCTCGCAATTTTATCGTATTGGAAACATAGAGAGGCGGAGATGTAGTTCATCTCTCATAATAATTGCAAGTAGGAGCAGCAAGCACATGCATACTATATTTATCAAAATCATCATGTGTGATAGTAAGACGCAACCCATCAATATAGTCCTTAATAAGCGCAAACATCTCCGATATAGTGTAGTTGGGAGAACTCAAAAAGATAATAGGACTATAATGGGTGGGTGCAATAGCAACAATTTCATGTTTAACATAAGTAACTATAACAAGTTCATCTCCATAAGCATAATTCATATTAGCATCATGGCCACAAGCATAGCAAGCATCAATTTCATCGAAAAGGGATATTTCAAATGAATCCAAGGGATCATAGCATTCATCTTTCGGTAAGCACAAAGGAAAATTAAACAATGTATGCGTTGAAGAGTTACTCTCATTAGAAGGTGGGTAAGGGTAGCTAATACGCCCTTCCTCCTTTTGTTCTTCGCTCTCTGCCTCATCTTTATCATCCAATGAGCTCATGGTGTCATCGATTTCTTCTTCCATAATTTCCTGCAAAATATTAGTCTATTCTTTGACAACGGAGACTTTCTCAGTAAATGCAACAATATCTGCATTGTATTTATAATTCTCATAGCAATATTTAAGTATAGCAAAATTTTCAGATCTGTAGGCAGCATCATCACAATCTTCATACTCATCAAACAAACATATAATTTCATAAGCACCCTTAAAAGCAACAAATTCTTCTATTCATTCCACACCATAGTAATCATATCTACCATTAGAATAAGAAGCTAAGGTTTCAATATCATTACATGAAAAGGGAAGGTGTGGAGCCTTCAGCCTAGAGAAACAAGTATAATCATATCTCAAGCATAGCTCCCGGGCATACCAATGCAACACATGAATTTGATCCCATAACAGTTTCCCTTTTTGAGTCAAGTGATAATCCTTAAAGGATTCACGTTGATCCAACATGTCTCCCATTATCAAGTTGAATGGGGTTTTCTCAGGATTATCAAAGTAGTGTTTAATATTTTTCACATAACGAGCATCGAGGGTTTTAGGAGGTTCCCTATCTCCATGAGTAGCAAGTACACCTAATTTTTTTGGTATTCCGTGTTCATATCCATAACTAAAGATAGAGAACAACTTAGAACAGAAAATAAAAACTACTTAGTGATAAAGCAAACAAGCACACACGAGAATATTCACCCCATGCTATTGCTCCCTGGCAACGACACCATAAAAAGGCCTTGATAACCCACAAGTACAGGGAATCAACTATAGCCTCTTTCGATAAGTAAGAGTGTCGAACCCAACGAGGAGCTAAAGGTAGAACAAATATTCCCTCAAGTTCTATCAACCACTGATAACCCACAAGTATAGTGGATCACAACAGTTTTCGAGGGTAGAATATTCAAATCAAATTTATTGATTCAACAGAAGGGGAGCCAAAGAATATTCACGAGTATTAGCAGTTGAGTTGTCAATTCAACCACAACTAAAAGATTTAATATCGGCATCAAAGTTTTTAGTAGCAAAGTAGTATGATAGTAATGATAAAAGTGGCAATAGTAACAGTAGCAGCAACGAAAGTAAGTTAGCAAAGATCAATATGTGACGAAATTGTAGGCAATGGATCGGTGATGATAATTGTCAGATGATATTCATCATGTATAAGCTATAACCTAGATCAACGAAGAACTAGCTCCAATTCATCAATGTAATGTAGGTATGTACTCCGTATATAGCCACACGTACTTATGGAAAAGAACTTGCATGGCATCTTTTGTCCTACCCTCCCGTGGCAGTGGGGTCCTAATGGAAACTAAGGGATATTAAGGCATCCTTTTAATAGAGAACCAGAACAAAGTATTAGCACTTAGTGAATACATGAACTCCTCAAACTACGACAATCATCGGAAAGAAACCCAATTATTGTCACCTTGGGGTATGCGGATCATAACATGTAGCATGTGCATATAACTTGCAAGATCGGATCTAGAACACAAATATATTGGTGAAAACATAAACGGTTCAGATCTGAAATCATGGCACTCGGACGCTAGTGACAAGCATTAAGCATAGCAAAGTCATAGCAACATCAATCATAGAACATCATGGATACTAGGCATCAAGCCCTAACAAAACTAACTCGATTACATGATAAATATCATCCAACCATCACCGTCCAGCAAGCCTATGATGGAATTACTCACTCCCGGCAGTGAGCATCATGAAATTGGTCATGGAGGAAGGTTGATGATGATGACGACGACGGATTCCACTCTCCGAAGCCCCGAACAGACTCCAGATCAGCTCCCCCGAGGAAGAACAGGAGGTGGTGGCGGCTTCGTATCATAAAACGCAATAAATCCTTCTCTCTAGTTTTTTTCTTCATGAATAGGAATATATGGAGTTGGAGTTAGGGTTGCCGGAGGTCCAGGGGGCCGCAAGCTGGGGAGGTGCGCCCCCAGGGCTTGTGGCCTCTGGGTGGCCCCCCTCTAGTATTTTTTTTCTAGTATTTTTTATATCTTCTAGAAATATTCTTCGTAAATTTTCAGGTCAATCCAAGAACTTTGATTTTCTGCCCAAAAATAACATGATGGCAATTATACTGAAAACAACGTCAGTCCGGGTTAGTTCCATTCAAATCATGCAAATAAGAGTCCAAAACAAAGGCAAAATAGTTTGGAAAAGTAGATACGATGGAGACATATTGATACGTCTCCAACGTATCTATAATTTTTTATTGTTCCATACCACTGTTCAAGATATCTTCCGATATGCCGATAAATCGGTCGATTTATCGCTTATCGCTGTCTGACCGATAAGATAAATCGGCCGATAAATCAGCCGATATGGCGATAAATCGGCCGATATGCCGATAAACTGGCCGATTTACCCCTTAACATGGGTCGACCGATAAGTCCCCGATAAGCGATATCCCCAACATTGTTCCATACTATTATTTATGATGTTTTGGATGTTTAATGGGCTTTGTCATACACTTTTATATTATTTTTGGGACTAACCTACTAACCCAAAGGCACAGTCCAGATTGCTGTTTTTTGCCTGTTTTAGAGTTTTACAAAAAAGGGATATCAAACGGAGTCCAAACGGAATGAAACCTTCGGGAGAGATATTTTTGGAAAAAATCACGCACGGGAGAATTGAGAACCACGGAGTAGGGGCCACGAGGTGCCCACGAGGGTGGGGGGCGCCCCTGTGACACCCCGAGACCGGTGCGCCAGGTGTCAGCCAGTTATTCGTCGTCGTTGCCATGTCATCTGCTTGCGTGTTGCATCTTGCCATGTCATCATGTGTGTTGCATCATGTTTTCAAAACTTGCATCCGTCCGAGTTCCCTCGTCCTCTCCGTTGTCCGTTCTGAGCCCAGTCACACTCACACGCGCCCGCGGTGCCTCCGAATATTTATTTTGTGAGTGGCCAGAAAATGTTCTCGGAATGGGTTGAAACTTGGCTTGTGGTCTCATTATAGTGTAGAAAGGCCGCCTGCCAAATTTCATCGCATTCAGAGTCCGTTTGATAGCCCAACGGATATATATAGCGGCACTAGTCGCCAGTTATTTCGTCGGATGTTTTCGGTCTCCAAAAACCCCCGCGGGCCTCTCTCCCTCTCCTCTCACCTCAGCCCAACTACTTCTACACAGCCCACTAATTCCCTCTAGGCCCATCCTACTTCCCCTTCGCTCTGTTGTCGTTGGATCGCGATCTGATGGCTCCGGAACTGTCTAAAACCCCCCAAACCTAGCCCCCCTACCTATAAATGGACACCCATTTGTCCATTTTAGGCATCCCTAGTCCCTAAACCTACCCTAATCCCTTCCCCTAGCCCCAGCCGCCTCCCGTCGCATCAATTTCCGCGCAGGCCATTGCCCCGCCTCCACCTGGCCACATCAGCGCCGCCGCCACCTCATTTCTGCCACTTGGCGCGCCCCCATAGGGCCACCTCGGCCAGCCGTCGCCCTCCAGCCAATGGCGTCTCGCCACCTGGGCGTTCCCTGCCCATCCAGCCGCGTGGCCCGTCCCCGCCCCGCCCCGGGCCGCACCCGGGCCGGCCGCCACGCCGCGGGCCCGCAGGCGCCCGCTAGCCACGCCCGACCGCCCGTTCCTCCCTCGATGCCCCGCCGCCGCCGCGTTGAACCCCGCCGCCGGCCTCCTGCCATGCCGCCAGCCGGCCGCACGGCCCCGCCGCCGCTCGCCCGCTCCCCGAGCGCCCAGCCTCCCTGCCGCCGCCGGGCGCACGCCAGCCGTCATCGCCCGCCACCTCAGAGGCCCGAGCTCCGCCGCCGCTTGCACATCTCGCCGGAGCTTCGCCGGTGTCGGGATCCGGCGCCCCCGACGCCCCGCGCCCGGATCCGGTGGCCCTCGTCGGGATCCGCCCTCTACGACCCTCTACGGCGCCGCCCCGCTGCCTACCTCGCCGGAGAGCCGCCGCTGGTCCTCCTTTTGCCGCGTCCGAGGCGAACATGTCCTATTCGGCCGAACATGTCCGACCTCCCTGTTGCCGTGTGTCCCTGGCCAGTGGCCCCCCGCCGCCACACCGACGGACGTGTCCGGGAGGTGCCCGGACATGTCGGCCGCCTCACTGTGACGCTGCCTGTGGACCCCAGACGTCAGAAGTGTCCGCCCCACTTCGGACATGTCCATTTTCCCCGAGGTAGTTTTTCTTCGAAGTCCCAAAAACTCCATGTTCTGATGCATACTTTGGGTGGCTGTATCTTTTTGTGTGCTTATCCAAATTGAGTGAATGATATGTCAAAATGATCGTGGTGATATGCTCTACACTTTGTTCCATTGTGCCATTTGAGTTCATCTAGATGCTCTAATCTCTGTTGCAAGAGTGCTACTTGTTATGAACGGATGTTACTTGTTATTTTTATGCCATGTTTGAGATGTCATAACTTGGTCCATGTTTATCCAAATGATGCATATGATATGTCAAAATGTTCATTATGAAATGTAATACATGATGGTTGTTGTAGCATGCTTGTTTTAGTCCATATTGCCATGTTAATATATGTTGCAAAAGTGCATTTGGCTGTTAAGTTCTGAAACTTGTTATGAGATGCTGATTTCAAATGCTCTTTGCTATTGATGTGTTTGTCTTCATGCCACATGTTTAGATGTTTTAGAAGCATCATAATATGGTCTTTGCTGTGGTGCATTTAACTTTTCATGATATGCCTTGAGGTGACTTAAACATGCTTGTAAACATGCCATGTTGTTATTGTTGCTTTATACTTAGTGAAATTTCTATTAAGTCTGGAATATGTCATATCCTGATGCTATGTTTGCTTGATGCCCTAGACAATGATCATGCCTTGTTGTCCATGTTATTGTCTATCCATTCATGCCCTTACTTGCTCATATGACCTGTTGTACCTTATTTATTTCTTGCTCTCAAGTTGCTATAAAATATAACTGTCAGGTTTTTATCATCATGTTCAAAATGTTGTAGCTTGTTGCTATTGATCCATGCCTCCTATGGAGATGCTCCAATGGAGTTGTTTGCTGTAGGATATGTGTACTACATGTCCATGCTCTTTATGTTCTTATTAGAGTTGATATGCTTGTTGTTTTGTGTCTCCGAAGGCAGCATCGTGATGATGTTTTTGCCTGCCCAGATTTTGGCTAAGTCTGGATAATTTTATTGCAACTTGCCATGCTTGTTTAACTATGTTCCAGCAAGCTTTTGGGTGTGTTCTAAGTTCCTACTTGTTAAGTATCATGTCTAATTCACATCCATGCTTCTTGTTAACATGTTTGAGTGTTGTAGCATATATTTACCTTGCTCCAAAGTTGCTATGTGGCTGTTAACTTCAGCTTGTTGTTATATCTTGTTTCATGTGTATCTTTTAGCCCGTTGCTCCGTTTTGGGTGTGCCTTATATGAAACTTGTGTGATTTTGAATGTAGAATCATAATATCATGTTGTTTTCATGTTTGGAGTGAGTTTGCTTGATGCTTGGGTGCATCTTGCACCGTTGCCTTGCTTGTCTTGTTTTGCTCATATCTTCTAGGTCGTAGCTCCGAATTAAACAAACTTTATATGAAACTTGACTATAATTTTGTGTAGATCATCATGGTGCATGTTAACCTGCTGTTTAACAACTTTAACTTAAGGTTTGTTCAGATCTGGACTAATTTCAAGTTATGCATATGAGGGCTTACCGGATTTGATATGTGTAGTTTCTGGCCTCATTTAAACTTGTTGACTTGTGTTGTTTTTGAGTGCTTCCTGCCTTGCCATGTTTTGCATCATATATAGACTTGTCTTGCATCCTACTTGGTTGAGCATATTGTCATGTTCTTGTGTTGTTTTTCTGTGCTTCCTGCCTTGCCATGTAATGCATCCTATATAGATTTGTCTTGCATCATACTTGGTTGAGCATATTGTCATGTTCTTGTGTTGTATGTTTACCGCATTGCTTGCTTCTTCTCGTTAGTGCTTGTTCTGTTGCGATCGTGAGGATTCGTTCGTCTACATGTGGTTCGTCTTCGAGGCTTCTTCTTCGTGTTCTTCATGGATCCGTTTTTCTTCCTTGCGGGATCTCAGGGAGGATGACCATACCCTTGGATACCTTTACTATCATTGCCATGCTTAGTTGTCTTGATGCTATCGTTACATGTCCCGCTACCCATCTTATCGTCAGCCCCTCTCCTTGCTGCCATGAAACCTCTAACCTTTGACACCTTCCTAGCAAACCATTGTTTGGCTAAGTTACCCGCTTGCTCAGCCCCTCTTATAGCGTTGTTAGTTGCAGGTGAAGATGAAGATCGTTCCATGTTGGAACTTGATGTTTTAATATCACAATATCTATTATTATTATTAACACACCTATATACTGGGCATGGGTGGAAGGCTTGGCCATTTGCTCGGTGTTTTGTTCCACTCATGCCACCTTAGGCGCTGATAAACCGGCATTATGTTCCTTGATCTTGCGTTCCTTACACGGTTGGTGTCGTGGAATTGGCACGGCAGATGTCCGGTTTAGAGGACTTAGGTGTGAGGCCATCGCGCGGATTATCTTGAAGAGGTTAAAAGCACACAAAGGACACAGAGGGTTTATACTAGTTCGGCCCCTTCGATGAAGGTAAAAGCCTACGTCTAGTTTGGTGTGGTATTGCTTGGGCGTCGATGAACAGGGAGCGGATTGCTTGCCTGTGTCTCGACGGGTTGTTGCTTGTCCTCAAACCGTCGCCGGGTCGTCCCTTTATATAGTAGGCGACGCCCGGTCTGGTTTACAGAGTCCCGAGGCCGGTTCATAATCGTGTCCGCCTCGGTCTCTACTCTTCCTATCTTATACTTCAAGTTACATGATATGGCGGCTCATAAACCGTAAGCTTTACACATGGGCCCTAAGGCTCTATGGGCCGTAACCCCTGATTCATATTCTACTGGGCTTATGATAATACAACTATGTTAGTGTAATCCGGATCTTCCTGGCCGGTTTATACCTACTAGTAATATCCCTGACAGTTGGGTATATGGGGACCCCTTGACAGTTCGTCTTTGAATAAAACTCCTCCAGCAAGGCCCAACATTGGTTTTAATTTTCTCATAATAAAAACTTAATTAATTAATTAATTGCATAGGGAGTTAGCACTACCCGTGGATTCTTCTACATACAGGGGGGCCAGTGTTGATGGTGTTGGTCCCAAACGGGCGGACTGCGGGACCGCCTCAGGGAAACTCGAGGTATCTGGCTCCTGTAGGATGTCCCATCCGGTCGTGGTCTGAGACGAGATACGCGCGGCTACTATCAGGGTGTCGGCACGCTGGGAGGTCTTGCTGGACTTGTTTTACCATTGTCGAAATGTCTTGTGCACCGGGATGCCGAGCCTGATCGGATTTCCCTAAGATAAGGGGTAATAATTATTATTACTTCAGCTGATCGTGAGAGCTTGTGATGGGCTAAGTTGGGACACCCCTGCAGGATTATGATCTTTCAAAAGCCATGCCCGCGGTTATGTGGCAGATTGGAATTTGTTAATGTCCGGTTGTAGAAAACTTGACAGAGGATCCGAAGTAAAACACACAACTGAGTGAGTAACCGTGACTGTCTCTTTTCATTTTGAGAAGAGAACACGGTGGGGTTATGTTTGGCTCGTAGGTAGTTCAGGATCTTTAGCGATCACTACTAGTTTGCGACTGTTTGCGTAGATGCTCATCTTATTCTTGTACTCGTAAGTTAGCCACCATATTTTGCTTAGCCACTGCTGCAACCTCACCACTTAACCTCTTCCTACCCATTAAGCTTTGATAGTCTTGTTACCCATGGTTATGGGATTGCTGAGTCCTCGTGGCTCACGGATACTACAACAACAGTTGCTAATGCAGGTTTCCGATGACTTGACGTGAGAGTATTGTTCTTTTGTTGGAGTTCTTCTTCTTCAGTCTTGGGTTAGGTTCCGGGTCGGCAGCCTGGGATAGCAGATGGATGTCTTTGTGCTTTTCATGTTTGCATTTGTAGTCGGATGCTTTGTATTGATGTTGTTGTATTCATGTGACTTGTATGTATTGTTGTATCCTCATGTATGTATGTAATGGTACGATGTAATGATATCCATCTTGCTAAGCGCCCGAAATGCGGTGGTGCCCCAATCACGTAAGTTTCACGTGATCGGGATAGAATCGCTTCTTGGGCCTGACAGCCCCCCCCCCCACCTAGGGCGCGCCCCCTACCTCATGAGTCCCTCGTAAGGCCCCCGGTACCCTCCTTCCTCCTATATAAGCCTACGTATCCCGAAACCATCACAGGAGAAGAGAAAACCCTAGTTCCACCGCCTTAACCTTCTGTCCCCGTGAGATTCCATCTTGGGGCCTGTTCCGGAGCTCCGCCGGAGGGGGGGGTCCATCACAGAGTGCTTCTACATCATCATCATCACCTCACTATGAGTTGTGAGTAGTTTACCACAGACCTTCGGGTCCATAGCTAGTATCTAGATGGCTTGTTCTCTCTCTCTGGATCTCAATACAAAGTTCTCCTCGGTCTTCGAGGAGATCTATTTGTTGTAATCTCTTTTTGTGGTGTGTTTGTCGAGATCCGATGAATTGTGGGTTTATGATCAAGATTATCTATGAGAAATATTTGGTTATTTTCTGAACTCTTTATGTGTCCTCATAATATCCTTGCAAGTATCCTCGAATTATTGGTTTGGTTTGGCCTACTAGATCTATAGTTCTTGCAGTGGGAGAAGTGCTTGGCTTTGGGTTCAATCGTGCGGTGTCCTTTCCCAGTGACAGTAGGGGCAGCAAGGTACGTATTGTATTGTTGCCATCGAGGATAAAAAGATGGGGTTTATATCATATTGCTTGAGTTTATCCCTCTACATCATGTCATCTTGCTTAAGGCATTACTCTGTTCTTAGGAACTCAATACACTAGATGCATGCTGGATAGCGGTCGATGTGTCGAGTAATAGTAGTAGATGCAGGCAGGAGTCGGTCTACTTGTCTCGGACGTGATGCCTATATACAATGATCATGCCTAGATAGTCTCATAATTATTCGTTTTTCTATCAATTGCTCGACGGTAATTTGTTTACCCGCCGTAGAATATCGCTATCATGAGAGAAGCCACTAGAGAACACTATGGGCCCCGGGTCTATTCTCAACATATCAATCTATACTTACTTTACTTTTTCCTCTTTTACTTTCTTTTCTTATAATCAAAAATACCAAAAATATAAACTATCATCTCTATCAGATCTCACTTTCGTAAGTGACTGTAAAGGGATTGACAACCCCTTATCGCGTTGGCTGCGAAGTTCTTATTTCTTTGTGTAGGTGCGACGGACTCGCGCGTGGTCTCCTACTGGATTGATACCTTAGTTCTCAAAAACTGAGGGAAATACTTACGCTACTGTGCTGCATCACCCTTTCCTCTTCGAGGGAATACAACGCAAGCTCGAGAAGTAGCACGTATCAACCATCGATACAACTCTACGCACACTTGACATCCACTTTACCTAGAACAAGTATGAAACTAGAAGTACTTTGTAGGTGTAGGATGACATAGTTTTGCAAGAATAAAACTAGAAGTACTTAGCAAGAATAAAACTACGAGTAAATTGCAAGATAATAAAGGTAGTTGTTTATTAGAGAGCTTTTTTCACAAGAAAGTTATTCATCCCTAGGCAATCAATAACTAGACCGGTAATCATTATTGCAGTTTTATATGAGGGAAAGGCATAAGCTAACATACTTTCTCTACTTGGACCATATGCACTTAAGACTGAAACTCTAGCAAGCATCCGCAACTACTAAAGATCATTAAGGTAAAACCTAGCCATAGCATTAAAGTAGCAAGACCTCTTTACTCCCATACGCAACAACTCACTTACTCGGCTATGTGCTTTTGTCACTCACGCCACCCACCATAAGCGAATCATGAACATATTGTAACACCCTACAACGGGGATCTCTCACGTTTGTGCGACATGGAGAGCACCATAGGATAACACCAATAACAAAACAAACAACTCAAACCAATCACGATCATCAATTAACCCATAGGACAAAACGGATATACTCAAACATCGTAGGATAGCCACACATCATTGGATAATAATATATAACTTTGAGCATCATGTTTAAGTAGAGATTACAACGGGGACAAGAGGTGTTACACCGCTGCATAGAGGGGGATAGAGTTGGTGTTGGCGGTAGCGAGGTTGTTGGTGTAGATCACCGTCATGTGATCCTTGCCTCGGCGACACTCCAGTGCCACCGAGAGAGAGCGGGAGAGAGCCACCTCCTTCTTCTTCCTTGGTCTCCCCTAGATGGGAGGAGGGTTTCCCCTCTGGTCCATGGCCTCCATGATGGCGGCGAGGCGGGAGCCCCACCGAGATTGGATCTATCTCTCTGTTTCTCTTCTGTTTCGCAACCCCTGTTTCTGGCCTTTCACCGTTTCTTAAATTTCTGAAGATCTATAACTCCGATTGGGCTGAAATTTTAGCATGATTGTTTTTCGGATATTAGCTTCCTTATGGCCGAAGGACACCTCCAACCGACCTTCGGGTGGCCACAAGCCTGTCAGGCGCGCCTTGGGTATGGGGCGCGCCCCTAGGGCTTGTGGGCCCCTCGGGCGTCGTCTCGCGTTAATTCCACTTCCCAAAAATCACATATATTCCAAAATAATTCTCCAAAAAAAATTATCGCGTTTGGACTTTGTTTGATATGGATTTTCTGTGAAACAAAAAACGTGCAACAAACATGAACTGACACTGGGCACTGGATCAATATGTTAGTCCAAGAAAATCATATACATTGTTGCCAAAAGTATGTAAAAGTTGTAGAATATTGGCATGGAACAATCTAAAATTATAGATACGACGGAGACGTATCACTCACCCACTTTATTTACCACCCTGATCTCTCCCTTACCCTCGCTCTACATCTCTCACTCTCATCTTGCTTTGTCTCTCTCTCGCACACACTCCCACTTCCCCTCTCTCTCCCACAACTCAAAACTTAATTGTGGCTAAGCTTATATTTTTTCCTAAGTGTTAACATTAAGCCACTACTAGGAAAAACCCTAGAAGTAGCACGTTTTTAAAGCCTATCAGTAGCGCGGGGTGAGGCGCCATAGCTAAAGGTTAGCAGTAGCGTGGGTTGGACCGCGCTACTGCTATATGGACTTAGTAGCAGCGCTTTGTAGTATGAGGGCTACTGGTAATTAGTAGTAGCGCTTCTCCTAGAACGCGCTACTACTATTATTCCGTATTTCTTTTTTTGTTTCGTGTTGTATTCATACACCTTTATACAAGTTTTCATACCACGGTAATTTAGAGAATGATTTTACATCATAATGAGTTATTACATCACTGGGAGAAAGAACCGTGGACTAGTTTCAAGTGGATGGACTTGAAACTAATCCGCGGTTCTTTCACCCAATGATATAATATATCATCATCATCATCATCATCATCATATCATTAAAAACTTATCATTATAATACATCATTGTCATATAACACCTCCTCATGATCATCGTTTTCTTTAGTGATACATCACATACAAGTTGGTCACTAGACATAATCACAACTACTCATCATCATCAACTCTCATAAACATATTTTACCTCATAGGACCTACTACATTATCTTAGGACCTACTAGCTTAGCACATGATCATGAGTATTAGCTAGGACCTACTACCTTCTCCTAGGTAAAATAGCATAAAACAAGATAGCCCCTGACTCTCCATTATGGAGAATGGAGATTATCCTGTCTCCAATTCTTGCCTTTCACACAATCTTACTTCCATGAACCTCCTTACGACTGTCCATATATTTTTTCCATTCTTTGTTTACCATGTGTTCACCGGTTTTGGAAATCCAATATGGACAGGTGAGACTTGTAGGATGACCTGGATGTATGTTCAAAACATCAAGGCGACCATTCTGATACATCAAATGAGGCACACAATCCATCGGTATTTTCTGTTGAAAAACATAGTAATAACTTCGTAGTTAGCAATGTAGTTCAGTTTTAGAAGTATGCAAAAGATGCACGGATGTCGTAATAGTAAAAAATCTTACCAAGATATCTCCATGGAAGTTATAGTGGTTCAACACGTGCACTAGTGGCACGTATTCACCATAATTTGGAGGGGTTCGATAAAAGGCATTGTAATTCTCAAGAACAGTACAATATGCGACCAGATGACTTTTCTCCTGATAAGTTAACTCAGAGCCTTCGGTGTAGTTGGTTCTGTCTACCATCTTCCGCACATTCTTTCAAGAATGAAAGTAAGCTATCAATGGAAATAAGTTGTCAACTATTTTGAAATAAACAATATAAATTACTTAATAACTATGTTTGAGAAGCTCACATAGGGGAAGAATTGGAAGCGTATCAACAAGGGCCCAAATGTTCAAATTGTCTTCGACGGTGTCAAGATCACCAAGATCCATGGTGACAAGCATACCCTCATAAAAACCATACATCTCGCAAAGTGCTTCCCAATTCTTGCAACCAAAATGGGTTACGCTCTCAGAATTTACAGATTTACTTCAAAATCCATACCATGATGGGTCCTTAGGTGAATTTTCTTTGTTTCCATACTTTCATGGTCTTCAAAACCCATCCTCTCCAAGACATAGCGTCTTGCATAGCATGGAATAAGCTATTCAATTTGCAAAAGATGAAAAGTACACGTTGAAATAGTTGAATTCGTGCTTAATTACGAAAGTAACACTTGTCGTCGTTGCATACCGTTTCAACATCGAAGGTCTCCTCGAGCTTAATGCTGAAGCGCCGATCTTCGTCCAGCTCAAGGAACCCGTCGCACATACCTCGGTCGTCGTGGCACCAGTCGCACTCCCCCGGGAGACTTTCGTCGTCCGAGTACTTTCTTATGTTAATAATTCAAAGATTAAACTTGTACAATTAAATATATGTACACAAAAACAAAATTAGAACATTATTATTCATTACAGGTTGACTATCGGTCTGTCAAGTCTTTTGTTGAAAACTCTCAGCTCACGTGGTATATATATTCAACCGTCGGTGATGGTAGCTCCTCCTTTCGTTCCCGAGTGCATTACACCAAATTGTCTAGCACACGAGAACGAAAGAGAAGCTACCCCCACGACAACAGGTGTAGCGACCACAATCCGAATGGACCGAAGTCTCTGTGTTCTGTGTCATCCCTGGATCGGTAATGCTGACACATACAGTACTCGAAGGATTTCATAACAGAGTGGCAATCACATACTTATTACATCGAATGTCTCAAAAGAGAACTTATTACAAAATATATGGCATAAGGCCATCTAACACGATAACTTCGGAAGGCTTGGAAGATAAGTGAGTCCATCAACTCCAACGGCATACCTGAGTGCATGAAAAACGACCTAGCGCACCTTACTCTTCTTCTGAAAGTATGCAACATAATATGTTGCAGCCCGAAATGGGTCAGCACATGGAATATGCTGGCAAGATAACATAGTAGAGCAAGTAACAGAATAAAGGCTAACACTAAATGCATATATGGCTGGTGGAGGCTCCAAGGTTATAATGTTTTTGCATAAAGCCAATTTTTCCCTACAACAAAGGATTAGATTTTATTTTAACTATCATGGTAGTTGAAATATCATTGAGAAGGTTCCTCCAACTCAACCCCAATTAAAGCCATCTTTATTAACCCACAAAATTAGTTTTAGAGTGATGAGATAATTCCAATAATTCAAGTACCAGATACTCAAGATGTCCATAACCGGGGACACGACTAATCATGATTAGTTTGTACACTCTGCACAGGTTTGTGCACTTTTCCCCACAAGACTCGATCTCCTTCGTTGGATTTCTCGCACTACATGGTGTTTGAGAAATGGATGACCGAGACATAGTCTTTCAGAAGCATTTACTCTTTACCTCGGGTGGACCCGTACACCTACTTTCCCCTACATCTGCTAGTCCACCACTGAAATAGCTCACACAACATACTCAACTATGCCAGAGCCCATAATGGCATTGTGGCTGCACACGGAAGTTTCTAGCATGAATAGTCTTATGATCCCTTTGAGCCTGGGTGGCATTCCATATGATAATCACACGGTTCCTCCGGGATTTCCTAGGACAACACTGGATTCTCCAGGTGCTCTGCAACCAATCCACCCAGATGTGTATTAAAGTTGCCACCTTAAGTTGAACCATTAATTAACAATCTCACATCTGTCATGGATACTCTCAAACCCAAACCACGTCTACGAGCACCGCATGGCAACCTAAGCATAACATAGAAGTAACTCCCAGGGGTTTGATAATAATGCAGGTAATAGGTTCTACCTCAATCTACTTCCGAGACCCACATGTTAAGAGATCCTACTCATGCAATGTGTGAGGGTCGAACTAATGCATAAAAACTGGGTAATAAAGGGTATGATAAAAGTCTTACTTGCCTTGCTGACGATTCACAAAATGTAGGGACTCGTAGTAGCACGCTTCGCACTCCGGGAATTCCATCGCAAGCAAACAATAGCACACATAAGCAACCAAGCAAAGATGCATGGGTAAAACTCAAATAAGAAGATCTAACTAGAAAGTTCAACTGAAGAACTCTAGTTTGCAAAAAGAATCAAATCTAACGGACCAACGAAACTCAAACTACGAAAGAAACAAGATCTGTTTACTAGATTGAACTAAAGTCAAATTTTACAGTACCAAAACCTTGTTCAAGTTAGTTAAACAGAAAAAGGGCTTCGAGACGAAGATCTAGGCGCTTGTTTCGCCTGATTCCGACTAACGAGCGAAAAGTTATACTAAAATAAAGATCAGGGCAGAAATCGCGATCGAAAATAATCGCGGAAAACCCCTAAAAAAGAAAACGACGAACATGCTAACGATTGAACATTCGCTAAAAGAAACTAACGAACCAAAACGTTCGTTAACAGATCTAAACCGAACGTTCGCAAATTAGATCCGAACGGAAAAACCTATCTAATTAAAACGGATTTAGATCTAGGGTTTACCTAAAAAACCAAACGAAAAACAATGCGGGAACTCCGACGAGATTCCGGCGAGGCAGCGCGGCGGCGGCGGCGCGGGGCTCGAGGCAGGGCTAGGGTTTCGGGCGGGCTGCGGCGGGCTGCGGTGGGGGCGCGTCGGCTTATAAAGGCCGGCAGGGCGAGGTGTCCGAGTCGGACACGTCCCGTAGGTCGGTTCACTTTTTTTTAAGTCCCCACACAGAAAAATAGGTAAAAGAAATACTAAACGGAGCCGAAAAATTCTAGAATAAATTTTCACCGTCCTGTAATAATATTTAGGACAAAGTGAACATTTTTCCCGGACCTAAATGCAATTTTGAAAAACGCGTATTTTTCCTATTCAAATAAAATTGCAAATAAATCCAAATAAAATAAAATAATTTATTCTAATATTTTTCCTCCAATATTTCATTTGTTTTGGAGAATTCATATTATCTCCACTCATATATTTTATTATGAAATATTTTCGGAGAGAAAAACAATTAAAACCAAATTGATCCTCGTACCGATATTTGAGAAAACTCAAATATGAAAACGGTAAAAAATCCCCAACTCTCTCTGTCAGGGATACGGTTAGTAAGTATAAACCGGATGTTGTAAACCAGTTTAGTTATGTTGTACTTGGTTCATTATTTTAGTAGAGATTACGGCCTATGAGATTTCAAGGCCCATGTATAGAAATACGGTTGTAAACCGCCAAGGAGATATAACTTGGGAGATAAGAAAGAAAGGACAGAGACCGAGGCGGACACGATTATGAGCCGGCCTCGGGATTCTGTAAACCGGATCAGGCGTCACCTCTATATAAAGGGACGGCCCGGCACCGGTTCAAGGACAAGCAACAATCGATACGTCGAGACGCAGGCAAGCGATTCCGCTCCCTGTAAACCGACGCCCAAGTAATACCAAACCAACTAGACGTAGGCTTTTACCTTCTCAAAGGGGCCGAACTAGTATAAAATCTTCTGTGTCCTTTGTGCGCCATGAACCCTTTCAAGCTAACCCGTGCGATGGTTCCATCATCAAGTCCGTTAAACCGGACATCTGCCGTGTTAATTCCACGACAGTTGGCGCCCACCGTGGGGCTCGCGCACGATGGTTTCGAGTTCTTGAAAGGCGGCTTCGAAGGGTTAAAGGGCTACGCGGTCGGCCGGATGACCAAGAGTCGTCGCGGCCGGATCTACATCGACGACGCGGGTTGGGGACCGGAGGCCGATTCAATCGAATACGGGTACCGGGTCCCCTTCGGCAGCATCCAAGTCTTCATCGGAAAAATTGGCGAACCGGGACCTGAGCCGGACACCCTCCCCAGCATCGTCGAGCCGGCTCAGCGGGCGAGATCGCCCCGGATCCAATCTGCTATGAGGCATGTGTTTGTGGGGGCAATCCACGAAGGTTGGACCGAGGACGGTTCGGAATCTGATGGGGCAACAGTCATCTACTCAGATGGCGAATCTTCATCCGGGGAAACTGAATCTCTGTATCAGTTGCGGGACGGCCGGTCTGAGGGCGAGTCCGATGGGAACAGTATTCCGGACCCCTTTGACCCGCCAAACCGGGTGGCGGTCTTCATGGCCGGTTCACAACCCCCGGTGAACGGAACAACAGCGGAAACCGGCGCAGGGGGAAGCGGTTCAAATCCCCCCCTCACGGAAGTTCTATCCACCTTGATCGAAGAGCTCGCAGCTAAAGCGGTAGAGGTCGTGGCTCCAGCAGACAAGGTGCAGCATGATGCAGTGCTTCTTCAGTTAACGGCCCGGATCAATCAATTGAAGGAGGACTTAAAGGCAGAAGGAGAGATGTTAGCTATCAGGCAAGCGGAATTGGATGATCAAGCTTTTCACTTGAGGATGGAGCAAGCTTCGGTGGAGGCAGTCAGGGGGAGAAAGTATCGATCCCGCCTACCGCCGGGTTACGAATCTGCGAATTTGTTTAGAACCCCGGGAACGGGGGCTAGCAATGATCCGGCTTTAAACCGGAGGAGTCCGCCGGTTCAGGAGGAGCCGGTTCTGCAGCCCATTGCCGAACGAGAGCGGCGGGTTGCATCGGTGCCTTATGTGCCTGTCCCTCCGGGTCATTATTCAAACCCTGTGGATAATATTGCTGCTGCGGCCGCACGGTTGGCCGCTTTACCCGCAGAAGGAACATCTCCGGTGGCGATAGAGGCGCGCAGGGTCCAGAAGCTGCTTAATACGGCATTAATACAGCATCAAGCATATTCTCATAGCAGGGAGAGGTTGCATTCAACACCACGTCCCAATCGAAGTTACACCAGACATTGGGAAGAACCTGAAGTTTCTAGCAGTGAACGGAGGAGGTATCAGCGTATGCAGAATAATCCGGCGGGGGCAGAGATACCGACCCCGGATCAAAACCGGCCTAGATCGGAGGCCCGAGAGGAGATCCGCCAGTCGACGCCGGCTTACGCCGGCGCTACAGGGGCAGGAGCCACAGCGAGCAGCTTTGGGATACAATGTCTTGTCCCTGCCCTGCGGAGCGTCAAGCTGCCCAAGGATTTTAAAGGACCTCGCAAGGTGCCTAATTACACCGCCGATTTACCACCCGAAGCTTGGGTGGAGAGTTACGAGATGGCCATGGAGATGCTGGATGTGGATGAGTCGGCGTGTGCTAAATATTTCACTATGATGCTGGAAGGCACGGCCCGGACTTGGTTAAAGGCGTTACCACCGAATTCCATTGGATCATGGGCAGAGCTGCGCAGCCAGTTCATCAAAAATTTCAAGGATACATGCAAGCAACCTATGTCGATAATAGATTTAGCAGCATGTGTGCAAGGAGAACGGGAGTCTACAGCAGCGTGGGTACGCAGAGTGGCCGAGATCTTGCATTCCTCAAACGGTATTAACCCGAGCACAGCGATTGTAACTCTGGAGAACAATTGCCGGTTTGAATCCTTAAAATTAAAACTCGGACGGCTCAAACGGGAGTGCAATGATATGGGGACTTTAATGAGCGCCCTAGTGAAGTACGGGGACTCAGATAATACTAAGTACCCGGAGCCAGAAGGAGATAAAATAGAGAAGGCCAGTAAGCCTGGTAAACCGGCGCCGGTTAATCCGGTTACTTCAAGCTTCTTGGGCAAGCGAAAGGCAGAGAATAGCTCCGATTTTGTGGCTAATACGCAGGTTCAAGGTGGTTTCCGGGTCAACCAGCAAGGTCCCACTCGCCAAGCTGGGGGAGGAAACCCGGGTTGGGAGCAGGACCCGGATCAACCCTGTCTAAGGCATAGCGGAGCAAGGGGGCCTGCAAAGCACACTGCAAGAGAGTGCATGGGCCCAGGGTACAGCCGTTTTAATACCTTTAGCCGGCCCCCAAGTGGCGGTTCGGGGCCCGGGTTTCATGGTCCGGGTTACCAAGGGAACAGCTCCGGTTCAGGATATAGGGGCAACAGCGGTTATCAAGGGAACGGCGGTGGTTATCAACCCCGGCCGGGTGGCCAGAGTACTCAAGGAAGCTACAATGGTCAAGGAAATCAGTATCAAGGTGGTTATCAGGGTCAGGGGAATCAATCGTATCATCAAGGTGGTTACAACAATCAGAATAATCAGCAGCAGGGCCAGGGGGGTCATAGTAACCAAGGAAATCAGCAGCAGCAGCGTCCGCAACAGCAACAGCAATCCGGATACCAGAGTAATCCGAAGGAGTTAAGCAGCGGTCAGTATCATGTCTTCACCACGAGTTTATGTAAGAGAGATCAGAAGGTTTTGAAGCGGGCCGTCCATGCGGTAGAACCGGCAACGCCACAGTTTCTACGATGGTCAGAGCAGCCCATTGTGTGGAGCAGAGAAGACCACCCGTTACGGGTGGATAACCCGGGACATTTAGCCTTGGTAGTGGCACCTCAGGTGGGAGGATACCGGTTTACTAAAGTACTCATGGATGGAGGCAGCAGTATCAATATACTATATTACGAGACCTTTCGCCGTATGGGTCTGACAGATAAACAACTGAGGACATCAAACACAGTATTTCACGGAGTGGTCCCAGGTAAGTCAGCCTATCCAGTTGGTAAGATTGACTTAGAGGTTACCTTTGGGGATGAGCATGATTCCAGGTCAGAGATGATCACTTTTGAAGTTGTTAAAATAAGAAGCCCGTATCACGCTTTGTTTGGGAGGACGGTTTACGCTAAGTTTATGGCTAGGCCATGTTATGTTTACCTGCAGCTCAAGATGCCGGGTCATAAAGGCACGATTACAGTGCATGGCAGTCGTAAGATAGCAGTGGAGTGTGAAGAGGGTGATGCAGCCTATGCAGAAGCGGTATGTGCCACGGAAGAGTTAAAGTTCTATAAGGATAATGTTGATCCGGCGGATATGACTCCGCTGAAGAAGCCCACTACTGAGCATGATCCGGCTTTGAAATTTAAATCGGCAGAGGAGACCAAGCAAATTGATTTTGTGCCGGGGGATTCGTCCAAGCAGTTCACTATCAGCGCTAACCTTGACCCCAAATAGGAAAGCGCGCTCATCGAGTTCATCCGTGAGAACCGGGATATCTTTGCATGGAAACCTTCTGACATGCCAGGTATACCGAGGGAACTCGCTGAGCACAAATTGAATATCGATCCGAAGTTTAAACCGGTAAAGCAATATTTGCGCCGCTTTAACGAAGAGAGGCGCAAGGCTATAGGAGAAGAAGTGGCCAGGCTTTTAGCAGCAGGATTCATAGTGGAAGTTTTTCATCCGGAATGGTTGGCCAATCCGGTGCTTGTTCTAAAGAAGAATGGGAAGTGGAGGATGTGTGTGGACTACACAGACCTCAATAAAGCTTGCCCAACTGATCCTTTTGCTCTTCCTCGCATTGATCAGATTATTGATGCTACAGCAGGGTGTGAGCGGCTGAGTTTTTTGGATGCATACTCAGGTTATCACCAGATCAAAATGGCAGTTGAAGACCAGGAGAAGACGGCATTCATAACCCCTTTTGGTGCTTTTTGCTATGTGTCTATGCCTTTTGGGCTCAAGTGTGCGCAAGCAACCTATCAGCGTTGTGTTCAGAATTGTTTGAAAGGGCAGATAGGAAGGAACGTACATGCATATGTGGATGACATTGTGGTCAAGTCAAAGGAGGAAAGAACAATGATAGAGGACCTCAGGGAAACCTTTGATAATCTCCGGGCTTACAGGATGATGCTTAATCCGGAGAAGTGTGCTTTTGGTGTCCCGGCCGGTAAGCTTTTGGGGTTCCTGGTCTCGAACAGGGGAATAGAAGCCAGCCCAGAGAAGATCAAGGCCATCACATCTTTATCAAAACCGGCTTGCATAAATGATGTTCAGCGCATAGCCGGCCGGATCACGGCGTTAAGCCGGTTTATTAGTCGCCTAGGAGAAAAGGCAATCCCGCTTTATCAAATGTTGAAGAAAACGGACCGGTTTATTTGGAGCGATGAAGCAAATACAGCATTTGAGAAACTGAAACAGCAATTAGCGAAACCGCCGGTTTTAGCTGCCCCAATAGACAAGGAGCCTTTGTTATTATATGTTGCTGCAAACACACGGGCAGTTAGCGTTGCAATCGTGGTTGAGCGCAAGGAAACAGGGAAAGAACATCCGGTTCAGCGTCCGGTTTACTATGTGAGTGAAGTACTCATCGAATCCAAGCAAAGATACCCTCATTGGCAGAAATTGGTGTATGGGGTGTTCATGGCAAACCGGAAATTGAAGCATTATTTCCAAGGGCATCCAATAACTGTGGTTAGTTCAGCTCCATTGGGAGATATAATCCAGAATAGAGAAGCAACAGGCAGGATAGCTAAATGGGCCATTGAGCTCAGTCCACATGAGTTGAAGTATGTACCGCGCACTGCTATAAAATCTCAGGCACTGGTTGACTTCATCAACGACTGGACAGAATTGCAAACGCCTGAGGAGAAGCCGGATCTTACTTATTGGACGATCCACTTCGACGGTTCAAAGCAGTTGGAGGGATCGGGGGCCGGAGTTGTCTTAACTTCCCCCAGAGGTGATAAATTTTGTTATGTGCTCCGGTTGTTATTTCCTTGTACTAACAACGCAGCAGAATATGAGGCGTTACTTCACGGTTTGAGATTGGCAAAGGAGATGAATCTGAGCCGGGTTAAGTGCCTGGGTGATTCAGACCTAGTGGCACAGCAGGTTTCGGGCAAGTGGGATTCAAGGGATCCACTCATGGCGGCTTATCGACGAGAGGTTGAAGCGGTCGCAGGTTATTTTAAAGGATATCAGGTGGAGCATATAGACCGGCGAAAAAACGAAGCAGCTGACGCTTTAAGCCGGCTAGAGTTGATTAGAACTTCGAGGGTCGCAACACACAGATGCAAATAAAAATATGATATGCAAGATGACCTATGTATAACATTCCAAATTGGAAATTTGGGATGTTACAAACCTACCCCCCTTAAGATGAATCGCGCCCTCGAGATTCGGGTTGGCTAGAAAATAGGTGTGGGTGGTCCTTGCGTAGATCATCCTCTCGTTCCCAGGTGGCTTCATCTTCGGTATGATGGCTCAACTAAACCTTGCAAAACTTGATAACCTTGCTGCGGGTGACTCTGCTTGCAAACTCAAGGATCTTGACTGGTTTCTCCTCATAAGTTAGATCAATATCCAGCTGAATTGCTTCCAGGGGCACTATATCTCTCAGAGGAATATCGGCCATCTCAGCATGGCACTTCTTAAGCTGGGAAACATGAAACACGTCATGAAGTCCTGACAATCCTTCGGGTAACTCTAACTTGTAGGCAACCTCACCCATGCGTTCCAAAACACGGTATGGCCATACATATCTCGGGGCTAACTTTACCTTAACACTGAAACGCTTAACACCTCGCAGAGGTGACACTCTCAGGTACGCTCGGTCTCCGATTTCATAGAGTACTTCCTTGCGTTTCGGGTCTGCATAACTCTTCTGTCTGGACTAAGCTACCTTCAATCTATCTCGAATCAGCTTAACCTTCTCTTCTGACTCTTTGATCAGATCTGGTCCGAATAACTGACGGTCTCCGACTTCATCCCACATCAATGGCGTTCGGCATCTCATCCCATACAATGCTTCGAACGGTGCCATCTTCAAGCTGGCCTGGTAACTGTTGTTGTATGAAAACTCTGTGTAGGGCATTTTGTCATCCCAACTAGATACATAATCTAGTGCACAAGCTCTCAACATGTCCTCCAGAATCTAATTGACTCTCTCGGTCTGTCCACCAGTCTGCGGGTGAAAAGTTGTACTGAACTCTAGCCTGTCACCCAAAGTCTGGTGTAACTGATGCCAAAACTTTGAAGTAAACTGTGTTCCTCTATCTGATACGATGTTCCTTGAAACTCCGTGCAGACATACGATCTTGGTCATGTATATCTTGGCCAACTTCGCACTGGTATAGGTGGTTTTCACGGGGATAAAGTGAGCTACTTTGGTCAAGCGATCCACTACTACCCTGATTGAGTCATATCCCGATCGGGTCCTGGGTAATCTGGTGATAAAGTCCATTCCAAGCTTATCCCACTTCCATTTGGGTACCGGCATAGGCTGCAGTAATCATGCTGGCTTCTGATGTTCTGCCTTCACTCTCTGACATACATCACATACGGCTACATACTCGGAAATGTCCTTCTTCATTCCCGTCCACTAGAAACGTTCCTTCAAATCCAAATACATCTTAGTGTTTTCGGGGTGTATCGAGTATGGCAAATCATGTGCTTCTTGTAGTATCAACTTCCTGATCTCGGCGTTGTTGGGCACATAGACATGGTCCTCAGACCACAAGGTGTCGTGTTCATCCTCACGAAAACCCTTGACTTTTCCTTCACTCATCTTCTCCTTTATTTCGGTAATTTCTTTGTCATCCTTCTGAGCTTATCGTATCTTTCCCAATAATGTTGACTTAACCTCCAAGGCTGCAACAAAACCTCTAGGGACTATCTCCAAATGTAGCTCCCTGAGATCTTTGGCTAACTCCGGTGGCAATCCTCTGTTCACTAGGGTATTGACATAACTCTTCCGGCTCAAAGCGTCTGCAACGACATTGGCCTTGCTTGGATGATAGTGCAGCTTCATATCATAATCCTTTATGAGCTGCAACCATCTCCTCTGTCTAAGGTTCAGTTCCTTCTGGGTGAAAATGTACTTCAAACTCTTGCGATCCGTGTACACATCACAATGGTTTCCAATAAGGAAATGTCTCCAGGTTTTGAGCGCATGCACCACAACTGCTAGCTCCAAATCATGCGTAGCATAATTCAACTCGTGCGATCGGAGTTGATGGGATGCATAAGAAACAACTCTTCTGTCCTACATGAGTACTCCTCCAAGTCCTAAGCGGGAAGCGTCGCAATACACTTGGAAATCCTTGCGTATATCTGGCAAGACCAGCACTAGGGATGTCGTCAAACGTTTCTTCAACTCCTGAAAACTTTCTTCGCACTCCTCGGTCCAATGGAACTTTGTGTCCTTCTTCAACAATGCCGTCATAGGCTTTGCAATATTGGAGAAATTCTCTATGAATATCTAGTAATATCCCGCGAGTCCAAGAAAACTGCGGATTTCTCCAACTGAGGTGGGTGCCAACCACATAGTGACTGCCTGCACCTTGATAGGATCCACTGCTATACATTCTCCTGATATAACGTGTCCTAAGAATCCAACTTCCTTCAACCAAAACTCGCATTTGCTGAACTTGGCATATAACTGGTGTTCTCTGAGCTTCTCAAGAACCAAACGCAAATGTTCCTTGTGTTCCTCTTCGTTCTTTGAATACACCAAAATATCATCGATGTATACCACGAGAAAATTATCCAAGAACTCCATGAATACCTTATTCATCATACTCATGAAATAGGCAGGGGCATTAGTCAATCCAAATGACATAACCGTATTCTCATATAGCCCATACCTTGTGGTGAAGGCTTTCTTAGGTATGTCTTTTTCTCGGATCTTCAACTGGTGGTATCCTGATCGTAGATCGATTTTGGAGAATACTTTAGCTCCTTGAAGTTGGTCGAACAAATCATTGATCATCGGCAGTGGGTACTTATTATTAACCGTCACTTCTTTCAGTGCCCGACAATCAACGACCATCCGTAAAGATCCATCCTTCTTCTTGACCAAAAGCACTGGGGCTCCGCAGGGTGATGAACTTCGTCGAATGAATCCTTTCTCCAATAACTCATTAATCTGCTTCTTGATCTCCTCCACATCATTCGCTGGCATCCGGTATGGTCTCTTCGATATTGGTCTGGTGCCTGGCAATAGCTCTATCAATAACTCAATGTCCCGATCTGGCGGCATGCCTGGTAGCTCCTCTAGAAATACATCCGGGTAATCCTTCACTACAGGCACTTCCTCCTGAACAACTCCCGAGAGAGAATTTACTTGTGTCCTCCTAGGCGCATGCCTAGATACATACTTGATCCTTTTTCCCTTTGGGGTGGTAAGTAAAATCAACTTACTGGCACAATTGATGTTCCCTCCATACATCGATAGCCCATCCATACCTAGTATCACATCCAATCCTTGTGACTCCAAAACTATCAGGTCTGAGGGGAAAACATGGCGTCCAATGGTCAATGGTATCTGAAAACATCCTTGATTTGCCATATATTCAGCTCCCGGTGAGCTTACTAACATAGGGGTCATAAGTACTTTGTGTTGGAAATATGCCCTAGAGGCAATAATAAAATGGTTATTATTATATTTCCTTGTTCATGATAATTGTCTGTTATTCATGCTTGAATTGTATTATACGGAAACAGTGATACATGTGTGAATACATAGACCACAACGTGTCCCTGGTAAGCCTCTAGTTACTAGCTCGTTGATCAACAGATGGTCACGGTTTCCTGGCCATGGACATTGGATGTCATTGATAACGGGATCACATCATTAGGAGAATGATGTGATGGACAAGACCCAATCCTAAGCCTAGCTCAAGATCGTGTAGTTCGTAATGCTAAAGCTTTTCCAATGTTAAGTATCTGTTCCTTAGACCATGAGGTTGTGCAACTCCTGGATACCGTAGGAATGCTTTGGGTGTGCCAAACGTCACAATGTAACTGGGTGGCTATAAAGGTACACAACAGGTATCTCCGAAAGTGTCTGTTGAGTTGGCACGAACCGAGACTGGGATTTGTCACTCTGTATGACGGAGAGGTATCTCTGGGCCCACTCGGTAAGACATCATCATAATGAGCTCAATGTGACTAAGGAGTTAGTCACGGGATGATGTATTACAGAACGAGTAAAAAGACTTGCCATGACGAGATTGAACAAGGTATCGGTATACCGATGATTGAATCTCGGGCAAGTACTATACCGATGGACAAAGGGAATAGCATACGGGATTAAGTGTATCCTTGACATCGTGGTTCATCCGATGAGATCGTCGAGGAACACGTAGGAACCAACATGGGTATCCAGATCCCGCCGTTGGTTATTGACCGGAGAGTCGTCTCGGTCATGTCTATGTGTCTCCCGAACCCGTAGGGTCTACACACTTAAGGTTCGGTGACGCTAGGGTTGTAGAGATATATGCACACGGTAACCCGAATGTTGTTCGGACTCCCAGATGAGATCCCGGACGTCACGAGGAGTTCCGGAATGGTCCGGAGGTAAAGAATTATATATAGGAAGTCCAGTTTCGGCCATCGGAAGAGTTCTAGGGGTCACCGGTAGTGTACCGGGACCACCGGAAGGGTCCCGGGGGTCCACCGGGTGGGGCCACCCATCCTGGAGGGCCCCATGGGCCGTAGGGGGAGGGGGACCAGCCCATAGTGGGCTGGCGCACCCCCTTGGGCCTCCCCTGCGCCTAGGGTTGGAAACCCTAGGGGTGGGGGGCGCCACCCTTGCCTTGAGGGGCAAGTCTCCCCCCCTGGCCGCCGCCCCCGCTAGGAGATCCCATCTCCTAGGGCCGGCGCCCCCCCTGGCCCCTATATATAGTGGGGAGAGAGAGAGGGCAGCCGCACCTCAG
>LR738710.1:220063813-220089219 GCA_902687465.1 Secale cereale | reverse complement strand
TCCTCCCGCAGGTTCTTGGCGAAGCCCTGCAACTTTTCCCGTTGCATCCACCACCACGCCGTCGTGCTGCTGGATCTCCATCAACCTCTCCTTCCCCCCTTGCTGGATCAGAAGGAGGAGATGTCGCTGCACCGTATGTGTGTTGAACGCTGAGGTGCCGTCCGTTCGGCGCTGGGATCATCGGTGATAGGGATCACGACGAGTACGACTCCATCATCCACGTTCTCTTGAACGCTTCCGCTTGCGATCTACAAAGGGTATGTAGATGCACTCTTTTATGCTCGTTTCTAGATGACTCCTTAGATTTATCTTGGTGAAGCATAGGAATTTTTTTGAATTCTGCTACATTCCCCAACAGTGGCATCTGAGCTAGGTCTTTTTGGTAGCATCTTGCACGAGTAGAACACAAACAAGTTGTGGGCGTAGATTTGTTAAATTCTCTTGCCGCTACTAGTCCAATTTTGATTCGGCGGCATCGTGGGATGAAGCGGCCCGGACCGACCTTACACGTACGCTTACGTGAGACTGGTTCCACCGACTGACATGCACTAGTTGCATAAGGTGGCTGGCGGGTGTCTGTCTATCCCACTTTAGTCAGATCGGATTCGATGAAGAGGGTCCTTATGAAGGGTAAATAGAATTTGACATATCATGTTGTGGTTTTGGCGTAGGTAAGAAACGTTCTTGCTAGAAACCTATTGTAGCCACGTAAAAACTTGCAACAACAATTAGAGGACGTCTAACTTGTTCTTGCAGCATGTGCTATGTGATATGATATGGCCAAAAGATGTGATGAATGATTTATGTGATGTATGAGATTGATCATGTTCTTGTAATAGGAATCACGACTTGCATGTCGATGAGTATGACAACCGGCAGGAGCCATAGGAGTTGTCTTATTTTTTTGTATGACCTGCGTGTCACTGAATAACGCCATGTAATTACTTTACTTTATTGCTAAACGTTAGCCATAGTAGTAGAAGTAATGTTTTGGTGAGACGACTTCATGAAGACACGATGATGGAGATCATGGTGTCATGTCGGTGACAAAGATGATCATGGTGCCCCGAAGATGAAGATCAAAGGAGCAAAATGATATTGGCCATATCATGTCACTTTATTTGATTGCATGTGATGTTTATCATGTTTATGCATCTTATTTGCTTAGAACGACGGTAGTAAATAAGATGATCTCTCACTAAAATTTCAAGAATTGTGTTCCCCTTAACTTTGCACCGTTGCTAAGGATCGTTGTTCCGAAGCACCACGTGATGATCGGGTGTGATAGGCTCTAACATTCGCATACAACGGGTGTAAGCCAGATTTACACACGCAACACACTTAGGGTTCACTTGACGAGCCTAGCATGTACAGACATGGCCTCGGAACACGGAAGACCGAAAGGTCGAACATGAGTCGTATAGAAGATACGATCAACATGAAGATGTTCACCGTTGATGACTAGTCCGTCTCACATGACGATCGGACATGGCTTAGTCGATTCGGATCATGTTTCACTTAGATGACTAGAGAGATGTCTATCTGAGTGGGAGTTCATTAAATTTGATTAGATGAACTTAATTGTCATGAACTTAGTCTAAATTCTTTACAATATGTCTTGTAGATCCAATGGCCCACGCTCATGTTACCCTCAACTTCAACGCGTTCCTAGAGAAAACCAAGCTGAAAGACGATGGTAGCAACTATACGGATTGGGCCCGTAACATGAGGATCATCCTCATAGCTACCAAGAAAACTTATGTCCTAGAAGCACTGCTAGGTGACGCTCCCGCCCCGGCAAACCAAGATGTTATGAACGCTTGGCAGTCGTGTTGTGATGATTACTCCCTGGTTCAGTGCGGCATGCTCTACAGCTTAGAATCGGGGCTCCAAAAGCGTTTTGAGCACCACGGAGCATATGAGATGTTCCAAGAGCTGAAAATGGTTTTCCAAGATCATGCCCGAGTTGAGAGATATGATGTCTCCAAAGCATTATATAGTTGTAAGATGGAGGAGTATAGTTCTGTCAGCGAGCACATACTCAAGTTGTCTGGGTTGCACAATCGCTTGTCTCAGTTGGGAATGAATCTCCCAAACGAAGCAGTCGTTGACAGAATCCTTCAGTCGCTCTGTAATGCCCCAGATGTAACACTTTCCAATTATGGAAATATATGAAACTTTGACTTCGTCAATTCCATTCTTGGCTCTTCTTCAATTCGGGTTTCTTCGTTTTGTCGTGTGCGTGTGTGCATTTCATCCATGTCATGTTGTCTTGTGCATTGCATTGCATTGTGTTGTCATTTGCACCCGGTCCCACTCGTCTCTTCCCGTTGTCCGTTTCGAGTTCCGACGTTCACACATGTGACCGTGGCATCCCCGAGTCCTTCTTTCGTGTGTGGCCGTGTAACATTTCCGGAATGACGTGAGACTTGTCGTGCATTGTTGTTTTGGTACGTGTAGGCCTCCTGTCAAGTTTCGTCGCGTTTGGAGTTCGTTTGGTACTCCAACGGTTGACCTAGTGGGCTAAAAGAACCTCTTCTTTAAGGCCCAAGACCCCCTCCACATCAGCCCACAAACCCAGCACAACCCTTCCCATCATCTCGGTCATCGAATCGTGATCGCGTGGCCGAAAACCGCACCCCATTTGGAGTCTCCTAGCTCCCTATGCCTATAAATTAGTCCCCCATGTCCATTTTGGGACGAAACCCTAATTTTTCCACCCTCCGCGCTGCCGGACACGTCCGGACGCGCCCGGACACGTCCGCTCGACCTATCAGAACGCACCACGTGTCGCACCGCCGCCGGTTCCACCACCCGCTGCCGCGGCCCGCGGGGCACGAGGCCGGCCCGCGCGAGCCCGCGCGCCTCCGCGGCTCTGCCCGCATCGCCGCCGCCGTGCGCGTCGGCCAACACCGCTGCCTCCCGCGCCGGTTCCCCTTGCCACTGGTGAGCCGCCCCAGCTCCGCTCCGGCCGGCCACCACCAGCGCCGTCACCGGGCGCCCCCGCCGCCCCGCCGCGCGCCACCTCGCTGCGGTTCGTTCGTTCACCACCGGCCTTTGAGCCTCCCGCCGGCGTAACCCCGGGCGCTCCCACTGCCGTCCTCGGCTGGCCCCGCCGCCTCTCCGCCCCGGACGCCTCGGCTCCGGCCGCCGGAGCCGCCGGGCCACCCTCGCCCAGATCCATCCCGGTGGGATCAGATCCACCGGGCCGACCAACCAAACGGCTTCGCCCCGCTGCACCGCTCCGTCCCAGAACCACCTCGTCCAGTTTTTCCCTTGAGGTTGTTTTTTTTCACTAAGTCCCAGTTTTGCATTTTCTGATGGCATCTTTGCATGGCCGTATCTTTTTGTGTGTAAGTCCAAATTGTGCATATGATATGTCAAAATGATTGTGGTGATGTGCTCTACGTTTTGTTCCATTGTGGCATGCTTGTTTAAGATCATCTAGATGTCCTAATCTTCATGACAAGAGTGCTACTTGTTATAAACTGCTGTTACTTGTTATTTTTATGCCATGTTTGAGATGTGAAAACATGGTGCATGTTTATCCAAATGAAGCAAATGATATGTCAAAATGTTCATAGGGAAATGCTCTACATGATGGTTGCTGTAGCATTCATGTTAGGGTTCATATGGCCATGTTAATATCTGTTGCAAAAGTGCATGTGGCTGTTAAGTTATGAAACATGTTATGAGATGCTGATTTGAAGTGCTCGTTGCTATTGATGTGTTTGTCCCCATGTCACATGTCAATATGTTTTAGAATCTCCATCTTATGGTCTTTGCTGTGGTGCGAACCATTTTCCATGATATGCCTTGAGGTGACCTAAACATGCTTGTAAACATGCCATGCCAACATAATTGTTTTATACTTAGTGAAATTTCTGCTAAGTCTGGAATCTGTTATAACCTAATGCTATGTTTGCTTGATGCCCTAGTCAAATCCGTGATTGTTTTGGAGTGGCCAATGATCATTCCTTGTTGTACATGTTATTGTCTATCCATCCATGCCCTCACTTGCACATATGACTTGATGTTGCTTATTTAATTCTTGCTCTCAAGTTGCTATAAATTATAACTGTCGGGTTTTTAACAGCATGTTCAATTTGGCGTAGCTTGTTGCTATTGATCCATGCCTCCTATGGAGTTGCTCAAATGGATTTGTTTGCTGTAGGATATGTCTAATTCATGTCCATGCTTAATGTCCTCATATTTGGGTGCTGTAGAGTATATATTTCTTGCTCCAAAGTTGCTATGTGGTTGTTAATTTCAGCTTTGCCTTGTATCTTGTTTCGAGTGTATGTATTGAACCGTTGCTCCGTTTTGAGCGTGCCCTATATGAAACTTGTATGATTTTGCATGTAGAATCATAATATCATGTTGTTTACATGTTTGGAGTGTGTTTACTTGATGTTTGGGTGCATCTTGCACCGTTGCCTTGGTTGTCTTGTTTTGCTCATATCTTCTAGACCGTAGCTCCGAATTAAACAAACTTTATACGAAAATTGACTAGAATTTCATGTAGATCATCATGGTGCATGTTAAATTGCTGTTTAACAACTTTAACTTAAGGTTTGTTCAGATCTGGACCAATTTCAACATATGCATATGAGGACTTACCGGATTTGATATATGTTGATTACGGCCTCATTTAAATTTGTTGTTTTGTGTTGTTCTTGTGTGCTTCTTCCCTTGCCATGAAATGCATCGTACTTGCATCATGTTGATTGTGCATTGCACCTTGTTTGATATCATGCCATGTTGTGTTCTTGTGTTGAGTAGAGCTGCAAGCCGAGACCGAGAACGAGGTTACTACCGAGGTTGAGTACGAGGAGCCGTCTTACGATCCCATCGACGACTCGACAGGCAAGATGACCTGACCCAGATATCATTACTATATTTGTCTATTGCTAGATGTCTCGCTCTTTAGCTCATTGCCTCGATGCCCATGTTTGTTTGTCAGCCTCCTATTGTAACCATGAATCTGTCTAACCACCCAACCTAGCAAACCTTTGTTCGGCTACGTACGCTTCGCTCAGCCCCTCTTATAGCATTGCTAGTTGCAGGAGAAGATTTGAAGATTCTTTCTTCATGTTGAATTTATTGTTGGGATATCACACTATATAAACTCTTAAACTAAATCATCTATATATTGGTAATGGGTGGAAGGCTAAGCCTCTTGCTTGGTGTTTTGTTCCACTCATGCCGCTCTAGGAACCGTATAAACCGGTGTTATGTTCCTTGATTTTGCGTCCCTAACATGGTTGGGGTTTATGGGCCCCCCTCGATAACCCGCTTAGAGCTAAAGCTTTTCCAGCAAGGCCCAACTTTGGTTTTACCATTTGCCATAACTAAATAACTTGCATAGGGACTTTCCGGACACCGAGTACTTAATTTCACAAACCGGGCCAATGCTCCTCATGAGTGTTGGTCCAAACTGGGCAGACTGCGGGGCCACCGCGAGGAAACTCGAGGATTGGTATATACATGTAGGCTGACCTATCCAGTCGTGGCCTGAGACTAGATACGCGAGGCTACTTTCAGGGTGTCGGCATGCCGGGAGGTCTTGCTGGATTAGTTTTACCTTAGTCAGAATATCTTGAGCAGGGATTCCGAGAATACTCGGGTCTTCCCACCTTGGAGTTGCGACTCCGCAGATCGTGAGTGTAATGCCTAGGATGGAGTTATACCTCCTACGTGTCGAGGCACGACTTAAAGGCATAAATCCATCCTAGAATGATCTCAAGTTTGGTAATCTTTGCACAACTCATGTAAAAGAGGGGATAGTAAACAGAAAATAGTTGGCTTACACTCGCCACGTCACAGAATTACAGTACAAGTCTCAAACATCATACATTAAGAACATCACAACCCTCTAAGGGCAAAATCCAAATGTCAAAGTACCAAACTTAGATAAATAAACCACAGGCGGATCGAATCCTAGTAAGAGTCTCCACTACTGATCATCCGGATATCGCACATAGTACCGACTACGCTCCTCGTCGTACTCCCAATCCAGCTCGGTGCCATCACCTAGATAGCTCACAGCTAGACCTGCATCTGGTGTGGTGAAGTAACTGTGAGCCACAGAGGACTCAGCAATCCCGTTCCCGGGTAACAAGACTATTTAAGCCTTTGGGTGAGGATAAGGCTGAAGAAAAGAATAAGTGTCTGCAGCAGCAACTAGCATCTAGCTTACGTGAGTGAGAGCGAGAAGAGAAAGCCTCGGCGAGAAGTGATCACGAAGTGATCCTAGCTACAATCTCAACAATCATAACCCCTCCGTGTTCAACTCCCGAATCCCTATTCGGAAATTGACAGTCACGGAACGCACGCTGGTAGTGTATTAGAAACATTGTGTCAAGTTATCTACAACCGGAATTAACAAGCTCCCATCTGCCACATAACCGCGGGCACGGCTTTCGAAAGTTCAAACCCTGCAGGGGTGTTCCAACTCGACCCATTACAAGCCCACGATCCGCGGAGTCGCAACTCCAAAGTGGGAAGACCCGAGTATCCTCGGAATCCCGTGCTCAAGATATACCGAGCTAAGGTAAGGCCAATCCAGCAAATCCTCCCGGCGTGCCGACACCCTGATAGTAGCCGAGCGTATCTCGTCTCAGGCCACGACCGGATGGGTGATCCCACAGGTTTTTACCAGACCTTGAGTTCCCTCGAGGTGGCCCCGCGTAACCCCCAGTTTGGACCAACACTCATGTGGAGCACTGGCCCGGGTTGTTGAATTAAGAAAAGGGTTTATAACTCCCTATGCAAGTTTAGTTTGTTATTAGGCAAATAGTACCAATGTTGGGACTTGCTGGAAAAGACTTAGCACTTAGCGGTTTATCGAGGGGGTCCCATACACCCCAACCGTGTTAGGAACGCATAATCAAGGAACATAACACCGGTTTATACGGTTCCTAACGGCATGAGTGGAACAAATCACCAAGCAGAAGGCTTAGCCTTCCACCCTTGCCAATATATAGATGATTTCATTTAAAGCATTTATATAGTGTGATATAACCCAACCAAACTTCATCATGAAGCAAGCATCTTCGATCTTCACCTGCAACTAGCAATGTTATAAGAAGGGCTGAGCGAAGCGTACTTAGACAAGCAACGGTTTGCATAGGTAGGTTGGTTAAACATGGCAATTGGCTACAAGTAGGAGGCTGACAAGAAGATCATGGGCATCGAGGCAAAACTATAGATCGAGACTACTAGCAATAGGCAAAGATAGTAATGTTATCGGGGTTCGGTCATCTTGCCTGAAGAGAAGTCGTTCGGATCGTAAGAAGGGTCCTCGTGCTCAACCTCGTTGGAAACCTCGTGCTCGTACTCGAACTCGGACTCTGCTTCCGGCTCTAAACAAAACAATCACACCAAGCACCAATCAACAAGATGCAATGCGCACTCGGAAAAGATGAATGCATGATGGATGCACTAAGGATGCACACGGAGCACGGAAAATATCACTCAAGCAAATCACCTCAAAACATGATAACAATCTGATATTATTAATCTACACAGAAAAACAATCAAGTTTGATATAAGATTCGCTGAAATCGGAGTTACGGGCTAAAAGTTATGCCCGAAACAAGATTTGAGCGAAAGCTGAAAATTACAGCAACATAGCAACTTCGGAGCTCAAAATAATTAAGCTACAGCACTCAAATATCATGGCAAAGGACATGAACACAAACTAGATATATATACTACAGCAACTAAATCCAAAGGTGCACCCCCAACGGAGTCACGGATCAATAGCAATGATCTTGGACATATTGAACTTGACAATAAAATTCTGGCAGCAGAATTTTATTGAAACTTTGGAGCAAAAGATAAACATGCTACAGCCACTTAAATGGACATGTGAGGACATGAATGGAAAGACAACAATATATACTACAAGGAACAATCAAGATCCACTCCAAAACTAACATGCATTGTCCTAGAACATCACACGAACATGGCATCAGAACGTTACAGATTTCAGACTTAGTGAAAATCCACTAATTACTAAAACAGCAATATCATCATAGCATCTAAAAGAGCATGTTTAAGTCACCTCGAAACTAAACATGGCAAAAGGTAAGCACCTCATCAAAACACACATGAAGGTGATCCCGAAACACACAAGCATGCATCATAGAGGTGAACACAACGATAGCAACGAGCTCAACAAGATGGCATTTCATAACAAGTGAAACAACATCACAGCCACATGGCACTTTGCAACGATGATAACAAGGCAATAATAAATCTATCATGCAACCTATCACATACAACATGTAGATCATGGCAAGACGAACACGTGGACATGTCATTTGCATCATTCGGACAAACGAGCTAAAAGATATCACATGGCAAAGGTGGCATAAAAATAACACATGGCAGCAGTTTATATCATGATGCACTCTTGCAACAGCAACACAAGCACCTAAATGATCTCTAACATGCATGACAACAACAGATAAAACGTAGAGCAAGTCTCCACGAACGTCTGGACATGCTACACGCGCGAATCGGAGCAACAGGCAAAAAGTTAGAGCAGGTCAAACATTGCATCACAGATCAACAAAACAGTGACTTAGGTGGAAAAAGAGGTAAACCTCAGATCTGGGGTCAAATGGGTCAACGGCCCGCGGCGGATCTGGATCCGGCCCAGGCGCGGCTGGCGGCTGGGCCCTGGCGGTGCGGCCTGCGGGAGCCTGCGGGGCGGCCCAGCCGATCGGTGGCTGTGGCGGCCCGCGGAGGCGACGGAGGGGCGGTGCGGCCCGGCTGCGGAGCGGGGCGGCGGCCCGCGGTGGCCAGGAGGCGAGGCGAAGCCCAGGCGGGGCGCGACCTGGCGGCTCGGTGGAGCGGCGCGCCTGGCCGGGCGAAACGGGCCGGTTGCTGCTGGCGCGGGCCGGCGCGGAGGCGAGGCGGGAGCCCGCCTGGCTTGGCGCTATGGTGGAGAGCGGTGGCCCACTGAGGCGAGGCCCAGCCGGGGCGGCGCGGCTGTTGAGGGAGGCGGAAGAGGCCGGATCGGGAGCGTACGGGCTGCGAGGAGTGGGCCGCGGCGATGTGGTCCCGCAGCTCCCTGGCGAACGACTCGAAGCGGAGGGACGAGCCCAGCGAAGCCCCCGGTCGGGATCCAGGCGCTGACCTGGATCGATAGATCGATCCGGTCGGCTGCGGTTGAGGAGATCGAGGAAACGGCGGCTGGCTGGCTACGAAGGAAAGAACGGCGGCGGCTGCGCTGCTCCTCGGGAGCCAGGAGGATTTTTGGGGATCTGAGAAGAGCACAAAAAAAAGAGGAGGGGGAAGGATCTAGAGGATAGGGATGCCCAAAATGGACATAGGGGGGCCTAAATATAGCAGTTTTTCTAGGGTTAGGGGGATTTAGGGGCGCTAGGAGCCCTCCGATCGCGATCCGACGGATCCGATCGCGGGGGTAGTTTAACAAGGACCTAGGGGAAGGTAGAGACTGCAGTAGGGGTGTTTCCGGGACACAAAGTGAAAGCACTTTGGACCCACACGAACAACGGATGGAAAAGCCAACGGAGTCCAAACGAGACGAGATTTGAGAGGCGGGTTGCACACAACAAAACAACAACACACACAACAACCTCGCGGCACACCGGTAACGTTACACGCCCGAACAACAAAGTAGGCCTACGGGACGTCACGGACACGTGAGGGAGCTCCGGAACGCGAAACGGACAACGGGAAGGAACACACGGAACCGGATGCAACCGACAACACAAATGCAATGCGATGCACATGTCTACATGATATGAATGAATGCCACACACTCACACAAAAAAACGACGAAAACCCGAAAGACAAGGAACCCGGAATGGAAATAGATGAAGCCGGAGATATATTATATACCCAAAAGGGAAAGTATTACATCCGGGGCATTACAAACTCTCCTCTACTACAAAAAGATCTCGTCCCGAGATCTAGGACTGGAAAAAGGAAGGGTACTCGGAACGAAGATGATCTTCTCGTTCCCAGGTAGCTTCTCGGTCGGTGTGATGTGACCACTTGACTTTCAGAAACTTGATGGACTTGTTGCGGGTCTTGCGTTCGGTTTCTTCGAGAATGGCAACTGGATGCTCTCGGTAGGACAGGTCTTGTTGAAGATCAATCTCTTCAAACGGAATCATGCGCTCAGGTGCCTTGAAGCATTTGCGAAGTTGAGAAACTTGGAAGACATCATGAACATTTGCGAAGTTTGAAGGGAGCTCAAGTTGATAGGCTAGATCGCCTCTTTTGCCAAGAATCTTGAAAGGCCCGACATATCTAGGAGCAAGTTTTCCTTTGATACCGAATCTTTGGGTGCCTTTCATCGGAGAAACTTGGAGATAGACATGATCATCTATGTTGAATGCCAAATCACGATGTTTGCCGTCATAGTAGCTCTTCTGACGCGACTGAGCGGCCTTGAGATTCTCACGTATGACTTTGCACATTTCTTCGGCTTCTGAGATCAAGTCATTGCCAAGGAGTTGACGTTCGCCTGTTTTAGACCAGTTGAGAGGGGTACGGCACTTTCTGCCATAGAGAATTTCAAATGGTGCTTTGCCTGCACTTGCTTGAAAGCTGTTGTTGTAAGAGAACTCGGCAAATGGAAGACAGTCTTCCCATTTCATGCCGAAGGAGATGACACAGGCTCTGAGCATGTCTTCTAGAATCTGATTCACGCGCTCGACTTGACCACTAGTCTGAGGGTGAAATGCAGTGCTGAACCTGATCTTAGTGCCCATGGCGGTCTGAAAGGAGTCCCAGAACCTTGATGTGAACAAGCTTCCACGGTCTGAGGATATAACTTGAGGAATGCCATGTAGGGACACAATTCTGGAAGTGTACAGCTCTGCCAGTTGAGCTGCATTGATTGATTCTTTGACCGGAAGAAAATGAGCGACTTTGGTGAGCTTGTCAATCACCACAAAGATAGCATCATTTCCTCGCTTGGATTTAGGAAAGCCAGTGACGAAGTCCATTTCAATGTGATCGAACTTCCACTCGGGAATAGGAAGAGGTTGGAGAAGACCGGCTGGACGTTGATGTTCTGCTTTCACTCTTCTGCATACATCACATTCATTCACGAATTGAGCAATTTCCCTTTTCATGCGTGTCCACCAGTAAGACTGCTTGAGGTCTTGATACATCTTGGAACTGCCAGGATGAATGGAAAGGAGAGAATCATGAGCTTCTTCCATTATGAGCTTCCTGAGATCACCTTTGGGAACAACGAGTCTGTCCTCGAAGAACAAGGTATCTCTCTCATCAACACGGAAGCACTTGTATTTTGGAGTGCCCTTTGCAATCCCATGTTTCACTTTCTTCACCATGGTATCACTGAGCTGGGCCTCACGGACTTGATCTTCCAAGGTAGGAGCAATTTGGAGATTTGCAAGAAAACCCTGCGGAACAACTTGGAGGTTGAGTTTCCTGAAAGCTTCACAAAGCTCAGGCTGGTACGGCTTGATAAGAAGGCTGTTGCAATATGCCTTTCTACTCAAAGCATCTGCAATCACATTTGCCTTGCCAGGAGTGTATTCAATGCTGGGATTGTACTCTTGGATCATTTCAACCCAACGAGTCTGACGGAGGTTCAGATGCGGCTGTGTGAAGATGTACTTCAAGCTCTTGTGATCGGTGAAGATGTCGACCTTTCTGCCCAACAACAGATGTCTCCACGTAATCAGAGCATGTACCATAGCTGCTAGCTCGAGATCATGTGTGGGATAGTTCTTCTCACTTGGCTTTAGCTGACGAGAAGTGTATGCCACAATTCTCTTATCTTGCATAAGCACACCACCAAGACCTTGAAGAGAAGCATCACAGAATACTTCATAGGGCTTGGATTCATCCGGAGGAGTCAGAACTGGAGCGGAGACAAGCTTCTCTTTGAGAGTTTTGAATGCCACTTCACACTCTGGAGACCAAAAGTATTTGACATTCTTCTGAAGCAGGTTGGAAAGAGGCTTGGCAATCTTGGAGAAGTTCTCAACAAACCTTCTGCAATAGCTGGCAAGACCCAGAAAACTGCGGAGCTGCTTGACGTTCTGAGGAGCTTCCCAGTTGACAATTGCTTCAACTTTCTCGGGATTAACCACAATACCGTCAGCTGAGATGATGTGGCCCAGGTACAAAACCTTATCGAGCCAAAACTCGCACTTGGAGAACTTGGCATAGAATTTATGCTCTCGGAGTCGATCAAGAACCAGGCGTAAGTGCTTTTTGTGATCTTCTTCATTCTTGGAAAACACCAGAATATCATCCAGATACACAAGCACAAACTCGCCAGTATAGGGGTTGAAGATGTAATGCATCATCCTTGAAAAGGTAGGAGGAGCATTGGCGAGACCGAAGGACATGACGGTATACTCGTATGAACCGTAGCTCGTTCTGAAGGCCGTCTTGGGAATGTCTTCCTCACGAATGCGAATTTGATGATAGCCCATTCTGAGGTCAAGCTTAGAGAACACTTTAGCTCCTTTGAGCTGCTCAAAGAGTTCGTTGATGTTGGGGAGCGGATACTTGTTCTTAATCGTCTTCTTGTTCAATGGCCGGTAGTCAACACAGAGACGCTCTGTGCCATCTTTCTTCTTGACAAATAAGACACCACAGCCCCACGGAGATGTACTAGGCCTGATGAGACCCATACTCTCCTGCTTATCAAGCTGCTTCTTCAATTCCTTCAATTCATCCGGAGAGAGCTTGTACGGACGCCGGCATGCTGGCTTAGTGCCCGGCTCGAGTTCAATGACAAACTCCACCTGACGGTGTGGAGGCATGCCTGGAAGTTCTTCAGGGAAGACGTCTTGGTATTCGTTCACCACCGAAATTTGAGATATGGCATTAATTTTGCCCTTATCATTAAGAGAGAAAAGCCGGATAGTGTTATCCCTGGAGGCGAAGATAATCACATCTTCATCAGAATGAGTCAACTTGACTTCCTTCTGTGCACAATCAATGTGAGCATCATGCTGAGAAAGCCAATCCATTCCGAGGATGAGGTCGATGTCAGAATTACCAAGAATCACCGGAGAAGCCAAAAATCGATAATCACCCATGCGAATAGAAACATCCGGAGCATATATACGAGAATGCATCAATCTACCCGGAGAAACAACTGATAACTCCCTTGGCAAACTTTTGATGTCCACATTATACTTGGATGCAAATGGTTGAGACATGAAAGAGCATGAAGCATCCGAATCAAATAACACTTTAGCAGGGATAGAGTTAACTGGAAGGTTACCCAAAATGACATCAGAAGAATTCTCCGCTTGCGCTGCATTCATCAGATTGACCCTTGCAGACTTTGGATCATGCCTGACAATAGCTGAACTCATAGGTGGAGGAGGAGGAAGACTCTTCGGATTCGGACATCTGTTGGCATAGTAACCTTTCTGAGTGCATTTGTTGCAAGTCACTTCTGAGAGAGGACGGAAATGAGAGCCACTTGACTTGGAGCCTTGAGACTGAAACTGCTTCTTCGACTGGTTGCTCGGGTTGGGTGGGTGGGAGAAACCACGACCACTAGAGTTCTTGTTGTTGGAGTTGTTGAAGTTGTTGGAGTTGTTGGAGTTGTTGTATGGAGCTCGAATCACTGGAGGAGGAGGAAGCCAGAATTTCTGATGCTTCGAGACCAACTGAGACGATGAGGAAGAGTGAACGGCATCTCGAATTCTCTTCTTAGAAGCCTCCATCTTAAGCTGAGCTGCTTCTTGTTTCAAAGCCATGTTATAGAACTTGTCGAATTCATCGGGCTCGAACAAAGTGAGAGCAAGCTGAAGTTCATCTTTGAGACCTCCACGAAACTGGTAGATTTTACTCTTGGCATCAGGAATGTCTTGCTTAGCATAACGAGCGAGGTTTTGGAACTTGACATTATACTGATAGACTGTCATGGAGCCCTGCTTCAGGTTGCGGAATTGCTCACGCATACCCTCGATGACACTTGTAGGAATGTGGTGCGAACGAAAATCCTTGCAGAAATTCTCCCAAGAGATCACTTGACCCGGCCTGGAGTCTTTGTACTGCTGCCACGAGTCAGCTGCTTGATCTTTCAGTTGGAAGGCTGCAAACTTCACATAGTCATCTTCCTTCACGTTACTGCACTCAAAATGCTTCTTAATGTCGGTTAACCGATCTTCAGCATCAAGAGGGTCGACACAGTAACTGAAAGCTTTAGGATTGTTGGCCAAGAACTGGTTAAGAGTAGCATGGTGCGGCTGGTTGAAGAAGTTGCCTTGGTTCCTTGGAATACCCTGATTAGCTTGATTAGCTTGCATCTGCTGCATCATCTGCATCATCAACTGGGTATTCTGAGCTGTAGTCTGCATAATTGCTCTCCAAGCCTCAGGCGGAGGAGGAGGGGAAGGAGGATGTTCTGGGACCTCTTCCACCTCTGGGTTAGCGTTGGGAACCCTTTTCGGAGCCATCCTGTAAGAGATGACCACGAATCAGCAATTGATTGACAAAAGGTATAAGCTGAATCAATGGAATGAATTGCAACAAGTCTTCACAATAATCATTCGAACAATAAGAACGAATGAAATCATCCGAACAAGAGGAACGAATGAATTTCTCAGTTAAATGATATCATCAATCTTCACGAGAAGCCACATAGGGATCAAAAGGATAAAATAAGAAAACAACAAGGTACAGACGGGAACAAACACAAGAGAGGAGTTTCGTTCTAACATCTTTGTGCTGAAAGCATATGAACGTGTTACGAAAAGGTTTTGCAATCCCCGGATCAGCATAGCCAAGGACCCTTTAAGATGCAACTCCTGATAATAACATCGGTCATATAACCCCTTCACTCAATGTCGAACCCCGAACTCACTAACCTGCATTCATTGGAAGAATGCCTACGATCTACTGGATAAAACCCACCTATAGATTTCCAAAAGATTCCAGTTATGCAATCAGGTGTTGGGGATACACGGGAAGCACCGCGCAATCAACTCTAAACCTACATCCAGGTGTATCCATCCTTCAACACATAACCAGTCTTTCTCGGAAACTGTGTACCTCGGACCTTCGAAAAGCATCCACTATAACAAGCTATGGCAATACTCCCGAACTACCTCCCCAGTACTGGGTGATGTCGGGGTTATCTTGCCACTGGCCGTATAGGAGAGATTTTCGATGTTGGTCGTCTTAAGTATTTAGTACTGCCGCGATATGCTTGTGTCAATGATACCCCGAAGCTCAACTCCTCGGTAACAGGAGGCATCAAGAACAATATCCTTGTCACAGGAACATCGAAACAATCCCAGAATACTCGCGGGATTCCTAAAAAAAATTTGTGCAATTTTTGAAGATAGGAGAGACAAGAGTAGTCGTCAGGAGTCCTCACCAGAGAGAAAGGGGATGAGAAGCAAAGAAATCCTACTCTCCGATATAATATAGGACTCAAAAAGTTTTCAGTGTGTGCCTAGACTCGACCGTCAATGATTCGATCAAACAGTGGGGGCTCCTAGGTCGGAGAAGGCTCTGAATACCAACTTGTAATGCCCAGGATGGAGTTATACCTCCTACGTGTCGAGGCACGACTTAAAGGCATAAATCCATCCTAGAATGATCTCAAGTTTGGTAATCTTTGCACAACTCATGTAAAAGAGGGGATAGTAAACAGAAAATAGTTGGCTTACACTCGCCACGTCACAGAATTACTGTACAAGTCTCAAACATCATACATTAAGAACATCACAACCCTCTAAGGGCAAAATCCAAATGTCAAAGTACCAAACTTAGATAAATAAACCACAGGCGGATCGAATCCTAGTAAGAGTCTCCACTACTGATCATCCGGATATCGCACATAGTACCGACTACGCTCCTCGTCGTACTCCCAATCCAGCTCGGTGCCATCACCTGGATAGCTCACAGCTAGACCTGCATCTGGTGTGGTGAAGTAACTGTGAGCCACAGAGGACTCAGCAATCCCGTTCCCGGGTAACAAGACTATTTAAGCCTTTGGGTGAGGATAAGGCTGAAGAAAAGAATAAGTGTCTGCAGCAGCAACTAGCATCTAGCTTACGTGAGTGAGAGCGAGAAGAGAAAGCCTCGGCGAGAAGTGATCACGAAGTGATCCTAGCTACAATCTCAACAATCATAACCCCTCCGTGTTCAACTCCCGAATCCCTATTCGGAAATTGACAGTCACGGAACGCACGCTGGTAGTGTATTAGAAACATTGTGTCAAGTTATCTACAACCGGAATTAACAAGCTCCCATCTGCCACATAACCGCGGGCACGGCTTTCGAAATTTCAAACCCTGCAGGGGTGTTCCAACTTGACCATTACAAGCCCACGATCCGTGGAGTCGCAACTCCAAAGTGGGAAGACCCGAGTATCCTCGGAATCCCGTGCTCAAGATATACCGAGCTAAGGTAAGGCCAATCCAGCAAATCCTCCCGGCGTGCCGACACCCTGATAGTAGCCGCGCGTATCTCGTCTCAGGCCACGACCGGATGGGTGATCCCACAGGTTTTTACCAGACCTTGAGTTCCCTCGAGGTGGCCCCGCGTAACCCCCAGTTTGGACCAACACTCATGTGGAGCACTGGCCCGGGTTGTTGAATTAAGAAAAGGGTTTATAACTCCCTATGCAAGTTTAGTTTGTTATTAGGCAAATAGTACCAATGTTGGGACTTGCTGGAAAAGACTTAGCACTTAGCGGTTTATCGAGGGGGTCCCATACACCCCAACCGTGTTAGGAACGCATAATCAAGGAACATAACACCGGTTTATACGGTTCCTAACGGCATGAGTGGAACAAATCACCAAGCAAAAGGCTTAGCCTTCCACCCTTGCCAATATATAGATGATTTCATTTAAAGCATTTATATAGTGTGATATAACCCAACCAAACTTCATCATGAAGCAAGCATCTTCGATCTTCACCTGCAACTAGCAATGCTATAAGAAGGGCTGAGCGAAGCGTACTTAGCCAAGCAACGGTTTGCATAGGTAGGTTGGTTAAACATGGCAATTGGCTACAAGTAGGAGGCTGACAAGAAGATCATGGGCATCGAGGCAAAACTATAGATCGAGACTACTAGCAATAGGCAAAGATAGTAATGTTATCGGGGTTCGGTCATCTTGCCTGAAGAGAAGTCGTTCGGATCGTAAGAAGGGTCCTCGTGCTCAACCTCGTTGGAAACCTCGTGCTCGTACTCGAACTCAGACTCTGCTTCCGGCTCTAAACAAAACAATCACACCAAGCACCAATCAACAAGATGCAATGCGCACTCGGAAAAGATGAATGCATGATGGATGCACTAAGGATGCACACGGAGCACGGAAAATATCACTCAAGCAAATCACCTCAAAACATGATAACAATCTGATATTATTAATCTACACATAAAAACAATCAAGTTTGATATAAGATTCGCTGAAATCGGAGTTACGGGCTAAAAGTTATGCCCGAAACAAGATTTGAGCGAAAGCTGAAAATTACAGCAACATAGCAACTTCGGAGCTCAAAATAATTAAGCTACAGCACTCAAATATCATGGCAAAGGACATGAACACAAACTAGATATATACTACAGCAACTAAGTCCAAAGGTGCACCCCCAACGGAGTCACGGATCAATAGCAATGATCTTGGACATATTGAACTTGACAATAAAATTCTGGCAGCAGAATTTTATTGAAACTTTGGAGCAAAAGATAAACATTCTACAGCCACTTAAATTGACATGTGAGGACATGAATGGAAAGACAACAATATATACTACAAGGAACAATCAAGATCCACTCCAAAACTAACATGCTTTGTCCTAGAACATCACACGAACATGGCATCGGAACGTTACAGATTTCAGACTTAGTGAAAATCCACTAAGTACTAAAATAGCAATATCATCATAGCATCTAAAAGAGCATGTTTAAGTCACCTCGAAACTAAACATGGCAAAAGGTAAGAACCTCATCAAAACACACATGAAGGTGATCCCGAAACACACAAGCATGCATCATAGAGGTGAACACAACGATAGCAACGAGCTCAACAAGATGGCATTTCATAACAAGTTAAACAACATCACAGCCACATGGCACTTTGCAACGATGATAACAAGGCAATAATAAATCTATCATGCAACCTATCACATACAACATGTAGATCATGGCAAGACGAACACGTGGACATGTCATTTGCATCATTCGGACAAACGAGCTAAAAGATATCACATGGCAAAGGTGGCATAAAAATAACACATGGCAGCAGTTTATATCATGATGCACTCTTGCAACAGCAACACAAGCACCTAAATGATCTCTAACATGCATGACAACAACAGATAAAACGTAGAGCAAGTCTCCACGAACGTTTGGACATGCTACACGCGCGAATCGGAGCAACAGGCAAAAAGTTAGAGCAGGTCAAACATTGCATCACAGATCAACAAAACAGGGACTTAGGTGGAAAAAGAGGTAAACCTCAGATCTGGGGTCAAACGGGTCAACGGCCCGCGGCGGATCTGGATCCGGCCCAGGCGCGGCTGGCGGCTGGGCCCTGGCGGTGCGGCCTGCGGGAGCCTGCGGGGCGGCCCAGCCGATCGGTGGCTGCGGCGGCCCGCGGAGGCGACGGAGGGGCGGTGCGGCCCGGCTGCGGAGCGGGGCGGCGGCCCGCGGTGGCCAGGAGGCGAGGCGAAGCCCAGGCGGGGCGCGACCTGGCGGCTCGGTGGAGCGGCGCGCCTGGCCGGGCGAAACGGGCCGATTGCTGCTGGCGCGGGCCGGCGCGGAGGCGAGGCGGGAGCCCGCCTGGCTCGGCGCTGCGGTGGAGAGCGGTGGCCCACTGAGGCGAGGCCCAGCCGGGGCGGCGCGGCTGTGGAGGGAGGCGGAAGAGGCCGGATCGGGAGCATACGGGCTGCGAGGAGTGGGCCGCGGCGATGTGGTCCCGCAGCTCCCTGGTGAACGACTCGAAGCGGAGGGACGAGCCCAGCGAAGCCCCCGGTCGGGATCCAGGCGCTGACCTGGATCGATAGATCGATCCGGTCGGCTGCGGTTGAGGAGATCGAGGAAACGGCGGCTGGCTGGCTACGAAGGAAAGAACGGCGGCGGCTGCGCTGCTCCTCGGGAGCCAAGAGGATTTTTGGGGATCTGAGAAGAGCACAAAAAAAAGAGGAGGGGGAAGGATCTAGAGGATAGGGATGCCCAAAATGGACATAGGGGGGGCCTAAATATAGCAGTTTTTCTAGGGTTAGGGGGATTTAGGGGCGCTAGGAGCCCTCCGATCGCGATCCGACGGATCCGATCGCGGGGGTAGTTTAATAAGGACCTAGGGGAAGGTAGAGACTGCAGTAGGGGTGTTTCCGGGACACGAAGTGAAAGCACTTTGGACCCACACGAACAACGGATGGAAAAGCCAACGGAGTCCAAACGAGACGAGATTTGAGAGGCGGGTTGCACACAACAAAACAACAACACACACAACAACCTCGCGGCACACCGGTAACGTTACACGCCCGAACAACAAAGTAGGCCTACGGGACGTCACGGACACGTGAGGGAGCTCCGGAACGCGAAACGGACAACGGGAAGGAACACGCGGAACCGGATGCAACCGACAACACAAATGCAATGCGATGCACATGTCTACATGATATGAATGAATGCCACACACTCACACAACAAAACGACGAAAACCCAAAAGACAAGGAACCCGGAATGGAAATAGATGAAGCCGGAGATATATTATATACCCAAAAGGGAAAGTATTACATCCGGGGCATTACAGTGAGCTTGTGATGGGCTAAGTTGAGACACCCCTGCAGGGTTTGAACTTTCGAAAGTTGTGCACACGGTTATGTGGCAGATGGGAATATGCTAATATCCGGTTGTAGAAAACTTGACACCATGTTCAGAACACACTACCAGCGTGAGTAACCGTGATGGTCATTTTCCGAAAGGGGTTCGGGAAGTGAACACGGTGGAGTTATGATTGACGTGCTTAGATAGGATCACTTCATGATCACTTTGACGCTCGTGGCACTTCTCTTCTCGCTCTAAACACGTAAGCTAGTGCTAGTGCAGCTGCAACCTTTATTCATCCTTGTTCCACACCCAAGGCTTAGATAGTTTTGCTACCCGAGAACGGGATTGCTGAGTCCTCCGTGGCTCACAGATTCTACACCACACCAGATGCAGGTACTATGGTGAACTACTCAGGTGACGGCACAGAGCTGTACTGGGAGTTCGATGAAGAACGTGGGCGATACTATGTGCACTATCCCGATGATCAGTAGTGGCTTCTACTAGGGGCGATTCGGACCTTGTGGTTTTATTTTATTTGGTATCTTTCATTTGGATCTTCATCTGTAGTAGGACTGTGATGTTATTTGGATGATGATTGCTTATGTAATGTATTGTGTGACGTGGCGAGTGTAGGCCAACTACTCTTTTGCAATTTCATCCCTATTTTTACATGAGTCGTGCAAAGATACCAAACTTGAGATCATTCTAGTATGCCTTTAAGTCGTGCCTCGACACGTAGGAGGTATAATCTCATACTGGGCATTACACGCTCCCACCTAGCTACAAGAGCTTCGTGTTAAACTTCAATATGCAAGGGATGGAGAAGTCCATTCCCGAGGTGTATTCAATGCTGAAATCAGCGGAGGTGGAGATCAAGAAAGAACATCAAGTGTTGATGGTGAATAAAACCACTAAGTTCAAGAAAGGCAAGGGTAAGAAGAACTTCAAGAAGGACGGCAAAGGAGTTGCCGCGCCTGGTAAGCCAGTTGCCGGGAAGAAGACAAAGAATGGACCCAAGCCTGAGACTGAGTGCTTTTATTGCAAGGGAACGGGTCACTGGAAGCAGAACTGCCCCAAATACTTAGCAGATAAGAAGGCCGTTAACGTCAAAGGTATATATGATATACATGTTATTGATGTGTACCTTACCAGCGCTCGAAGTAGCTCCTGGGTATTTGATACCGGTGCAGTTGCTCACATTTGTAGCTCAAAGCAGGAGCTGCGGAATAAGCGGAGACTGGCAAAGGACGAGGTGACGATGCGCGTCGGGAATGGTTCCAAGGTCGATGTGATCGCTGTCGGCACGATGCCTCTACATCTACCCTCGAGATTAGTTTTAAACCTTAATAATTCTTATTTAGTACCAGCTTTGAGCATGAACATTGTATCTGGATCTCGTTTGATGCGAGATGGCTACTCATTTAAATCCGAGAATAATGGTTGTTCTATTTATATGAGAGATATGTTTTATGGTCATGCCCCGCTGGTTAATGGTTTATTTTTGATGAATCTCGAACGTGATGTTACACATATTCATAGTGTGAATGCCAAAAGATGTAAAGTTGATAATGATAGTCCCACATACTTGTGGCATTGCCGCCTTGGTCATATTGGTGTCAAACGTATGAAGAAGCTCCATGCATATGGACTTCTAGAGTCTCTTGATTATGAATCATTTGACACGTGCGAACCATGCCTCTTAGGCAAGATGACCAAGACTCCTTTCTCTGGAACAATGGAGCGAGCGACCAACTTATTGGAAATCATACATACCGATGTGTGCGGTCCAATGAGTGTTGAAGCTCGCGGAGGCTATCGTTATGTTCTCACCCTCACGGATGACTTAAGTAGATATGGGTATGTCTACTTAATGAAACACAAGTCTGAGACCTTTGAAAAGTTCAAGGAATTTCAGAATGAGGTCAAGAATCAACGTGACAGAAAAATAAAGTTCTTACGATCGGATCGTGGGGGTGAATATTTAAGTCATCAATTTGGCACACACCTAAGGGACTGTGGAATTGTTTCACAATTGACACCGCCCGTAACACCTCATCGTAATGGTGTGTATGAACGTCGAAATCATACTCTGTTGGACATGGTGCGATCGATGATGTCTCTCACCGACCTACCGCTATCTTTTTGGGGTTATGCTTTAGAGACTGCCACATTCACTTTAAATAGGGCTCCGTCAAAATCCGTTGAGACGACAACGTATGAACTTTGGTTTGGCAAGAAACCTAAGCTGTCGTTTCTGAAAGTTTGGGGTTGCGATGCTTATTTAAAGAAACTTCAACCTGAAAAGCTCGAACCCAAATCGGAAAAATGCATCTTCACAGGATACCCAAAGGAAACGATTGGGTACACCTTCTACCTCAGATCCTAAGGCAAGGTCTTCGTTGCCAAGAATGGATCCTTTCCGGAGAAAGAGTTTCTCTCTAAAGAAGTGAGTGGGAGGAAAGTAGAACTTGATGAGGTGACAGTCACCCCTCCCGAACCGGAAAGTAGCGCAGCGCAGGAAATTGTTCCTGAGGTGCCTGCACCGACAGGGGAGGAAGTTAATGATGATGATCATGAAGATTCAGATCAAGTTACTACTGAACTTTGAAGGTCCACAAGGACACGTTCCGCACCAGAGTGGTACGGCAACCCTGTCATGGAAATCATGTTGTTAGACAACGGTGAACCTTCGAACTATGAAGAAGCGATGGCGGGCCCGGATTCCAACAAATGTCTTGAAGCCATGAAATCCGAGATAGGATCCATGTATGAAAACAAAGTATGGACTTTGGTGGACTTGCCCGATGATCGGCACGCCATAGAAAATAAATGGATATTTAAGAAGAAGACTGACGCGGATGGTAATGTGACCATCTATAAGGCTCGGCTTGTCGCTAAAGGTTATTGACAAGTTCAAGGGATTGACTACGACGAGACTTTCTCTCCCGTAGCGATGCTGAAGTCCGTCCGAATCATGTTAGCAATTGCCGCATTCTATGATTATGAGATATGGCAAATGGACGTCAAAACAGCATTCCTTAATGGCTTCCTCAAGGAAGAGTTGTATATGATGCAGCCGGAAGGTTTTGTCGATCCTAAAAATGCTAACAGGGTATGCAAGCTCCAGCGCTCGATCTACGGGCCGGTGCAAACATCTCGGAGTTGGAATATTCGCCTTAATGATGTGATCAAAGCGTTTGGGTTTATACAGACTTGGGGAGAAGCATGTATTTACAAGAAAGTGAGTGGGAGCTCTCTAGCATTTCTCATATTATATGTGGATGACATACTGCTGATGGGAAATGATATAGAATTCTTGGAGAGCATAAAGGCCTACTTGAATAAGAGCTTTTCAATGAAGGACCATGGAGAAGCTGCTTACGTATTAGGCATCAAGATCTATAGAGATAGATCGAGACGCCTCATTGGTCTTTCACAAAGCACATACCTTGATAAGATATTGAAGAAGTTCAATATGGATCAGTCCAAGAAAGGGTTCTTGCCTGTATTGCAAGGTATGAGATTGAGCACGGCTCAATCCCCGACCACGGCAGAAGATAGAGAAAAGATGAGTGTCATCCCCTATGCCTCAGCCATAGGTTCTATTATGTATGCCATGCTGTGTACCAGACCTGATGTGAACCTTGCCATTAGTTTGGTAGGGAGGTACCAAAGTGATCCCGGTATGGAACACTGGACAACGGTCAAGAACATCCTGAAGTACCTGAAAAGGACTAAAGATATGTTTCTCGTTTATGGAGGTGACGAAGAACTCGTCGTAGAGGGTTACGTCGATGCTAGCTTCGACACAGATCTGGATGACTCTAAGTCACAAACCGGATACGTGTATATTTTGAATGGAGGGGCAGTCAGCTGGTGCAGTTGCAAGCAGAGCGTCGTGGCGCATTCTACATGTGAAGCGGAGTACATAGCTGCTTGCGAAGCAGTGCAGGAAGGAGTCTGGATGAAGGAGTTCATCACCGACCTAGGAGTCATTCCAAGCGCGTCAAGCCCGATGACTCTCTTCTGTGACAACACTGGAGCCATTGCCATTGCCAAGGAGCCCAGGTTTCACAAGAAGACAATGCACATCAAGCGCCGTTTCAACTCCATCCGGAATTATGTTCAAGTTGGAGACATAGATATTTGTAAAGTGCATACGGATCTGAATGTCGCAGATCCGTTGACTAAACCTCTTCCATGGGCAAAACATGATCAACACCAGAACTCTATGGGTGTTCGATTCATCACAATGTAACTAGATTATTGACTCTAGTGCAAGTGGGAGACTGTTGGAAATATGCCCTATAGGCAATAATAAAATGGTTATTATTATATTTCCTTGTTCATGATAATTGTCTGTTATTCATGCTTGAATTGTATTATACGGAAACAGTGATACATGTGTGAATACATAGACCACAACGTGTCCCTGGTAAGCCTCTAGTTACTAGCTCGTTGATCAACAGATGGTCACGGTTTCCTGGCCATGGACATTGGATGTCATTGATAACGGGATCACGTCATTAGGAGAATGATGTGATGGACAAGACCCAATCCTAAGCCTAGCTCAAGATCGTGTAGTTCGTAATGCTAAAGCTTTTCCAATGTTAAGTATCTGTTCCTTAGACCATGAGGTTGTGCAACTCCCGGATACCGTAGGAATGCTTTGGGTGTGCCAAACGTCACAACGTAACTGGGTGGCTATAAAGGTACGCAACGGGTATCTCCGAAAGTGTCTGTTGAGTTGGCACGAACCGAGACTGGGATTTGTCACTCCGTATGACGGAGAGGTATCTCTGGGCCCACTCGGTAAGACGTCATCATAATGAGCTCAATGTGACTAAGGAGTTAGTCACGGGATGATGTATTACGGAACGAGTAAAGAGACTTGCCCTGACGAGATTGAACAAGGTATCGGTATACCGACGATCGAATCTCGGGCAAGTACTATACCGATGGACAAAGGGAATAGCATATGGGATTAAGTGAATCCTTGACATCATGGTTCATCCGATGAGATCATAAAGGAACACGTAGGAACCAACACGGGTATCCAGATCCCGATGTTGGTTATTGACCGGAGAGTCGTCTCAGTCATGTCTACGTGTCTCCCGAACCCGTAGGGTCTACACACTTAAGGTTCGGTGACGCTAGGGTTGTAGAGATATATGCACACGGTAACCCGAATGTTGATCGGAGTCCCGGATGAGATCCCGGACGTCACGAGGAGTTCCGGAATGGTCCGGGGGTAAAGAATTATATATAGGAAGTCCAGTTTCGGCCATCGGGAGAGTTCCGGGGGTCATCGGTAGTGTATCGGGACCACCGAAAGGGTCCCGGGGGTCCAACGGGTGGGGCCACCCATCCTGGAGGGCCCCATGGGCCGTAGGGGGAGGGGACCAACCCATAGTGGGCTGGCGCACCCCCTTGGGCCTCCTCCTGCGCCTAGGGTTGGAAACCCTAGGGGTGGGGGGCGCTACCCTTGCCTTGGGGGGCAAGTCTCCCCCCTGGCCGCCGCCCCCTTAGGAGATCCCATCTCCTAGGGCCGGCGCCCCCCTGGCCCCTATATATAGTGGGGGGGAGAGAGGGAAGCCGCACCTCAGCCCCTGGCGCCTCCCCCCCCCC
>LR738710.1:220035589-220063693 GCA_902687465.1 Secale cereale | reverse complement strand
CCCCCCCCCCCCCCCCCCCGTTACACATCTCCCTCCTCCCGCAGGTTCTTGGTGAAGCCCTAAAGCTTTTCCCGTTGCATCCACCACCACGCCGTCGTGCTGCTGGATCTCCATCAACCTCTCCTCCTCCCTTGCTGGATCAGAAGGAGGAGATGTCGTTGCACCGTACGTGTGTTGAACGCGGAGGTGCCGTTTGTTCGGCGCTAGGATCATCAATGATAGGGATCAGGACGAGTACGACTCCATCATCCACGTTCTCTTGAACGCTTCCGCTCGCGATCTACAAAGGGTATGTAGATGCACTCTTTTATGCTCGTTGCTAGATGACTCCTTAGATTTATCTTGGTGAAGCGTAGGAAATTTTTTGAATTCTGCTACGTTCCCCAACACTTTGGTGGGCAACTTATATCTATCCACGAATCCCCCTGAAATGTATGAATGCGATGCACTAGTATCAAAAAGAACTATTGCGGTAAATGACTTAACCAAAAACTTACCGACAACTGCATGAGGCTGCTCTTCAACCTCCTCCACGTTCACGTGGTTCACTTGTCCCATGTTGAAAGGGTTGGGCTTCTTCCCGGCGCTTCCATTGTCGTTCCAATTCTTCACTTTCGGGCACTTCGTGCTGTAGTGTCCATTCTTCCCGCACTTGAAACAGGTAATGTGACCTAGATCCCTCTTTGCGGGTGTGGCTGGAGTGGAGCGGTTCTGATTATTGCTTGCTCCATTCCCATTCCCATTCTTGGGGCCATTGTGGTTATGAGAACTCCCTCCATTATGGGTGTGGCTTCCATGGTTATGGGTATACCCTCCCGATTTTGGGGTGAAACGGGCCTTCTGCTGGGCTCCAGAATTATTCTTTCCTTGTCCATACTTCCTCTTGCGGCTCTCAATCTGCTGCTGCTTCCCTTCAATCATAAGAGCCTTATCTACCAACTCCTGGTAGTTGTTGAATGTTGCCACCATCAACTGTATGCTCATCTCGTCATTCAGCCCTTCCATAAATTTCTCCTGCTTTGCAGCATCTGTGGCCACATCATCAGGGGCATAGCGAGATAGAGTACTAAACTCATCTACGTACTGAGCCACAGTACGATTTTCTTGGCGCAAGTTGCGAAACTCACGCTTCTTCATTCTCATAGCTCCAGTTGAGACATGGGCGGTGCGAAAAGCTTGTTGAAACTAATCCCAAGTGACATTGGCTATAGGAAAAGTGGATGTGTAATTCTCCCACCATGAGGTTGCTGGTCCATCCAATTGATGTGTTGCAAAATGCACCTTCTCAGCATCCGTGCAACCTGCGGTGGTCAACTCCCTTCCAATCTTGTGTAGCCAGTCATCCGCAACTATTGGCTTAATGCTACTAGAAAACACCGGTGGCTGCAACCTCAGAAAACGGGCTAGGTTGTCCACTGGTTGTTGTTGTTGTTGTCGTCGTTGTCGTCGTGGTCGTCGTCATCGTCATCGTTGTTGTTGTTGTTGTTGTTGTTGTTGTTGTTGTGTTGTTGTTGTTGTTGTTGTTCTGATTGTTCTGGTTCTGCACAAGAAGTTGCATCAAAGTGTTCTGCTGCTGGATCAACTGAGTGAGCTCAGGGGGAAACTCAAATCCGGGCTCACGTCTCGGAGGCATCTGATGGGTTCAGGGGGAAGAGATTAGAATAGAGATGAGGTCTAGGGGGGAAATTCACTACCCATATGCACATGAGACAAACACAATCATATCACACCAATCAATTTCAAGCAAGGGCATACAAAAGATCTAAACTAACGTTATAAAAGTTCTCGGACTTCTACTATATGGGGGAAAACTACTATGCATATGGTGGTCATCTAGAAATTTTGATCGGTGGAAGATTCCATGATATCTGCTCCAGCTTCGTCTTCATAGTCATCATCACTATCATCAGGGTCTGAGTCGGTGTCGTCGATGATGATATAGTCCTCAGAACGAATATCCTTGGGTTCGTCTTCTTCTCCTCCTGGCGCGGGGTCTCCCATGAATACTCCTAGCTTCCTTGTCAGGTCATCATTCTTCTCCACAAGTATTGCGATTTCCTCCTCATATCCGTCACGTGAAAACTTGAGTTCCTCTTCTAGCTCTGTGTTCCTAGTTAACGCCTTCTTCAAGTCTACCATGCCGGCGCACATCTGATGCTCCTGTCGATGAATGTGCTGGTTTAACTCTTGGATGAAAGCTGCAATGGACCTGTCCTTCCTGGTACTGATCATGTCCCATTGCTCATCTCGGTGCCCGCATATCTGGTAGATAGTGTCCTTCAGCTCTTGTTTGTAGACTTCTCCAATTCGTCCCATAGCAATGTGGGCGGCCATACTCTTACCTAGGCTCCAGGTTGGTGCATCAAAGGAAAACTCTATGGGCTCAGTGACTGGCACGAATGTCATCCCGGGAATTTGAACTTGAATATTCCATCGCTCCTCTTCTGGTAAAGTGGCAGTGTAGGTCCCGGTGAAGCTTGGTATTCCGATGTTCAGGTACCTAGTGACTTCCTTCAAGTGTCGTCCAAAAGGTGTGTCTTCATCCGGTTGGGTGAACTTGTTCCTTGAGTCCACCATCCTAAAGAGTAGAAAATGGAGAGGAGTCAGAAATTAGTAGAGAAGAGTGACCTAAGGTTTATCTTAGTTGTTGTGTCCTACATTCAGCGTGGGCTCTAATACCATCTTGTAGCTACCACGATCTGAATGGATCGAAGTCTCTGTGTTCTGTGTCATCCTTGGATCGTTAATGTTGACACACACAGTACTCGAAGGATTTTATAATAAAGTGGCAATCACACACTTATTACATCGAATGTCTTAAAAGAGAACTTATTACAAAATATATGGCATAAGGCCATCTAACACGATAACAGCGGAAGGCTTGGAAGATAAGTGAGTCCATCAACTCCCACGGCATAGCTGAGTGCATGACAAACGACCTAGCGCACCTTACTCTTCTTCTGAAAAATCTGCAACATAATATGTTGCCGCCCGAAACGGGTCAGCACATGGAATATGCTGGTAAGATAATACAGTAGAGCAAGTAACAGAATAAAGGCTAACACTAAATGCATATATGGCTGGTGGAGGCTCCAAGGTTATAATGTTTTTGCATAAAGCCAATTTTTTCCTACAACAAAGGATTAGATTTTATTTTAACTATCATGGTAGTTGAAATATCATTGAGAAGGTTCCTCCAACTCAACCCCAATTAAAGCCATCTTTATTAACCCACAAAATTAGTTTTAGAGTGATGAGATAATTCCAATAGTTCAAGTACCAGATAGTCAAGATGTCCATAACCGGGGACACGGCTAATCATGATTAGTTTGTACACTCTGCACAGGTTTGTGCACTTTTCCCCACAAGACTCGATCTCCTTCGTTGGATTTCTCGCACTGCATGGTGTTTGAGAAATGGATGACCGAGACATAGTTTTTCAGAAGCATTTACTCTTTACCTCGGGTGGACCCGTACACCTACTTTCCCCTACATCTGCTAGTCCACCACTGAAATAGCTCACACAACATACTCAACTATGCCAGAGCCCATAATGGCATTGTGGCTGCACACGGAAGTTTCTAGCATGAATAGTCTCATGATCCCTTTGACCCTGGGTGGCATTCCATATGATAATCACACGGTTCCTCCGGGATTTCCTAGGACAACACCGGATTCTCCAGGTGCCCTGCAACCAATCCACCCAGATGTGTATTAAAGTTGCCACCTTAAGTTGAACCATTAATTAACAATCTCACATCTGTCATGGATACTCTCAAACCCAGACCACATCTACGAGCACCGCATGGCAACCTAAGCATTACGTAGAAGTAACTCCCAGGGGTTTGATAATAATGCAGGTAATAGGTTCTACCTCATTCTACTTCCCAGACCCACATGTTAAGAGATCCTACTCATGCAATGTGTGAGGGTTGAACTAATACATAAAAACTGGGTAATAAAGGGTATGATCAAAGTGTTACTTGCCTTGCTGACGATTCGCAAAACCTAAGGACTCGTAGTAGCACGCTTCGCACTTCGGGAATTCTATCGCAAGCAAACAATAGCACACATAAGCAACCAAGCAAAGATGCACGGGTACAACTCAAATAAGAAGATCTAACCAGAAAGTTCAACTGAAGAACTCCGGTTTGCAAAAAGAATCAAATCAAACGGACCAACGAAACTCAAACTGCGAAAGAAACAAGATCCGTTTACTAGATTGAACTAAAGTCAAATTTTACAGTACCAACACCTTGTTCAAATTGGTTAAACAGAAAGAGGGCTTCGAGACGAAGATCTAGGCGCTTGTTTCGCTTGATTCCGACTAACGAGCGAAAAGTTATACTAAAACGAAGATCGGGGCAGAAATCGCGATCGAAAATAATCGCGGAAAAACCCTAAAAAAGAAAACGCGACGAACAGGCTAACGAATGAACGTTTGCTAAAAGAAACTAACGAACGAAAACGTTCGTTAACAGAATTAAACGAACGTTCACAAATTAGATCCGAACGGGAAAATCGAACTAATAAAAAAACGGGTTTAGATCTAGGGTTTACCTAAAAAAACGAACGAAAAAAAACGCGGCAACTCCGGCAAACTCCGGCTAGGTTCCGGCGAGGCGGCGTGGCGGCGGCGACGCGGGGCTCGAGGCGGGGCTAGGGTTTCGGTTGGGCTGTGGTGGGCTGCGGTGGGGGCGCGGCGGCTTATAAAGGCCGGCCGGGCGAGGTATCCGGGTCGGACACGGCCCGTATGTCGGTTCACTTTTTTTTAAGTCCTGACGCAGAAAAACAGGTAAAAGAAATACTAAACGGAGTCGAAAAATTCCGAAATAAATTTTCACCGTCCTCTAATAATATTTAGGACAAAGTGAACATTTTTCTCGGACCTAAATGCAATTTTTTAAAAACACATATTTTTCCTATTCAAATAAATCCAAATAAAATAAAATAATTGATTCTAATATTTTTCCTCCAATATTTCATTTGTTTTGGAGAAGTCATATTATCTCCACTCATATATTTTATTATGAAATATTTTCGGAGAGAAAAACAATTAAAACCAAATTAATCCTCGTATCGATATTTGAGAAAACTCAAATATGAAAACGAAAAAAAAAACAACTCTCTCCGTGAGTCCTTGAGTTGATTAGAACTTCGAGGATCGCAACACACAGATGCAAATAAAAATATGATATGCAAGATGACCTATGTAACTTTCCAAATTGGAAATTTGGGATGTTACAACAGCGAGGATTCTTCGTCCTCTCATATATGGTGGAGACTCTCCCTCACTGATTCCTCTCTGACATTTGCAACCCTCGGTGATGGTCGTTACTCCTCCTTCCCCTAGTGCATTACACCAAATTGTTTAGCACCCGGAGAAGAAGGAGAAACGACCCCACGACAACAGTCGGGATTCTTCGGCCTTGACAGACTTAAAGTCAACCCGAAATATCGTTTAATTATCTTTCTAGAAAATCCAGGCCACTCGATATTTCCTACATATTCTAGCACAAGTCATGCCAAAATTCACGAAAAAATCCGGCATGACCTTTGCTAAAATAGGACATATCGAGCGCTTGAAATTTTCCGGAACGGAAATTAATCAACACTCCGGCAAAACATAGGCCACTCGAAGGTGTAACCTGAACATGACCGGCCCCTTGGACAACCACATATCCTATTTGAGCAACACAAGATATACATGTTTGGCTGGTCTCACCTCGAGGTCGGAGGGGGTCGGTGACGGGGACGACGGCGGGGATGATGGAGGGGCTCCTTGATTCTGCAAAAACAAAAACCCTATAAGTTATCACTAATACATCCTGAATAGTATCATACATATAACATCACTCATACAACTAAAACCGCAGCGAATGACGGGTATCACCGTCGATGCGGAAATAATTGCTTAAACTAAAAAAATAACAACAAATGTGACATGTTCAACTAGTTCTTACTAAATATAAACTTACTATAAATAGAAATAAACTAGTTCTTTCTAAAAATAAACTAGTTCAACTAGTTATATTAATTTTCTTACTAAAAATACATTAGTTGTATTAATTCAACTAGTTCTTACTAAAACTAAACTAGTTCAACTAGTTTATTAATTTACTTACTAATTATTTTAAACACTTACTAAAAACAATAAAAATCTAAATTATACAATACTAAAAAACTACAGTGAAAAAAAGAGATGGGGTCGGGGGAGAAGACGGCACCGAGGCGCGACGAGGCGGGGTCGGGGAAGACGGCGGCGAGGCGGGGTCGGGGGAGACAGCAGCGAGGTGGCGTCAGGGGAGACGGCGGCGAGGCGGGTCGAGGGAGACGGCGGCGGAGAGCGAGGGCAGGGGTTCCGGCAAGGTCGAGGAGGAGGAGCGCTGTTGCTAAAATCCGTAGCAGTAGCGCGCTCCTCACAAACCCGCTACTGCTAAGCTGGGCCTGTCCTGTGGACAAGTTCAAACTTAGCAGTAGCGCCCTACCCTAAAAGTGCACTGCTACTAATTTTATAGCAGGAGTGCGGTTTGTAGAAGGGCGCTGCTACTATACCTAGTCAACCTGGGCGTTCGGGTTTACCCGAAATTTCGGGTCGGGTTCTTCGGGTTTTTTCTAGTTCGGGTTTTCAGATCTGACACCCGAAATTGTCTACAAAAAATCAAAACCCGACATTTCGGGTACCCGAAAGTTCGGGTTCGGGTTCGGGTTTTCCCGATTTACCTGAACAGGAGCAGCGCCTCACAAAATTCCTAGCCATCGATGCAAGACTTGGGAGAAGATCGAGCGCTGCTCTTACCGACGTCCGGCGGAAACGAGGTAATTCAGCGTGGCACGACATTGCACCACTGTGCGCGGTTGAGAAATGGAGGAAGGGGCGGCGCAAAGGCGCTCATGGAGGAAGTGGCAGATGAAGAGGGCCGATGTGGCGCTGCTCGCAAGTGTGTGTCGAGGAACGGAGGAAAGGGCCGGCGTGGCACTGCTCCATGTTGCTCTCAAGCGAGGACGGCGCGATGCTAGGGATGCTCCTAGTCGACTGCATCGCTGGTGGCGGCTAGGTCAGGTTAGAGATTAGGTCGAGCTTGTGCGTGTTGCGTGTGTGGTTGTGCGGCTGTGCGGAATTTGCAAATTGTGGGTGGAGGTGCGTCGTGGGCATGTGGTGATAGATGGGCTTTTGGGCTGCTGGACTGGAACAAGTGCAGACATGTGTTGGATTTTGCAATATATCTATGTAATTCGGGTAATTCTGGTTGTTCGGGTACCTGGAGTACAAACCCGAAATTTCTAAATAAAAGTCGGGTTTCTGAAATTGCTACCCGAATATATGCTCGGGTTTTTCGGGTTCGGGTTGTTCGGGTTCGGGTTCGGGTATTTCGGGTTCGGGCTTCGGGTTTCGGGTTTTATGCCCAGCGTGAATACCTAGCGTGTCGGCAATGGTCCGACAATTATAGTAGTAGCGCATTTTATTCCTGTCGCGCTACTCCTAAGTGGATAGCAGTAGCGCCTCATTTTAACACGCGCTACTGGTAAGATTCTGTGTATAAGGTTTTCCTTAGTAGTGAGCGGCTACAATATATCATAGAAGCTTAAACATTAATGAGAAATCCAAGGTCGGCCCTATCGTTTTAGAGCCCCTAGGCGAACTCTTCTACTCTGTTGTCTGATTGTCATTGCAAGCTACGACGCTCACTACTTGCCCGTCGGGGACATAGATGGAAGAACCAATGACGAGATTGCTATAACGACTATATTCATTAGTTGCAACTCTTTGGGGTCTTGGATAACACCCCAATCAGCTAGCACTTTTCTATGCTACCACGTACACAACTTTCAGAAGTAAAGATGCCTTCATAAGAAATTTAGCAAAGTTTGCTATGTTTCTAAGGGCATCCACAACATGTAATTGATATTATTATCTAGCACAAGGACATGATCCCAAGCACAAAGAAGCACAATGCTCGACTAAGTTATGAAAACATATACAATCATAACCAATAACATCTCCGATAACCATATGTAATAAAGTAAAGATTGCCCAATAGTCAAACCACAATGACCGAAAGAATAACTTTAAACTCCCAAATCAAACCATGACACAAAGAAGGTATAAGATATACTAAGTTCTCAAAACATGGTGTTAATAAGATAATATGTATGAGATTTGTGTAGTGAAGAAGGTTATGGTGCTTCTTGCAAAATTCCCATGCATGTCGGCCTTAGGGCTTACCTTAAAACATTAAAGAAACAAGGGTGACTATAAAGACTCAACAAGCACATAAAGGAATAATAAACAATGCGCAAGTCAAAACAAGAGAGGCGGAGCATTTTTCCTCCACATCTTTTAGTTTCTCTGTATCAACAAGCTGTGCTGATTTTATTTAACAGAAAAACTATTGCACAAGCATAAAACGATGGTAGTGCCATGAATAAGCCTTAGAATGAACCATGGTATATACAAGAAAAATTATTATGAGTTTAGAACATGCACACCAACTAAAGTATAAGAAAACTAAAAATTAATCACAAGAATGCATGCAGTACCCAGTTAGTAAACAAATCTAACATCAGAAAAATATATGCTCCATCTAAAACATTAAGAATGAAAATATTACCTAAGAAGAAAACTAAAAATGGGGCAAACCAAACATATTTATGGTAAAATAAAAAAAAGATAGGATGCCTCAAAAATCTTTATATTACAGTTCTCTTTTTCTTTTGCTGCTTTCAGAATCTTGTTACTGCACAACATAGATATCTCTCTCAAAGAATCATCCAATTGCCTCTAGAGAATCAGAGAACCTTTTATTATTGGAATTGGGTCTTTTTTTGCACCAAGAACTTTGTTTTGTCTATTATTCTGTACAGAAATAAGATTTACACCAAGTTGCATGTTTGTTACTTTAAAACAGAAATAATCTATGTTTACTAACATCTATTGATGTACTTGAAAATCAAGGACATCCCTGTAGGTGGAACAGTGATTGAGAGGTCTCTTACCAATGATGTCCTCTCTTATTCAGGGATGAGAAACTCGAAAAACAACTAGATAAAATTCAGATCGGTGACCAAAGTATCTTGAATTCGAGGCAGTAGGACTTTAATCACCACATGTTCTATGAGCTCGTCAACCTGGCTCCAAGAACCTGAATGATAATAAAGTTACCTCAATACTTTGGTGCTAGATTGAAGAAAGATACGTAGATGCTCTTGACAGAAATCTCATGGTGCGAAATAAATCACCAAAAATTACTATGCACAGCTATTCACATATAGAACCAAGGTCCAATCTAATGGTAGCTAACAACCAACAGAAGATGAGGGGAATAAGAAGGGAGATCAAGCACGGGTTTACCTTGGGCGATGGAGGATCCTAGGCATTCCACCGACACCGCGCTATGCAGGGGCAACCACGAAATCTCCTGACCTACCGCTGTCGACCTGCAAGTAATCTCGATGTAATTAACATATGTATTAACGAGCTCAGTTTGCATAGAAATATACGTATACACATTTCAAATGAAAATAATATTTCAGAGTTTTTTATCAACTTTGGAGTGTTTTAATCAACTTTCAGAGTGCTTTTCCTGAAGGCATAAGTGGACGCTTTGGACAATATAATAGAACAATTAAATAATAACAGTCTGATGGTTAAAAAAATATATAACAACAAACCATCCATTTGGAAAAGACTAACGCAACCCACCCTAGATCAGATTCGTACAATACAACAGTACACATAAGGTTTGTTGCGGGTAAACTAACATGCACGCGATCGAGAAGGTGAACGAAGGGAATAATAAGTTAGTATACCTCCCAAAATTATTGTGTAAGGTCGCAACTTTAATCTTTACCGAGTGCATGGAGGCCCTCTACTATCATCAGAACAATTAACGCTTGGAAGGATTGTCGTATACTATCCTATAGAATACTTATACATTATATAGGTTGCACTAAAGAATTCATTGGGGAAATAATTCATAATCTGCGATACGAGTATTAGAAATAAACCAACACCTAGGCACCTTTGTTATCTTGTTGCACATTGTGATCCGGTGATGAATATGTGTTGATAGATCAGCGGATCCTCAAAAAAATATAGATCAATGTCCAAGGCAAGTTGTGTGATTTCTTAACCTTTAGAGACCATTATACCAAGATACCTATGATTACAATTATTTCTCAAACAAAGAAAAGAAAATTAATACTGACAAAGCGCAAATGCAACACAGCCTCTGGCGCAGCAAGCACTCAACCCACTACTGCGCCACATTCTCGGACAACCGATGGCCATGAAAGTGGGATCCATCTTATCTGGCCGGCTCCGGTGATTGCCGGCGACGGGAGCGGGGGTGCGGCGGAGGAAGCGCCAGATCGGGTAAACCACGAAATCTCTGACATCTAAAAAATGGCGACGTAAAGGAGGACACGGACCTCGGTGGGATTGAGGAAGGGCTCACCGTCGATGGAGATGTAGGGCGTCGCGGTCCAATTCAGACGAGGTTGTAGCTGGGGGTGACCGATCACCGAGCATTCGTGCGCAGACTCTGGTGGCGAGGATCGATGCAGGCTTGCGTTGTTTCGGAGGTTGTCGATGCAACGACGCGACAAGTGAGAAGGTGGACGGCATGGCGATTAGATCGGGAGGGGAGGCCGAGAGCTAGGGTTGTGCGTTCGCTTGTTTGTTCGCTTGCGTGCTGTCGCGGGCACATTTGCTTAGCCCCGTCACTCATTTTTTCTTGTTTTCTTTCATGATTTTTAATCGTTTTCTTTTGTTTTCTTTGTATTTCTCATTTACTTTCTTTTTTCCCTTTCCCTATGGTTTTCTTTGTTTTCTTTCATCGGGTTTCATCAATTTTCTCTGTTTTTTATATTTTTTTTCCTTTTGAATACATGTATACATTTTCTCTATACATTTAGAAACATTTTTTATACATGTTTAACGTATTTTAAAAACATAATTAACATTTTTCTAATATATGTTTTGAGGTCTACTTCTTTTCATACACGTTGTATATTTTCGGTATATATAATGTTTTTCATCACAAATCATATTTTTAAATAAAATTTAAACATTTTTTACAAAAATTGATTTGAACGTTTTTTAATACATTGAAAAAATTAAATGGACGTTGGAAATATTTTTTGATGATAAAAACATTTTCTCTGAACTATGTAAACTTATTTTTCTCTCAAATTTTACAAACGACCCATAACAAATTCCTGATATATAGGCCACTCAGCATTCCATGCTCTACGGAATAATTGGGCCCAAGCACGCGCTACTAGCCCACGAGAGCTCACAAACCTCCTCGGCCATTTCCCTCCCTCCCCTCCTTCTTCCTCTCCTTATCCACAATTTCCACACCAATCCACCACTCTCCACTCGGCCTTCCTCTCGCTACCACTCCGCCTCCTGCCGCGCCATGGCGCTCCACGCCGTCTCCCCTGCGGCGGCGGCCTCCCCGCCCTGCGCCCTCTCCTCTGCCCGTCTGCCCCAGCGCGCAGGTTGCTCCTCCTTCCTCCGCGCTTTCCCGCTTCGTTGAAACCCGCAAGTATCACCCGTATTCTGCTTTTATCATTTATGATACGGGTTTCAGCACAGTAAGCTCTGTAGCGGTAAGAGTAAGACGAACCCCAGGTCAGGAATGCGGTGGCAGGCAAATGCCGGTGCTTTTATCGCATAACCTTTGCAGCTAGGTGCCTAGGTTGCTGTTTGCATCGAGCCAACGTATAGACAAACTAAGACTGAATCCGATTTGGAATGGCAAGCTCTATACTCCACTGTGCACTTCGATATGCGATTGAGAGTCAGTTCAGCCTGCATTTCACGATACTTGTGGAAAATATGTACTAGTATTACTTGTGGTTTTGAGCTAATGTCTTACCCAGGCTGTTGGAAATGGAATACTAGTATTTCTTTGCACTTAAATGGGTAGATATCAGGAAACCATTGACAGATGTTATCCTTCACAATTCAGGGTCATTCAGAAGTGACCGAAGCCATTTATAAATCGATGTATCTCACGAAATTCATCACTGGATGTTCGTTCTTTTCTGGAAAACTGGTGAGACGGATGTACTCCCTCCGTCCCATAATATAAGAGCGTTTTTCACACTACTGTAGTGTCAAAAACGCTCTTATATTATGAGACGGAGGGAGTAGTAGCTAATGTGGCTCCAAGTAACTAGTTTCTACTCCCTCCGTCCGGAATTAGTTGACACTGAAACGGATGTATCTAGACGCATTTCAGTGCTAGATACATCTGTTTGAGCGTCAACTAATTCCGGACGGAGAAGTAGATAAGAGTGGACTGCTGTATTCACATAATTTCATCAGCAAGGAATAATGTGACAAGGCATCATCAGTCATCAGAGCATACTGCAGTCAACATGTTGTTGTTCTTTCTCAGTACTGCTTCTACCATATTTACATATTCCTACTAGTTTACCAAGCAACCAGAGTACATATTCCTACTAGAACTCGATATTGGGCAAGATCTCATCACAGAATACTGTATTTCACAGGTTGTGGTTGTCTCTCAAACCGTTCATCCCTGTTAAGTTCATCCACAAACTTCATGAAATTTCAGTCTGGAGCAGTTGGTTTCTTTGGTGTGCCTTTGGTTCTTCAACACTCGGACAAGAGGCGAGTAGTTTTGCATTTTAATATTTCTTCTACTTAATAAGCTTCAAGTTAATCTTCGTTAACTTGTGATTATCATGTATCAGAGCAGTTTTGAGGCATGCCACTAATGAAGAAATTGAGGAAGAAAAGACAATCGTTGAAGAACAAGCTGTAAATAACAATGCAACTCTGTATTAGAAGTGTTAATATTTGCCTTGTAAAGTCTTCTATGTATGGTGCTAACTAGCTGGCACTATGTATTGTCAGAAAGAAAAGATGGAGAAGGCCATTGAAACAGTTCAATCGAACTTCAATACAGTGAGGACTGGGCGGGCAAACCCGTCTATGCTTGACAGGATTGAGGTTGATGATTTAGCTTTGTTCCTTTTTTTTTTTAATTCTGAAAGTGGCAATTGCATGATAGCACCTGTCATTCCGTGTAATGTTCTTTCTATATCTGTATAACAATTTAATTGGTTTTACTTCATAACTAGGCTACGTGTGAACCAGTAGTTATTTCAGCAGGCTAATGGTTACCATTAAATACGGAACTGATATCAGTGGAACAATGTGTGGTCAATACAATTCATTGATATTGTTTGGAAACAATTGAATTAGCGTCTGCGATTAAGACTAAAGCACAAAGTGGTTACTGTGCAAAGGTGAAGCAGCTCATATGGCGAATAATTCCTTGCAGGTTGAGTATTATGGAACTCCTGTAAACTTGAAGACTCTTGCACAAATAAATACTCCAGATGCGACTTCTCTTCTTATCCAGCCATATGACAAGTCTTGGTAAGCTATTTATTGTCCCCAGTTTAGGCATAACTTGGTATTGCTTTGTATGTCCCGTGTAGTTGACATACATATACTACGCAGCCTCAAGCTCATTGAGAAAGCTATAGTTGCTGCAAATATTGGGGTAACACCAAGCAATGATGGAGAAGTGATACGAGTCACTGTCCCACCATTGACATCTGATCGCAGAAAGGTTTTTGCATTACATTTCCAACCTCTTGTGCTTAATTAGTAGATTGTGCATTTGAATTCTGGCTTGTTTGGTCAAGCTTTTAGTTTGCATGATTGTGCCTTTTTCTTCTTCCTTGTGATCATTTTGAAAATATGAAAACAAAAAATCATAATATGCATACCATTTCTTGAGTCATAATAGCAAGGACACTTTAATAATTCATATCCGAGACCTCGACACCGCCTAAAAGAAAAGGTAACACTTATAAAATATGTTTCCGAAACTTATGTGATCCCAAAGTAGCACCTTCACTGATTGCAATGCTATTTCAGTGGAACTCTTTAGATGGACTTATGCATTTACTTATTTGATCCCAAACATCAAAGAGGATCAGAAATTGATTTGAACATGATGCGTAAAAAGCGCATGTTATTTCAATGGAACTCTTTAGATGGACTATCTGGCAAATGTTACAATGCTGCTTAAGTGTAGTTGTTCAAGCATAGGATTTTTTTATAGCTTGATAACATGTCCAATATTATATTTATAGGTCATGCATAGATAATAAAATTCTTACAGCTTTATTCCCTACTAATCTTCTCTCTTTTTCGTGGGGCAGGAAATGACAAAAACCGTAGCTAAGTTATCTGAAGAAGGCAAGGTACAGCCTCACATCTGCACACGTTTTGCATTCTTTTCAGTAGAATATTTATAATTACATTTTATACCGGGACTTAGTTTTCCGTACACCGTTTTTGTGCATTTTATTTCTGATTGGCCACCCTACTTGCACTATTTCAACAGTTTTAAGTATATCTGAAACCTTTATGTATTTATTGACAAGTTATTTAATCTCACATTTACAAATTACATATGTTGTGATTTTTGATGTCCATTAGATAGAATTTAGCAAGAACCACGTATGAACTGCAGATGTTTCACGGAAGTTGTTAAATCACATGCTCTTTACTGCGTCTCTTACACATAAATTGGTCTACAGAAACGTTCTTTTCCGAACTTGGTAAAAGGCATGTCGATTTCTGTCCTTTTCTGCTGTTCTTCTAACATCTGTAGAAGTGTAGATGCTCATGCTTTAGTATATATGTACAAGATTTGAGTTGCGCGATGATTTTCATGAATTATTGTGATTTCTTTCTCCTAAGTGTGTGATAGCTATGAGTTTTCTTTTCAGGTTGCTATCAGAAACATAAGACGAGATGCAATCAAAGCTTACGATAAGCTAGAGAAGGTTTGCTCTTCTCAGCTGTACTAGTTCGTTTGGCTATTTTACCTTTGCACGCAAATTAACTGTCTGCACCTGTATACATAGGAAAAGAAACTTTCTGAAGATAATGTGAAGGATTTATCAGCCGATCTACAAGTGAGGATACACACTGCCATGTCCCCCCTGTAGTTAGTGCAGCGATGCGTTGGGGACTAAGACTAACTTCTTGTACAAATTCTACAGAAAATCACAGACGTGTACATGAAAAAGGTTGAAGCCATCCAAAAACAGAAGGAACAGGTATTTGGGTCCATAAGATGGTCCTGCTTATCGCTTCAATGTTGCTCCTGTCTCAAGATGATTGGTTAATTGGACGCAACTAGTATGATAGGAACGACTAAAAAATGAATTCGCTTGACGCCAAAGTAGTTATTATTCATCATCGCTCGAGAACCATGCAAAAATAAACAAAATCTTATCAATTTTCCCTTTTCAGGAGCTGAGCAAGGTTTAGTTCCCGACCGGACTGTACAACTGGTGAGTAGCATTTCTTCCTGTGAAGTACCTTGGCTTTTTTTCTTTTTCGAAAAGGGTGAAGTACCTTGGCTGTGTTGAAGAAACTTCTGTGTCGGCAACCAACACATTTGTTGGGTTATTATCACTTGTCACCGAACCTTGCTTGCTCCTACGACGGCAGTCGTTTCAACAAATTAACAGCCAACACATGATTTTTCACAGGCTGCAAGTTTTCTGAAGTTCTCTCGTCATCGGGTGGTTGCCACTTCGCCGGGATGCACTCCTTGGACTGGAAGTCTTGCTAAAACTGATGGATGCAAAGTTCAGACAGTGTCGCTGCGTCCCTTGTTTCCCTTTTGTAATTAGTCCTTCACCGTCTTCTCCTGTCCGACTGCCATTGTCAATATTTTCATGAATTAAATTCTGTGATGTGCACTCTAAAAGTTCTTTTCATGTTTCCTTTGGTAATTATGTACCCTGAGCTGGGCTCCACTGCAATCGGGTGCAACAGATTGGGCAAGTTATTTCCATGTTTCAGATATTGAAACGAGGCTTTACTGTGCCTTTGACTCGATAGGCCGGCCACCGGCTATAGCCGGTGGGTCCTGGGCCCCATGTTAAAAATATCCGCACGTCAGCGACGATGACTTGCAGGGCGACACGTCCCTCGCCGACAGCGACCAGGATGCGATAATTACGGACGCTGGTGCGGCCCCACGGAAGGACGGGCCGGACTCGTGTGGCAGTGGTAGGGCCACCAATCGGCGGGTGGTCCCGGCATATGGTACGTCCTGTTCCTGTGTTCTCCACTAGGATTGAGTGATGGTGACTCCGGGAGGCAAAGTATTCATTGCCGGCATGGACCGGTAAGCATTTTGAATGCTGTGCTAATGCTACTGCTGGAGTAGGATAGGACTATAGGAGTACTACTACATGTGTCCATCGGATATCGCCTCAACGATATGAGAAGCGGCAATTATAGCAAATTATTACTACTCCCTTCATTCTCTTATACAAGGCCACTATGAAAAATACAATTTGCATCTATATAAGGCCACTAACTATAATCGAGGCAAAAATTAATGATGTTTTCTCGTATTATCAACCGTTTTAATACTTGCATGCATGTAGTCATAATGACACTGTGTTACTTCCTTCTATTTCCTTCTTTGCATGCATGTGGACATATTAACGATTCCGGTTAACGAAAAGAAAAGTGGACTTGCAAAGCAGTCATTAAATTTTACCTTGGTATCTGTAATTTGAGTTTGTGGCCTTGTATAAGGGAATGGAGGAAGTACTATGCAGTTCGATTTGTTTTCATGGCTGTTTTCCTTTTTGCAAGGTTAGGAAAATGATCTCCTTCAATAAATGGAAAATGGTCATTCGAAGACAGTGCTAATCACCTTTTACTATCAGCTCTTCGGATATAAAAAAAAAAAACCGTAGGAGTGCGTTGGGCACAAGGTAGGGAGTACTAGGAAACACGTGAAGTCTCAGAGGCTTCCAGAATGAAGGGGCGGAAAATGCAGAAATTACTTTTGTAGGCCGAGCTGTATGGAGTCCTTCAAATGTAAAATTCATATTCGTAAAAATTCATATGTTTAAATTTAAAAAAATCAGAAAAAGACAGATATACATGAAGGCATAAGGCAGAAGTGCGTAATTTTTTATGATTTATCTTTTTTACACAGCCCTCGACGTATTTCATCCTGACATTTTACACACCTCACATCCTTGTTTACTTGTAAAAAAAAATCCGATATCTTTGAAATTTAAATTTATTTTTTCTCAAAAATACAGCCTCCATGGAGGCCGAGGCCGTGATCCAAAATGCCGCACTCCGGAAAACGATGCTCAAAAGTGGAACCGATCACCCAGGAGAAAATGCGCAGCAACCAACGAAAACAATATATCAAACTCTGAGGGGACAAGAACGAGAGCACGACGCAAGTTAGAAAGAGGCAGATCGACCGAACCGTTCAACTGAGACGCACAAGGAGAATCAAAAAGAAACCCAACAAAAACGCACCGGCCGAGGCAGCGAGTCGACGACCGCGGTGGCCGCTCCCCGCCGTCGTCAGCTCGCTTCCGTCGCCGACCACCCAGGCAGCGGCAGCGCAGATTTCCACGGCGGGGCAGGTGGCGACCTGACCCTTGAAGCGCGGCGACGATGGCAAAGGAGAGGAGAAAGCCACCCTTGTCGCCGTGGTATTCCCTCATCGTCTTTTCAGAGAGCGCGTCGCGGCCCTGCCTTTGTACCGTCCATCGGGTTGACTATGCTGCTCCGATGCTATGCCGCCTGCACATGCCAGTGCAGAGGCGCAGCACGTCAAGCACTGTACTCCCTGGAGTACTAGGCGATTTCAGGAAGGGTGATAAAGCTGGTAGGCCCCACGCTTCGGTGGCCCAGCATCGATTGTCTATTCGTGCGGGCCCACCCCTTGAAATATTTACGCACCGAGTAGTGCAGCGACAAGCGGCGGATAGTCTCCCACTACGTGTGGGTCCCACGGCATATGAAGACGTGGGACCCAACTACGTGGACCCAGGTGGGCGCGGAAAGCAGATTGGACCGCGGTGCGGGACCCGCGGCTATCCTGTGGCGATAAGATCTCGGGCTCTCGACGTGGAGAGGAAAGGTCATCTGGACCGTGCGCTCATTCAGGCACGATCCCTAGCCACCGGACGATGTGGATTGGTCAATCGGGGAAAGGATATGGTAGCTGGGTACGTACTCATGTGTTCTGAATTTTGGTCAACAAAATATTTTTTCTTTTCTTGTACGCGGTCAATAAGATATTTTTCAACCCCCACCTCAAAACAATCCAACTCCACAGACAAAAGATAATATCTTTTCCAAATTGGCTAGAGATATTTTAAGATATCCGCTAGCATCCAAGCATGGAATGTGCAATGGATACAACTAGGGAATAAAAAATTCAAGTGTTGGATGATCTGCATTAAGTATGTACAGTACTACTCCATAGTGATCTAGACAATCTTTATTTCTTTATAGAGGGAGTACTTTAACATTAACCCACTATGTATTTTACTTGTCGGGTATTGAACATTTTTCACAAATGATGTATTTTGTTAGGAGAAAATAAGCTTTTCTTTTGTTTAGTGATAAGAACTATATTTAGATTAACATATGGTAACTCTTTTTTTAATGAAATAAATCATCATATCATATACTCCCTCCGTCCGAAACTACTTATCATCAAAATGAATAAAAGGGGATGTATCTAGATGTATTTTGGTTCTAGATACATCTTTTTTTGTACATTTTGATGACAAGTATTTTGAAACGAAGGGAGTATATATTTCCTTAGAGCACTCCGAGCACTCACTTCGCTATCTTGGAACTCCTCTAAGATAGCGAACGGAGCGCTGGGAATGCCTTTGTTTACTAAGCGTGTTTACATCAGATATGGGGAACAATAATTAAAACGGTAAAAAAGTTTAGAACTTTTTAAGGATAAACTTGACTTTTTTGCACTAGTACACAAACTTTCGCAAATAAAAACCGCTGTTTACATCAGGCAAAAAAAATATGGTTTTGCTAGAACTCCTCTAGTTGAGTTTTAATTATGTTTCATTCATTTTTATAGTCATTGGATGTGATGCTATAAGATGCGTGTGTGCTCACATGGGTTGGTGCTCATTTGAAATTATTTTTGTTTTCTAAGTGAATGAGATCAAATTATATCTCATCTAAATGAGTTCTAGGCACTAAAAAAATATTTGCTACATGCAAGTCACTATTCATAAAGTTTTGGCTTTTTTTCTGTCAACAGAGTTTTTCTTTTGTGAATTTTTTTAACGAGTACAATGGAAGGTCAGGTTTATGTCACAAATATTATCAGAATATTTTGACTTATCTAATTCTTAATTACTTCATGTAGGGTGCATATACACCAGGAACCAAATGTTCCTCATTGCTTATATAGTTACGTTCTTTATGGTAGAATCAACCCACGAAGGTTCAAGTCTTATTTGTATTTTTCTGGATTTATTTTAATTTTTCAACAATGCTCATGCCGTACAAGGAGACGTCCCCGTTGACCACGGGGCATATTTGGTGACTTCGGGGCTGTTCGGATTGTGACTATATGTTTGCCTTATGTTGCCACATTATTTTTTGCCACACTTGCCTAACTTGAGTTGCTCAAATTGTTAGCCACACTTTGGCTTGCCTAAGGGAATCTTGCCATACTTTTTGTGTCTATGACATGTGAGGTTCATTGCTCATAAAAAATATCTTGTCTTAGGTGTGGCTAGAACCAAACACCCACCTAACATGGTCAAACTTGCCTAAGGTGAGGTGTGGCAAAGTGTGGCAATCTGTGGCCGGAAACCAAACAACCCCTTCGTCAATCCGAAAATGTTGTGTTAGCTCAATATCTCGGAGGTGCTCATAAGATAAGATGTGCGTCCGTGCGTTCATAGGGTGAGTGTATATGTGAGCATCGTGTATGTATGTATATGTGACCACCCGACGAAAAAGCCGTCGCGCTCCGCCTAGTTGACGCGGAGCCGCAATCACTTGCGGCGGACACCGCAAGTACTTTTCATGGATTCGTACAACACTCGTTGATCATTCAGTGTGCCCGCATTCTTCGCGACCATAGCCACGACGGCCCACTCGTCTGCCTGCTCGCCAACGTTCTCCCCCTCCGATCTGGTGATGCTCGAGGAATTGTAGGTTATACCGCTGCTCGTCCTGTAACATCTGAAACACGAAGACCGACGCCGCCGTGTACTCCTCCTGCTCCACATCCGCCATGACATCGTCGAAGTGTGTTTGCCCTATGGTGAACCCGACGACGACGTGGGGTGCCTACTCCAAATCAGACGTCTCCATTGTCCGGTCCTCGTCATCCGAGTTCTCCTCCGGCGAGCTTGGAGGCAGTCCCGCCTCTATGTGTTGCACACGTCAGGCTTGCGAGTCATGCACAAGGCCACCATCTCATGTCAGCACCGGGGGAGAATCTCTTCCAGGACCTATTGCAGATCCGAGCGATTGCGTCGACTATCGTGGAGGGAGGTGAAAGGAAAATAGTCGTGCACCGCGGATGGGTTATTGGAGATGGAGCTCGGAGGTGGTGTGGTTTGTGCCGTGGACGATCGTCTTTAAATACTACTCCCTCCTTTCCAAAATAAATGACTAGGTGGCAGATCGAGCGCCAGTTTTAATGCGGGCGCTGAATTAGTTTTGGGTGCCTCGCTAGTTGAATGCTAGATAGGCATACGTACGGTCAACGGTTGAATGCGGTAGGAAGTCTCCCTATCGGATTGTCTAGTGGTCAATTTTCGTGTTTTGACCCTTTCGCATACTAATTCGGGATTTGACCCCTGATCGAATTTTTTTTGAAATCTGACCCTTTTTCCTACCGTTGGAGGGCTCGGCGGTAGGATTATACAGGCTACCGCCATAGGCCCCGGAGATAGGCTACTTATCCACGTCAGCATCCCTAAACGGCCGTCGTCCTCCTCCGTCCGACCCTACCGCCTCCGGGCCTGGCGGTAGCCTGTCCAATCCTACCACCTGGGTCCCCGACGGTAGGGGGCGGGAAGTTATAAGCCAGCGGACCGGCCGCCCCACCCCCTTCTCCCCCACCCAGCCGCCGAACAAAGGATTTCTTCCTCCTCTCGCCCCCTCTCTCATCTCCCCACTCCTCCACTCCGATCTTCGTCATTTCTCCACCATTTTTGCGGATCGAGATGGCCCCGAAGAGAGAAAAGTAAGCTCTTTTGATCCCTACAAGTAGTTTTTGCAAACTTGCTTCCGATTCGACACATTATTTATTTGAAATTCCTCATCTTTTTGAACTTAGATTGGAAAAAAATCACATAGGATTGTTTTAGCTTGATTGTAGTCACTAGTTGTGTTAGATATGAACTCTAGTCACTAGTTGGTATGATTGTGTGAAGATGAACCTAGTTCATAATTTGTGGTGTTAAAAAAATTATGATATGATGATATAGGTGCATGTGTATGTTATATGATGAAAGTAGTACCCTAGTTCATGTTTTTTTAAAACAATATGATATGATGCATCTACATGTTTCCTAGTTCACGATGAACCCTAGTTCATGTGTAGGCCACCTCTTGTTTTGATATATGATGCATGTTAATTATTTTTGTTTTGAAAACACTATGATATGATACATCTATATTGGTTTTGATATATGATGCATGTTAATTATTATTTTATATGCTTATGCTTACGTTTATGTATTTTTTAAGGAGGCCACCTCTTGCGGATGATATTGGCATCAAGTATACCATGCTAGACCCTGCGTTCGACAAAGGTCATCGTGCCCGTTTCATTGAGAATGGAGTGGTAATTATCTTTCTTAAACCAAATGTTTCGAATTGATGAAAAAAAATACTAACTGATTGGGTCTTCGTTTCGACAGATGCTCCCGCCACTACGGATGAGGGGTCACGGGACGACCATGAAGATGGAGTACGACGAGCGGTACACACCGTTCTACAAGAGAGACTGACTGTTGGGTTTCGTCCTGCAGTTCAAGCGCAGGCTGCCGACGATCGTCCACTCAGCTCTCACGGCTCTGGTCGATCGGCGGCGGCCAGAGACCCGCAACTTTCATCTTCCGTGTGGGGAGATGACGGTTACACTCCAGGATTGGGGGATGATTACGACCCTACCTCTCCAGGGTCATGTTCTCACCGGACGAGTGGAGAGGAAGAACTGGCAAGATAGGGTTATCGCCCTAATCGATGACTGCCCCCCAGCTAAGAAGAACCGGACTTCCGGCGTACCGTTGCCCTGGCTCCTGGAGCACCAGAGCAAGTGCCCAGATGATGCCGAACCCCGGGTGGTGGAGTAGTAGGCCAGGGCCTACCTGTGGTATCTGCTCACCGAGGTAGTGTTTCCAGATTGCTCTGGAGACATTGCCCTATGGATGTACCTAGACTTTCTGGTGGACTAGGATGCGGGTTACAGCTGGGGGGCTGCCGACCTCACCTACCTATACCGTTCGGTAAGTGAATATCACATTGTTACAAATATCATCTTCCGTGTGCTGCTTTATATTATGTCATCCTGTTTTGTAGCTTGACGATGCAACCAAGAGGACGAAACCCAAGTCCGGTATGTGTGGTTGTGTATGGGGCCTCTCCATTTGGATGTGGGAGCGAATCTCAGTGGGGTGTCCGGAGAAGCTTAAGACGAAGCCCAGGACTAACTATGGAGAAGATGACGGCGATGCTCGATACCCGACTGTCGCATACGCTTGGGACGTGGTGAGTCTCTACTCGGGCAAAAACAAGGCCATGTACAAGATCTTCACCAACGAGCTTGATGCTCTAACGCCTTTCCACGTATAAGAACTAGATTTCGAATGTTTTCCAATGACACTTGTTTCACTTGAGCTTACCATTGTTTGGCTTACCATTGTTTGGTACTAGGTTAACTGGCGGCCGTATGGTGATGACCGAGAGTGGGGGTTCGAGCTGAACGTGATGTGTAGGCAAGACAGGCTTCTCTGGCGTTGCATCGTGCCCCTGATTTGTGTCTATGCTGTCGAGTACCACTTGCCACAGCGCGTTGCCGCGCAATTTGGTAAGGCGCAACATACACCACTAGGCGTCATCCTAGATACTGGTGGGCACGCTCTACACTCGTGAGTACAACTGCCCGTTCTCATCGATACATACTTTTGTCTTCATATTTTACATTCTTTCTAATGGTGTTTTACAATCTTTCTTATGCCTGGCAGGATGAACAGGAAAATAAATCAGTCTATCTCTGAATGGGGAGAGCAACATGCAAAATATGTGAAGGAATGGAATGAGTGGAAAAGTCGAAAGGATGTGGAGAGGACCGCGCTGGACTGGAATGACTACGACCTTCACCTGCGGCGGCACGACGACGGCATCAAGCATCGTCTGCGCCTGAGGCCCCAGTGGACGACAGAAAATGCTGAAGATCTATACGACGACGACTCCGAGAATGAAGCCTACAATAAAAGCATCAGAGAGCTAAAAGGCGGATTTAGGGAGTACGCACCGATCATGAACAGAGTGGTAAGTTTCTTTCTACCGATGGTTGGATGAAATCTATTTAAGTGAGTGTGACTCATTTATTGTTTTGCAGTATTCGGAGCTCAATAAAAGTATTTTTCAAGGCTCGGATGCACTAAGTTCTATCCCTGGGACTCTAGATGGCGGGATGAAGATGAGGGACACGGTGAAGGTAACATCGAGCCTCCTGCAATTACATTCTTTCTTAAGTTCATTTTCATATTCTTATGTTCTTGTCTCGTTATTTTTGCAGAAGTTCGTGAACAAATGTCGCAAGCTTGTGGGCCTGCTTGGGTGCACCACCACCTCTGTTGATGCTTTTGCTCCTCAGGCCACGATGCGTAACCTCGCTTTATCGAGCCAGGCCGCCTCGTCGTCTAGGGTGGTTCAAGATGATGACGAGGAGGAGGGAGCAGAAGAAGAGGAGGAGGAGGGGGCGGAAGAAGAGATCAACGAGGAGGAGGAGTACGACGACGATGACGAACCTCCAGCAACCCAGACAACCCAGCTTGACAAGAGGTATCGTCCGAAGAAGGATTGGCAAAGTCCGTCTCTGTTTCAGAAATTGCTTCCTCCTCGCAAGAAGAAGGCGGCGGTTCAGAAGCGATCAAAGAACCGCGAGGTCCATACGTCGAAGAGGGGAAGGAGGGCGTGAAGTTGCTGCCATTCAACTTGCTAAACCTTTTATGTTGGCTTCGTGAACCATTTGCTAGTGAAAATATTTCGTTTTGTTGAACTCCGTGAACCATTTGTGGATGTGAGCTATGTTTCTTTGTTGAATCATTTGCTTGTGCTATTGTTCATATGGAGTTGCTAATGCTTGTTGTTTTTTAATCCATGAAATTGTCATGGCAAAAATATTTGTTTTTGCTATATTGTTCATATGGACTTGCATATGTTTTTCTCATAAGACAAAATAAAACAAAACCAATGCTAAGAACCTACTGCCGGAAGGCCTGGCGGTAGGGTTATGTAACCTACCGCCATGGCCCTGGGCGGTAGGGTGCCCCACCCCCACGGCCAAACCTACCGTGACAAAAAATTGAGTTTTGGGGCGGTAGGTTTGCACAACCTACCACCAAGGCCCTTAGCGGTAGGGTGCCCCACACCCCCCATGGCTAAACGTACTGTGACCAAAAAGAGGGGTGCCCGGGCGGTTGGATTGCACACCCTACCGCCAAAGGGTCCGAGGGTAGGTTTGCACATCCTACCGCCGGGGGCTGCAGCGGTATGTCCTTGTCCAGGTCAGCCGGAGTTAACGGCCGTTGCGGGCCGGCCTGTTATCTACCGCCGGGACGTACGGCCGTAGCCTGTATAATCCTACCGATGAGCCCTCCAGCGGTAGCAAAAGGGTCAGATTTCAAAAAAAAAATCGAACAGGGGTCAGATCCCGAATTAGTTTGAGAAAAGGGTCAAAACACGAAAATAAGCCTTGTCTAGTCACGTCTCTCGATCCAACATTAACGAGGCGCAAAAAGCGAGCGGCGGGCTATAGTGAGTACTCCGTATTTGGTTTTGATGCCGGTTGGGTGCCTCACCGTTCGGTCTGCTTACGACAGTGACAGGTCACGATCATTTTGGATCGGCATGAATGCGGGACCGAGAGCGGATGAACAATGGAGCGGAAGTTGTGGTGAGATTTTTGGATATGCATGTGTAGTCTAACGCCTACATGGCATGAGTCCCGCCGCTCACAAACCTTTCACGGATTTGGTATCGTTTTTTGGTATTTGGGACGTTTGAATATATCCGCGGACATTTGAAGCACATTGTTGGGTGGCGATTTATGTTTGAACAGGATGATCTGGACATTCAAGGGAGATTTGATATACAATGTTGGAGTTGACCTAACGGTAGGTTTAGTCCAAAAAAGAAATCTAGGACCCCTCTAGATGGCGACCGTTCGCTAGTTGGGTGGCATTTGCGAACCCCTGGCTAGTAAGGATGGCAGTTGGTCGGGTTTGGATCGGGTTGGACAATATCAAATCCATATCCATAGCCATGAAGACGGTCTCTATCCGCCCATGAAAAAAATCCACGGGTGAAAAAATTGTGTCAATGTCCAAATCCGATGGATGTCCATGGGGTCCTCTCAAGACATATATATATATATATATATATATATATATATATATATATATATATATATATATATATATATATATATATATATATATATAGGGTGGGTCTATTCTCATAACACCCCTTAAGACCATAACAAAAACCTTATTCTCATAACACCCCCACTTAAATAGGTTTCTAGCGCGGAGCGCCCCGAGGACAGCAACCACTGCCCCGCCTCCTACCCCCGCGCTGTCGGCCCGCCTCCTTCCCTCAGCACCGTCGCGCCGGCTCCTACCCTGATGCAGTGCGGTTTTCTTGTGCAGTTCGGAAGCGCAAAAAAACGCTCGCTGCCATTATTCGTCGGTCGCACTGTTTTCAAAACTTCTCTTAAACCGTGCGGAATCTCGAAAAGTGTTCAACATGGCGAAGTTGCGTCTACTCCATAGCTTTTCAACGGTATATTACACGCATAGTTCCGATAAACGGTTAAAAAACTAGAGCAAAAAAAGTATCGAAAAAACAACACGTACAGTTTTTTCGAACATGCAGTTCACCGTTTTCAAAACTGTTCTTAAACCGTGCGGAATCTCGAAAAGTGTTCAACATGGCGAAGTTGCGTCTACTCCATAGCTTTTCAACGGTATATTACACGCATAATTCCAATAAACGGTTAAAAAACTAGAGCAAAAAGGTACCGAAAAAACAACACGTACAGTTTTTTCAAACATGCAGTTCACCATTTTCAAAACTGCTCTTAAACCGTGCGGAATCTCGAAAAGTGTTCAACATGGCGAAGTTGTGTCTACTCCATAGCTTTTCAATGATATATTACACGCATAATTCCGATAAACGGTTAAAAAACTAGAGCAAAAAAGGTACCGAAAAAACAACACGTACAGTTTTTTCAAACATGCAGTTCACTGGTCTCTGTATTGCAGTAACATGCAGTTCGGAAACGCAAAAAAACGCGTCAATTTGGGTGTCGCGAAAAACAGAGTTTCCGCGTTTTTGTAATTTCAAAACTGCTCTTAAACAGTAATGAATTAGAGGGGTGTTCTACATGAAAAAATAGCGTCTCGACGATATCTTTCCAACGGTGTATCATTTAGATCATTTCGACCAACATTTTGTAAAAATTTCACGAAAAACGGCCACTGCCCTTCGTAGTCAGCCGCATGATTTTCAAATTTAACTAAAAACCGTAAGGAATCTCAAAAACATTTCAACATATGAAAGTTGCGCCTCGTTCGTAGCTTTCCAACGGTATATTACACGCCTTGTTTCAGCAAACGGTTAGAAAACTGGAGTGAAAACAGTACCGAAAATTTGAAAAAATTCGGAAAACACAATTCCACGATTTAGTAAATTCAAAATTGCTCTTAAACCGTAGCGAATTAGAAAAAATAATAGATATGAAAAATATGCAACCCGACGATACCTTTCCAACGGTGTATCATGGGTTTCATTCCAACGAGCGGTTTAGAAAAAAACACAAAAAAACGCTCGTTGCAATTCGTTGTGAGCCGCACGATTTTCGAAACTGCTCTTAAACTATGATGAATTTTGAAAAGTGTTCAACATGGCGAAGTTGTGTCTACTCCATAGTTTTTCAACGGTATATTACACGCATAATTCCGATAAACGGTTAAAAAACTAGAGAAAAAAGGTACCGAAAAAACAACACGTACAGTTTTTTCAAACATACAGTTCACTGGTCTTTGTGTTGAAGTAACATGCAGTTCGGAAGCGCAAAAAAACGCGCCGATTTGGGTGTCGCAAAAAACAGAGTTTCCGCGTTTTGTAATTTCAAAACCGCTCTTAAACCGTAATGAATTAGAGGGGGTGTTCTACATGAAAAAGTAGCGTCTCGACGATATCTTTCCAACGGTGTATCATTTGGATCATTTCGACCAACGTTTTGTAAAAATTTCACGAAAAACGGCCACTACCCTACGTAGTCAGCCGCACGATTTTCAAATTTAACTAAAAACCGTAAGTAATTTCAAAAACATTTCAACATATGAAAGTTGCGCCTCGTTCGTAGCTTTCCAACGGTGTATTACACGCCTTGTTTCGACAAACGGTTAGAAAACTGGAGTGAAAACAGTACCGAAAATTTGAAAAAAAATCGAAAAACATAATTCCGCCATTTAGTAAATTCAAAACTGCTCTTAAACCATAGCGAATTAGAAAAAATAATAGATATGAAAAAGATGCGCGCCGACGATACCTTTGCACCGATGTATCATACGTTTCATTCCGACGAGCGGTTTAGAAAAAAAGCAAAAAAACGCTCGCTGCCATTCGTTGTGAGCCGCACGATTTTCGAAACTGCTCTTAAACTATGATGAATTTTGAAAAGTGTTCAACATGGCGAAGTTGCGTCTACTCCACAGCTTTTCAACGGTATATTACACGCATAATTCCGATAAACGGTTAAAAAACTAAAGCAAAAAAAGTAGCGAAAAAACAACACGTACAGTTTTTTCAAACATGAGGTTCTGTTGCAGTATCTATGCAGTGCGCATAGCTTTCCAATGCAGTAAAACAAAACAGTTCGGAAGTGTTATGAGAATATTATTCTCATAATGTTATGAGAATAGACTGGCTATATATATATATATATATATATATATATATATATATAT
>LR738710.1:219926093-220035452 GCA_902687465.1 Secale cereale | reverse complement strand
ATATAAGACACAACACAACGTGCACATAAGCTGTTGCACCCATGCATCAATGCGCGTGTGAAAAAGAAGAGACGGGGGGTCAAGGGGATACTTAGTTGTATTGTCATAGGCCAGTGGTGCTGGCCGTTGATGTGCCCCACCATACATATGGAGATAGCGGCTAACAGTGTCGACCATCTTTCGGGATGCAGGAGGAGTAAGAAGAGGAGACGGTGCTGATGCTTAATGATGAGTCATTGAACAACAACATAAAAGATCTGAAGGGGGCTGAAGTAATATTAAGGCGGGGATTGAATGTTAACTAATAAAAGTTACGGTGGGGATTGTACAATTTGCTTTGAATGTTTTAGATTATAATGGGATAGCAGAATATTGCCATTAAGTCATATACTATCGGATCAGGTTTGGATATATCCATGGGTACAAGATTATGTCCATGCCCTACCCTTGAGTAATCGGGACATGTTTGGGCGTGAACCATGGGCGCAAAAGCATATCCAAACCCTATCCATACGGTCGGATATCCATGGGTATCCATGTCCGTGGGTAAATTGCCATCCTTACCGGCTAGCAGTTTGTTGGGTGAGGATAGATGGCATTTTGCAAAACTGCCATGGCATTTTGTTTAAATTGCGGGATCTAGATGTGGCGGCTTTGGAGGGGGTTGCTGGGATCGCACCCCCGCGACTGTTCGCCGGTTATGATTTTGAAAAATCTAAGCAATTGCGAATGAGTTGCTCTAATTGCTAATCACTTCTTGCTATATTTGACAGGTGAGTTTTCTATTTAGGAGTTTTACTAATATGATGTGCCTTCTTGAGCATGGGTGCATATGTCTGTTTTTCGAGTGGCCCGTACATAAAAACGGGAGCTGCAATTGCCTCTTTCAGTTGTTGTGATCGAGTGGATACTTTAAACTGCTTTCATCGATCTAATATCGAAACTGCTATGTAGACGATACCACATAGACGACATGCAACCGACACTCATATCCTACGGTGGACTAGTGATGCTACTATGCATTGGATCGTGTGATCTTCTACAACGTCCTCAAATCGTGTGGGTATCATCGTGTGTATAGCAGGGTTCTCTCTCCCCCAACCTCTCTCCCTCGAGGCGGCGGCGCCGCGCCGCGCCGCCCCCGGGGAGTCCCCGTCCACATCGCCCACAGCCTCCCCCTCCATCGCCTCCCACTACCTCCACCGTTTTTGAGGACACCGCGGGACGAAGCCCCTGTAGTGAGGCGGCGGCGACGCCGTAGTCCTCGACCGGCGGTAACGTGTGGGGGTAGCGATGTCAATCTCCCTCCTCCTCCAACGGCAGTGCGCGGCGGGTTGGCAGTGGCCAGGAGATCTCCAGCGACGTTGGCGTATGAGATTATGGTTGCGATCAGATCTAATTTGGGCCCGTGGGGTTTAGATCGAGATCCACTACGGCTGCGCCTCGTCTCGACAACGGCAAGAGGAGATCCCCCTGGGTAATCTTCGCGGCACGAGGACGTCCGGGTCTCTTGGCCCGGGCATGGTGGTGGTGGCTGCCTTCTTCACCGATGGCGGTTGGCCAGGCTGGTAGTGACGGATCTTGGGTCCCACTATTAGCACCAGCGGCAAGTTGGGGAGACATAGTTGTCGGTGTCAAAACCGGCAGATCTCGGGTAGGGGGGCCCAAGCTACGCATCTAAGGACCGATGGTAACAGGATACTGGGGACACAATGTTTTCACCAGGTTTAGGCCCTCTCGATCGAGGTAATACCCTACTTCCTACTAGATTGATCTTGATGAATATGATTACAAGAGTTGATCTACCTCGAGATCGTAATGGCTAAACCCTAAAGCCTAGCCTATGAGGATGTAATGATTCTGTCGTTAGCCTCTATAGACTAAAGCATCCGGCTTATATACACGCCGGAGGAGGCCTAGGGTTACAAAAGTGACTTGGGGACGAAGTAATAGCTACGTCCGGACATCATGCCTGCCTTTCTATGTACATAGGATTCCTGACCAAATACGGAGGAGAGTCTTCTGCTTCCATCTTCGTGGCCCATCAATACGGCCCAGCTTCATCGACCCGGACGCCCGAGGACCCCTGAATCCAGGACTCCCTCAGTAGCCCCCGGACTTGCCTTCAAGGACGAGATTGTGTCCGTCTTCATGTATTCGGTCTTGCAAGGTGAGTCCTTATGGATGATAGTTCGGCTTCATTTTATACTATATTCTTTTAGTTCCTCGCCGCCGTTGCCTTTGCCTCCACGTGTCCAAGGAATGCAAACCATCTGGGTTATTTTGCGATTACCCCCTGCCACTTCTCGAGCTTGCGTTGTATTCCCTCGAAGAGGAAAGGGAGATGCAGCACAGTAGCGTAAGTATTTCCCTCAGTTTTTGAGAACCAAGGTATCAATCCAGTAGGAGACCACGCGCGAGTCCCTCGCACCTGCACAAACAAATAAGAACTTCGCAGCCAACGCGGTAAGGGGTTGTCAATCCCTTTACGGTCACTTAGGAAAGTGAGATCTGATAGAGATGATAGTTTATATTTTTGGTATTTTTGTTTATAAGAACAAAAAGTAAAAGCGGAAAAAGTAAAGTAGATGTAGATTGATATGTTGAGAATAGACCCGGGGGCCATAGTGTTCTCTAGTGGCTTCTCTCATGATAGTGATATTCTACGGCGGGTAAACAAATTACTGTCGAGCAATTGATAGAAAAGCGAATAATTATGAGACTATCTAGGCATGATCATTGTATATAGGCGTCACGTCCGAGACAAGTAGACCGACTCCTGCCTGCATCTACTACTATTACTCCACACATCGACCGCAATCCAGCATGCATCTAGTGTATTGAGTTCATAAGAACAGAGTAACGCCTTAAACAAGATGACATGATGTAGAGGGATAAACTCAAGCAATATGATATAAACCCCATCCTTTTATCCTCGATGGCAACAATACAATACATGCCTTGCTTCCCCTACTGTCACTGGGAAAGGACACCGCAAGATTGAACCCAAAGCAAATCACTTCTCCCATTGCAAGAACTATAGATCTAGTAGGCCAAACCAAACCAATCATTCGAAGAGACTTGCAAGGATATTATGAGCACACATAAAGAGTTCAAAAAAGAACCAAATATTTCTCATAGATAATCTTGATCATAAACTCACAATTCATCGGATCCCGACAAACACACAGCAAAAAGAGATTACATCGAATAGATCTCCTCGAAGACCGAGCAGAACTTTGTATTGAGATCCAAAGAGAGAGAAGAAGCCATCTAGATACTAGCTATGGACCCGAAGCTCTGTGGTAAACTACTCATAACTCATGGTGAGGGCGATGATGATGATCTAGAAGCACTCCGTGATGGATCCCCCTCCGGCGGAGCTCCGGAACAGGCTCCAAGATGGGATCTCACAGGAACAGAAGGTTACAGCGGTGGAATTAGGGTTTTCTCTTTGTTCTGCAAAACCCTGAAACTGGCAAAAAAACAACAACCTGGACTGGGCCTTTGGGTTAGTAGGTTAGTCCCAAAAATGATATAAAAGTGTATGACAAAGCCCATTAAACATCCAAGACTTCATAAATAATAGCATGGAACAATAAAAAATTATAGATATGTTGGAGACGTATCAAGCATCCCCAAGCTTAATTCCTGCTCGTCCTCGAGTAGGTAAATGATAAAGACAGAATTTTTGATGTGGAATGCTAATCAATATAGTTTTTCAATGTAATTCTCTTAATTGTGGCATGAATGTTCAGATCTGAAAGATTCAAGATATAAGTCTATAATGACATAAGAAATAATAATACTTCAAGCATACTAACAAAGCAATCATGTCTTCTCAAAATACTATGGCTAAAGAAAGTTATCCCTACAAAATCATATAGTCTGGCTATGCTCCCTCTTCATCACAAAAATATTTATATCATGCACAACCCCGATTTCAGCCAAGCACTTGTTTTCATACTCTATTCTTTCAAACCTTTCAACTTTCATGCAATACATGAGCGTGAGCCATGGACATAGAACTATGGGTGGAATAGAGAGGTGGTTGTGAGGAAGACAAAAAGGAGGGAGATAGTCTCACATCAACTAGGCGTATCAACGGGCTATGGAGATGCCCATCAATAGATATCAATGTGAGTGAGTCGGGATTGCCATGCAACGGATGCACTAGAGCTAAATATGTATGAAAGCTCAACAAAAGAAACTAAATGGGTGTGCATACAACTTGCTTGCTCACGAAGACCTAGGGCATTTGAGGAAGCCCATCGTTGAAATATACAAGCCAAGTTCTATAATGAAAAATCCCACTAGTATATTAAAGTGACTAAGCATGAGACTCTCTACAATGAAGAACAAGGTGCTACTTTGAAGCACAAGTGTGGAAAAAGATAGTAGCAATTGTCCCTTTTTTTCTTTTTTTTTTCTTTTTTTTGGGCCTTTCTTTTTTTCTTTGGCCTTTCTTTTTTTCTTCTTCTTTTTTCTTTTTTTTGCGGAGAGGCTTTATTGATTTAGCCTTTCCTCCCATGGGTCAATGCTCTAATAATGATGATCATCACACTTTCATTACAACTCGATATTACAACTCGATACTACAACAAAGTATGACTCTATATGAATGCCTCCGGCGGTGTACATGTATGTGCAATGAAACAAGAGTGACATGTATGAAAAGTTATGCATGGTGGCCTTGCCACAAATACGATGTCAACTACATGATCATGCATGGCAATATGACAATATGAAGCGTGTCATATGAATGGAATGGAGGAAAGTTGCATGGCAATATATCTCGGAATGGCTATGGAAATGCCATGATAGGTAGGTATAGTGACTGTTTCGAGGAATAATATGGTGGCTGTTTTGAGGAAGGATATATAGTGGGTTTATGGTACCGGCGAAAGTTGCGCGGTACAAGAGAGGCTAGCAATGGTGGAAGGGTGAGAGTGCGTATAATCCATGGACTCAACATTAGTCATAAGAACTCATATACTTATTGCAAAAATCTACGAGTCATCAAAACAAAGCAATCAACGCATGCTCCTAGGGGGGAGGTTGGTAGGAGTTAACCATCGCGCGCCCTCGACCTCCACACAAAGGTTGGCACTTTACAAATACCTCATGCTCTAACTTCGTCACATAGCGGTTCACCATACGTGCATGCTACGGGAACCACTAACCTTAACACAAGTATTTACCAATTTCATAATAACTCCACTAGCATGACTCTAATATCACTATCCTCATATCTCAAAACAATTATCAAGCATCCAACATCTCATCATATTCAATGCACTTAGTGTGATTTTTTTACAACATTGATATTGGATGTCTATTATGTGAAGACTAGTTTTATAGCCTAAACACATTACCATGCTGTTTTAATAGACTCTCAAATAGATATAAGTGAAGCATGAGAGTTCAACAATTTCTACAAAATATAATCACCACCGTGCTCTAAAAGATATAAGTGAAGCACTAGAGCAAAAACTATTCAACTCAAAAGATATAAGTGAAGCACATAGAGTGTTCTAACAATTCCTAGGACATATTTAACTCTCTCAAATTGGTGTGTCCAGCAAGGATGATTGTGACAAACTAACAAGCAAAGACTCAAATTATACAAGACGCTCCAAGCAAAACACATATCATGTGGTGAATAAAAATATAGCTCCAAGTATAGTTACCGATGGATGAAGACGAAAGAGGGGATGCCTTCCTGGGCATCCCCAAGCTTAGGCTTTTGATTGTCCTTGAATTTTACTTGGGGTGCCATGGGCGTCTCCAAGCTTAGGCCTTTGCTATCTTTGTTCCATAGTCCATCAAAGCAATACTCAAAACTTGAAAACTTCACAACACAAAACTTAGACAAAAATTCTCGTGAGCTTCGTTTGTATAAGAAAGCAAACCACTACTCAAAGGTACTGCAATTAATTCATTCTTTGTTTATATTGCTGTTAAACCTACTGTATTCCAAATTCTCTATGGCTCATACTTGCCAATACTACTCATAGATGCATTGAAATAAGCAAACAACACACGAAAAACAGAATCTGTCAAAAACAGAACAGTCTGTAGTAATCTGTTACTTTCGCATACTTCTGTAACTCCAAACAATTTGAAATAAATTGGTAAACGTGAGGAATTTTTCTATTAATCATCTTAAAAAAGAATCAACTAAATAGCACGCTCCAGTAAATCTGGTGACCATTCTAGCGAGCGCTAACGATTCTGTTTCTCACAGCAAGATCACATAAACTTCACACAAGTCTTCCCAAAGGTTCTACTTGGCACAAACACTAAACAAAACATGAAACCACATCTAAACAGAAGCTAGATGCAATATTTATTCCCTAACAGCAGCAAAAACAAAAAAAATATAAAATTGGGTTGCCTCCCAACAAGCGCTATCTTTTTACGCCCCTAGCTAGGCACGATTTTAATGATGCTCACATGAAAGACAAGAATTGAAGCACAAAAAGAGAGCATCATAAAACATGTGACAAACACATCTAAGTCTAACATACTTCCTATGCATAGGCATTTTATAAGCAAACAAATTATCAAAGCAAGCAAGAACTAGCATATGCAAGGAAGCGGAAAGAAACAATAGCAATCTCAACATAACGAGAGGTAATTTAGTAACATGAAGATTTCCGTGACCATATTTTCCTCTTTCATAATAATTGCATGTAGGATCATAAGAAAATTCAACAATATAGCTATCACATAACATATTCTCAACACGCACATGCATACGAAGTTGACACTCTTCCAAAATAGCGGGATTAACATGAAACAAAGACATTACTTTTCCAAGCCCACTTTTATCAAAAATTTCATAAGATTGATCAATATCCAAAGTAATGGGATCAAAAGTTGACATTCTTTCAGACCCACTTTCAATATCATGGCAAACATTATTATCAATCCCATATATATCATGGAGCTTAAATAAATTTTCAAGATCATAAGAAGAATCACCCTAATCATAATCATTGCAACAAGTAGTAGGCATAGCAAAATAAGCATCCCCAAGCTTAGGGTTTTGCATATCATTAGCACAATTGGCATTAATAGAATTTATAATAACATCATTGCAATCATGCTTTTCATTCAAGGAGCTATCATGAATCACTTTTTCTTTTAACAATTCCTCACAATTTTCAGATTCATAAATTTCAAGCAAAACCCCATAAAGATAATCTAGTGCACGCAGCTCGCTAGCAATAGGTTCAACATAATTGGATCTCTTAAAGAGATTAGCAAGTGGATGAGGATTCATATTTTAGCAAGCGAAGATGCAAGCTAATTGAGGGCACATGGCAACACAAGCAAACAAGAGGCAAGCGAACGGTAAACACATGGCAGAAGAAGGGAAAATATAACGGCAAGGGTGAAGTGGGATAGGAAAACGAGAGGCAAAAAATGTAATGCGAAGGATAAGGGTTTGTGATAGGTACTTGGTATATGACTTTCGCGTAAGCCTCCCCGACAACGGCGCCTCAAATTCTTCTTGCCACTTCTCGAGCTTGTGTTGTATTCCCTCGAAGAGGAATGGGAGATGCAGCACAGTAGCGTAAGTTATTTCCCTCAGTTTTTGAGAACCAAGGTATCAATCCAGTAGGAGACCACGCGTGAGTCCCTCGCACCTGCACAAACAAATAAGAACTTTGCAGCCAACGCGATAAGGGGTTGTCATTCCCTTTACAGTCACTTATGAAAGTGAGATCTGATAGAGATGATAGTTTATATTTTTGGTATTTTTGTTTATAAGAACAGAAAGTAAAAGCGGAAAAAGTAAAGTAGATGTAGATTGATATGTTGAGAATAGACCCGGCGGCCATAGTGTTCTCTAGTGGCTTCTCTCATGATAGCGATATTCTACGGCGGGTAAACAAATTACTGTCGAGCAATTGATAGAAAAGCGAATAATTATGAGACTATCTAGGCATAATCATTGTATATAGGCATCACATACGAGACAAGTAGACCGACTCCTGCCTGCATCTACTACTATTACTCCACACATCGACCGCTATCCAGCATGCATCTAGTGTATTGAGTTCATAAGAACAGAGTAACACCTTAAGTAATATGACATGATGTAGAGGGATAAACTCAAGCAATATGATATAATCCCCATCTTTTTATCCTCGATGGCAACAATACAATATGTGCCTTGCTGCCCCTACTGTCACTGGGAAAGGACACCACAAGATTGAACCCAAAGCCAAGCACTTCTCCCATTGCAAGAACTATAGATCTAGTAGGCCAAACCAAACCAATAATTCGAAGAGACTTGCAAGGATATCATGAGCACACATAAAGAGTTCAGAAAAGAACCAAATATTTCTCATAGATAATCTTGATCATAAACTCACAATTCATCGGATCTCGACAATCACACCGCAAAAAGAGATTACATCGAATAGATCTCCTCGAAGACCGAGGATAACTTTGTATTCAGATCCAAAGAGAGAGAAGAAGCCATCTAGATACTAGCTACGAACCCGAAGGTCTGTGGTAAATTACTCACAACTCATGGTGAGGGCGATGATGATGATGTAGAAGCACTCCGTGATGGACCCCCCTCCGACGGAACTCCAGAACAGGCTCCAAGATGGGATCTCATGGGAACAGAAGGTTACGGTGGTGGAATTAGGGTTTTCTCTCTGTTCTGCAAAACCCTAAAACAGGCAAAAAACAGCAATCTGGACCAGGCCTTTGGGTTAGTAGGTTAGTCCCAAAAATGATATAAAAGTGTATGACAAATCCCATTAAACATCCAAGACTTCATAAATAATAGCATGGAACAATCAAAAATTATAGATACGTTGGAGACGTATCACCCCCTTGACTGTGTAGGGAAGGCGCCTATATACGGAGACTAGATCTCAGATGCCATTCCACTCCATTCCACGCGGAAAATCCCTAGTACCTGCCACAAAAAATCTTCAAACATGGCTGGTGTTCCCAGCTCTTCCTCACGCCCTCACAACCCTCGAGTGGGAGATTGGGAAAGTTGCTCCGTATCCCATGCGCATTTGAGAAAGCTTCAAGCGCAGGGATATCTTCCTCCCGAGGATCTAGTCCTCGTCCGGGACTGATTAACTTCCATCGACAATCAAGCCCTGGTAGAGAGTTTTCCCAACCCCTCCAGTGGAGAGCGGGTATGCTTTGTCTCCTTCCTCCTAAGAGGCGTAGGATTTCCCGTCCACCCCTTCCTTAGGCCAACTCCACCACGCGACCCCAAACGGACGTCCGTTTTGTCCGGATTTTGTCCGTTTGGGTAGGGACAATGTTGGGGATATCGCTTATCGGGAACTTATCGTTCGACCCATGATAAGGGGTAAATCGTCCAGTTTATCGGCATATCGGCCGATTTATCGCCATATCGGCTCATTTATCGGCTCATTTATCTTATCGGCCAGACAATGGTAAGCGATAAATCGGGCGATTTCTCGGCATATCGGAAGATATCTTGAACAGTGGGTAGGGATTTGGGGTCGTGTCCGGGCGTGTCCTGCGATGCGGTGGCCGTGCGCCCAGCGCGCGGACGCATCCCGGCCGCATCCTGTCCGCGTGCATTTTTCTTTGCAAGTCCTTAACTTTTTTTTATCATTCATTTTTGGTACATGGCAATACATCATCACATTTTGACTAGTATAGCAAGGCTAAAGAAAATAAGAACTACAAGAATACATTTTAGAACATACCCAACTTCCATAACTCCTCCCTTGAGTTGGGTTAGGGCCTTCTCGATGCACTCATTGTTGATCTGTGGAGGAGGCTTGATTTTGCACCCTCCTTTCTTCTTCAAGCCAGAAGTAGATGTTGCTTCCTCACACCTAGTCTCATCTACATCCTCTATTCTAGCTAAAGTGCACGAACATCCATTAAATTGCGTGCTATTAATATATTGATGTACTCTTCTTCCCAATACCAAAACTTGCATCCATGGTACACAATAAAATTTCAAGTTAGCACAAGTTGTCAAATCCGGGAGCAAAACCAAAGCTAACAAACAGCACATACCCCATCGTTTAAGCACTTGATGAACACCCATCCCGGAGGTTCCGGCGTTGTAGACGCGCAGCGCACGACCTTCTTTGGGCAGTCGTCGCACTTAATGAGTGGCAACGGTGCGCCGACGAGCTTTTGGGCTAGCACCGAGCCCGGACGGCCGCCATTCGTGTATCTGCGGGCGGACCACCGACGGTGCAGATCCGAGCAGCTAGAGGAGGATCCACTGCCTGCATGTGGCCTTGTGGCCCTGCCAGGGCCTTTCGGCGAGGTGCCCAGCCAGTCCATGGCGCGGCCCGGCCTCCCACAGTCGGGCGAGCTCAAGACCGACCGGATCCGCCCCAAATCCGGCCGGCGGGTGCGCAAACCAGGTGGCCGTGGTTGGGTAGCTCGGCGGCGCCGAGGGGAAGGGCCTGGGCGAGTGCGCGTCCGAACTGCACGGCTGCAATGGCAGCGGCGGCGGCGACAGTGAGGGTAAGAGTGTAGGGGGGTGCGACCGGAGGGAGGGAGGAGGGCGGATAGAAAAAGGCCCGCCCTGTGCCACTGACGGGCGGGCCAGGGGAGGACACGCGCAGACGGCCCACGCGTCCGCATGGTGTCCGTTTCACCCCTAAAGCGGCACAAACTTGGGCCGAGGATGGTTCGAAAGCGGACACAAAACAGACAAAAGTCCATTTGCTCCCGCGCGCTGGGCCGTCGAGTTTGTCCGTTTTACCCCAAACGGACGGGGCCGGACAGGATGGGGTCGCGTGGTGGAGTTGGCCTTAGGGGGCTCCTAGAGTTCTATGGTCTTCAACTGCATGATTTCACGCTGGGCTCTATCCTGCACATTGCGGGATTCGTCGCTTTATGCAAATTATTTCTGGGTTGCGAGCCTCATTTCGAGCTATGGCGGAAGTTCTTCTACCTTGTCCCTCGCTCCGAGGAGGGATCCATATTTGAGGTTGGTGGCGCAGAAGTGCGGGGCCAAGACATACAACATCGGCGAACTTGTTTTACGCCTCCCGGAGAAGAAAAAGGACAAGCTCGAACCAAAATGGGAGGGCCCCTTCATTATTGGCGAAGTACTCACCGGTGGAGCCTATCGCCTTCGCAATGCCCAAGAAAACCGCCTTGAGCCGAACCCGTGGAACGCTGCCAGGCTCCGACGATTTTATGGATAGTTCAGTAGCAATTTCTTCCTCTTTATAAGTTAGGTCTTGTCTTTTACTTTTTCGTTTTCTCCCCTTCTTTCCCATTACATTTTCTTCAATTGGCAAGTCTTCGGCTCACTCGAACTGTCACATGAAGAGTACATCCTCAAATGTATCTACCTTAAATATACTTGGGGGCTTCTTTAACGAAGCCCATTACCAATAAAGCTTTTTGCTTAAAAATGTCGCCTATTTTTACAGTCCATCCTTGCCATTATATGCATCAATATGACTTAAGTTCTGGCCAAGCTGGGTTGCCTGGCTCCTATGCTTACCCCTACGTTTCCGATTGTTTGGCTAGGGCGTAAAGGGAGCACCTCTGTGATTTTTACAACCGGGTAATCCAGGTATGTACCTCAGACTAGGTGAAGCCGAAAGCTAGAGCTCTTAAGGGAATAATTGGTCGGCGGATAAGCGACATATCGCATTCTAAAGCGTATCTTAAACAATAACAGGAGATGGCACCCTACTATCCTTTTACATAGGATAGAAAGCCTAGGTCTGCATCTTTATGCACGCCGACCCAGGGAAAGGAACCCCTAGCGGAACTATTCTCTCTGGAAGATGTTTCTTACATTAAAAAGTAATATAACATAACTCCCCGAACTTAGTTCGTCTGTTCAAGCAATTATGACCGGATTGCCTGGTTTTCGAACATATCACGTGCCTTGCCACATATATAGTATTCGGAAGCACTCCAGCCTTCGGGTTTATGGAGGTCAAAGCAGATGGTCAGCAATGACAAACTTTATACAAAATTCGGCTGGAGATAAGTTTGATGGTAAAAGTACATTGATACATAGAAAATGCCTATTCATTTTCTATTCCCTCTATAAGGTTGTCTAGCTTATAGTCCTGTTGGGAAAGTTTGGCAGCTACTCCTACTTGGTCATATACCAAACGCGGAGGAATTTCTTGTCCATCGGACCCTCGAGGTCCCACGCGGGCCATGTGATTTGGATTCAGATGAGTGTAGCACGTCTTCACCATGGCCCATGCTTCTCGAGCACCCATGCGGCATGTTGATGCTTTCCATAGTTCAAAGCGGCATCGAGCCCCTTCGAACAGGTCCGCCAAATCCTCCATAGTTTCTGGAGGAGAGTCGCTAGGCCACAGAGCTCTGGCCATACTCTTCATGGCCTTCCGAGCACATTCATGGACCCTGGAAAGCTCTTGCAGCACATCACCCTCAAAACCGGACACTCCGCCTTCAGACTGCCCAGTTAACAAGCCTGCAGGAAAAGTTTTATAAGAAACTTTCGAAATAAGAGACTATAAGGAGAGCTAGGTATAAGAGACATACTAAACATGCCGCTTTTTAGCCTCCGGTTCTTTTCCAAGGCGCTTGAGAGTCAGGCTTTTACACCCTTTAGCTCCTATTCGAGCCTAATATTTCTATCCTGCGTTTGGTTCCTTTTTTCCATAGCTTGTGTCAGTGCACACTCGCCAGTGGCTTTTTCCTGTTCGGTAAATTTCTTGTCCGCTAGGACAGATCTTAGTTCCCTCTCTAGTTGGTCGGTCGATCCTGTTGCTGTATTACACATTAGTATACACATCATAGTAATCAGCAGAACTGTCATAGCTTCCGGACACAATTATTCTTACCAACAACATCCTTTCCGGATCCCTTCGAATTTTTCAATTCGGTGAGCTGAGTCCGGCACTCTTCAAGTTCCTGGGATAAAGAGTTATTCTTTTCTCGAATGACCTACAAAAATACAATGATCCTCAAATCAGTTGTACCAAGTGCTTTAAGTCTCAGGGGCTACTGGCATGGGAATACTCAAAATAAAAACTTACCCTCATATCTTTTGAAAGCTGATGAGTGGCTCCGACGAGTCCATCTTGTGCGGCTTGGATATAGGCATCTGCAGAATTAAGGGCGTTAAACACCTCCTTAGAAAAAGCGGGATCACGCATGGCTGCCTTCCGCAGCCGCTAAATCATCGCGACCTCAACTTCGGAATTGGTGGCCGACACTTCATCTGAATCCTCCTGGTGAGGACAATCCGGCGCCGGATCAGCATTGACCCCTGATGGGCCGAATGCCAGATTGGCTCGAGCTTGACCTGCGTCGCCTCCGGAGACATTTGGCGTGTATTCCTCCTAAAAGGAAGAAAAATGCGGAAAGTTATAATAACAATTTCACCACCCAGCACATGATAAAACAAACATACCTCCTCAATGGTCCGCTGGTATTCGTGGTCCTTTTCTGCTTCAAAGCCTCGCCCGACGCGGGTGCCGCCCTCTAGGTATGCGATCTACGCGTAGTTCGGCGTGAGGAGCGCCGTCCTTGTTTAAGTATGATAGAATATAGCGGGTAAATGCGCACTAGGAATCTTCTCGTTGGTGAGATATGCCCTAAATTACTTACACGGGAAGAAGGAATGAGGCCTGGGTAATCGGCTACTATAGCCACCAAGGTGCCCCCACGACAGGCCTGATAGAAGACTCCCTCTTCTAACTCTATGCCTATATCCGGATCTTCTTTATATCCGGGGCCTGTTTTTTGGATCTAGTCCTCTGGCCGCGGGGCAGGATTATCAATCCCCTCGATAACCTTCCTCCACTCCTATTGGGAGAAACTGAACACAATTCGGTCAATACATCATAACGAAGAAAAATTAAGCAGTCAAACAGAGGGACTTACCCAGTCAGGAAGATTGTACATAGAAAAGCCCTCCCAGCATGTTAAACGGATGTAGTCCTGCTTCTCTCCTTTATAGAGGCCATCCAGGACAACGCCTACAATGACAGGGTCATATAGATCCAGGCATAGGCAGCGCGAGGCATCGTTCTGACCATAGTAATGCCACATCGGAAATCCTCTGGCTTGAAGCGGCTGCACACGTCGCTTCATTGAAATGGCCATCACTTCGATTATAGTTAATCCCAGACTGGCAAGCAATTTGATCTTTCCAGCCAGTCGGCTAACCTCCGCTCTCTCTTCTTCCGAGGGACCGCGGGGACACCAGTTAAAAAGCTTCTTTGGCGGAGCACTGGAATACGTGGGGAGTCCTCGCAAACTTGATCCGGCAAAGCGACATCTTCAATGTAAAACCACTCCGAAGGCCACTCTTCGGATGCCTTCATTGAAGTATCGGATAGATAGCGTGTCCCAGCTATGTGCCACACTTCGACGCTCCCAACTTCAAATATGAATCCTTCTTCCGATCGAGGGACAAGGTAGAAATACCTTCTCCATAGCTCAAAGTGAGGCTCGTAGCCCAAGAACAGTTCTCATAAAGAAGCAAAACCCGCAGTGTGCATGATCAACCCTCGAGTAAGATTGTGCAGTTGGAGGCCGTAGAACTCCAGGAGTCCCCTAAGAAAGGGATGGACAGGGAACCCCACGCCTCTTAAAAGGTAGGGGACGAAACATACCCGCTCTCCATCGGAGGGGTTGGGAAAGCTCTCTGCCAGGGCTTGGTTGTCAACAGACGTTAGTCCGGCCCGAACGGGGACTAGATCCTCTGGAGGGAGATACCCCTGCGCTTGCAGTGTCCACAGATGCGTGTGGGACACAGAGCAACTTTTCCAATCTCCTGTGCGAGGGCCATGAGAGCGCGAGGAGGAGCTCGAGGCACTGGCCATGTTTGAAGATTTTTTGCAAGCACTAGGGTTTCTTACGCGTGGAATGAGATAGTGAAGCAGTTGGATCTATTCTCTTATATAGGCGCCTTCTCTGAACAGTCAAGGGGGTATTTGCAAAAGATACCCAACGGTTCGCATTCATTGGACGCGTGGAAGCCAAGGCGACGACGGCGAGGAATCGGCGGGTTATAACATTTAAAGAAGCCTAACTGTCATACAGGAGGACTCACCTTGCAAGACCGAAGACATGAAGCCGGATACAATCTCGTCCTTGAAGGCAAGTTCGAGGGCTACTGAGGGAGTCCTGTATTCGGTGGTCCTCAGTCATCTGGTCGTTGAAGCTGGGCCGCATTGATGTGCCGCATGAAGAAGCAGAAAAGCACTCCCCCGTATTCGGTAAGGACTCCTATGTACGTAGAAAGGCAAGTGTAGAGTCCGGATGTATCAATTACTTCCTCCGCAAGTCACCCTTGTAACCCTAGGTCCTCTCAGGCGTGTATATAAGCCGATGGGTTTAGTCTGTAGAGGGGATCATCATCATCACAATATCCTCATAGGCTAGACTTAGGGTTTAGCCATTATGATCTCGAGGTATATCAACTCTTGTATTCATATTCATCCATATTAATATAGCAGGAAGTAGGGTATTATCTCGATAGCGAGGGCCTGAACCTGGGTAAACATCGTGTCCCCAGCCTCCTGTTACCATCGATCCTCTAAATGCATAGCTTGGCCCCCCCTACCCGAGATCTGCCGGTTTTGACACCGACATCGGGGGTGATGTCGGTAGAGCCTCAGGGGGCCCACAAGGCAGGGGCGCGCCCCCACCCTCGTGGACATGGTGTGCCCCCTGGTATGGTTCTTTCCGCATATATTTTTTATATATTCCAAAATAAATCTCCGTTGATTTTCAGGTCATTCCGAGAACTTTTATTTATGCACAAAAATAACACCATGGCAGTTCTGCTGAAAACAGCGTCAGTCCGGGTTAGTTCCATTCAAATCATGCAAGTTAGAGTCCAAAACAAGGGCAAAAGTGTTTGGAAAAGTAGATATGTTGGAGACGTATCAACTCCCCCAAGCTTAAACATTTTCTTGTACTCAAGCAATTCAGTTGATAAACTGAAAGTGATAAAGAAAAACTTTGACAAACTCTGTTTGCTCTTGTTGTTGCAAATATGTACAACCAACATTCAAGTTTTCAGCAAAGATTATGAACTAACCACATTCACAATAACTTTCAGGTCTGATGTCTACTCATATCAATGCCATAATCAACTAGCGAGCAATAATAATAAACCTCGGATGACAACACTTTCTCAAAACAATCATAATATGATATACCAAGAGGGTATCTCGCTAGCTCTTTCTGAGACCTCAAAACATAAATGCAGAGCACCTCTGAAGATCAAGGACTGACTAGACATTGTAATTCATGGTAAAAGAGATCTAGTCGCAATCATACTCAATGTAAATTAATAGCAATACATGCAAATGACAGCGGTGCTCTCCAACTGGTGCTCTTTAATAAGAGGATGATGACTCAACATAAAAGTAAATAGATAGGCCCTTTGCAGAGGGAAGCAAGGATTTGTAGAGGTGCCAGAGCTCGATTTTAAAATAGAGATGAATAATATTTTGGGTGGTATACTTTCACTATCAACATAACAACCAAGAGATCTTGATATCTTCCATGCTACACACATTATAGGCGGTTCCCACCAGAATGGTAAAGTTTATGCTCCCCCAACCACCAACAAACACACTCCACGACTGACCCGAAACAACGGGTACCGTTCACACCAACAACAGCCCTGGGGGAGTTTTGTTTAATTATTATGATTTGAGCATGGGACTGGGCATCCCGGTTACCAGCTATTTTCTGAGCGGAGTCCATGCATCGTGACAATAACCCACCTAGCATGGAAGATATAGACATCCCTAGTTTATACATGAGCTGTTCGAGCATACAAAACAGAATTTCATTTGAAGGTTTAGAGTTTGGCACATACAAATTTACTTGGAACGGCAGGTAGATACCGCATATAGGAAGGTATGGTGGACTCATATGGAATAACTTTGGGTTTTATGGAAGTGGATGCACAAGCAGTATTCCCGCTTAGTACAGGTGAAGGCTAGAAAGAGACTGAGAAGCGACCAGCTAGAGAGCGACAACAGTCACGAACATGCATTAAAATTAATCAACAATGAATGCAAGCATGAGTAGGATATAAATCACCATGAACATAAATATCGTGGAGGCTATGTTGATTTTGTTTCAACTACATGCGTGAACATGTGCCAAGTCAAACCACTTGAATCGTTCAAAGGAGGATACCACCCTATTATACCACATCACAACCATTTTAATATCATGTTGGCACGCAAGTTAAACCATTATAAACTCCTAGCTAATTAAGCATGGCATGAGCAGCTATGATCTCTAATTGTCATTGCAAGCATGTTTCATTCATAATAGGCTGAATCGGGAACGATGAACTATCATATTTAAAAAAACAAGAGAGGTCGAGTTCATACCAGCTTTTCTCATCTCAATCAATTCATCATATATCGTCATTATTGCCTTTCACTCACACGACCGAACGAGGTGGATAATAATAATAGTGCACATGCATTGGACTAAGCTGAAATCTGCAAGCATTTAATACAGGGGAGAAAACAAATTAATATGGCTCAAGGTTAAATCAACAGTCATGCATATGAGAGCCACTAAGCATTTTCATCATGGTCTTGTCCTCTTGACCCCCAAAGAAAAGAAAAGAAACTATTGACACGGGAAAGCTCCCAACAAGCAAAAGAAGAACGAGAAATCTTTTTGGGTGTTCTTTTAATTACTACTACCACAGGCACGGAAAGTAGACTAGCTAAAAAGCTACAACTAATTTTTTGTTTTCTTAAGGTTTTTCTAACAAACAAGAAAAAGCCTAAGAAAAAAAATGAAACTAGCATGGATAGTACAATGAAAAGGTAAAAGCACCGACTACTGGAATAAGTGTGTGAACATGAATGTAATGTCGATGAGAAATGCATACTCCTCCAAGCTTAGGCTTTTGGCCTAAGTTGGTCTATGGCCAGTATTGGCCTGACGGATATCCAAAGTCGTAGTTGGGGTTGTACTAAGATGCAGCGGCTACTGCCTGACGAGCTTCCCTCGTCATCTCCGCATACTCATTCGCCTCCTCCCTGGTTATGATATATCTCCCTTTTGCCTGAAAGTCAAAGAAAGTAGGAGCAGGGAGAGCAATATGGACAGTGCAACGCTAGTCAAAGATTAGTCGATACTGGAGGGACTGTTCATCCCTCTCAACGAACTGATGATGAATCATGGCATTATAATCTAGAAAAGCAGGAGGCAACTTCCACTACTAGAAAAAGGCTGTTAGTGGCTCACCTATTTTGGCCATTAATGGTGCACTATAGGTGCGCCACTATTACCACGCCACTAGTAATTAATACTAATGGCGCACCTCTGGCGCGTCATTAGTATCCCAGACACTAATGGCGCACTAATGGCGCACCTAAAGTGCACCATTACTAGGCATCAAAGTGCGCCATTAAAGGAGCCATGTGTACCTTGTGCTCTGGGTTACTAATGGCGCACTTTCTGATAATGCGCCACTGTTGTGTTTATCTCTGTGCGCCACTAAAGTGCAATATGGTGCGCCACTACTATGAATATTAGGATTTTTTTGCTTTTATGATATTTGCACAGGTTACAAAATACATTACATCACAACATATAAACAACAGATTTATCGAATACAATAGAAGATTAGTCTCCGAATACAATTCATCATATTAGTCTTTGAATTCAAAATACCGAACAATGTTAGAACATTACAAGTCTCGAGACCGCGAGTAGCGAGTTTGTCTTCACATTACAAGTCGATATCTAAACTACCATCACATAGAAGAGGGTTGCGGTCACGATGAGAATCATCGCGATGAAACTGATCTTCATCCGGCTCCTCCTCCAGTCCCTCCTCTCTCCCGCTAGACAGCGCGCGTATCTACCTTCCGCCTCCGCCCTAGTGGTGTACCCTTTGTAACTGCTAGCGTTGAAATGGTGAACCTGTCTCCGACACTCCTTCCAGTCGTCGTAGACTCCGGGAACCTCACCCTTGTACATGACATACGACGGCATCTCTATGCACTAGACAAACAAAACATTAGTAGCAATTCACAGATAATATATAAGCAATATATAAGTATGCAACAAAAGGACCGGAAGAGAAAAGCAACACATTAATAGCACGATTCATGGTCCTACTAATAAATAGCATCGATTACATATAAGTTGAACGATTGTCCAAACTAAAGAGACATACAAGTTCATTAAAGTTTAATTACAACATGAGCTAATCGATATTTCAGTACTACATAGCATCAATACTGCTTTCGACTCGACTCAGGGACCGGCGTGTGGATGAAGCCGCCGTCTTTCGTGATTGTCATGAATGTGCGGTCGTTGTCAGCCTGCATTTGTAGCATTGTATCTATTTCACTGTTGAACAGTTGATATTTGAGGTGGAACTGCCCCGAGGTACTAAGGACATCTTGATAGATGATTTCCGCAAACTCCGACTGGATGCGAAAGAATTCTTGTCTGATGTCCTCGTCCTAGATTGCTGACAAGCGTGTGGCCCATGCTTTGAGATCATTTGGTAGCATAAGGTGATTATGGTTCTGTACGATCGTCCGCATGTGATGGAGGGCATAGTAGGCATCCTTTTGACTGCCAGGCGGCTGCTTGACGTAGGGGAATGTCGTTACGTGGGTGAACACATGCCTGCCATACCTACAAATTGTCCTCTTGAAGGTGCCTCTAGATTTGGCGTAGCCGGGGAGAGCATCATCAAGAACTTTCTTCAAATTTGTGTAGTCTTTCTTCGAATGATGGTCCGAGTCGAAATACGTGGCCATGGAATATTTCTGGCTTAAGAGGATGAGTATGCAGTGTGTGTCACTGCACAAAACACGGAATGTTAGAAAAAAAAGAACGATTGAAATCTAAGAAATCATATCTTACGGGGCGATGAGGGGATGACTTACTCAGAAAAGTAAGGCACGAAGAAGTTATCCTTATCTGGGTTCGCCAGAATGATGCCTTCGAGGTATGAACTCGCGACTTGCCGGTCCGTAGCAATGGCCAAGATCTTGGCACGCATGTAGAAGGGGTCGACTATCACGATGTCCGGGGTCTGGTCTCTAATGATCCGCATCTCCATACTGAGCGAAAATAGCCGAATGAAGGTGTAGTGCAGCTGATGAAGGTTAAACATAGCGAAGATGTCATCAAACCGTAGGACGATCATACGCCTGATGGAGCTATCGACAAAGCCCTTGCCCTCTGGCACCTTGGCCACGAAAACCGGGTATGCCACATCATTCTCGGGGAGACGCCGCTTCTCCATATAAAGAACACAGCCATGCAGACTCCGCATAGCATCGGTTGCAGCATTGAGCAGATTAGTCGGTAGCATCGGCCTACCCGCCACATGCACCCTCCTCGAGATATCCTTAGGTATTGGTGCCCCGTCCTGAGCACGGATCGTACTCGCTGCCGGCTGGCTCGCACCCTTGTTATTTTTTCTTTTTCGTCCCGTCAGCTTCTACTGCTGTAATGGGATCGAGTTCTGCTCAAAGACCACCTTCTTGAGTGTGTTGGGGCTGATAATATTTCGCACCTCGGCTATTTGACTCTCGGTGAAGGCGGCAGCTGGAGGCGTCTCCTGAGAACTGAACGCCCGACTACTCCTGTTGCAATTGGGTTTCTCCGCGGTACCAGCTGGATCGCGATCGTCTTTTGCAGGGTTGGGTTCTTGAGAAGGAGGCCCCAAGAATTCGTCACCGTACCCATGTTCGTTGATGTACTTATCGACGTTGGAAAATGTACCGTCGTCGTCGTTCGGATCCTGTGCCATATGCATGTTCGGATCAGCTGATGGCGGTAGCGTTGCGGCGGTCTTGCCATGGCATGGCACCGGCACGACTGGCGGTGTTGATTGTGGGGTGGTGTCTCCCGCCCCCAAATGAATATGGCTCTTCGGCCAAATCATGGACTAGTTTAAGCAGGTGCTGAGGGTCATCACATCATCTTCGTCGGCCCCAGGGGATCGATACAGAGGTAACAAGTCGTCGCAACCCCGCAGCACCTGAACCAGTTGAACCCTATACACGGTGGGTGGCATCGGAGTACCGTTGTCGGGACCCCGATCCTAAGTCACACAGGTCTAGCCTGTAACACATCATATCACTTTGCGGCCTCACGCATGGTATCCCCACGGGTGCCACCTTACCTGGCCCGAGACCGTTTGCGCATTTTGGCACACGTATATGATAGTGTCGCTAGTATCCATATGACAGAGAACCCGGGCCGACATGACCAATTATAAACCAAAAGTGGCACTAAATTACAGAGACAGACATACATGACCCAGCAACGAACGTGTCGGTCATCAACGTATGAACCCAAGTCGTAGCAAGCTACAAGGACTTAAAGGAACAACGCGTGACATTTTCCCTAAGGGACAGACACAGGAACGAAGAAGGACATATGCCGGCTAGCCTAAGTGTTCCGGAGCAGTAGCAAGCTACCAAGGCTCAGTGGAAGCACTAGGAGACATTTCCCTGTAAGATAGGCTACCAAAGGTAAACAACTAGGTGTCGGATCCCACACATAGCAATACACATTACACGTACGCATAACATGCAAGTATGTGTTGTACAACATGGCATTACAACATAACTCAACAACTCATATAGATAAAGGCCCAGAAGAGCCATCATAGCATTTATTACAATCAGAGGTCACATGACCCAACATACAGAGCATACAGGCAACGGAAGCATAACATGTCTGGGTACAGACAACTACAAATGAAAAAGGCTGGGAAGCCTGACTATCTACAAGACCCTCCCAAGGGCACAAGACCGTAGCTGAGGTAACAAGCTAAACGTCGAAGTCCACGCGGAACCACTAGCGAGACTGAAGTCACTCTGCAAAAACATAAATTAAGCAAACGTGAGTACAAAGGTACTCAGCAAGACTTACATGAGAACTAACTACATATGCATCAGTATCAAAAAAGGGGTGGTGGAGTTTGACTGCAGCAAGCCAGCTTTGACTCGGTGGCTATCCTAAACTACGACTGCAAGTAACTCTTTGAGGTGGCGCACATGAGTCCACATATTAACCAAACAATACACCACTATGGATCCATTCCCGTCTACCTACGAGAAGGCCATCAATAGCACTCACACTTGTCTTGAGTATTTTAGAGTATCCACTTTCACTTGTCTATGTACCACGTAAGCATCCAAGAAGTCCATAACCGCGGACCCGGCTATTCGAATAGATCATGTTAACCCTGTAGGGGTGTACTTATTCACACACGCTCTCGCCACTTACCGCCATGTACACGTCGTGTATCTCGGCAACCTTCAAGCGGAAGCCTGGCGAGGGTGTCGGCCACGACCTGACTAACCACACAAGTCTCTCGTCCAGGTTTATCGCCTATTCGGGTTCCATCCGTGGGGAGATCCGACCGGGGTGTCGCTCACGGCCCCAAACGATGTGCGCAGGGTTCCCAAGCCCACCTCGACGGATGGATCTACGCTTGGTACACCGTGCCACAGTGCCTAGTCTGCCCCAAGCCCACATGTACCGTGTGCCACTTGGTAGACTACTAACACTACCTACAAACACCAGAAACTAGTTGCAACTCCTGGACAGAGATCGAGTTGATTAATAAGTCGAGAGGGGCACTTAAGCATTCCAATGCGTGGTAGTAGCTTTGTCATTGGACAACTTACACAGAACTCAGTTCTTAAGGACGGTTCCAGTGAGACAACCCACCATGTACTCCTACATGGCCTCTCACCGCTACCTTTACCAAATCGTGTTCACACACTTAGCTCTCAACAGTAGGGCATGTTCACCACATTCCAATTCATCCCCGATGAATCAGACCTGACACAACTCTAAGCAATAGCAGGAATAACCAGAAAGCATGAATGAGTAGGCACAACATGGCTCAAACAACTCCTACTCATGCTAGTGGGTTTCAAGTATTTACTGTGGCAATGACAGGTCATGCAGAGGAAAGGGGTTCAGCTACTACATCAAAAAGCAGTTCAATTGCTGTTGTCCTAATGCAGTAAAGGAGAGCAGGAGCGAGAGAGTGGGATTGTATCGGAATGAACAAGGGGGTTCTGCTTGCCTGGCACTTCTGAAGATATTAATAGCTCTTCATCGGTGTCATCGAACTCATCGTCGGAACGTCGTCTACTGAGAGAGAACAAAACCGGCAAACAAAGAAAGAACACAATCAATGCAATGCGACAATATGATGCATGATCATGACATGGCAATATGCTGTTGGTTGAGCTAATGCAACTAGCAACACAATTAAATGAAGTTGGTTTGAACCAAAGGTTCAAATTCAAACCCCATATGTGATTATTCAAATGCCATTTATTCAAATTTTCCTAAACAGTGGCTATAAGTTATTCAAACATGCATGAAAATGCCATAAACAGATTCCTTGGATTTTTTTGATCAATTTTCATATATAAATTATTTTCATCTGAGCTACGGTTGATTTTATATGATTTTTAGAAGTTTAAAGCATTTTCTGGAATTTCTAAACCTTTTCTGATTTATTTTAATTCCAGAAAGGCTTTATTGCGTCAGCACTGCGTCACTGTGATGTCAGCAGTCAACAGGGCTGGTCCAGGTCAAACCTGACCAGTGGGTCCCACTGGTCAGTGGCTCTGGGCTGGTTTGTGTGGATGACAGGTGGGACCAGTCAATGTTGACTTGACCAAAGTCAAAACTGGCACGTGGGGTCCACGGGATTAGTACTAAACTAAACAGGATAATTAAATAGATTAATTAAAGCAATGGGCCCACATGGCAGTGTCTAATTATGTTAATAACAGCAATTAGCACTTAACCAAACCCTAAACTAATTTTTGTCACAGGCCGGCCCCACATGTCATGGATACAAGGGGGTCCAGCCATGGTCAAAGGGGTCAAGCCCACCGGCGAGTCCAGACACGGCGGCGAGGTGCGGAAATCCTCCACAGGGCTCGGATCGATGCGCTGAGGGCATAAATGAGACGCTGGAGATGTGCCGCGTCGGATGGTGGTGGTTTCCTGGCCTGGGGTGGCCGGAAACAGCGCCGGCGGCGGGATTTGCGGCGGCCAGAGCTCGGGTCTGTGCGGGTTTGGGGTTGTGGTGCACTAGGAGGGGAGATGGTGCGTGCGTTCGGGTCCTGGGAGCACGGTGAGCACGTTGGGATGCTCATCCGCGGGCTGTGGCAACTATGGCCACGGTGGCGAGAAGCTCAGCGGCGGCCGGGGTTCTACCGCGGCGGAGCTATGGCCTAGAGGTCATGCGCGGCTAGGGGAGAAGGGGGAAACGGCTCGGGGGCTCACGGTGGGTGCAGAGGCGTCGACGTGGGCTCGGGGGAGGCTCAGAGCAGAGCAGGGCGTCGAGGGGGACCTCGTCGGCTGAAGGTTGAAGACGACGCCCATGAAGACGAAGCGGGGCTCCCCGAGGCGCGTGACTCGGTGTAGCGGCCGTGGTCGTAGCGGCGGTGCTTCTGGACATGTCAGCGAGGCGAAGAAGTGGCAGTGGCCGCGGCAAAAACGAGCTACGGCGACGGCAACGCTCTCGGTGAGCTCGGGGAAGGGGCTAGAGGACAAGGGAGAGAGCAGAGGAGGGGAGAGTAGTGTCCAGGGGGTCGAGGCAGCGCCGAGGAGAAGACGCGAGGCGTCGCGGTGGTGCAGACGACGCAGGCACGCAGGGAGGTGCGTGGTGCTGCGCGCGTCGGGCACACGCCCTCCTGCCTACTGGCAGGAGGTTGAAGACGGTGCGGCGGCTGGTGGGCTGGGCCGGCCACTTGGGCCGCCAGGTGGGCTGCACAGGTAAGTGCTCTCTCTCTTAAATTCTGTTTTAATTTCTGTTTCTGTTTGTCTTTCTTTGTTTATTTTCTTTTGCCACTGTTTTGAAATTAAACAATTTCAAACAATGCCAAAAACTCCTCTGAACAATTTTATGTTGCTAGATGGACTTTTCCAAAAGCACATAAACATTTCAAAGTTATTTGAAAATATATTCTATATATTATGAATATAATTCCAAATTCAAATACAATAATAAATTAAATTCCATGCCCAAAATATTCCACAAAGATGTCCATTATTTTTGGTTTGCTGCAAAAGCCTTGCCAAAAATATCCAACAAATATTAGGAACATTTCGGAAACATTGAATGCAATTTTTTTAACTGGACCTATTTGAAATTTGAAGTGCTAGGGTTTGAACAATCCCCATTTCAAGTTTAACAAAAATTAAACATGATGACTTGATGATCAGGCAAGGACCAAAGGGGTTGATCTAGGGATGTGACAACTCACCCTCACTAAAACAAGAATCTCGTCCCGAGATTCTAGCGTAGGGTAAGAAATCCGAGGGGATACAAGCTAGCACAATCTTCAGGATCCAAATTTTCCTTCTCGAAGATGTTGATTTATTGCATCATTTTGATCTTGTCATCCTTGCTTTGAGATCTTCATCCAACCAGATGATAACGGAGACATACTCTGTAGAAATCGATCTTCCCGAAGATCGAGGAACTCAAGATCAACTCATGGAGCGAGACGTTGAAGCATCTCTTGAGCTGGGACAAGGAACACACATCCAGGGGGATGGAGTGAAACAAAAGCTGAAGATTCACTTGGTAGGCACTAATTCCACACCTAAGAAGATGGTGATCAATGCCACCAGACGGTGCACCTTAGAGAAGGTGACTCGTAGAATTACTCCTTTAAGTTGCAAAAAGAATTACTTTTGATATAGAGATCATTGAAATTCCCTATACCAGCCTAAGGCAATCACAAACGATCATTTGTCGGAGTTCGGAAGAATGACATTCTTGGGCCAGAATGGATGATGTGGACTACCTTGTTGAGGATAACACAAGGGATGATTTTGGTTATCATCGGGAATGGACGGGACCCATGGTGAAATGGCACATTGGCGGTGTAAGCTGGGAACAAAATGCAAATGCTGGGAATGATTCTGGTAACTGGGGCGAATCCCAACAGTAGAGAGTGAAACTACTCTTGTAGAGGCTATAGCATAACCGAAGGGACTAGGAGCAATCCCAGTTAGTGCCGGTGATAACACCTAGTGCTTGTGCGCGCTCTCAAGAACTTGAGCATTCCCATATTCATCAAGGTTTTACCAATATCCGAGTCAAGGATCCTGGCAGCACCACATACTACCATGATGAATAGTGGTGGACGGTGCAGATGCAAAGGAAGATAACACTTTCTCAGATTCCACCTTAGCGGTGTCAGGGGCAAAATCTGGATGATCGACCGAGAGACATTTAGCACTCCGCTTCTAATGTTCTCCTTGATGTGTTAGCGTAAGCCATTCATAGATATGTTTGGTATCTTGAACATCAAGTAAAGGTCGGACTTCGGGAGCACAAGAATCCATAAGGAACAACTAGGGAGTAAATCCTACGAAATCCTTATGGGGAGGTGGCCAACTTCTTCAATCAAGATACTACAACAATAGGTCTTCCAGCTGGATGGGTTGGCCACGACATCCACTTTACCGGTTATCGAGAGACCAAAATTATAGTTCTTGGAAAATGCTCCAACCATCATATATGCCTGAGATTCAGTTCTGGTTGGTGTCAGGATATTCCAAACTCATCGAGTCTAGGAAGAAAAATGAAAGTTTGCAACCCAAATCGACGAGACGACGTTGCGAGATTCTCGGGAAATGGACTACGGTAGTAAGCTCCAAAACATGAGCTGGTTCTGCTACATACACATGAACACGTTGTCTAAGACAAGCATGACAATGTAGAAGTCTTACGATAAAACACTACCGGGTTCAGGTGGGGAACCATCATCAAGGATAACGAAGTCTTTACATAAGTCATATGATTAGCTCTTATGATGGAACTTCTTCTCCTTGAACAAATCAACCAGTGGCTTGGTGTGCTAGGGAATACATACAGAATGAAGATGATCAGTCTATCAGACCATAGGATACTTCGCACTTATGCATGACCGAGTTGGGATGATTCGAGAGGAGGTAGAAACATGCTTTCTCGAATTCACGGCGGCAACTTGTATCAAATGCTCATGAATTAGAGGAAGTCACTTCTTTCTTCCGTACCTATGCTTCACGAACGGTTCATGAAGATAATGCTTATAAAAGTTTCCAATACTAACTGGATGTTCAACATAGATCATGGAGAAGATAACAATGTTGCTGATGGGATCAACAACAATTCATCCAGGTTTCCATATAAGTGGAATTCCACAATTAAGTGAGCACGATGATAGCATTGGTCAGACCAAAAGATGTAATGGTATATGCTCGAGGGATCAACCACGAGTAAGACACCATTACGAATATCGTTGGTTCTGACTTGACTTGACGATAACCCATACTCAAATCAAAGTTTGGACAAGACAATAGATCCACAAATGATCACGGAGATCAATCGAAGAAGATATCATCTATCTTCAATACACACACAAGATATCCCTTTGGAGTGAGCTATGTGGGCTAAGATTTTATCTTCCAACTCTCCAAGTTGTTGTTTAGCTTGACCAACTAGCTCAGGATATCCAACACGGATTCTTGGAGAAGGGGTGGTTTATAGGTAAACCAACTTGATCACGAGCTCAACATAACGTTTAGGGAGCAACCTGGTAATACTTCCGTGAAGATATTCGGAAAATCACGAACCACCAATATGTTACTAAGCTCGCAAATAATCTTGCTTTTCAGGGCAAGATGATATGATCCCAAGAGCGAGGGATTTATGCAATCCTAACTCATTGATCAAATGGTGCACCAGAAAAATGGACTAGGTAGCACGATCAATCCTAGAATGGTGATTTAGTAACCAACACACTAAGAATGAAATTGTTGTCCTTTAACCACCAAGCAACGAGATTGCTAGGGGTATTGATTTCATACATCATGATTCACTTGTCAGTATTCCGGCTATGATAACACAGAGACCGAGGAATGAACGACAATGGCGAGAAGTATCACTGTATCAAGAGTTTATAGGAGGTTGTGCAATTCCCATGAAATTCTTGATATAAATATGGTAACACTCCAAGATAGAACAGATTAGAAGCTGAGTTAGCATTCTCCATCTGCGAAGTACAACTTCTATGACCCAATCCTAGGAATGGATGAGGTACTGGAGTTTGTTTCTCCTAGTCATTCCAGAATAGAATGGCTTGACGGACCACAAGAGTAAAAGGCATCGATGCACGAGTGCACAACTACTCCTGACTATCAATTGATAAACGAAGGTCAGAATACAATTAAAAAGGTACAACTCAAGGAACATATAACTTTCTGCGTTGCGGATGCATAGATTAGCGTGTCGAACCAGTTCAACATATTTCTTCCGGATAGCCCATGCAGAAAGGTAGGACTGGCAGAGTCACAATGTGGAATAGAGAACTCGTCAAGAGCACTCTGGTTCTGATCTTTTGGTTCGGGAGAACTTCTGCCAAGGATGGTTCATGGTATTGGAAGAACGATAACCACGGACCTCGAGGACTATCACAAGGTTACTAATATCCTAAAGGGACGAGCAAATACTACCAATAGGAGGTAAGTGGAGTGAGTCTTGGGGTTCAAGAACCCAGGAATAGAATACCTACCAACTAAATAGCATCACGGGATGCTTTCAAGAATGATGGCCAGAATCATCACACTAGGAATATAAAGCATTACCAAATTGCTGGGTGATCTTCTAAGATACTTAGGGTCATAATAATAACTCCAACATATGTGTCGAGGTAACAGAGTACCACAACTCACCGTCTAATGTGGTTAATCTCGCCTAAAAGGACACTAAGAACAGGTAGGAATGATTTGCAAATGCATCAGATTGTTTAGAGACCTGGGATGACTCGGACAGCATAACGACTGTAAATGCTCGAAAATACTGTTGAGACTCATGCACAAAGATAGCATAACCACTCAACATCATAATGTCAAGGTTCTGAGATCAACAGTTGGACACACAGAAGTAGAATAAACTGAACTAAGAGTTGAATCCATAGTTAACGTGATCCTGCTAATTAGAATGAGAAGCCTAGTTCTTAATCCCCGTAGAAAGAAGAAGGTGACTCAGATCAGAAGGTCATAGGGTAAAGGAGTAAAAAGAGCCTTACGTTCCCTTTCACAATCAATTCCCTTAATATAACTAAAGAGTTTCTAGACACAACTTCGACCAGTTTGGCTTACTAATCCTACAGGTAGTCAGGCTCTGATACCAAAGCTGTCGGGACCCCGATCCTAAGTCACACAGGTCTAGCCTGTAACACATCATATCACTTTGCGGCCTCACGCACGGTATCCCCACGGGTGCCACCTTACCTGGCCCGGGACCATTTGCGCATTTTGGCACACTATATGATAGTGTCGCTAGCATCCATATGACAGAGAACCCGGGCCGACATGACCAGTTATAAACCAAAAGTGGCACTAAATTACAGAGACAGGCATACATGACCCAGCAACGAACGTGTCGGTCATCAACGTATGAACCCAAGTCGTAGCAAGCTACAAGGACTTAAAGGAACAACGCGTGACATTTCCCCTGAGGGACAGACACAGGAACGAAGAAGGACATATGCCGGCCAGCCTAAGTGTTCCGGAGCAGTAGCAAGCTACCAAGGCTCAGTGGAAGCACTAGGAGACATTTCCCTGTAAGATAGGCTACCAAAGGTAAACAACTAGGTGTCGGATCCCACACATAGCAATACACATTACACGTACGCATAACATGCAAGTATGTGTTGTACAACATGGCATCACAACATAACTCAACAACTCATATAGATAAAGGCCCAGAAGAGCCATCATAGCATTTATTACAATCAGAGGTCACATGACCCAACATACAGAGCATACAGGCAACGGAAGCATAACATGTCCGGGTACAGACAACTACAAATGAAAAAGGCTGGGAAGCCTGACTATCTACAAGACCCTCCTAAGGGCACAAGACTGTAGCTAAGGTAACAAGCTAAACGTCGAAGTCCACGCGGAACCACTAGCGAGACTGAAGTCTCTCTGCAAAAACATAAATGAAGCAAACATGAGTACAAAGGTACTCAGCAAGACTTACATGAGAACTAACTACATATGCATCAGTATCAACAAAGGGGTGGTGGAGTTTGACTGCAACAAGCCAGCTTTGACTCGGTGGCTATCCTAAACTACGACTGCAAGTAACTCTTTGAGGTGGCGCACACGAGTCCACATATTCACCAAACAATACACCACTATGGATCCATTCCCGTCTACCTACGAGAAGGCCATCAATAGCACTCACACTTGTCTTGAGTATTTTAGAGTATCCACTTTCACTTGTCTATGTACCACGTAAGCATCCAAGAAGTCCATAACCGCGGACCCGGCTATTCGAATAGATCATGTTAACCCTGCAGGGGTGTACTTCTTCACACACGCTCTCGCCACTTACCGCCATGTACACGTCGTGTATCTCGGCAACCTTCAAGCGGAAGCCTGGCGAGGGTGCCGGCCACGACCTGACTAACCACACAAGTCTCTCGTCCAGGTTTATCGCCTATTCGGGTTCCATCCGTGGGGAGATCCGGCTGGGGTGTTGCTCACGGCCCCAAACGATGCGCGCAGGGTTCCCAAGCCCACCTCGACGGATGGATCTACGCTTGGTACACCGTGCCATGGTGCCTAGTCTTCCCCAAGCCCACATGTACCGTGTGCCACTTGGTAGACTACTAACACTACCTACAAACACCAGAAACTAGTTGCAACTCCTGGACAGAGATCGAGTTGATTAATAAGTCGAGAGGGGCACTTAAGCATTCCAATGCGTGGTAGTAGCTTTGTCATTGGACAACTTACACAGCACTCAGTTCTTAAGGACGGTTCAAGTGAGACAACCCACCATGTACTCCTACATGGCCTCTCACCGCTACCTTTACCAAATCGTGTTCACACACTTAGCTCTCAACAGTAGGGCATGTTCACCACAGTCCAATTCATCCCCGATGAATCAGACCTGACACAACTCTAAGCAATAGGAGGCATAACCAGAAAGCATGGATGAGTAGGCACAACATGGCTCAAACAACTCCTACTCATGCTAGTAGGTTTCAACTATTTATTGTGGCAATGACAGGTCATGCAGAGGAAAGGGGTTCAGCTACCGCAGCAAAAAGCAGTTCAATCGTTGTTGTCCTAATGCAGTAAAGGAGAGCAGGAGCGAGAGAGTGGGATTGTATCGGAATGAACAAGGGGGTTCTGCTTGCCTGACACTTCTGAAGATATTAATAGCTCTTCATCGGTGTCATCGAACTCATCGTCGGAACGTCGTCTACTGAGAGAGAACAAAACCGGCAAACAAAGAAAGAACACAATCAATGCAATGCGACAATATGATGCATGATCATGACATGGCAATATGCTGTTGGTTGAGCTAATGCAACTAGCAACACAATTAAATGAAGTTGGTTTGAACCAAAGGTTCAAATTCAAACCCCATATGTGATTATTCAAATGCCATTTATTCAAATTGTCCTAAACAGTGGCTGTAAGTTATTCAAACATGGATGAAAATGCCATAAACAGATTCCTTGGATTTTTCTGATCAATTTTCATATATAAATTATTTTCATCTGAGCTACGGTTGATTTTATATGATTTTTAGAAGTTTAAAGAATTTTCTGGAATTTCTAAACCTTTTCTGATTTATTTTAATTCCAGAAAGGCTTTATTGCGTCAGCACTGCGTCACTGTGATGTCAGCAGTCAACAGGGCTGGTCCAGGTCAAACCTGACCAGTGGGTCCCACTGGTCAGTGGCTCTGGGCTGGTTTGTGTGGATGACAGGTGGGACCAGTCAATGTTGACTTGACCAAAGTCAAAACTAGCACGTGGGGTCCACGGGATTAGTACTAAACTAAACACGATTATTAAATAGATTAATTAAAGCAATGGGCCCACATGGCAGTGTCTAATTAAGTTAATAACAGCAATTAGCACTTAACAAAACCCTAAACTAATTTTTGTCACAGGCCGGCCCCACATGTCATGGATACAGGGGGGGCTCCAGCCGTGGTCAAAGGGGTCAAGCCCACCGGCGACTCGACGCCGGCGAGTCCAGACACGGCGGCGAGGTGCGGAAATCCTCCACGGGGCTCGGATCGATGCGCCGAGGGCATAAATGAGACGCTGGCGATGTGCCGCGTCGGATGGTGGTGGTTTCTTGGCCTGGGGTGGCCGGAAACAGCGCCGGCGGCGGGATTTGCGGCGGCCGGAGCTCGGGTCTGTGCGGGTTTGGGGTTGTGGTGCACTAGGAGGGGAGAAGGTGCGTGCGTTCGGGTCCTGGGAGCATGGTGAGCACGTTGGGATGCTCATCCGCGGGCGGTGGCAACTATGGCCACGGCGGCGACAAGCTCAGCGGCGGCCGGAGTTCTGCCGCGGCGGAGCTATGGCCTAGAGGTCATGCGCGGCTAGGGGAGAAGGGGGAAACGGCTCGAGGGCTCACGGTGGGTGCAGAGGTGTCGACGTGGGCTCGGGGGAGGCTCGGAGCAGAGCAGGGCGTCGAGGGGGATCTCGTCGGCCGAAGGTTGAAGACGACGCCCATGAAGACGAAGCGGGGCTCCCCGAGGCGCGTGACTCGGTGTAGCGGTCGTGGTCGTAGCGGCGGTGCTTCTGGACATGTCAGCGAGGCGAAGAAGTGGCAGTGGCCGCGGCAAAAACGAGCGACGGCGACAGCAGCGCTCTCGGTGAGCTCGGGGAAGGGGCTAGAGGACAAGGGAGAGAGCAGAGGAGGGAAGAGTAGTGTCCAGGGGGTCGAGGCAGCGCCGAGGAGAAGACGCGAGGCGTCGCGGTGGCGCAAACGACGCAGGCACGCAGGGAGGTGTGTGGCGCTGCGCGCGTCGGGCACACGCCCTCCTGCCTACTGGCAGGAGGTTGAAGACGGTGCGGCGGCTGGTGGGCTGGGCCGGCCACTTGGGCCGCCAGGTGGGCTCCACAGGTAAGTGCTCTCTCTCTTAAATTCTGTTTTAATTTCTGTTTCTGTTTTTCTTTCTTTGTTTATTTTCTTTTGCCACTGTTTTGAAATTAAACAATTTCAAACAATGCCAAAAACTCCTCTGAACAATTTTATGTTGCTAGATGGACTTTTCCAAAAGCACATAAACATTTCAAAGTTATTTGAAAATATATTCTATATATTATGAATATAATTCCAAATTCAAATACAATAATAAATTAAATTCCATGCCCAAAATATTCCACAAAGATGTCCATTATTTTTGGTTTGCTGCAAAAGCCTTGCCAAAAATATCCAACAAATATTAGGAACATTTTGGAAACATTGAATGCAATTTTTATAACTGGACCTATTTGAAATTTGAAGTGCTAGGGTTTGAACAATCCCCATTTCAAGTTTAACAAAAATTAAACATGATGACATGATGATCAGGCAAGGACCAAAGGGGTTGATCTAGGGATGTGACAACCGTGGAACACGCGGTTGCCCGGTTCAACGATTTTGTCCTTGGCGACATCGATCAACTCTCCGTCCACGAAGTGCAGGAGAGTGCATGGAACGTTGGCGACGCCCTGCGAAAACATGTAGGGCGTCAGGGATGCCCAGTCAAGGCAAGGAGATGAAGTCATCGGCCGAGGCTTAGTTACCGTGATGGCGTCGAGCTCGACTAATGTCGAGGCACCACCAACAGCGGGCATGCAATTTACGGAGGGGCCGCTTGCTGCCGAGGTGCCGGCCGACGTATTCTTCCCACAAACGGGTGCATTAAGCTACATTGTCGGCGCCGACGCCGGAGACACCAATGTCGGCGCATTGCGCGAATTGCTGCCCGTGAAGTTGGGAATCGGGGGCGTCCCCTGTTGGCCGCCCGCAATCCACCCTCGCGGCCCCTCAAGCAAGGAAGGCATAATGGCGGTGATCGTCGCTCCCACTTGGTCTCTCACTTGCTCTTGGACCATCTTCGGAGTCCGCGCCACTTGTGGCTTGAGTTCTTTAACCTCGCGCTCCTGGCCTTCCGTCTTTCTCTCCTTTCGTCCAGCCTTATAGTATTCCAACCATTTCGTGGACAAGCCTTTGCCGGCCACACGACCAGCTGACAATGGCATACTGAACTTATCCTTGTGTTTCATTATGTTCAACGCCCTATTTAAAGTGGTGTCCCAAGGGCCAGACGGGGAGCCCGCGCTACTGCTTTCAGTTTCCTGCGCCAAAACAAGCTCAAGGGCCTTCACCTTCGGATCCGTGGTAAGCTCCTTTGTTTTCGGGTCCATCTTGTACTAGGCCCTGACAAAGTTCCTGGTGTCCTTTTCAGGGTATTTATCAAAGAGGGGCGGCAGGCCTTGCTCGGCATGCTCCGCATCCTCCTTGTCCCATTTAGGTTCCGCCACTCTGTAACCGTCGGGACCGAGTGTGTGGACCCCTAAGTTCAAGTCCCGCATATCTTTCCCCCACTGACTTGATTCCGCGGATGCGTCGCTCTCACACTTGATCTAGAACTCTAGGTAGTCAACTTCGCTGATCGAAGGATGTTTCTCCTTGATCTTCTCATAACTATCACCTCTTAGAATCATTCTCTTCACCGCGGCCCTCCAAGTAGCCAGGGCCGTGCTCATCTTTGTGAGTGCGGCACTGTTCACTTTATTCCCTAAGAAGCGTGTGTTTGCAAACTCACCGGGGAACTTGTATCGTTCGTGCAGCTTCGTGAAGAGGAGGTTGCGCAAATTCCCTCGGTCGCGATGCCGTAGGTTCTCAGTGGTGGCATCCCCGGTGGCACCATCGTCAGTGGTGTCATCCCCGACGCCACTAGGGGTTGTGTAGTCGGGATCGGTGTCTTCCGCGGCGTCCTCAGAGCGGTGAGGTTCTTCCTCCATCTCTTGGGACAGCTCCCAGAATGGCTTGCCCGAACCGCCGACCTCATCGTTGTTGGCCATGTTCGCTCTAAATAGGAAAAAAGGCTACTAGAGTTATTGGATGAGATCAGGGTAGTATCTATTCTTTTCAGATTTAGAGGAATATTTCCGTTTCGGTTGAGAATCGGGCACCTTCTAGGTCAAGAAAATTGGGCATGACCTTTGCTAATTTTCTTGACCTAGGAGTGCCCCATTCTCAACCAAAACGGAAATTAATCGACATTTCAGGAGAAAGGGGTAACTATTTGTCCCTTAACAACATCAAGAAGCAACATAAGTAGTAGCAGCAGGCAGCAACACTACATCACTACACTACATCACTACATCATTACAGCAGGCAGCACGCAGCAACATAAGCAGTAGTAGCAGCAGCAAAGTGTCAAGTAACATAAGCAGTAGTAGCAGCAGGCAGCAGGCATCAACATAAGCAGTAGTAGCAGCAGGCACCTAATAGAGGGATTAAAGATACTCTGCTTTCTTTTGTTTAGTTGCCCTCTTTCATTTCTTTATAAAACAGTTTATATCTTTAGGTTCTAGCACATCTAAGTAACATGGCCAGTGTCAAGTAAGCAAGAAACAAAGATAGTTCTGTTCATTTTCAAATTCAGTACCACAATCAGAACCTCGGTATGTATATATCTTGATAAAAATGCAGAGTAAGAGTGGTGATTTGCTGGTACGTAAAAGAAAGCAGCAACAGAAATGGGCAAAAATAACAACTTGCTTCCTTTTGATAATCAAAGGCAAACTAAACTTGATCGTCTACATGACCAAATTAATACTAGGTTTGAACCCTGCAAGCTAAAATGGTTTCGTACTTCTGAAACCCCATTGTCTTAAAAAAATGCCATGTTGGTGCCATGCTGTTTTGCTATAACTAACTAGTGATGATTCAGATTTTCACCATCTCTCTCTCTCCCTCTCTCTCTCTAATGAGATGACAAAAATTCTTGTTGACTTAGTGTTTCCTACTTACATGTGATGCTTTTCTTCAGCTGGGACTAGGTTGTGTCCTTTTTTAGTCAAAATTGTTGAAAAGGTACTACATGGATAGTAATACTGTGCAAGATCACATGAACATTTTGCAAGCAGATGCAGAAGAGCATTCAAGTTTGTTTTCGCAACAAAGAAAAATGGGCGGAAGAAAAGGTTCCAGATGGTGTTTATTTCATCTGTCAGATTTCAGATGCAAAAACCTGAAACTAGAATCAAAATGTCCCCCCTTATCCGTATACCCCCACATGGGAAAGAACAGGTTTCATGTAAAAAAGCAGCAACAGTAATAGCTCGGCCTCATGCAATAACGTTCATGCTCATCTCGCTACAGACCATCAGTGAATAGCAAGAGCGTGGGCAAAAATCAGATGTGCGGTGCCAAGTTCATATACAACATTGCATATAACAACAATTTCAACCATCAGAGGTTCCATGTCCAACGACTACAGAGCGCTTGCAACTCTTGTCAATCAGATGTATTTCGCTCCGAAGGAGGTAAAAGACAGGAGAACAATTATAGCAGTACATCCTTCACCGATGTAAACCCCACCAACCAGACCCCATCGCCATGTAGGTGCTGGCGCCGGGCACCAGGCTCTAAACCCAGCTAGGCCCTCACCGAGGAGGACAGCCTCGTCGACGGCGACGACTCCAACTCCGTGATGGAAACAAGGAGGTAGCAGAGATGGGGGTAAAACATATGAGTTGAGGGGAACTACCTTGGGCCTCGATGCGTGGTGGCCACCATCGATGAAGCAGAAGACGTTCCCGGCGTTCTTATCCTCCTCGCCCAGCACATTGCCGCCGGAGGAGGCTCGGTGACCTCAACCAGAGGAGGAAGCCGGTGGCGGGGAAGGCGTAGCGGGGGCGTCCTGTGCCCTGCGGCTTGTCCGGGGAGACGTAGTCGAGGGATGTGGAGTGCTTGGGAACGTTGGTGTGGCACAAGGTCGACGGTTGCCATGGCGGTGTGAGGTGGTCGGCGACGGGCGTGCCGCGCGTGGGTTGTCGACGTGTATCTGGGGGAGAGGAGATGGCGGAGAGGGCGAGGAGAAGCGCGAGGGGGCAAGTGGGGAGGGGGGGCCGAGGAGGCAGGGCATCGGCGCGGGTAGGGGCGGCGGCGCAGGTAGGGGGTAGGTCGAGGGGGTTTAGAGAGGTGTGAGATTGGGGATTGAGGATTTGGGATATTAATTTAGTGGGGGGAGGGTTAGCAATGGCGCACCTTTTAGGGGTGCGCCATAAGCACCGTGATAGCAATGGCGTACCTTCTCCTGGTGCGCCATTACTAACTTTTTTTTGGATTTTTAGTTGCATGTAATAATACAAGATTTGAGATAAAAGAAAAGGAAAATACAAATGGAGTAATAAAACCATTGTGCAAAGATTTAGAATTAGATGACATGGTTGAAATCAAGTGATACATGTAATAATTTAGTTGCATGTAATAATTGATCTTGCCACGCTGACACACACACACACACACACACACACGGCCGACACGTTGTGATTCGATCTTAGCTATCTTTTCATAATCTTCTTGCCCTTCTTTCTCGCGGTTGATTAATTTAGCCCCGAAACCCCTTGAGTTCTTTTTTTGAATGAACATCCTTTAGGTAGGGTGGTCCTGCTTCTTCTTGTGGTGTATGGTACTTCATCAATGTCGTCATCTTCCATCTTCAGGTCGCCGTACTTGTCGAAGTCTTGCTCATTGGCGACTCCATCCATTCCGATGATATTCCTTTTTCCCCTCCTCACGACAACACGACTAGGCTTTGATGGGTCGGTAATGAAGAAGCATTGGTCCACTTGGGAAGCCAGTACCCATGGCTCATTTTTCGCGGTGACGTTTGCGCCCGCGGTCTTGGATTTGGCTTCGGGTATAGCCATGGTGGTGAAATACCGGTCTTCTTTTAGGACGTGCTACTTCTCGAGCTTGCGTTGTATTCCCTCGAAGAGGAAAGGGTGATGCAGCACAGTAGCGTAAGTATTTCCCTCAGTTTTTGAGAACCAAGGTATCAATCCAGTAGGAGACCACACGCGAGTCCCTCGCACCTGCACAAACAAATAAGAACTTTGCAGCCAACATGATAAGGGGTTGTCAATCCCTTTACGGTCACTTACGAAAGTGAGATCTGATAGATAGGATAGTTTGATATTTTTGGTATTTTTGGATATAAGAACAGAAAGTAAAAACAGCAAAGTAAAGTAGATTGTAGATTGATATGTTGAGAATAGATCCGGGGGGTCATAGGTTTCACTAGTGGCTTCTCTCATGATAGCAGAATTCTACGGTGGGTGAACGAATTACTGTCGAGCAATTGATAGAAAAGCAAATAATTTTGAGAATATCTAGGCATGATCATTATATATAGGCATCACGTCCGTGACAAGTAGACCGAAACGATTCTGCATCTACTACTATTACTCCACACATCGACCGCTATTCAGCATGCATCTAGAGTATTAAGTTCATAAGAACAGAGTGATGCTTTAAGCAAGATGACATGATGTAGAGGGATAAACTCAAGCAATATGATATAAACCCCATCTTTTTATCCTTGATGGCAACAATACTATACGTGCCTTGCTGCCCCTGCTGTCACTGGGAAAGGACACTGCAAGATTGAACCCAAAGCCAAACACCTCTCCCATTGCAAGAACTATAGATCTAGTAGGCCAAACCAAACCGATAATTCGAAGAGACTTGCAAGTATATTATAATCATACATAAAAGAATTCAGAAAAGAACCAGATATTTCTCATTGATAATCTTGATCATAAACCCACAATTCATCGGATCTCGACAAACACACCGCAAAAAGATTACATCGAATAGATCTCCTCGAAGACCGAGTAGAACTTGGTATTGAGATCCAAAAAGAGAGAAGAAGCCATCTAGGTACTAACTATGGACCCGAAGGTCTGTGGTAAACTACTCACAACTCATGGTGAGGCGATGGTGTTGATGTAGAAGCACTCCGTGGAAGACCCCCCCCTCCGACGAAGCTCCGGAACAGGCCCCAAGATGGGATTCACGGGAACAGAAGGTTGCGGCGGTGGAATTAGGGTTTTCTATGTTGCTTCGATGCTTTCAGGGTACATGGATATATATAGGAGGAAGGAGGGCATCAGGGGAGCAACGTGGGGCCCACGAGGCAGGGGGCGTGCCCAGGGGGAGGAGGCACGCCCCCCACCCTCGTGGATGCCATGTGTCCCCTCTGCCTTGGTTCTCAAGTCTCTCGTGAAGATATCGTTCCAAAAAGATCTCTCCCGAAGGTTTCATTCCGTTTGGACTCCGTTCGATATTCCTTTTCTGCGAAACCCTGAAATATGCAAAAAAAACAGCAATCTGGACTGGGCCTTTGGGTTAATAGGTTAGTCCGAAAAATAATATAAAAGTGTATAATAAAGCCCATTAAACATCCAAAACATCATATATAATAGCATGGAACAATCAAAAAATTATAGATACGTTGGAGACATATCAAGCATCCCCAAGCTTAATTCATGCTCGTCCTCGAGTAGGTAAATGATAAAAAACAGAATTTTTGATGTGGAATGCTAACCAACATAATTTTCAATGTAATTCTTTTTAATGTGGCATGAATGTTCAGATCTGAAAGATTCAAGACAAAAGTCTATATTAACATAAGAAATAATAATACTTCAAGCATACTAACAAAGCAATAATGTCTTCTCAAAATAACATGGCCAAAGAAAGTTATCCCTACAAATCATATAGTCTGGCTATGCTCCCTCTTCATCACACAAAATATTCATATCATGCACAACCCCGGTTTCAGCCAAGCAATTGTTTTCATACTCATTTTTTTCAAAGCTTTCGACTTTCACGCAGTACATGAGCGTGAGCCATGGATATAGCACTATGGGTGGAATAGAGTGGTGGTTGTGGAGAAGACAAAAAGGAGGAAGATAGTATCACATTGACTAGGCGTATCAATGGGCTATGGAGATGCCCATCAATAGATATCAATGTGAGTGAGTAGGGATTGCCATGCAACGGATGCATTAGAGCTAAAAATGTATGAAAGCTCAACAAAAGAAACTAAGTGGGTGTGCATCCAACTTGCTTGCTCACGAAGACCTAGGGCATTTGATGAAGCCCATCGTTGGAATATACAAGCCAAGTTCTATAATGAAAATTCCCACTAGTATATGAAAGTGACTAAACATGAGACTCTCTATCATGAAGAACATGGTGCTACTTTGAAGCACAAGTGTGGAAAAAAGATAGTAGCATTGTCCCTTTTCTTTTCTTCTCTTCTTTTTTTTCTTTTTCTTTTTTTGGGCCTTTCTTTTACTTGGCCTTTCCTTCTTTCTTTTTTTCTTTTCTTTTTCTTTGGGACAATGCTCTAATAATGATGATCATCACACTTATATTGATTTACAACTCAATATTACAACTCGATACTAGAACAAAGTATGACTTTATATGAATGCCTCCGGCGGTGTATATGTGCAATGAATCAAGAGTGACATGTATGAAAAATTATGCATGGTGGCTATGCCACAAATACGATGTCAACTACATGATCATGCATGGCAATATGACAATATGAAGCGTGTCATATGAACGGAACGGTGGAAAGTTGCATGGCAATATATCTCGGAATGGCTATGGAAATGCCATGATAGGTAGGTATGGTGGATATTTTGAGGAAGGTATATGGTGGGTGTACGGTACCGGCGAAAATTGCGCGGTGCAAGAGAGGCTAGCAATGGTGGAAGGGTGAGAGTGCGTATAATCCATGGACTCATCATTAGTCATAAAGAACTCATATACTTATTGCAAAAATTTACGAGTCATCAAAACAAAGCAATCAACGCATGCTCTTAGGGGGAGGTTGGTAGGAGTTAACCAACGCGCAACCCCGACCTCCACACAAAGGATGACACTCTACAAATAAATCATGCTCTAACTTCCTCACATAGCGGTTCACCATACGTGCATGCTACGGGAATGACAAACTTTAACACAAGTATTTCTCAAATTCATAATAACTCCACTAGCATGACTCTAATATCACTGTCCTCATATCTCAAAACAATCATCAAGTATCAAACTTCTCATCATATTCAATGCACTTTGTATGAAAGTTTTTACTACATTCATCTTGGATGCCTATCATATTAGGACTAGTTTTATAACCAATGCACATTACCATGCTGTTCCAAAAGACTCTCAAAAGGATATAAGTGAAGCATGAGAGATCAACAATTTCGACAAAATAAAATCACCATCGTGCTCTAAAAGATATAAGTGAAGCACTAGAGCAAAACTATTTAGCTCAAAGGATATAAGTGAAGCACATAGAGTGTTCTAACAAATTCTAGGCCATATTTATCTCTCTCAAAGAGGTGTGTCCAGCAAGGATGATTGTGGCAAACTAACAAGCAAAGACTCAAATCATACATGACGCTCCCAGCAAAACACATATCATGTGGTGAATAAAAATATAGTCCCGAGTATAATTACCGATAGATGAAGACGAAAGAGGGGATGCCTTCCCGGGGCATCCCCAAGCTTAAGCTTTTGGTTGTCCTTGAATTTTACCTTGGGATGCCTTGGGAATCCCCAAGCTTAGGCTCTTGCTACTCTTTGTTCCATAGTCCATCAAAGCCATACTCAAAACTTGAAAACTTCACAAGACAAAACTTAGCCAAAAATCTCGTGAGCTCCGTTAGTATAAGAAAACAAACCACCACTCAAAGGTACTATAATGAACTCATTCTTTGTTTATATTGGTGTTAAACCTACTGTATTCCAACTTCTCTATGATTCATATCCTCCAATACTACTCATAGATTCATCAAAATAAGCAAACAACACACGAAAAACAGAATCTGCCAAAATAAGAACAGTCTGTAGTAATCTGTAACTTTCGCATACTTCTGTAACTCCAAAAAAATTGAAATAAATTATTAAATGTGAGGAATTTGTCTATTAATCATCTTCAAAAAGTATCAACTAAATAGCACTCTCCAGCAAAATCTGGTGACTATTCTCGTGAGCGCTAACGTTTTTGTTTTTTACAACAAGATCATATAAACTTCACACAAGTCTTCCCAAAGGTTCTACTTGGCACAAACACTAATTAAAACACAAAACCACATATAAACAGAATCTAGATGCAATATTTATTCCTAAACAGAAGCAAAAACAAAGAAAATTAAATTGGGTTGCCTCCCAACAAGCGCTATCGTTTAACGCCCCTAGCTAGGCATGATACAAGGATAGATCTAGGTATTTTCATCTTTGGAAGGCAATCCATAAGTGGCTCTCATATTAGATTCATAAGGTAATTTGATTTTCTTTCCAGGAAAGTGTTCCATGCCTTTCCTTAACGGAAATTGGAATCTAATATTTCCTTCATTCATATCAATAATTGCACCAATCGTTCTAAGGAAAGGTCTACCAAGAATAATAGGACATGGAGGATTGCAATCTATATCAAGAACAATGAAATCTACGGCCACATAATTCCTATTGGCAATAATAAGAAGATCATTAATCATTACCATAGGTTTCTTAATAGTAGAATCCGCAAGATGCAAATTTAAAGAACAATCATCAAGCTCATGGAAACCTAACATATCACACAAAGTTTTTGGGATAGTGGAAACACTTGCACCCAAATCACACAAAGCAAAGCATTCATGATCTTTAATTTTAATTTTAATAGTAGGTTCCCATTCATCATAAAGCTTTCTAGGGAGAGAAACTTCTAATTCAAGTTTTTCTTCATAAGATTGCATCAAAGCATCAATTATGTGTTTGGTAAAAGCTTTATTTTGACTATAAGCATGCGGAGAATTTAGTACGGATTGCAACAAGGAAATACAATCAATCAAAGAGCAATTATCATAACTGAATCCCTTGAAATCCAAAGTATTGGGTTCATCACTATGCAAAATTTTAATCTCTTCAATCCCACTTTTAACAATTTTAGCATCAGGATCTAAAAACTCTGAATCATTGGGACGCCTTTTAATTAAAGTAGACTCATCTCCAGTCCCATCTTTATCAAGATTCATACTAGAAAACAAGGATCTAATAGGAGACACGTCAATAACTTTCAGATCTTCATCTTTATTTTCATGATAACTAGAAGAACACGCTTTTGTAAAGCTCTCTTTTTTAGCACGCATCCTAGCGGTTCTTTCTTTGCATTCATCAATGGAAATTCTCATGGATTTGAGAGACTCATTGATATCATGCTTAGGTGGAATATATATATAAGTTTCAAAGAATCAACATCAAGAGTAATTCTATCCATGCTTCTAGCCAATTCATCAATCTTAAGCATTTTTTCTTCAAGCAAAGCATTGAAATTCTTTTGCGAAGTCATAAACTCCTTAACACTAGTTTCAAATTCAGAAGGCATCTTACCAAAAGAGTTATTGTAGGAATTACCATAATTATTAGAGGAATTACTAGGAAAATGCCTAGCATTAAAGTTTCCTCTATAAGCATTCTTATCAAATTTATTCCTACCAACAAAATTCACATCCAAAGGTTCACTATTATTTTCAATCTATGTGGATAAAGTCATATCATTAGGATCAGAAGAAGCACTCTTAGCAGCAAATAATTTCATAAGTTCATCCATCTTTCAACTCAAAACACCAATCTCTTCGATAGCATGCACTTTATTACTAGTAGATCTTTCGGTGTGCCATTGAGAATAATTAACCATAATATTATCTAGGAGTTTGGTAGCTTCTCCTAAGGTAGTTTCCCTAAAAGTGCCTCATGTGGTCGGATCTAAAAGATTTCTAGATGCAAAATTCAAGACAACATAAAAGTTTTGTATAATCATCCATAAGTTCAAACCATGTGTAGGACAATTACGTATCATTAATTTCATTCTCTCCCATGCTTGTGCAACATGCTCATGATCTAGTTTCTTAAAATTTATAATATCGTTTCTAAGAGAGATAATCTTAGCAGGAGGAAAATACTTATAGATAAAAGCATCTTTGCACTTATTCCACAAATCAATATTATTTCTAGGCAAAGAGGAAAACCAAGTTTTGGCACGATCTCTAAGTGAAAACGGAAATAACTTCAATTTAAAAATATCATTATTTGTATCCCTCTTCTTTTGCATACCACACAAATCAACAAACTTGTTTAGATGGGTAGCGTCATCTTCACTAGGAAGGCCGGAAAATTGATCTTTCATGACAAGATTCAACAGAGCAGCCTTGATCTCACAAGATCCAACATCAGTAATAGGAGCAATCGGAGTGCTAATAAAATCATTATTGTTGGTATTGGAAAAGTCACACAATTTAGTATTGTTCTGAGCCATAGTGACAAGCAAGCAATCCAACACACAAGCAAATAAGAAGCAAGCGAACGATAAACACACGACAAAAAGAATGGGCAAATAAAATGGCAAGGGTGAAGTGGGGGAGAGGAAAACGAGAGGCAAATAAATGTAATGCGAAGGATAAGGGTTTGTGATAGGTACTTGGTATATGACTTTTGTGTAAGCCTCCCCGGCAACGGCGCCAGAAATTCTTCTTGCTACTTCTCGAGCTTGCGTTGTATTCCCTCGAAGAGGAAAGGGTGATGTAGCACAGTAGCGTAAGTATTTCCCTCAGTTTTTGAGAACCAAGGTATCAATCCAGTAGGAGACCACGCGCTAGTCCCTCGCACCTGCACAAACAAATAAGAACTTCGTAGCCAACGTGATAAGGGGTTGTCAATCCATTTACGGTCACTTACGAAAGTGAGATCTGATAGATAGGATAGTTTGATATTTTTAGTATTTTTGGATATAAGAACAGAAAGTAGATTGTAGATTGATATGTTGAGAATAGACCTCGGGGCCATAGGTTTCACTAGTGGCTTCTCTCATGATAGCAGAATTCTACGGTGGGTGTATGAATTACTGTCAAGCAATTGATAGAAAAGCGAATAATTATGAGAATATCTAGGCATGATCATTATATATAGGCATCATGTCCGTGAGAAGTAGACTGAAATGATTCTGCATCTACTACTATTACTCCACACATCGACCACTATCCATCATGCATCTAGAGTATTAAGTTCATAGGAATAGAGTAATGCTTTAAGCAAGATGACATGATGTAGAGGGATAAACTCAAGCAATATGATATAAACCCCATCTTTTTATCCTCGATGGCAACAATACAATACGTGCCTTGCTGCCCCTGCTGTCACTGGGAAAAACACCGCAAGATTGAACCCATAGCCAAACACGTCTCCCATTGCAAGAACTATGGACCCGATGGTCTGTGGTAAAGTACTCACAACTCATGGTGATGCGATGGTGTTGATGTAGAAGCACTCCGTGAAAGATCCCCCCTCCGGCGGAGCTCCGGAACAGGCCCCAAGATGGGATCTCACGGGAACTGAAGGTTGAGATGGTGGAATTAGGGTTTTCTCTATTGCTACGATGTTTTCAGGGTACATGGATATATATAGGAGGAAGAAGGGCATTGGGGGAGCAACATGGGGCCCATGAGGCAGGGGGGCGCGCCCCCACCCTCGTGGACGCCACGTGTCCCCTCTGCCTTGGTTCTCAAGTCTCTCGTGAAGGTATCGTTCCAAAAATATCTCTCCCAAAGGTTTCATTCCGTTTGGACTCCGTTTGATAGTCCTTTTGTGCGAAACCCTGAAATAGGCAAACAACAGCAATCTGGACTAGGCCTTTGGGTTAATAGGTTAGTCCCAAAAATAATATAAAAGTGTATAATAAAGCCCATTAAACATCCAAAACATCATATATAATTGAAGGAAATATGCCCTAGAGGCAATAATAAAGATGTTATTTGTATTTCCTTATATCGTGATAAATGTCTTTTATTCATGCTAGAATTGTATTAACCGGAAACTTAGTACATGTGTGGATACATAGACAAAACAGTATGTCCCTAGTATGCCTCTACTAGACTAGCTCATTGATCAAAGATGGTTATGTTTCCTAGCCATAGACATGAGTTGTCATTTGATCAACGGGATCACATCATTAGGAGAATGATGTGATGGACAAGACCCATCCGTTAGCATAGCACCATGATCGTTTAGTTTTACTGCTATTGCTTTCTTCATGCCTTATACATGTTCCTATGACTATGAGATTATGCAACTCCCGAATACCGTAGGAACACCTTGTGTGCTATCAAACGTCACAACGTAACTGGGTGATCATAAAGATGCTCTACAGGTGTCTCCGAAAGTATCCGTGGTGTTGGCATAGATCAAGATTAGGATTTGTCACTCCGAGTGTCGGAGAGGTATCTCTGGGCCCTCTCGGTAACACACATCACAATAAGCCTTGCAAGCAAAAGAATAATGAGTTAGTCACGAGATGATGTGTTACGGAACGAGTAAAGAGACTTGCCGGTAACGAGATTGAACTAGGTATGGAGATACCGACGATCGAATCTCGGGCAAGTAACATACCGATGAAAAAAAGGAACAACTTATGTTGTTATGCGGTTTTGACCGATAAAAGATCTTCGTAGAATATGTAGGAGCCAATATGAACATCCAGGTTCCGCTATTGGTTATTGACCGGAGATGAGTCTCGGTCATGTCTACATAGTTCTCGAACCCGTAGGGTCCGCACGCTTAACGTTTGATGACGCTCGGTATTATGAGTTTATGAGTTTTGATGTACCGAAGGTAGTTTGGAGTCCCGGATGAGATCACGGACATGACGAGGAGTCTCGGAATGTCCGAGACATAAAGATTTATATATTGGACGACTATATTCGGACACCGGAAGTGTTCCGGAAAAGTTTCGGATTTAACGGGATTGCCGGAGGGGGTTACCGGAACCCCCTACGAGGGGGGATGGTCCATAGTGGGCCTTAAGGAAAGGAGAGAGGCAGCCCATAGAGGCTGGCCGGCGCCCCACCTAGGGATCCTAGTTGGACTAGGATTGGGGGGGGCGCCACCTCTCCCTCTTTTCCTTTCCCTCTCTTCCTTCTTTGGTAGTTCCTACTAGGAATAGGATTGCAATCCTATTCCTAGTAGGATTGCACCCTAGCCGCACCATAGAAGGGCCGGCCGGCCTCCCCCCTTGCTCCTTTATATACGGGGGCAGGGGGGCACCCAAAGACACACAAGTTGAATTGTTCCAGCCGTGTGCGCTGCCCCCCTCCACAGAAACACACCTCGGTCATACCGTCGCGGTGCTTAGGAGAAGCCCTGCGCCGGCAGATACATCATATCCGTCACCACGCCGTCGTGCTGACGGAACTCTCCCGTGAAGCTCAACTGGATCAAGAGCTCGTGGGACGTCATCAAGCTGAACGTGTGCTGAACGCGGAGGTGCCGTACGTTCGGTGCTTGATCGGTTGAATCGCGAAGAAGTTCGACTACATCAACCGCGTCACTTGACGCTTCCGCTTCCGGTCTACGAGGGTACGTAGACACACTCTTCCCTCTCGTTGCTATGCATCTGGTAGATAGATCTTGCGTGATCGTAGGAAAATTTTAAAATACTACGTTCCCCAACAGTGGCATCATGAGCCAGGTCTATGCGTAGATGATATGCACGAGTAGAACACAATGAGTTTTGGGCGATACTAGTCATACTGCTTACCAGCATGTCATACTTTGCTTCGGCGGTATTGTGAGATGAAGCGGCCCGGACCGACATTACGCGTACGCTTACGCGAGACTGGTTTCATCGTTACGAGCACTCGTTGCTTAAAGGCTACTGGCGGGTGTCTGTCTCTCTCACTTTAGCTGAATCAAGTGTGGCTACGCCCGGTCCTTGTGAAGGTTAAAACATCACATACTTGACGAAACATTGTTGTGGTTTTGTATGCGTAGGTAAGAACGGTTCTTGCTAAGCCCGTAGCAGCCACGTAAAACTTGCAACAACAAAGTGGAGGACGTCTAACTTGTTTTTGCAGGGCATGTTGTGATGTGATATGGTCAAGACATGATGAGTTATACGATTTTGTATGAGATGATCATGTTTTGTAATGTTATCGGCAACTGGCAGGAGCCATATGGTTGTCGCTTTATTGTATGAAATGCAATCGCCATGTAATTGCTTTACTTTATCACTAAGCGGTAGCGATAGTCGTAGAAGCAATAGTTGGCGAGACGACAACGATGCTACGATGGAGATCAAGGTGTCGCGCCGGTGACGAAGGTGATCATGAAGGTGCTTTGGAGATGGAGATCAAAAGCACAAGATGATGATGGCCATATCATGTCACATATTTTGATTGCATGTGATGTTTATCTTATTATGCTTCTTATTTTGCTTAGAACGACGGTAGCATTATAAGATGATCCCTTACTAAATTTCAAGGTATAAGTGTTCTCCTTGAGTATGCACCGTTGCGAAAGTTCGTCGTGCCGAGACACCACGTGATGATCGGGTGTGATAAGCTCTACGTTCAAATACAACGGGTGTAAGCCAGTTTTTGCACACGCAGAATACTCGGGTTAAACTTGACGAGCCTGGCATATGCAGATATGGCCTCGGAACACTGGAGACCGAAAGGTCGAGCGTGAATCATATAGTAGATATGATCAACATAAGATGTTCACCATTGAAACTACTCCATCTCACGTGATGATCGGACATGGTTTAGTTGATTTGGATCACGTGATCATTTAGATGACCGGAGGGATGTCTATCTAAGTGGGAGTTCTTTAAATTAATATGATTAAATTGAAATTTAATTTATCATGAACTTAGTCCTGATAGTTTTTGCATATCTATGTTGTTGTAGATCAATGGCACGTGCTACCGTTCCTTTGAATTTTAATGCATTCCTAGAGAAAGCTAAGTTGAAAGATGATGGTAGCAATTACACGGACTGGGTCCGTAACTTGAGGATTATCCTCATTGCTGCACATAAGAATTATGTCCTTGAAGCACCGCTAGGTGACAAGCCCCCTCCCGCTAATGTAGACGCTTTGAACGTCTGGCAGTCGCGGTCTGATGACTACACGATAGTTCAGTGTGCCATGCTTTACGGCTTAGAACCGGGACTTCAACGACGTTTTGAACGTCATGGACCATATGAGATGTTTCAGGAGTTGAAGTTAATATTTCAAGCAAATGCCCGAATTGAGAAATATGAGATTTCCAATAAGTTCTACAGCTGCAAGATGGAGGAGAATAGTTCTATCAGTGAACACTTGCTCAGAATGTCTGGGTACTACAATCATATGACTCAACTTGGTTGCAAAGTTGACGAGGATAGTGTTATTGATAGAGTTCTTCAATCACTGCCACCAAGCTATAAAGGCTTTGTGATGAACTATAATATGCAAGGGATGCAAAAGACAATTCCCGAGCTCTTCGCTATGCTCAAGGCTGCGGAGGTAGAAATCAAGAAGGAGCATCAAGTGTTGATGGTTAACAAGACCACTAGTTTCAAGAAAAAGGGCAAGGGAAAGAAGGGTAACTTCAAGAAGAATAGCAAGACAGTTGCTACTCCCACGAAGAAACCCAAGTCTGGAGCCAAGCCTGAAACTGAGTGCTTCTACTGCAAGGGGACTGGACACTGGAAGCGGAACTGCCCCAAGTATTTGGCGGATAAGAAGGATGGCAAGGTGAACAAAGGTATATGTGATATACATGTTATTGATGTGCACCTTACTAATGCTCGTAGTAGTACCTGGGTATTTGATACCGGTTCGGTTGCTAATATTTGTAACTTGAAACAGGGACTACAGATTAAACGAAGATTGGCTAAGGACGAGGTAACGATGCGCGTGGGAAACGGTTCCAAAGTCGATGTGATCGCCGTCGGCACGCTACCTCTACATCTACCTTCGGGATTAGTTTTAGACCTAAATAATTGTTATTTGGTGCCAGCGTTGAGCATGAACATTATATCTGGATCTTGTTTGTTGCGACACGGTTATTCATTTAAATCAGCGAATAATGGTTGTTCTATTTTTATGAATAATATCTTTTATGGTCATGCACCCTTGAAGAGTGGTCTATTCTTATTGGATCTCGATTGTAGTGATACACATATTCATAATATTGAAACCAAAAGATGCAAGGTTAATAATGATAGTGCAACTTATTTGTGGCACTGCCGTTTAGGTCATATTGGTGTAAAACGCATGAAGAAACTCCATAGTGATGGACTTTTGAAATCACTTGATTATGAATCACTTGGTGCTTGTGAACCATGCCTCATGGGCAAGATGACTAAAACTCCGTTCTCCGGAACTATGGAGCGAGCAACAGATTTGTTGGAAATCATACATACTAATGTATGTGGACCAATGAGTGTTGAAGCTCGCGGTGGGTATCGTTATTTTCTGACCTTCACTGATGATTTGAGCAGATATGGGTATATCTACTAAATGAAGCACAAGTCTGAAACATTTGAAAAGTTCAAAGAATTTCAGAGTGAAGTAGAGAATCATCGTAACAAGAAAATAAAATTTCTACAATCTGATCGTGGAGGAGAATATTTGAGTTACGAGTTTGGTCTTCATTTGAAACAATGTGGAATAGTTTCACAACTCACGCCACCCGGAACACCACAGCGTAATGGTGTGTCCGAACATCGTAACCGTACTTTATTGGATATGGTACGATCTATGATGTCTCTTACCGATTTACCACTATCGTTTTGGGGTTATGCTTTAGAGACAGCTGCATTCACGTTAAATAGGGCACCATCTAAATCCGTTGATACGACACCTTATGAACTATGGTTTGGCAAGAAACCAAAGTTGTCGTTTCTTAAAGTTTGGGGCTGCGATGCTTATGTGAAAAAGCTTCAACCTAATAAGCTCGAACCCAAGTCGGAGAAATGTGTCTTCATAGGATACCCAAAAGAGACTGTTGGGTACACCTTCTATCACAGATCCGAAGGCAAGATATTCGTTGCTAAGAATGGATCCTTTCTAGAGAAGGAGTTTCTCTCGAAAGAAGTGAGTGGGAGGAAAGTAGAACTTGATGAGGTAATTGTACCTTCTCCCGAATTGGAAAGTAGTACATCACAGAAAATTGTTCCAGTGATTCCTACACCAATCAGTGAGGAAGTTAATGATGATGATCATGAAACTTTGGATCAAGTTTCTGCTGAACGTCGTAGATCAACCAGAGTACGTTCCGCACCAGAGTGGTACGGCAACCCAGTTCTGGAAATCATGTTACTAGACCATGATGAACCTACGAACTATGAGGAAGCGATGATGAGCCCAGATTCCGCAAAATGGCTTGAGGCCATGAAATCTGAGATGGGATCCATGTATGAGAACAAAGTGTGGACTTTGGTTGACTTGCCCGATGATCGGCAGGCCATCGAAAATAAATGGATCTTCAAGAGGAAGACCGACGCAGATGGTAATGTTACTGTTTACAAAGCTCGACTTGTTGCGAAAGGGTTTCGACAAGTTCAAGGAGTTGACTACGATGAGACTTTCTCACCTGTAGCGATGCTTAAGTCTGTCCGAATCATGTTAGCAATTACCGCATTTTATGATTATGAAATCTGGCAAATGGATGTCAAAACTGCATTCCTGAATGGATATCTCAAAGAAGAGTTGTATATGATGCAACCAGAAGGTTTTGTCGATCCAAAAGGTGCTAACAAAGTATGCAAGCTCCAGCGATCCATCTATGGACTGGTGCAAGCATCTCGGAGTTGGAATATACGCTTTGATGAGGTGATCAAAGCATATGGTTTTATACAGACTTTTGGAGAAGCATGTATTTACAAGAAAGTGAGTGGGAGCTCTGTAGCATTTCTAATATTACATGTGGATGACATATTGTTGATTGGAAATGATATAGAATTTCTGGATAGCATAAAAGGATACTTGAATAAGAGTTTTTCTATGAAAGACCTCGGTGAAGCTGCTTATATATTAGGCATCAAGATCTATAGAGATAGATCAAGACGCTTAATTGGACTTCCACAAAGCACATACCTTGATAAGATTTTGAAGAAGTTCAAAATGGATCAGTCAAAGAAAGGGTTATTGCCTGTATTACAAGGTATGAAGTTGAGTAAGACTCAATGCCCGACCACTGCAGAAGATAGAGAGAAAATGAAAGTCATTCCCTATGCCTCAGCCATAGGATCTATCATGTATGCAATGCTGTGTACCAGACCTGATGTGTGCCTTGCTATAAGTCTAGCAGGGAGGTACCAAAGTAATCCAGGAGTGGATCACTGGACAGCGGTCAAGAACATCCTAAAGTATCTGAAAAGGACAAAGGATATGTTTCTCGTGTATGGAGGTGACAAAGAACTCGTCGTAAACGGTTACGTCGATTCTAGCTTTGACACTGATCCGGATGACTCTAAGTCACAAACCGGATATGTATTTTTATTGAACGGTGGAGCTGTCAGTTGGTGCAGTTCCAAGCAGAGCGTCGTGGCGGGATCTACATGTGAAGCGGAATACATAGCTGCTTCGGAAGCAGCAAATGAAGGAGTCTGAATGAAGGAGTTCATATCCGATCTAGGTGTAATACCTAGTGCATCGGGTCCAATGAAAATCTTTTGTGACAACACTGGAGCAATAGCCTTGGCGAAGGAATCCAGGTTTCACAAGAGAACAAAGCACATCAAAAGACGCTTCAATTCCATCTGCGATCTAGTCAAGGAGGGAGACATAGAGATTTGCAAAATACATACGGATCTAAATGTTGCAGACCCGTTGACTAAGCCTCTTCCACAGGCAAAACATGATCAGCACCAGGACTCCATGGGTGTGAGGATCATCACTTTGTAATCTAGATTACTGACTCTAGTTCAAGTGGGAGACTGAAGGAAATATGCCCTAGAGGCAATAATAAAGATGTTATTTGTATTTCCTTATATCATGATAAATGTCTTTTATTCATGCTAGAATTGTATTAACCAGAAACTTAGTACATGTGTGGATACATAGACAAAACAGTATGTCCCTAGTATGCCTCTACTAGACTAGCTCATTGATCAAAGATGGTTATGTTTCCTAGCCATAGACATGAGTTGCCATTTGGTCAACGAGATCACATCATTAGGAGAATGATGTGATGGACAAGACCCATCCGTTAGCATAGCACCATGATCGTTTAGTTTTACTGCTATTGCTTTCTTCATGACTTATACATGTTCCTATGACTATGAGATTATGCAACTCCCGAATACCGTAGGAACACCTTGTGTGCTATCAAACGTCACAACGTAACTGGGTGATCATAAAGATGCTCTACAGGTGTCTTCGAAAGTATCTGTGGTGTTGGCATAGATCAAGATTAGGATTTGTCACTCCGAGTGTCGGAGAGGTATATCTGGGCCCTCTCGGTAACACACATCACAATAAGCCTTGCAAGCAAAAGACTAATGAGTTAGTCACGAGATGATGTGTTACGGAACGAGTAAAGAGACTTGCCGGTAACGAGATTGAACTAGGTATGGAGATACCGACGATCGAATCTCGGGCAAGTAACATACCGATGACAAAAGGAACAACGTATGTTGTTATGCGGTTTTGACCGATAAAAGATCTTCGTAGAATATGTAGGAGCCAATATGAACATCCAGGTTCCGATATTGGTTATTGACCGGAGATGAGTCTCGGTCATGTCTACATAGTTCTCGAACCCGTAGGGTCCGCACGCTTAACGTTTGATGACGATCGGTATTATGAGTTTATGAGTTTTGATGTACCGAAGGTAGTTCGGAGTCCCGTATGAGATCACGAACATGACGAGGAGTCTCGGAATGTCCGAGACATAAAGATTGATATATTGGACGACTATATTCGGACACCGGAAGTGTTCCGGAAAAGTTTCGGATTTAACGGGATTGCCGGAGGGGGTTACCGGAACCCCCTACGAGGGGGGATGGTCCATAGTGGGCCTTAAGGAAAGGAGAGAGGCAGCCCATAGAGGCTGGCCGGCGCCCCACCTAGGGATCCTAGTTGGACTAGGATTGGGGGGGCGCCACCTCTCCCTCTTTTCCTTTCCCTCTCTTCCTTCTTTGGTAGTTCCTACTAGGAATAGGATTGCAATCCTATTCCTAGTAGGATTGCACCCTAGCCGCACCATAGGAGGGCCGGCCGGCCTCCCCCTTGCTCCTTTATATACGGGGGCAGGGGGGCACCCAAAGACACACAAGTTGAATTGTTCCAGCCGTGTGCGGTGCCCCGCTCCACAGAAACACACCTCGGTCATACCGTCGCGGAGCTTAGGAGAAGCCCTGCGCCGGTAGACACATCATATCCGTGACCACGCCGTCGTGCTGACGAAACTCTCTCGTGAAGCTCAACTGGATCAAGAGCTCGTGGGACATCATCAAGCTGAACGTGTGCTGAACGCGGAGGTGCCGTACGTTCGGTGCTTGATCGGTTGAATCGCGAAGAAGTTCGACTACATCAACCGCGTCACTTGACGCTTCCGCTTCCGGTCTACGAGGGTACGTAGACACACTCTTCCCTCTCGTTGCTATGCATCTGGTAGATAGATCTTGCGTGATCGTAGGAAAATTTTAAAATACTACGTTCCCCAACAATAATAGCATGGAACAATAAAAAATTATAGATACGTTGGAGACGTATCAGGACACTCTTGGCCCATCTGACACGGAATATCGGGACCTTCTCTCCAGCGTAGCTCAGCTCCCAGATCTCCTCGATCCTTTCATAGTATCTGTCCTTGTCGTTACCAGTGTAGGATTCCATCGTTACCCTGGAGTTCTGATAATCGCTCTTCATGTCCTTTTCCTCGGTGTAGAATGTGTAGCCGTTGATATCGTATGCCTCATAGGTCATCAGGTTGTGCGGCGCTCTGTGACAAGGCGAATATGAGTTTTCTTCCGCGGAAGAATCCTCATGTAAAGGGTACGACAGAAGCTTCTCCTTGAACCAATGCGTGAAACATGAGTTGTGCTCTGTGATTATATCTCCGTCCGTCCTCTGTTGGCCTCGGTCATTGTACGTCTTCTCAATAAAGGTTTTGTGCTCTACCACCCAAGGATTGACCACGTCTATGTGTTGTAGCGCGACTAGGTTTTCTCTTTCAAAGTCGGTGAGTCGACCCTTGAAGTCGACATGCATTTCGCGGCGACCCTCGTGGTACCCCCATCGAGAGAGCCTGCCGAGGTGACTGTTGACGGGCAGACCAACGGGGTTCTCGATGCCTAGATAATTCGTGCAATAGGAGATGCACTCCTCGGCCAGAAAGCCCTTGGCTATGCTTCCATCTGGACGTGCCCTGTTGCGAACGTATCCTTTGATGACACCATTCATCCTTATGAACGGCATCATGCTGTGCAGGAACGTTGGCCCGAGTTGGATGATATCCTCCATGATATGGACCAGCAGATGCACCATAACGTCGAAGAATGCAGGCGGGAAGTACATCTCAAGCTCGCATAGTATCACCATGATCTCTTCATGTAGCCTTCTGAGTTGCCTCACGTCAACCGACTTTCGAGAGATGACGTCGAAAAAGTTGCATAGGCCAAATAGAGTTTCACGGACGTGCGCGTCCATGATCCCACGGATTGCAACTGGAAGTATCTGCGTCATTAGCACATAACAGTCGTGAGACTTCATCCCGTTGAACTTCTACTTCGCTGAGTCTAGGTATCTGCTTATCTTCCCCGCGTAATCGTAAGGAAGTTTTACTCCTAAGAGGCAGGTGAAAAACTGCTCGATCTCCTTTTGACTTAGAGTGAAGCACATGGGAGGGCAGTCATATTTGCCTTTGCGAGGACTTTCCGTGTCCTTCGCCTCATCATCATCATCATTAGGGCGTTTTGCGTGAAGCTCCTCCCTAATGCCCATTGATTGCAAATCTGCCCTTGCTTTCGGCCCATCTTTGGTCCTCTCTGGCATGTTGAGCAGGGTACCAAGCAGACTCTCGCACACGTTCTTCGTGATATGCATGACATCAAGGCTGTGAGGCACACGGAGGATCTTCCGGTACTTCAAGTCCCAGAAAACAGACCTCGTTTTCCATACCTTCAGCAGCGGCTCTGGCGCCTTTCGCTTCTATCCCGGTGGTGGGCACTCTTACAAAATTTTCAATAGCTCGTCCATTTCCTCGCCGCTCCTCGTACGTGGGGGTCTTCGGGGTTCGGTTTCGCCATCAAACAGATCCTTGCATTTTCTCCATGCGTCATCGTCGCGAAGCCACCTTTGATGTCTCATGAACACGGTTTTCAAAGACCTGGGATCTCTATCTCGCTGGCGATACGTTGTGTCATCCATGCACCTGACGCATGCACAAAATCCGTGGACCACCTGCCCCGCGACATATCCGTAACCGAGATAGTCATGCACCATAGTGAGCAGTGCGGCTCTCATAGGGAAATATTCTTTCGTTGCGGCGTCCCACGTATTGGCTCGCGTTTTCCATAGCGTGTCTAGCTCCTCTTTCAGCAGCCCCAGATACATAGATATGTCGTTCCCTGGTTGTTTCGGCCCTTCAATTAGCATACTCATGTGAATGTACTTCCTCTTAATGCACATCCAGGGGGGATCTTGTACATCCACACAAACACAAGCCAGGTGCTATGTGTGCTTCTCTGGCTACCAAACGAATTGACTCCATCGGTGCTCGCGCCCAGCACGATGTTCCTTGGATCCTCCTCAAATTCTGGGTGTTCAGAGTTCAACGCTTGCCACTGGCTCGCATCCTTAGGGTGACTCAGCATCTTGTCTTTTTATTTATCTCCGGATCATTTCCGTCATCTTCTCGCTTCTTATTCTCCCTATCCATGTGCCAACGCAGGAGCTTTGCTTGCTTAAGGTCCGCGAAATACCGCTGCAGACGAGGAGTGATTGGAAAGTACCACACTGCTTTTCGAGGAGCTTTCTTCCTCTTCTTGTATCGAGTGACGCCGCACACCGGACATATGGTGGACTCCGCGTGCTCGTCTCGATAAATGATGCAATCGTTCATGCACACATGGTACTTCACGTGCGGTAAATCCAGAGGACACACAATTTTCATCGCCTCCTCGGAACTGGTCGGGCACTTGTTCCCCTTGGGAAGACGTTCGCACCAGAATGACATGTTCTCGTCGAAGCATGCGTCGGTCATTTTGTGTTTTACCTTCATCTTCAGAGCCATGAGCGCTACTTTCAGGCGGGTATCCTCGGGATTGCATCCTTCATACAATGGAGTAACCGCGTCTATCTCTAGTTGATCCAGCTTGGATTTATCTCGGGCGGCAGCTCTTGCGTTACCCGTCTGCTTGAGAAGTAGCTCTTGAATATGAGGGTCCTGCAGCCAGCACATCGATGGTCCATCGTCGTCTGCTCCGACATCTTCATCTTCATGATCATGCCCTTCATCTTGATCTTCCTCATCATCATGTCCGGCATCTTCTACATGATGACTGTGTCCTGCATCTACTTCGTGATCATGTCCTGGAGATTCTTCGTCTTCTCGCCCGCCCTCGCCGCTATTGTCTTGCTGCCCTTCCTTATTTCTTGCCCGGCCCCCAAGGACGACTTCATAATCATCTTCATCACCTTGCCACCAATAGCCATCCATGAAACCACGCACGAGCAGGTGGTCCCGCACCTGGCTGGAATCCGGGTCCATAAGGCTCTTCAGCTTGCAACATTGACAAGGACATCTTATCTCCGTCTCGTTCTTTCGAAGCATCTCGGCCTTCGCGGAGCTCAAAAACCTATTCACGAAGTCTTCGGTCATCGTGCGGACCTTGGTCGCCTGCGGGGTAGAGCAAAACAATATTTTAGAACAAAAAACAATTGGCATGACTTTGCCTAAAAATAGGACCAAAAAGAATGCGTAGTGCCAAATTCTCGCCGAAATGGAACTGAATCAACATTCCGGCAAAATATTGGCAACTATCGCATTTCAAATACTGGTACCTGCAAACACAAACATATGCAACACCACAAACATTTGTAGATCTAGGCCATAAAAAGTGTCTGCGTTGGAGGGAGAAAAAAGTAGATCTACAACATAAAGAAAGCTTTCCCCTTACTTACCTATCAAAAAAGGAAATTTAACCATTTAATTTGGGTGAATCTATGGTGCAAATGAGGTGAGGAGGAGGAGGCAACCGAGACCAAGCTAGAGGGTGTGGAGAGAATGAAGTGGGGAAAGTGAGTGTGTGGTAGCTAGGCTGGCTGTCAAAAATATCTGCTCTCAGGTTACCAATGGCGCACCCCCTAAGCATGCGCCATTGGTAACCAGGGTTACTAATGGCGCACCTGGTGTGCGGTGCGCCATTACTAGTTTTAAAAAAAAATCGAAAAAAATGTTAGTAGTGCCGCACCGTGGGTGCGGTGCGTCATTACTAGTTAAACTAGTAATGGCGCACTGTACCCTGGTGCGCCATTGCTAGGGCTGGAATTCGAGCCGAGTCGAGCCAGCTCGGCTCGACTCGCTGGAGCTCGTTTCGTTAACAAGCTAACTCGACTCGACTCATTACTATAACAAGCTCAAACCCAAGATTGGCTCGACTCGTATAACTCGCGAGCTGGCTTGTTTAGCTTGTTAAGATCGTTAAATATATGAACATAAAACCCTCAAATATGATAAAAATGATTGTGTATCTATTAAACATATACATCACTAAACAATTGTAATTTCCTTGTAACGCATGAGTCTCCTAGGCGGTTGTGCCTTCAATGGCTGGGCCATGTGTTGTGCGCTTGGGACGTTGGGTCCTGAGTGGCTGACCTTTTTTTAAGATTAGGAGTGGTTGATCTTTTGTATCGATCCTAACGAGTTACACGAGTACTCGTGAGATTGGCTCGTTTAACTTGGTCTATAAACGATCTTAAACTAAAACTCGGCTCGACTCATTATTCTTCGAGTTCGAGTCGATTCGAGCCGAGTCACGAGCTACTCGTTTAGCTCGTGAGCTTCGAGCTTTTTTTCCAGCCCTAGCCATTGCTATGTCTGGGAAGGGGTGTGGGGCCAGGACAAACACTACACCACGACACTACAATGACGACATGCAACTGTTGATAAAAGTGTTCATCACCGACATCTTTTTCGTCCCAAACTATACCGATGCATAGATTCTCGATGATATGTAGGTTCATGACACATTATCTATCGCCAAAGCATCATCAGACCACCGATGTATTTTCTGCCGGTAGGCACAAGCTTCACTAATAGGTTGTTTGTCACGGATTCATTACGACTGAGAAAGTGTCGGGATTGTTTAGGTTGGGTCCACCCGAGAGCAGTGGACAGGCCACGCAAAACGCCAATTACCAAATAATAAAGTCGTTCCCCAATCTCACCCCCTCTATCCCGCTGCCCACAACGCAACACACCCCCGTAAACCTAACCCTCTCGCGCGCCGCCGCCTCCAACCTACGCGCTGCCACTGCCGCCACGACCCCGCCCGCTGCTCCCCTCGTGCTCCTCATCGGACCCCGGGCATCCTTTCCCTCAGCCCGCAGCAGCAGGAATGCCACCCGCGACAGAGGAGCATCGTCCACCCACAACCCACTCTTGAGGAGCAGAAGCACCATCTGCTACTGAGGAGCCGCCTGCCGTTCTCCGTCCTCCAATGGAGAAATCTGTACCGGCTGAGCCTCGTTGCGCTGCGCCACCTGCAGACCTCGACAAGTAAGCTACAAATCTTCCCGCTGCCTGCTCCCCTTGTTATCTCCCATCTCCATTGTTGGCCACGAGGTCAAATTAGGGTTTATAAATTAGATAGCACATGAGCTTAATCGAAGGGGAAAATGAACATTTGACCACCAGTTATTATAAGGATTCAATCTTCGGTGGTTGGAGGCAAGATCCACTCTTGCTCGCCATGACATTCGATGGGAGCAGGTTTCTGTATGAAGGGAGGAGAGAGATGGATAACGCAGGGAAGAAGTAGCATGGTTTACTAGCTTGTACTGACATTGGAAGTATGACCTTTCCAGGTTTAAGGGCATGGCATGTTGGCACCAGTCACAACTGCTGGATGACAGAGCAATGATGTGCACCCGCTGGTTAATGAGAGATCTGAGGTGCAACTCTCTAATTATAGCATTATATATGTTTACTTGTCTTGCAATCTAGCATTCAATTTTGGAAATGGAAGCTAAGATGTTCATTACTGTATGCTAGGTTGTGAACTATGTACCTATGTTTGCCTTATACAATGTTAAACTACATATGCATGGTTCTTATGTTTATGGCATCAATGGGAATAAGTATCTAAATTCTCTAGCAGTACTATGGTGTACAACTGTAGGTATGTACAGGTACAATCTTTGGAATTTTTATTTTTGTGATCATGTACCACATAATTCTCCATTCTTTCGAACAATACCCTGCATCACCATTTTATTTGTGCGTTTAAGAGTAATGTATAAAGTCTAATTTCATTCCTCTTCCATGAACGATTCATGATTTCTATAGGTGGTAGTTAGCCTCAATTAGTCAAAGTTGTAGCTGAACAATTCAACAAGTTGCTAAGGAGCTGCCTCCTTTCTACCAAGGACAATCAGCGCAGCCCGCTGCCAAGGACTGCCATCCGCTAACGAGGATTAGCACTGCCACTCGCGTCCGAGGAGCACCATCCGGCCCGCTGCTCAGGAGTACCACCTGTTGTCGAGGAGCAGCATTATCGTCGGCTACCAATGAGAATCTTCCGCCGCCGAGGAGCAGCAGCTATATCCGCCGTCGAGGACAGCCACGCCATGCTGTCATCCACTTCTCAGGAGCACCATCCACCCCACTAAGGAGCAACAACCATGACATCCCACACAATAGACAATCACGTCATTTGCATCTGAGGAGCACCGTCCGCCCCGCTGAGGAGCAGCAACACTGTCTGCCTGGGGCAGCCGCGACGTCCGCTGCTAAGGAGCCACTCGTTGTGCTTCTGCCACCGGCATCTTCTGTCCCGGTTGCCCCCCTTTACATGCCCTGCCTCTTGGACCACAAAGGTAATATGCAAATATTCTCTTATCTATCTTCCCATATGTTACTATCGGTAGTTCACATTGTTTGAATGGTTACTGCTACTTTTTTTCATTTCGATTTTAATGAGTCAGATCTCTTCTTCTACTTATGATTTCCCATAGGAGTCAGATTAGATGATGAGATCTGGTATTTGAAAAAATAGGGTTATAGATCTGCAACTCATCAGGATGACCAGCTGTTCACATTGGGTGGTACCAGCCACTTCTATTTTTTTCGTCGTTTCGATTGTGTTCTATCAGTCGACCACGCTCATTTCCATATGTTTGGATTCTAATTTTTCTTGTGGCTGATTGTGCCATGTATGAGTTGGCATGCTTTTATTTCTCTTAAATTTGTTTCTTGTGGTTACTGTTTGTGCAATATGAGTTGGATTTATGTATTCATGGATGAGTTTTTGTGCAGATAAGCTACAGCCTACAAGTAGTTTTCCTTTTGTCAAAATTTTGCAAGCATGTATGATATTTTATCAGTTTTTTATGCAGAAGGAGTGGTATGCATAATTTTCTTGCCAAGGTCACCATGATTTGTTGATACGCAAGTATCTTCTCTTAGAGATGGGCTCTCACTAATGCACACATCAATGTGCATGCCCCACAAGAAAGGTGCATCATTGTAACTGTTTAAGCAGAATACTCTGATACAAAGCTCGCTAGCCCATGTAACGATCTCCGCACAAGAAATTATTTAACACAATATTTTTAGAAGATATTACTCGTGTAATTTGCTATTGGCACTTACAGTGCATTTGGTTTTACAGTGGGTCATACTCGAACTTAAACAACAAAATTTCTCCTTTTACAGCTTGTTCAATAATTTGATGAATTAGTCAAAATGTCATTCCTACTTTGTGTACTGGGCACATCTAGTTTTAGTTTGTGCATGCTAACAAATCCATGTGCACTCTATAATACTAGAGGAGTTAGCTCCTGTCATCTTTGCAACTTTATCTGTGTGCACCCTAGAATACTAGAACTTTACCAAAGTTCTCCTACAATATTATGCAAGCCCAACCTTCTTTTCTCCTTTTTATATAACGACCGAGGACATGCTCTAGCTGAGCCATGCTTTCTTTGAACATAGCCATTAAATTTCCAAATCAGAGAAAATGTAAAATTGGTTTGCAAAGGGCATACGTTTAGTAATGCTGCCAAATAAAACTTGAGAGAAATTAAAATGGCTTCATAGTGCATATATATCCGGTCTGTTCTCCTAACTATATGGTAAGAAACTGTAGCTCTCCATTTTCTTTGTGCCAAATCTTGAATGGTCGTTTTTAGTATTTGTTGCAACCATATCGTTCCTGTAGTTATATAGTTAACTGATTTCAGCAGAAAACAAAATGCCTTCCTGCTACTAACTACTCCCTCCGTAAACTAATATAAGAGTGTTTAGATAACTATTTTAGTGATCTAAACGATCTTATATTAATTTACATAGGGAGTATATGCGAAAGATGGTCTTTGCAATGGCTTTGTTTTCACCAAGTGCACTTCTTGCTACTCACTGGTACATGTATGTTTACAAGTGCATATCTTATTGTTTGCTGATAGAGAAAGTTTCAAATGCAATTTCTCAACTTACAATAAGAACCTGAATTTTGGTTGATGTTCTTATAAGGATGGATATCTTTCGCAGCCAAAATGTTTGCATTCCATTTTCAATTTTTAGATCTTTGGAATGAAGGGAAGCTCAGAAGTTTGAACAAATTCTCATTTCTAAGATTTCTCAAACATATGAATTCTTTTGCAGGGACATATGGCAGAAAATAGGAAGCCCATAAGTTAATCTAAGATGTTCCGGTGATCGCTTTTGTTCATGACATGGTCGACACATTTTGTTCATATGGAAGTTGTTGCTGACTTGGTGATCCAAGATTTGTCTCTTCCATAATATTTTTTTAGTAGTCAAGTGAATGAAGAATTGTTCTCTTAGGACCTTGGCAATCATATTTTCCAACAATACACGTCTTGTAGTTTGACCTATGTATTTTCTCAATGCTTGTATCTAACTTGAGTGACGAAAACTAATGAATCTTCTATATGTGTTGGATAAATGTATCGATCGATGGTATCTTGTGATGAATACACTAGTGCAATTGTTTGTATATATATTGCATACTAAATATGAATTGAATATCAGGAATGAAATTTCATTCAAACTATGGTGCATCTACGTTTGTGCTGAAACGTAGAACCCTATCAGTAAATGTGTCATCATAAGTATTGACCATCACACTTTCTGTCGACATAGCGCACTACAGACAAATAGTCAGCGTATCAACCAACGTCACACTGTCAGATGATCTGTCGGCGTAGCATAGTCTGTCGGTGTAGAAATGTCTGTCGCCATAGATCTCACCAACGCTGTCATAATGTCTGTCGGCATATATTTATCTGTCAGTAAAGACCTTTCCCGGCAGGACTATAGGCGGCAACTCCTTTCTGCCGGCAAAGGTTTTTGCCAACACTAAATGTGTCGCCTTAGGTGACCTATGCCGACAGATTATTCGACACTGCTTTGAGTGTTGTGGTGTAGTGAAAACTAGTAATGGCGCACCACACGCCAGGTGCGCCATTAGTAATATGGCCATTAATGGAGCACCTATATCTGGTGCGTCACTGCTATATAGCAGTGGCGCACCACATACATGGTGCGCCATTAATGTCCATTTTAGCTATAGCGTTTTTTCTAGTAGTGTTCGCATCATTCTCATGTATGGGCGCATGAAGATAGTTAGCCAAGCGAGTTGCATAAATTCCACCAAACAAATCGCCATTTAAACCGTTAAGATGTAACCTACGTGCAACAATGGCCCCCAAATTATATTGTCTATCACCTAATACAGCACTTTTGAGGACACTAAGATCTGGTACACACATGTGGCAAGCCTCATCTTTACCGTTAATGTATCTACCAATGAAGAGAGCAATATAATGTATAGCAGGGAAATGAATGCTCACTTTATAGCAAGCTGAATGAGGGCGCCGCGCTGGACATAGCTCGGGGGCTGTGGAAGGCCGGTCTCCCTTTGAAAATTAAAATCTTCATGTGGCAGATGTTTCAAAACCGTCTCCTGACGACGGATAACATGGCGATTCGAAATGGCCCCTCGGACGGAGCATGTGTGATGTGTAGTAGCATAGAGGAAGCTAACCACGCTTTCTTTCACTGTCACCTTGCAAAATTTGCATGGAGCGCAGTGAGAGCTGCTTTCCAATAAAAGTGGAACCCAACGTCGGGTGCTGGGCTTCTGCATATCTTACGTTCGCAAAAAGGGTCTAGTGCTAGGATCACATGGCGTTGCGTAGGGGCATTGTTATGGGCTATATGGACCACTCGCAATAAGATGACCATTGAGAAGAAGTTCCCTTCTCATCCTGCTGACATCTTGTTCAAATGCCACTTATTCTTGCAGAGTTGGATGCCTTTGGGGAAACCACGTGATGAGGAGCGCATGAACGAGACGATGGCAAAGATTCACAGTATCCAGACGGAAGCTCGCCAAGTAGCAACATAAGAACGATCTTGCTGCCTTTTGCTCGCATTTATTTTGTCTCTTCGTTTGCTAGCCTGCGTGCTGATGAGTTGCCAGCCTGCGTGCTGAGGATGTTGGTCCCTGAACTTATTGATGTCGACCTTGTCATTGGCCTATGTGACCGTTTGTAGACTTTAACTCTGTGGTTATGCCGTGAGGCTTTATTAATTTAAAGCCGGACGCCTTTGGCGTCTTCGTTCCAAAAAAAGGGAAATGAATGCTCCCTATGGTAGCTTGGGTGACTTCTCTAGATTCCCCCACAGTGATACTAGCTAGAAAGTCCTTATACTCAGATTTGTGAGGTTCACCAACATTACCCCACTGCGGGAGTTTACAAGCATCATTAAAATCTTCTAAGTCCATAGTATACGATTTATCATAGAGATCAAATAAGACAGTGGGAGAGTTACATGAAGATGTGAATTTAAACCTTCTCACAAAGGAATCAGTTAGGTACTGGTATTGAGGGCACTTATCTGACTCGAAGTCCTCAATATCTGCATTATGCACATATGTGTAAAATTCTTCCTTGATACCTACCCGTATCATAAACTCCTCTGACGGCCATTCATAGGGCAGCACTTGAGCTTCCCTTGGTAGTTCATCGTCCGGATCGCGTATCGCGAGCCTTGGTCCTTTCTTCCTTGAGGAACCACCTTGGTAGATTTTCCTATGCATTTTTTCTGGAACATTTCTGAAATTTTTAGTGACTCAAAATAAAATTGAACCAAACTCAACACGATTGATAGCAACTACTCCCACAAGTGCCTAGAGACTATATCATGCATTCGAACTACTTGGGACCACATAAATTTGACATGCAAGCTCAAGAACAGGGTCACCTAAGCAGCAAAGATTTGTAATAAATAAAGCACTAGAACAAAAACTAATTGGACCATTGGAGGAGTCACATACCGAAGAACAATCTCCCCAAACAGTTTTGTGAATGGAGCTTTGAGCAAGGAGATCGAAAATGGCAGCAAGATGAGCTAGAACTCGTGCTTGAGCTGGTTGGTGATTTTTTTTGGGAGGAAGAAGGAGTGTGTGGGTGCTGGAGTAAGTGGAGGGGGGCCACGTGGGGCCCACGAGGCAGGGGGCGCGCCCAGGGGGGTGGGTGCGCCCTGCACCCTCGTGGCCAGGTGCTGGCTCCCCATGCTCTGTTCTCAGTGCCAAATATACTTAAATATTGTGGGGGAAAATCATATTTCATTTTCGAGACATTTGAAGAACTTTTATTATTGAAGTATTTTTTTATTGCAAGGATAACTCTGAAAACAGACAGAAAATACTATTCTTGCTTTATTTAATCTAATTAACAGAAAGTGAAAGGAGGATACAGAAAGTTGCGCTTTCTAAATTCAACCATCTCATGCTCATCAAAAGGAATCCATTAACAAGATTGATCAGGTCTTGTTAATAAACTCTTTCCGAATAACATGAAACCGGAGAATTTTCGAATAACACTAGGTTACCTCAACGGCGAAATGTATATCCCCAATAATAAGAATGTCATATTTCTTTTTGACAGTAGGGAGGGGAAATTCAAAACCTCCAATAGTAATCGTTGAAATTGTTCCAATAGAGTTGATACTGTGGACCTGAGGTTGTTTCCTCGGGAAGTGTACCATATGCTAATTACCATTGACATGAAAAGTGACATTGCCTTTGTTGCAATCAATAATAGCCCCTGCAGTATTCAAAATGGGTCTACCAAGGATAATAGATATACTATCGTCCTCGGGAATATCAAGGATAACAAAGTGCGTTAGAATAGTAACATTTGCAACCACAACAGGAACATCCTCACAAATACCGACAGGTATAGCAGTTGATTTATTGGCCATTTGCAAAGATATTTCAGTAGGTGTCAACTTATTCAAATCAAGTCTACGATATAAAGGGAGATGCATAACACTAACACTGGCTCCAAGATCACATAAAGCAGTTTTAACATATTTCCTTTTAATGGAGCATGGTATAGTGGGTACTCCTGGATCTCCTAGTTTCTTAGGTATTCCACCTTTAAAAGTATAATTGGCAAGCATGATGGAAATTTCAACTTCAGGTATTTTTGTTTTATTTGTGATTCTGTCTTTCACATACTTAGCATACGGATTTTTTTAGCATATCAGTCAAACGCATACGCCAAAAGATAGGTCTAATCATTTCAGCAAAGCGCTCAAAATCCTCATCATCCTTTTTCTTGGATGGTTTCGGAGGAAAAGGCATGGGTTTCTGAACCCATGGTCCTCTTTCCTTACCATGCTTCCTAGCAACAAAGTCTCTCTTATCATAACATTGATTCTTTGATTGTGGGTTATCAAGATCAACAACAGGTTCAATCTCTACATCATTGTCATTGCTAGGTTGAGCATCATCATGAACATCATCATTAACATTATCACTAGGTTCATGTTCATTACCAGATTGTGTTTCAGCATCAGAGGTAGAGATATCATTGGGATTCTCACGTGTGTCAGCTACAGGTTCACTAGAAGCATGCAAAGTCATATATTTTTTTCTTTTCTTCTTCTTAGAAGAACTAGGTGCATCTACATTAGCTCTCTGAGAATCTTGCTCAATTCTCTTAGGGTGGCCCTCAGGATACAAAGGTTCCTGAGTCATTCTTCCACCTATAGTCACAACTCTAATAGCATTATCATTTTTCTTACTATTTAATTCAATGAATAAATCATTTTGTGCTTTAAGTACTTGTTCTACTTGAGTGGTAACCATAGACGCATGTTTACTAATGAGTTTCAATTCACCTTTAACTCTAGACATATAATCACTCAAGCGTTCAATCATATAAGCATTACGTTGCAATTGTCTACCAACATAAGCATTGAAGTTTTCTTGTTTCACAATAAAATTGTCAAACTCATCTAAGCATTGGCTAGCAGACTTATAACGAGGAATATCACCTTCATCAAATCTATAAAGAGAATTTACCTTTACTACCTTTGTCGGGTTATCAAGACCATGTATTTCTTCAATAGGTGGTAAATTCTTTACATCTTCAGCCTTAATACCTTTTTCTTTCATAGATTTCTTTGCCTCTTGCATATCTTCAGGACTGAGAAACAGAACACCCCTTTTCTTTGGAGTTGGCTTAGGGGCTGGTTCAGGAAGTGTCCAATTGTTTTCATTGGTCAACATATTATTCAATAACAATTCAGCTTGATCAATAGTTCTTTCCCTGAAAACACAACCAACACAACTATCCAAGTGGTCTCTGGAAGCATCAGTTAGTCCATTATAAAAGATATCAAGTATTTCATTTTTCTTAAGAGGATGATCAGGTAATGCATTAAGTAACCGGAGAAGCCTCCCCCGAGCTTGTGGGAGACTCTCTTCTTCAATTTGCACAAAATTATAAATTTCCCATAAGGTAGCTTGTTTCTTATGATCGGGAAAATATTTAGCAGAGAAGTAATAAATCATATCCTGGGGACTACGCACACAACCAGGATCAAGAGAATTAAACCATGTTTTAGCATCACCCTTCAACGAGAACGGAAATAACTTAAGGATATAGTAGTAACGAGTTCTTTCCTCGTTGGTGAATAGGGTGGCTATATCATTCAACTTAGTAAGATGTGTCACAACAGTTTTGGATTCATAGCCATGGAAAGGATCAGATTCAATCGAAGTAATTAACTCAGGATCGACAGAGAAATCATAATCCTTATCAGGAACACAGATAGGTGAAGTAGCAAAACCAGGGTCATATTTCATTCTAGCATTCAAAGACTTTTCTTTCAGCTTAGCTAATAATTTCTTAAGATCATATTTATAATTGCAAGCAAGGAAGTCTCTAGCCGTTTCTTCATCCATAACATAACCCTCAGGAACAACAGGAAATTCATATCTAGGAGGAGAATCTTCATCATCACTTTCATCAATATTATCAGTTTCAATAATTTCATTCTCTCTAACCTTAGCAATTTGTTCATCAAGAAATTCACCTAGTGGCCTAGTATTATCGATCATAGCAGTAGTTTCATCATACATAGCAGAAGTAGCATCATCAAGAACATACGACATATCAGATTCAATAGCAGGAGTAGGTGTCACAAGTTTACTCATAACAGAGGGTGAATCAAGTGCAGAGCTAGATAGCAGTTCCTTACTTCCCCTCATAGTTGAGGGATAGATCTTGGTTTTTGAGTCTTTCAAGTTCTTCATAGTGATCAACAGATATAAATCCCAAGTGCCTTAAAGAATATAGCTATGCTCCCCGGCAATGGCGCCAGAAAATAGTCTTGATAACCCACAAGTGTAGGGGATCACAACAGTTTTCGAGGGTAGAGTATTCAACCCAAATTTATTGATTCGACACAAGGGGAGCCAAAGAATACTCTCAGGTATTAGCAGTTGAGTTGTCAATTGAACCACACCTGGAAGACTTAGTATCTACATCAAGGTAATTTAGTAGCAAGTAATATGGAAATAACGGTAACAGTGGCAAAAGTAGCGGTAGCAGTTTTTTGTAGTGATTGTAACAGCAGTAGCGGAAAAGTAAATAAGCAACAAGCAATATGTGAAAAGCTCGTAGGCATTGGACCAGTGATGGATAATTATGTCGGATGTGATTCCTCATGTAATAGTTATAACATAGGGTGACACATAACTAGCTCCAGTTCATCAATGTGATGTAGGCATGTATTCCGAATATAGTCATACGTGCTTATGGGAAAGAATTTGCATGACATCTTTTGTCCTACCCTCCCGTGGCAGCGGGGTCCTGTTGGAAACTAAGGGATATTAAGGCCTCCTATTAATAGAGTACCGAACCAAAGCATTAACACATAGTGAATACATGAAGTCCTCAGACTACAGTCATTACCGGGAGTGGTCCCGATTATTGTTACTTTGGGGTTGCCGGATCATAACACATAGTAGGTCACTATTGACTTGCAAGATAGGATCAAGAACACACATATATTCATGAAAACATTATAGGTTCAGGTATAAAATCATGGCACTCAGGCCCTAGTGACAAGCATTAAGCATGGCAAAGTCATAACAACATCAATCTTAGAACATAGTGGATACTAGGGATTAAACCCTAACAAAACTAACTCGATTACATGGTAAATATCATCCAACCCATCACCGCCCAGCAAACCTACGAGGGGATTACTCACGCACGGCGGTGAGCATCATGGAATTGGTGATGGAGGAAGGTTGATGATGACGACGGCGACGATCTCCACACTCCGGAGCCCCGAACGGACTCTAGATCAGCCCTCCTGAGAGAGATTAGGGCTTGGCTGTAACGCCCCGGACACACCCGCCGGTGGTCGTTACTCCTGGCGGGATCTAGACTGGCCCCACATATCAATACTAGTCTTTTCTGTGCACTTTGTCCTCACTCGTGCGCACCCAGAAAAGAAGGAATTCCTTATTGATATGAGTCTATCATCCCTAATAAGCCAGGCCATCACATACACCCCCACTCAGAGGAACCGACGTCCTCGTCGGGCCACAGGAACGTTCCCTCTTGGCACAAACATCTGTGCTTCCAGGACAACACATGTGTCATGTCGTGTGCCACGACGGGTCACAAACGTCATGCACAACATGACTGCAAATTGTCCGCAAACATCCGTGTAACCGCGAGGGTCGGCTCTGATACCAACTTGTAACGCCCCGGACACACCCGCCGGTGGTCGTTACTCCCGGCGGGATCTAGACTGGCCCCACATATCAATACTAGTCTTTTCTGCGCATTTTGTCCTCACTCGTGCGCACCCGGAAAAGAAGGAATTCCTTATTGATACGAGTAGTCTATCATCCCTAATAAGCCAGGCCATCACATTGGCGGCGGCTCCGTATCGTAAAACGTGATAATTCCTTATCTCCAATTTTTTTCTCCCCGAAAGTGAATATATGGAGTCGGGGGTGATGTCGGTGGAGCCTTAGGTGGCCCACGAGGGTGGGGGGTGCCCCCCTGTGGCGGCCCCCACCGTCGGGGATAGGGTGAGGGTCCCTGGTCTGGTTCTTTCCGTAGATATTTTTTATATATTCCAAAATAAATCTCCGTTGATTTTCAGGTCATTCAAAGAACTTTTATTTCTGCACAAAAATAACACCATGGCAGTTCTGCTGAAAATAGCGTCATTCCGGGTTAGTTCCATTCAAATCATGCAAGTTAGAGTCCAAAACAAGGGCAAAAGTGTATGGAAAAGTAGATATGTTGGAGACGTATCATGTATCCGCCGGCCAATTATTCCCTTAAGAACGCTAGCTTTCTGCTTCACCCAGTGTGAGGTACAGGTCCGGATTACCCGGTTGTAACAATCCGAGAGGTGCTCCCTTTACACCCTAGCTGAACAATCGGGAACGTAGGGGTAAGCACAGGAGCCAGGCAACCCAACTTGGCCAAAACTTAAGTCATATTAGTGAATATAATGGCAAGGAAAGACTGTAGAAACAGACGCCATTATAAGCAATAAGATTTTTTTGATAATGGGCTTCGTCAAAGAAGCCCCCAAGTATATTTGAGGTAGATACATTCAAAGATGTACTATCATGTGGTAGTTCGGGTCAGCCGAATACTTACCAACGAAGAGGAAAGTAAAAAAAGGAAGGGGAGATAAATAAAAAAAGACAAAACCAAACTTAAAAGGAGGAAAAAATGCTACCGAACTATCCATTGAATCGTCAGAGCGTGGCAGCGTTCCACGGGTTCGGCGCCAGGCGGTTGTCTTGCGCATTCTGAAGACGACGATAGGCTCCATCGGTGAGTACTTCGTCTATAATGAAGGGCCCTTCCCATTTTGGTTTGAGCTTGTCATTTTTCTTCTCCGGGAGGTGAGGGAGTCCGGGATAGGGGGGGTCCTCAGGTGGCCGGACAAACTCCCGTTGGGCCGGACTGGTGGGCCAAGAAGATTATTACAGAAGATCATCTCTCGTATCCGGATAGGACTCCTGGATCCTTGTAATGGCAAGTTTTAGGCTCGGGTGTAGATTTTCCTTCCTCTACAAGATGTTATGTAAAAACCCTAGGCCCCTCCGGTGTGTATATAACTAGAGGGTTTAGTCCATAGAGACAGAGAATCATACAATCCTCATAGGCTAGACTTAGGGTTTAGCCTTTACGATCTCGAGGTAGATCAACTCTTGTACACATATTCATCCATACTAATATAGCAGGAAGTAGGGTTTTATCTCGATCGAGAGGGCATGAACCCGCGTAAACATCGTGTCCCCTGCCTCCTGTTAACATCAATCCTCTGACACATAGTTCAGGACACCCTACCCGAAATCAGCCAGTTTTGACACCGACATTGGTGCTTTCATTGAGAGTTCCACTATGTCGTCGACGGAAGGACTGATGGATCACGTCATCAACTGCAACGGTGACGTCGAGGGGATTTCCCCCGGCCAACTCTTCGTGTTTGGCGGCTTCGCGCTTCGTGCCAACACTGAAGGCCACCTTGAGCAGATCGAGAGCTATGCCCCTTGCCATCATGTCAGATTCGGTAGCTTGAACTACGTTGCTGATATCCATGGAGACTTGATCATCATTGGATTCGAGCCAGCGGCAACCCCTCTCTGCCACCACGATGATCATGACTTAACTCTGCCATCGGATCAAGAAATAGCACATGTGACAGTTCTGGCCCTAGATCCAGAACGGACTGCGTCACCCGAGGATGGGAAGCTCAACCCCACCACGGGAGCCGCAGACTCTACGGCGTTGGATGCGCAAACGGACCCAACTGATGGGGTCTGTGTTACCGGAACCCCAGACTCGGCTCCGGTATCTGATTCCGAACTGCGCGCGACTTCTCCCCTCAAATCCAATCAGGTGCCTATCGCCGAATTCTGTGCTGCAGATATCTTCCAGCACTCACCACTTGGCAACATGTTAAGGTCGTTGAGATCTGTCTCCTTGGATGAGACCACACAGCCGCACTATATCCGGTTCAAACTGGAGGCTGATGAACAGCCACACTATACCCAGGGGGATGAAGAATTTCGTTCCCCACCCACCACCCACTTGGTAGCCACGGTTGAAGATCTAACCGATCTAATCGACTACACTTCAGAAGAATTCAACGGGATGGACCTCGAAGCTGAAGCAGATACAGATCGAAGCAGGGCCATAATAGGGCGGTGGAAAGCTACGTCTTCATACAACATGTATATGGTGGATACACCCAAAGAGGCGGAAGGTAATGGTGAAAACAATCCCGTAGAGGATATACCCGCTGAAGAACCTCCCAAGCGTCGGCGTGCGAAACGCCGAACAAAATCCCGTAAAGGAAAGGATAGCAAAACCATGACTAATGGCGATGATATTCCAGAACAAGCCGAAGACCCCGCAGACCCAGGGATAGAGCGGGAGGAGCGAGCGGACGGCGAACAGAGTCCAAAGCCGCGGTCCGATGACAGCGATGCCGAAGACGGTGAATATGAACCGATCTTCGAAGAAGAGGCTAGCCTGGATGACGATGAATATACCATCCCAGAAGAACCCTCCGAACAAAAACGCTTCCATCGGCGGCTTATAGCCACTGCACGGAGCTTAAAAAAGCAGCAGAGACAGCTTCGAGCTGCACAAGACACGCTCAATGATAGATGGAATGAGGTGCTAGACACCGAACAGAAACATGGTTTTAATGGCCAAACCAAAGGCTATCCCAAGCGCAAGCTGCTGCCTGAATTCGACGAAGAGGCCGTTGCGCCCGTCCCACCAAATAATAACACCGCCAACAAGCCGGCCCGACCACCTCGTGGAAGGGATAGAGTCGCTAGCAATGGCATAAACAAGCCCCCACCCCATAAATCAAAGGAGGGTGCAGCCCAAGTCCGAAAGCATGATCTGCGCGAGAACCTAAACAAAAAGGCTAGCAAGACCAGGTCTATATTTGGACCCAGAGACCGAGCTCCCGCACGGGACGGCGGCTATCAAGCCAATCGCGCCGGTGACATACCAGTTCGGGGTCAATACCGAACACCACAACCATCATACATACGCCACGATATAGCAAGATACGGAGGAGCTTCACACCCTCTATGCTTTACCGATGAGGTACTGCTACTTCTCGAGCTTGCGTTGTATTCCTCGAAGAGGAAAGGGTGATGCGGCACAGTAGCGTAAGTATTTCCCTCAGTTTTTTAGAACCAAGGTATCAATCCAGTAGGAGACCACGCGCGAGTCCATCGCACCTGCACAAACAAATAAGAACTTCGCAGCCAACGCGATAAGGGGTTGTCAATCCCTTTACGGTCACTTACGAAAGTGAGATCTGATAGAGATGATAGTTTATATTTTTGGTATTTTTAGTTTATAAGAACAGAAAATAAAAGCGATAAAAGTAAAGTGTTGTAGATTGATATGTTGAGAATAGACCCGGGGGCCATAGTTTTCTCTAGTGGCTTCTCTCATGATAGCGATATTCTACGGCGGGTAAACAAATTACTGTCGAGCAATTGATAGAAAAGCGAATAATTATGAGACTATCTAGGCATGATCATTGTATATAGGCATCACGTCTGAGACAAATAGACCGACTCTTGCCTGCATCTACTACTATTACTCCACACATCGACCGCTATCCTTCATGCATCTAGTGTATTGAGTTCATAAGAACAGAGTAATGCCTTAAGCAAGATGACATGATGTAGAGGGATAAACTCAAGAAATATGATATAAACCCCATCTTTTTATCCTCGATGGCAACAATACAATATGTGCCTTGCTGCCCCTACTATCACTGGCAAAGGACACCGCAAGATTGAACCCAAAGCCAAGCACTTCTCCCATTGCAAGAACTATAGATCTAGTAGGCCAAACCAAACCAATAATTCAAAGAGACTTGCAAGGATATTATGAGCACACATAAAAAGTTCAGAGAAGAACCAAATATCTTTCATAGATAACCTTGATCGTAAATTCACAATTCGTCGGATCTCGACAAACACACCGCAAAAAGAGATTACATCGAATAGATCTCCTTGAAAATCGAGGAGAACTTTGTATTGAGATCTAGAGAGAGAGAGAAGAAGCCATCTAGATACTAGCTATGGACCCGAAGGTCTGTGGTAAACTACTCACAGCTCATGGTGAGGGCGATGATGATGATGATGAAGGCCTCCGTGATGGATCCCCCTCCGGTGGAGCTCCGGAACGGGCTCCAAGATGGGATCTCCGTGGGAACAGAAGGTACAGCAGTGTAATTAGGGTTTTCTCCCTGTTCCCGGAGTTTCCGGGGTACGTAGACTTATATAGGAAGAAGGAGGGCACCGGGGGACGCTCGAGGGGGCCACGAGGCAGGGGGCGTGCCCCCCACCCTCGTGGGCCAGCCCTTGGTCCCCTGACGTGGTTCTCAAGCTCCGCGTGCATGATTTTCTCCAAAAATATATGTCTCAAAGGTTTCATTCCGTTTGGACTCCATTTGATATTCTTTTTCTGCAAAACCCTGAAATAGGCAAAAAAACAGCAATCTGGACTGGGCCTCTGGGTTAGTAGGTTAGTCCCAAAAATGATATAAATGTGAAAGATAAAGCCCATTAAACATCCAAGACTTCATAAATAATAGCATGGAATAATAAAAAATTATAGATACGTTGGAGACATATCAGGTACTGTATCATGATTTCACAGAAGGGTTTAAACCCGTGAACATCAAAGCGTACGATGGAACGATGGATCCTGCCGTCCGGATAGAAGATTTTATTCTTCACATCCACATGGCTCGAGGATATGATCTCCACGCCATCAAATATTTACCCCTCAAGCTAAAAGGACCAGCTCGGCACTGGCTAAACAGTCTCCCAGAAAACTCCATTGGGAGTTGGGAAGAACTTGAGGACGCTTTTCGGGCCAATTTTCAAGGGACTTATGTCCGGCCCCCGGACACTGACGATTTAAGTCACATCATCCAACAACCCGGGGAGTCAGCATGCAAGCTTTGGAACCAGTTTCTCACTAAGAAGAACCAAATCATCGACTGTCCGGACACCGAAGCCCTAGCGGCATTCAAGCACAATATCCGGGACGAATGGCTAGCCAGACACCTTGGACAGGAAATGCCGAGGACAATGGCAGCCCTAACTACACTCATGGCTCGTTTTTGCGCGGGTGAGGATAGCTGGTTAGCTCGTAGCAGCACAGTGGCCCTAGAACATCTGAAGTCTGGGACGGCAATGGAAAGCCACGGCGCAATAAAAATAAGCGTCGAAACAATCCTGGAAGCCCAGATGATACAGCGGTAAATGCCGGATTCAGCGGTTCCAGACCCTGTCAACGAAGAAGCCATTTAAAGGCAACAAAGATGGTCCATCAAGTTTGGACAGGATATTAGACAGGCCCTGCCAAATCCATGGCACCCAAGAAAAACCTGCCAATCACACCAACCATAACTATTGGGTTTTCAAGCAGGCCGGCAAGCTAAACGCCGAACACAAGGGAAAGGAGCCTCAAAGCGAAGACGAGGATGAACCTCGCCAGCCGAATATAGGGGGACAGAAGAAATTTCCACCGGAGGTCAAAACAGTGAACATGATATATGCTACTTATATCCCAAAGAGGGAGCGCAAGCGTGCACTCCGAGACGTTTATGCCGTTGAGCTTGTCACCCCAAAATTCAACTCATGGTCAGCCTGTCCGATCACTTTCGATCGCAGGGATGATTCGACTAGTATTCGGCATGGGGGTTCGGTTGCCTTAGTGCTCGACCCAGTAATAGATGGATACCATCTAACCCGAGTCCTTATGGACGGCGGCAGTAGTCTCACTCTGATATATCAGGACACTATCCGCGAGATGGGGATCGACCCATCAAGAATAAAGCCAGGTAGCACGACCTTTAAAGGAGTTATACCGGGCGTTGAAGCTCACTGCACAGGCTCTTTAACATTGGAGGTTGTATTCGGTTCTCCCGACAACTTTCGAAGCGAAGAACTACTCTTCTACATAGCTCCATTCCGAAGTGCTATCACTCCCTACTCGGAAGAACGGCCTTCACCCGCTTTAATGCAGTCCCGCATTATGCCTATTTAAAGCTCAAGATGCCTTGACCACGTGGCGTTATCACGGTCAATGGAAATATGGAGCGCTCTCTCCGTACGGAGGAAGATATTGCGGCCTTATCAGCTGAAGTACAATGCGGCTTATTCAAGCCATATAATGTATCAATGACGGACACAGCTAAATGTGTCCGGCACACGCCTCAGTGCGGCAGCTCAGATGAACCTAAGCGAGAGTGACAGCTATGCCCCCATCGACCGCCTGTAAGGTAATAGCATATGTGCCTCGCGTACATAATTATGCCCTAAAAATTCCTTGGGCGGCGACCGGGGGCACCTGCATACCGTCCGTAGTTCGGCTAGACCCTATTCAGACTTTAAATTTATCTTCTTTCGGTTCATTAAAATGAACCAGACTTACTTTGGCCACACTGGATTGACTTCTTCGTTTCCAGGTTTTATTTCTTTTTTCTACAGATGGCCATCATACTCATACCTTCAAGGAGACATTACAGAGGAGAAAACGGCGTAGACGTGCAACAGGGACCCACACTAAGGTTTCTTTTTTTAGATTAAGATCCTGTGTAAACCTTTTTCTCTTTCTTGTTATATACCTTTTGGCATGTAAAATGTCCAAAAAAGGTCATCAGCATTACCTGTAAAGTCCGCGGCTCACCGTACTATAGAGGGATATTAATAGAACAATTTTATTCATATCATATCCAGAGTTTTATTCGCTCACCATGAATGTTCTTTTCTCGCATCAGATTGCCATATGTGCCTTGTCCATAAAGGTTTATTACCAGGGGCTGCATTCAGCCCTGGTATATGTTGAAAAGACCGAACACCTATAGGGAGTGTTTGTCGTCCTGGATGTTTGCATTATATGCATCAGTTCCGAATCATGTGTTCGGTCAATAGTTGGGTTGCCCGGCTCCTGTGCTTACACCTACGTTCCCGATTGTTCGGCTAGGGTGTAAAGGGAGCATTAATGCGATAGTACTTCTAGCTAGTCCGGTCAAGTACCTCAGTAGAGAAAGCCGAAAACTGACTGTCATGATAAGCGAGAACCTGGTCAGCAATCCGGTGACTTAGTTTTATACTACGATCGATAGAGATCCACCCCGTGTTATAGGAGGGGCTGGTTTTTTCGCTCAGCCAAGTGCAATTGGATATTTCATCCGCACCAGGGGATAGTACCTAGCCCCACTTGTCAAACTCCTATGACTAAGTGAAAGAAATAACGCCGCATAGTCTGATTTCCTGGTTCACTCCGCATACACCTCCTATACGGACCAAGACGTTGGATAAAGAGTGTATTTGCATATGTTCGAACACCCAAGTACTATGTACCTGGGGGCTGAAGCCGACGACTGGAAACTTTCAGATTTAAAATAAACAGTCACACAGGAGGAAAAAAGACGCTGATATTGTAAATAGCGCAAAAGTTATATACATCGGATTCATAAGCCTAGTCTTTACATCCGGATACAATCATTCAAAGGCAACATCCTTCGAACACTGGCCTTCTACAAGGCGGGCGCCCTCGATGACGTCCTCGAAGTACTTCTCCGGCTTGCTTTGCTCCATGCCTGCGGGCGGGCCAGCAGTGGCTATATGCGCTGCGTTCATTTTCGCCCATTTCACTTTGAAGCGAGCGAAGGCCATCCGAGCACCTTCTATGCAAGCCGGCCGCGGTAATGCGTCGACCCGCGGACTCGCCTCGACGAGCCGCTTCACCAATCCGAAGTAACTACTTGGGATTGGCACAGCGGGCCATAGCCGGACTATCAAGTCCTTCATGGCCGAACTCGCTATGTTGTGCAGCTCGACCAGCTGCTTCATCTGGTCACTGAGGGGCATCGGATGTTTTGGCGCCTCGAACTGCGACCAAAACAGCTTCTCCATGTTGTTCCCCTCCAGGGCGCGAAAATACAGGGCGGCGTCTACGCTGCTCCTTGGAAGATCAGCAAACACGCCTGGAGAACTCCACAATCGTGTCAGCCCCATATACTTCCGCCCTCCGAAGATGCTCTGTCAGAGAAATATCTTACCAGATGTTATCTGTCATGCCTGCTCGATCTCTTGACGAGCACTGCGCGCCTCGCCTCGCGCGTCCTGGGCAGACTTTACTGCCGCAGACAGCTCGGTCGCCTGTTCGGAAGCCGTCTTCTCTGATGCCTCACACTTACGGATGGCATCTTGAAGCTCGACCCTGACTTCAGACACCCGAGACTTGTGCTTCTCGCACTCCGCCTTTTCGGCCTCTAAATCAGCAGCCGCTTTATCAGTGGCCGCCTTGTTCGCCTTGGCCTCCTCCTTGGCCTTGGCAACCTCGCCCTTGAGGGCCTCTAGCTCAGCGGCGCCAACTGTGTAATACATAATACAATATTAGACTGTGTACTCATACTCAATCAATTAAGTCATATTGACATTTAAACAAAACTCCGCATACCTTGAGTTTCATAAAAATGCCGGTTGATGCGGTCGAGGTTCGCGTTGGCCACCTTGAGCTTCCGATTTAGTTCGGCGACCTCTGCGTCTCGCGTTGTCCCCGTAACTAAAGAATCTTGCACAACAGTTCGGCTTTGTAAATATGCTACTCCATAGATACTTAGTCCGATTCTTTTTAGAATCACACAAGCATTAGGGGCTACTGGTTATATATGTGCACTTAAAACAAATAAAATTTCTTAAAAGCATTACATGCCTTACCTCAAAGCCTGTTAAAAGGCTGTTGAAGGCTTCATTCAGTCCGCCCTTGACGGACTGAATCTTCTTCATTACTGCACCCATCACGGTGCGGTGTTCTTCAATGACGAGAGCACTTTGTAGTGCTCCCTCCATAGAATCCGCGCCTCTGGATTAACTCCGAGCGTCGCCGTATCCTCCTCCGCTTGAGGAGCAGGATCTTCAAACCGCGGAGCCGCACTAGGCTCCGGGACGGTGTTCGGTGGGACCCCGGACTGTGCGGGCCCCACATCTTCGGTCTCCATGGGGGTCGTTTCCCCATGGTTAGTGGCCTCCGAGGTATTACCCTCGGCCGCCCTGTCTCCTGCACCGCTCTCATCTCCTTGGGCGGAGAGAACCCGCTGGGACGACACTTTGGTGTCCTCGCCGATTACGGGTGATGAAGCCCGGACTGGTGGGTCACTCTCCGTCTCGCCAGGCGCTAGAGATTCCCCTCCGATGATGTAACATCGTGGTTTACACCAGGAGGGCTGTAGGTCAGCAGGAGAAGAATACTAAGTAGGTATCATAAATACTGAATAAACAAGGTGAAATAGCCAATCCGGACAAACTTACAATTCCGGCAGGGGTTTCACCCTGGGCTTCACCACGAAGCTATGTTCGGACGAATCCGAACTATCTCCGAGCTTCAGCTTCCTCTTCCTCCGGGGCACGGCCGTGCCCGCGTCAGTGACGACCCCCCTCTTCCTCCCCCTGCCTTGCGCAGGAGGCATCTCTTCTTCCTCCTCTTCGTCCTCATCATCTTCCTCCTCCTCGTTGGAGGAGAGAATGTGGAGGTCCTCGGGCTTCGTGCCCGCAAGACGGGGGCTGTCTCCGGCCCCCTTGCCCTTTGTCTTATTCGGCTTCTTGGTCAGTGCCTTGTACAGCGCCGGAACCAGCATCACCGTTAGTAGAGGCAATGCTGGCTCTTCGGGCAAAGATGTCGGACACTTAATCCGGGACGCCTTCTTTGTCCAGCCATGTATATCATGTAAAAATTCCAACTCCTATTATCATTAAGTAATGGGAAGGGACAAGTGTTCGGCAGAGATCACTATTACCTCAGTGGCGGAAACTTCAGTACTGAAGCCCGCATCCTCGTCCTCTTTGGGCCATTCCTTCTGGCTCTTGAAGAGGTGCTTCCAGATCTCTTTGTGTGTAGAGCCGAAGATATGCTTCAGCGGCTTGTCTCCTGTCGGGTCGAACTCCCATAGGGGGGAATCCCGACTTTGGCAAGGGAGAACGAGTCGGGTCAACATCACCTGGACCACGGAGGAGAGCAGGTGCCCCTTGGAGATCACGCCGGACACGCGGCTCATGAGAGTCGTCACCTTAGTGTGCGACCCCCAGTCCAGACCCTTTTTGGTCCAGGAGGTTAGCCTCTCTGGGGGTCTGGATCTAAAAGTAGGCTCCGCCACCCAGTTGGTGTCGCGGGGTTCGGTGATATAGAACCACTCCTGCTGCCAGACCTTATTTGTCTCCACGAACGAGCCTTTGGGCCAAGTTGCGTTCGGGAGATTACTAATCATAGCACCCCCGCACTCTGCGTGTTCCCTGTCCACCACCTTCCGCTTCACGTTGAAGGTCTTAAGCCATAGGCCGAAGTGTGGGGGGATGCGGAGAAAGGCTTCACGCATCACTATGAAAGCGGATATGTGAAGGATTGAGTTCGGGGCTAGATCATGGAAATCTAGCCCGTAGAAGAACAAAAGACCCCGAACAAACGAGTGGAGTGGAAACCCTAGCCCCCTAACAAAATGAGAGGTGAAAACTACCCTCTCACCCGCCTTAGGGAGGGGAGTCACCTGGCCCTTAGGGGGGACTCGGTGTGCGATGTCGCCGGCGAGATACCCCGCACTTCGTAGATCCTCCATGGTCTTTTCGGTGACCGTGGAAGCCTCCCACTTGCCTCTGGCACTGGATCCAACCATTGCTGGGAAGGGGAGTAGTGGTTGAGGAACGAGGAGTTGTGGGCGCAGGAGATGAGAGTACGGGAGCAGGGGAGATTGGAGAGCTCGAGCTTGAGGGAGGCGTGGGGCTGATGAAAGGGATAGGAGTCCTTTTATAACGCTGCGAATAGAGAGCGTCCCCCCACCTTAGCCATAAAACTCGCCGGTTCCCAAAGCGGTCGTGCATAATGCGCGGTGTGGGTGCTCACGTCACAATGACGAAAATCCCACAATAAGCGGGCACGATCTCTATTCTGACGGGATGTGTCAATGAGGATATGCCTTGAAATGCGAAAGTAGGACCAAATAAAACGGTTCGATATGTTAGTGGGTTGGACGCGACGCTTCACCCAAAAGTTGTCAGTACAGACACATTATTTATTTTCTTTAAACCGACCTTGTGTTCGAGGCTAAGGGTTGTACTAATCTTGCAGAACCGATGACAATCCATCAATTTGCAGAAGATATATTTGGAGGAGGAACCCACCTTGCAATGTCGTAGACAATACGGAATCTGAACTCTTCGTCATCGAAGACAGGTTCACGGGCTACTGAGGGAGTCCTGGATCGGGGGGTCCTCAGATGGCTGGACAAACTCCTGGTGGGCCGGACTGGTAGGCCAAGAAGATTATTACAAAAGATCATCTCTCGTATCCGGATATGACTCCTGGATCCTTGTAATGGCAAGTTTTAGGCTTGGGTGTAGATTTTCCTTCCTCTGCAAGATGTTATGTACAAACCCTAGGCCCCTTCGATGTGTATATAAACAAGAGGGTTTAGTCCATAGATACAGAGAATCATACAATCCTCGTAGGCTAGACTTAGGGTTTAGCCTTTACGATCTCGAGGTAGATCAATTCTTGTACACATATTCATCCATACTAATATACCAGGAATCAGGGTTTTACCTTGATCGAGGGGGCCTGAACCTGGGTAAACATTGTGTCCCCTGCCTCCTGTAAACATCAATTCTCAGACGCATAGTTCGGGACCCCATACCCGAGATCCGTCGGTTTTGACACCGATGGGAGGCGTAAAACAAGTTCGCCGACATTGTATGTCTTAGCCCGCACTTCTCTGCTCTGGTACCGCCTAGCCTGTTGTTGATAGAATGCGGAACGGGCCTGTGGTGTATCGCGCTCCTCTTCAAGTCCATCTAGGTCGTCATGTCGATCTAGCTCGGCTTCTCGTTCTTCATACATGCGCACTCGAGGTGAGTCATGAATAATGTCGCATTGCAGAACAGCCTCTGCGCCGTACACCATGAAAAAAGGTGTGCATTCGGTCATTCGATTAGGTGTGGTCCGCAGCCCCCAGAGTACGGAGTCAAGCTCCTCAACCCAATGTTTATTAGACTCCCGTAGGGAGCACACTAGTCGGAGTTTAATGCCGCTCATAATCAGACCATTGGCTCTTTCGACTTGACCGTTCGTTTGAGGGTCGTACACGGAAGCGTAATCAAGTTTAATGCCTAACTTTGCGCACCAGTTTTTTACCTCATCGGCTGTAAAGTTGGAGCCATTATCTGTGATAATACTATGCGGGACACCATAATGGTGTACCACACCGGATATAAAATCTATCACCGGCCCTGCCTCAGCTGTTTTTACTGTCTTGGCTTCTATCCATTTAGTGAATTTATCCACCATCACCAGTAAATATTTCTTTTTATGGCTTCCCCCTTTAAGAGGTCCGACAATATCAAGCCCCCAGACCGCAAAAGGCCAAGTAATGGGGATGGTTCTCAAAGCAGTGGGAGGCATGTGACTTTGATTTGCAAAAAGCTGGCAGCCAACGCAATGTTGGATTAATGTCTGGGCATCTGCTCGGGCAGTTGGCCAGAAAAAGCCAGCTCAAAAGGCTTTGCTTATGAGCGCCCGGGCTGCGGCGTGATGGCCGCCCATTCTAGCGTGTATTTCAGTGAGAAGTTGTCGTCCCTCCTCTTCGGATATGCACATTTGGAGAACATCAGTAGTGCTTTTCTTATATAGTTCACCTTCGTGAACTTTATAGGCTTTGGAACGCCGAATTATGCGGCGGGCCTCGTTTTGGGCATTAGGGAGCTCTTGCCTATTAACGTAGGCTAAAAATGATTCTCCGTCCACGGGGCTATGACAACCATGATCTCATGAGCTGAAGATGTTATCTCCATGCCTGAGTCCCTGATGACGTCTGTGTTAAGTTCGGCTGGGGGTGTGTTCGGATCCGGATTAGTATCGCCGCACTCATCCTGCCATGTTACCGATGGCTTAAACAGCCTTTCCACGAAGGTGTTAGGCGGGGCTGGGTCGCGTTGAGCGCCCATACGAGTGAGTATATCCGCCGCCTGGTTATTATCCCGGGCTACATGGTGGAATTCCAACCCCTCAAATCGAGCCGATATTTTCAATATGGCATCGCGATAAGCTGCCATCTTTGAATCCTTCGCGTCAAAATCTTCGTTTATTTGAGAGATAGCGAGGTTTGAGTCTCTGCGTACCTCGAGGCGTTGTATGGCCATGGATACGGCTAGGCGGAGACCATGCAATAGTGCCTCGTATTCGACTGCATTGTTCGAGTCCATGTACATGATTTGTAGTACGTACTGAACTGTATCCCGAGTTGGAGATATCAAGATGACCCTGGCCCCCAATACAGCTAGCATTTTGGAGCCGTCGAAGTACACTGTCCAGTGGGAATATGAGCCATACTCTTTAGGGAGTTCGGCTTCGGTCCATTCTGCGACGAAGTCAGCCAACACCTGGGATTTAATAGTCCGCCGTGGCTTATATGATATTTCGAACGGTAAGAGCTCGATGGCCCATTTGGTTATGCGTCCAGTGGCGTCTTTATTGTTAATAATATCGTTAAGTGGTACTTCGGATGCCACTATGATCGAACACTCTTGAAAGTAGTGTCGGAGTTTCCAAGATGACATGAAGACCGCATATGCAATTTTCTAATAGTGGGGGTACCGTGATTTACACAGTGTGAGAACCTCGAATATGTAGTATACGGGTTTTTGAACTGGGAACTTATGTCCCTCTTCGGCTCGTTTGACCACGAGCACGACACTCACTACTTGGTGAGTGGCCGATATATACAGCAGCATTGGTTCACCAACACCCGGGGCGGCTAGGATTGGGTTGCTCGCTAATAGAGTTTTTATTTCTTCCAATCCAGCTATGACCGCATCCGTCCATTCGAAGTTGTCAGTGCGTCGTAGCAATCTATAAAGTAACAATGCTTTCTCTCCTAACCTGGAGATGAAGCGGCTCAAGGCCGCTACGCAGCCTGCTAGTTTTTGCACTTGATTAAGATCGGTTGGCGTTTTGAGCTCGGACAAGGCCCGGATTTTAGCTGGGTTAGCTTCGATTCCTCTATGGGATACAATGAACCCTAATAGCTTTCCGGCTGGAACACCGAAGACTCATTTTTCCGGATTGAGCCTTATGTCATATGCTCCAAGGTTATCAAATGTAAGGCGGAGATCATCCACCAATGTCTCAACGTGTTTGGTATTGACGCCTACGTCATCAACATATGCCTCCACTGTCTTGCCAATTTTTTTTCTAAGCATGTTTGAATCATGCGTTGATACGTGGCACCAGTGTTTTTAAGTCCAAAGGGCATAGTGTTGAAACAGAAAGGACCGTACGGGGTGATAAATGCCGTTGCAGCCTGATCGGATTCCTTCATCTTTATCCGATGGTATCCAGAATAAGCATCAAGGAAACACAACGAGTCGTGTCTGACCGTTGCATCGATAATCTGATCAATGCAGGGCAGAGGAAAGGGATCTTTGGGGCAAGCCTTGTTTAGGTCTGTAAAGTCGACACAGAGGCGCCAGGATTTATCCTTCTTCGGTACCATGACTAAGTTGGCTAGCCAATCCGGATGTTTAATTTCTCTGATGAATCCGGCTTCCAATAGCTTGGCTAGCTCTTCTCCCATTGCTTGTCTTTTGGGTTCGGAAAATCATCGCAGTGACAGCTTGACTGGTTTGAACCCTTTGGTGATATTGAGGCTGTGTTCAGCCAGCCTGCGTGGGACTCCTGGCATATCTGAAGGGTGCCAGGCGAATATATCCCAATTTTCGCGAAGAACGGCGCGTAACGCGCTATCTACCGCCGGATCCAGCTGCACCCCGATAGACGTTGTCTTATTAGGGTCCGTTGGGTGCACTTGGAATTTTATAATTTCATCAGCTGGTTTGAAGGAGGTAGATTTTGATCTTTTGGTAAGGATTACATCGTCCTTGTCCACCATGGATTGTAAGTTGGTTAATTCCTCGGCCGCGAGGGCTTCGGATAGTGCCTCTAGGGCTAAATATGTTGTTTTGTTTTTGGCGCGGAGTGCTCTGTCCGGATCACTTGTTATTATGATTACTCCAATGGGCCCTGGCATTTTAAGCTTCATGTACCCATAATGGGGTATGGCTTGAAAGCGTGAAAAATCGTCCCGTCCTAAAAGGGCGTGGTATCCGCTATTGAAGGGAACAATGTGGAAGAGAAGTTCCTCCGACCTGTAGTTCTCGGATGTGCTGAATACTACGTCGAACTTAATGCTTCCCGAGCACCGGGCTTCCCGGCTGGGAATAATTCCTCTGAAGGTTGTGTTAGTGTGCTCAATGCAGGATTTGTCAATCTGCATTTTTGCAAGTGTTTCCTCGTATATGAGGTTCAATCTGCTTCCTCCGTCCATAAGTAGCTTAGTGAGGCGAAAGCCATCTACTATTGGATCTAATACAAGAGTTGTTGTTGCTCGGACCGGTCGGACTCGAGGTGCGTCTTCGATAGAAAAACTAATTGCCGTGTCGCTCCATGGGCTTGCAGAGCTGATTTGATAGACCTCGGCAAGTTCGCGATTTGCTCTCTTGCGGCGGTTGTTTGAGGAGAACGTCTCGAAGATAGTGAAGACACCGACGTCTTTCTCCCCTGATACTGCGGTGGCAAGGATTTCTGCACCGCTCTTTGCTACGTGTCGGAGTACCCAACATGCCCTAAGGCGGTGGTTTGGGATATTATCCGGGGCTGCATGTATTTGGCTAGGTTTATCGAGCAGTTCGTCTAGTACGGACCTGCATCCTGTAGAAGGTTTGTTCTTCTTGCCAATAGGCATGTTATCGGATGACCTGCTGGGGTATGTCCGTTTAGCCTTAACAGTGTGTTGTCCGAATATGGATTGTTCCAGAGGTGTATTCTAGGCTTTCCAAGTGTTTTCCATTGCGCATTACTTTCGTACTAAGTGCGACAGGTCTGTGAAACTCAGAACACGACGTCAGTTGAGGGCGTTCAAAAACTCCCTCATCCGTACAGTTGCGGTGAAATAAGTGGACCGCATCGTCGTCATAGTAGTCCTTAATCTTGTTCTTGACAAGCAGGAATTTGGCCCAAAAGTGATTGACCGTCTCCTCGAGCTGTTGCTGCATGTTCACGAGATCATTTATGTCCAGGGATCTGGATTTACTTGGAAAGTTTTTCCCAGGGTGGGCGGGTGTTGGTAATTTTAAGCCCCGACCCAACGTGGTATTCGGGGTTTTGACAACCTCAAGTGTGGATGATCTGGGCTCGGCAGGATCTGATCGTTTCGTGGGCCCAATGTCAATCCCAGAGCCCGAAGAACACAAGGTGCCACCCAACAGGGGCGTGTTCGGCTCGATGGGTTCGGAGATCCGAACAGTGACGGTCTCCGTCTCAAGAGGGGGAGTATCTTCGGCTCCGTTCTCGACTGCCGCCACTAGATGAGTGATCAGGATGGGATCAATCTCATCCTGGCCGGATTTAGGTCTGATCTGATCTCCTGGCGATAAAAGCCCCTGGGCGGCGATGCGATCTAGCAGCTCGTTTCAGGGCGAGAGATCTGTCGAGGTCGCATCATCGGAGTGGCCGGAGTCAACATAAGGGTGATGCTCAATTACTGCAGGGAGTGCGGCCGGCCCGGAGGCCATGCGGGCGCATACAACGAACCCGCCGAGCTGGAGAACCTGGCCAGCGGCCAAGTTTTTTCCGAGGGTGATCTCATCGTTGATGACGAGACGATCCATCGATCGCTTATTGTGAGCGCACAGCGGAGCTCTCAATGAAAGCACCATTGTCGGTGTCAAAGCCGGCAGATCTCGGGTAGGGGGTCCAAGCTATGCGTCTAAGGACCGATGGTAACAGGAGACTGGGGACACGATGTTTACCCTGGTTCAGGCCCTCTCGATCGAGGTAATACCTCACTTCCTGCTAGATTGATCTTGATGAATATGATTAAAAGAGTTTATCTACCTCGAGATCGTAATGGCTAAACCCTAAAGCCTAGCCTATGAGGATGTAATGATTCTGTCGTTAGCCTCTACAGACTAGACCCTCCGACTTATATACACGTCGGAGGAGGCCTAGGGTTACAAAAGTGACTTGGGGAGGAAGTAATAGCTACATCCGGAAATCATGCCTGCCTTTCTATGTACATAGGAGTCCTGGCTGAATACGGAGGAGAGTCTTCTACTTCCATCTTTGTGGCCCATCAATGCGGCCCAGCTTCATCGACCCGGGCGCCCGAGGACCCCTGAATCCAGGACTCCCTCAATAGTCGTCAGTGAAAACTGAGGCGACTCCGGTCATGGCGTGCGATGGCGGCGTCTACGTCACTATCTTGATGAAGGCATCGTCAATCAACTATCGTCAACCTCCTCGTGCCGCTCCGGGAGAAATCCTAAGATCACCGGATCGGACAATGGCGGCACTGCGGTGCCGTGTTCCCTATTGGAGACATCGTTTGTGGAGTGGCGCCGGATGGAAGAGGCATGAGGTGTGTGGCGTGCCTTCTCTTGCGTCGACGACGACAGGTCTCAGCGGCATGGAGCGGCGGGCTCTCGTCGGTGGGCGTGTGATGATGGACGAGCGCAGGATGGTGGCGTTGTCTCGCGTCGTGGTGGCGTCCACGGCAGCTAGCCATGCAAGGTAGATGCAGCAGTATATCATTGAAGATGGATTGGTGGCACGTGGCTGCGACGGCCTCATACCCGGCATGCGTCCTGGTCGAGGAGTGCGCCGGACTGGTGGGTGTCCCATACTCGGTAGGAGTCCTGGTTGGGACCTCATGTTTTAGATGTTAGGTTTGGCTACGAGGTCTATTTGGTATTAGGCCCAGACTATCAACATCCCTTCATCAACTGGATAGGAGTAGCGACATGTGTTGCTGGTGGCTTTAGTCTTACTGTTGTATGACTTTATAAAGTCTTGTGTGAATAATTAATAAAGTGGATGTATGCATCGTTCAGATGCAGAGTCCGGGGGTCCTTCTCCTTTTCTAGAAAAAATATATAATATCTACTACCTCCGTCCCAGAATTCTTGTCTTTGATTTGTCTAAATACGTACGTATCTAATCACGTTTTAGTGTTAGATACTTTTATATCTAGATAAATTTAAGACAAGAATTTTGAGACGGAGAGAGTATCATCCACTGTAAATGATCTACGTCAGCCTTTATTTTTCTTTGAGGCAATAAAATCTTCCGAATTACTGCAGCATAGCAATGATGTTCTGCTGCAATGGACACAAAATGGTAAAATTGATAAAATCTGAGCAACGGATTACATGAAGATCATCACGGAGACGATTCCAGGCGAAAAGAGAACACAACTTGGACGCCGGGCTCCAAAAGATGTTCGATCACGTGAGGAGAAAATGCACAGCAACCAACAAATCAAAACAATCAGGCAGACATTTACGACGGGAAGACAGGATTACATGAAATCAGCGAAAGCTTGAAGATCGATCGGACCATTTCCGCAAGAGGCGGAAAGCAAAGCCCGTACAAAAGGCAAACTCACACGGGGGCGCCGGTGCGGCGGGCTGCCGGCATGGCAGCTGCCCGTGGCCAGCTTGCTTCAACCATGGCAGCTTCCAGCCCAGGGCAGGCGAGCGACGACATGACGCTTGAGGCGCAGACGATCAACCAGCGCGGAAGAAAGAAAGAAAGGAAGAGGAAAGCCAGCCTTGGCGCCGGGGTATTCCTCTGGTTTCGCGGCCTTTTCAGAGAGCGCAAGCAGCGTCTTTATACTGTCCTCCCCGTCCTTTTCGTAGTAGTACTAGTACTTTGCCAGTGGTCACAGTGATGATGGGCAGGCCCCGCTCTGTCCAACGAATCGCTGTCTTTTTAGAAAGCGACCCCGGTGCAGATCATTTTCCATCAATTTCGGCAGAAGCTACGGAGAAAACAAGACTGGCGTGCAACAGCAAGGCACAGAAAATCCCAGTGTGCTGCTCGGCTCGTCTCCGCAAATGGGACCCACAAAAACGAGCAGGTGAGGACCACGGGGTGAAGCAAAAATGCACGAACACGGTGACCACCAAGGCTAGCAGTGGCAGGCTCCACCGGACAGTGGGCCCAGCAGCCGCAGAGTGGATTTTCTGAATAATGCCCAATACTCTGCGTCCATAGCTCTCGCCCGCGATGTGTCGGCAGATGTTCCGAACACCGACTTGCATTCGGCCTTCACTGAATTGACGGTAAAGAATAACGTTTGGTCAAAATGCTCGACATATTTTCTCGTGCATATCTGCTGCCTTGGCCGAGTGGATAGTTATAGCATACTGTTGGAGTATAATGTCCGTCCCTTTCTTTTAAATCGGTCTTTTATTTGCATTGGATAAAACATGCACTTTTACATGGTATCGGAGCCAAGAGGTCTTGAGTTCAAGGCCCGACTGTCGCAATTAAATTGCAGCCCCATTCGGCCCTCGTTTAGGCCTGAGGAATCCACACGTGAGGGGGAGTGTTGACGTATAATGTGTTGCATAATCTCTTCCAGTAGATCAGTCTGATGGGTGAACTAGTTAGGTGCATAAACTTACAACCAAGAGGTTTAGAGTTCAAAATATAGTAAACGCAATAATAATTGCGTCATGCCCCCGCTTCCTCTGCCCACATCATATAGCTCCAAAGAAGTATAGACGTGAGGGAAGTGTTGGAGTATAATGTCCGGCCCTCTCCTTCAGATCTGTCTTTTGATTGCATTGGCTAGAGCATGCAATTCTACACATACGGCTCGTTGTGCAGACACCTAGCATAGTCCCACTGCCAAGACAAACTTCCTTCTTCAGACTTCATTGGTAAACCCATGGATTTGTATTCTCTTTGCCTGCCACTTCGGCGGTTGGTGGCAGGGAGAAGAATATCGATGCCTCTGCTCCTATTAGTAGTTTTGATTAGGGTTTTAGTCCTTGTAGATGCGGCGCTCAGGCGGATGATGAGGCGCCTCGCTCAGGCATATGACGACGCTTCTTCTTCTTCAAGTTTATCTTTCGGGCTTCAATCATCCTCGAGCTCATCTGTTTGGACGTAGTTGATGGAGGTCTGGCATAGATTTCGACGTGCCGTGAGTCGGTGTCAAATGCTTCAGATCTATGAGAGGGCTCAACGGCGATGACTGCGGCTCCTTAGGACCACGTGCACGAAGACTTTCCGGATGTCATGGATAAGGTCAAACCGACATCGGTGAGGGAGCGGTGCCGCATATGAGTGTGGTGACAACGACGCGCCGACAATTTGTTCTGGTGACTGTAGTGGTTATTTGATGGTCTCAAAATCTCAATGTAATTCTTATATTATATTTGAGTTACTTTTTTTTTGAAATGTTATATTTGAGATACTTTGTAGTACTTTCGATGAACTCTTGTTATAAATTTGACACTTTATAAAGATACATTTTTAGCGTAGTCGCCGTATAAGATACGGAGCACGTTTCGGATAGATACAAAGTTTATGGCTGTTGTGCGCAAACACATGGTTGTTGTAATGTTGCCGTTATTATTGTTTTTCTGTGTCAACTTAACAATCAAACACCTTTCATTTTCAGGATCAATACGCTAATTTAAGGTAACATAGCATTACAAAGTGATTATATTGGGGTAGGACGGATTAAACTGACAACTTTTTGCGTTTTGGGAGAAGCACTAGTTGCTCCCACCAAGGTGAATGCAATGTACGGGGCATATCATATATGAGGATCCCATTTGTCCTTTACGCGTGACAATGTAATGGTTCGACGACCTCGTTTTTGTCAGGTTCCTGCTTGTCATCGTCGAGGTTGGGGACGACTTGTTCCTGGAGGGCAAGGTCCAATAGAATATGATTTGTGTCATATAAATGTCACCGTGTGTCATATAAATGTCACCGTGGTCATGTGGAATAAGGGCAACTGTATTCGATCATGACGACTGGCTTTCTATAGTCGCGGATGGTGGGTGACTCGAAACCATAGCGGGTGATGGAAGAGGCCGCATGCAGTTGCGACAGTTGTGATTTTTTTTTTTTGCGACAGTTGTGATTGACACGCTTTTGATACTATGGCCTCGAGCCCTCGAGCACACATTTGAAGGCTCGCGGGTTAAATATGAAACTTGTCCATAAATTATAGCCACTCGAGGGTTCGAGGCTAGATCTGGCCATTTGCCGGGCCGAGCTGGGCTTCGGGCCGGGCCTACCAAAGCCCGTCGCAAAAACCCCAGGCCCGAGCCCGGCCTGTCTCGACCGTCGGGTCTAAAAATTGGGCCCGAGCCCGGCCCATCACACAAAAAACCCGATGGGCCTCGAGACACGGATCGGGCCTCTTCGTTAATGCGCAAATATGTCGGGCCTGGGCCCGGCCCGGTCCGGTCGTGGACACGGTTGGGCCGACCGGGCCGGGCTGCCCATGGCCAGCTCTACTCGAGGCCATATGACTATTACTCGCGGAGTACTAGAGTGTGTTTTTTGGTCAATTTTTTTATTATGGCAATCGGGGCCTATGATGGATCTGTTGGAGTTGTCTTGGGCCCCTCCCAATGCTTTACCTTGTACAGGTGCTAAGCCTTTCACGTAGGTAAAAAATTTGATGTGGCAAGTTATTTAAGAGGAGAGAGATGAGTGTGGTGACTCGAGGAAGAAACAATGCTAAGCGCGTGAACCTAGGCAAACCATTTTTTAAAAAAGCCCACCAATACATGAAGAGCTTTAGTTGCTAAATCATTAAATGAAGCAAGATTAGCAACCATAACGCTGCCCGTAATGAGAGTATCATAGATAGTATCATGCATGTCAACTAAGCCATTTTGATGAGGTGGCATATAATTAAATGAAGAAAGAGAGGCTTGAGTATCATATCATGATACCGTATCATATTAAATGATGTGCTACTTTGTGTCATGCATGGCAATAAATATAGTCATCTATGATACCAACATATGATACTATGCATTACAGACGTAATATCATTTACTAGTATCATGTATATGATATTAGTATATGATACTCTCCATTACAACCAGTCTTAGCTAAGCACTTATGCATTGAAGAGTATAGTTGTTAAGCTATTTAATGTGCTTAGCACCATATCTAAGCACCCATGCATTGGCAATAGCATTATCCCCTCCCTACTGGCTTTGGTAAAGTATAATGGATAAGTAACAAAGGTGGCATGATATTCGTAATAAATAGTTGTACGGTGCCATTTGATGGCCAAAGAGCTGAAGGACACGGAGGGCCTCCTTGATTTACAGATTTCTAAATGTGTAGAAATAAGAAAAACATAAGAATAGGATGACATGTCTTCTTGTATTCTACTATATGATTATACTACAAAAACATAAATAAAAGAGTGTTTGATAGTAAAAAAATCTATCAAAAAGTTTGAGTGGATAATATTTTTCATACGAATAGATGCTACAGGAGAATTTTTAAAAGTTTCAGTCAAATGAATCAAGTGGTCGCCGCAGAAAAAATTCTAATAATTCTAATCCACTAAAATCACCATAGAATTTGTGTGAATGAAAGGAGTCTTGAACAAGTACTAGTACTATCGTCTAGCAGAGTATACTGTAGTTGGGGAGCGTAGTATTTCAAAAAAAAAAAATCCTACGATCACGCAAGATCTATCTAGGAGAAGCATAGCAACGAGCGGGGAGAATGTGTCCACGTACCCTCGTAGACTGAAAGCGAAAGCGTCTAGTGACGCGGTTGATGTAGTCAAACGTCTTCGCAATCCAACCGATCCAAGTACCGAACGTACGACACCTCCGCGTTCAGCATACTTTCAGCTCGATGACGTCCTACGAACTCTTGATCCAGTTGAGATTCACGGGAGAGTTTCATCAGCACGACAGCGTGGTGACGGTGATGATGAAGTTACCGGCGCAGGGCTTCGCCTAAGCACTGCAACGATATGATCGAGGTGTGTAACTGTGGAGGGGGACACCGCACACGACTTGCAAATCAACTTGTGTGTCTATGGGGTGTCCCCTCCCCACGTATATAAAGGAAAGAGGGGGGAGGAGACGACCAAGGAGGGGGCGCACCAAGAGGGTAGGAATCCTATTCCTAGTAGGAGTAGGTTCCACCTTTTCCTAGTCCTACTAGGAGAAAGGAGGAAAGAGGAGGAGGGGAGAAGGAAAGGGGGTCGGCCCCCCAAGCCCTAAACCAATTCGGTTTGGGCCAAGGGGGGCGCGTCCCATCACATGCTTGCTGCCCTCTTTCTCCACTAGGGCCCAATAAGGCCCATAGACTCCCTGAGGGTTCCGGTAACCTTCCGGTACTTCGAAAAATACCTGATACACTTCGAAACTCTTCCGGTGTCTAAATATAACATTCCAATATATCAATCTTTATGTCTCGACCATTTCGAGACTCCTCGTCATGTCCGTGACCACATCCGGGACTCCGAACTACCTTTGGTACATCAAAACACATAAACTCATAATATCGATCGTCATCGAACGTTAAGCGTGCGGACCCTATGGGTTCGAGAACTATGTAGACATGACCGAGACTTGTCTCCGATCAATAACCAACAGCGGAACCTGGTTGCACATATTGGTTCCTACATATTCTACGAAGATCTTTATCGGTCAAATCGCATAACAACATACGTTGTTCACTTTATCATCGGTATGTTACTTGCCTGAGATTCGATCGTCGGTATCATCATACCTAGTTCAATCTCATCACCGACAAGTCTCTTTACTCGTCCTATAATACATCATCTCGTGACTAACTCATTAGTCGTTTGCTTGCAAGGCTTATTATGATGTGTATTACCGAGAGGGCCCAGAGATACCTCTCTGACACTCGGAGTGACAAATCCTATTCTTGATCTATGCCAACACCACGAACACCTTCGGAGACACCTGTAGAGCATCTTTATAATCACCCAATTATGTTGTGACGTTTGATAGCACACAAGGTGTTCCTTCGGTATTCGGGAGTTGCATAATCTCATAGTCATAGGAACATGTATAAGTCATGAAGAAAGCAATAGCAGTAAAACTAAACGATCATAGTGCTAAGCTAACGGATGGGTCTTGTCCGTCACATCTTTCTCTAATGATGTGATCTCGTTCATCAAATGACAACACATGTCTATGGTCAGGAAACATAACCATCTTTGATAAACGAGCTAGTCAAGTAGAGGCATACTAGGGACACTCTATTTTGTCTATGTATTCACACATGTACTAAGTTTCCGGTTAATACAATTCTAGCATGAATAATAAACATTTATCATGATATAAGGAAATATAAATAACAACTTTATTATTGCCTCTAGAGCATATTTCCTTTAGTCTCCCACTTGCACTAGAGTCAATAATCTAGTTCACATCGCCATGTGAATTTAATACTGATAGTTCACATTGTTATGTGAATAACACCCATAGTTCACACCGCCATGTGACTAACACCCAAAAGGTTTACTAGAGTCAACAATCTACTTCCCATCGCCATGTGATTAACACCCAAATAGTACTATGGTGTGATCATGTTTTGCTTCGTGAGAGAAGTTTAGTCAGCGGGTCTATTACATTCAGATCCGTATGTATTTCGCAAATTTATTTGTCTACAATGCTCTGCTTTGAGCTACTCTAGCTAATTGCTCCCATTTTCAATACGCATCCAGATTGATACTTAGAATCATCTGGATTAGTGTAAATCTAGCATCGGCGAACTCTTTACGACGAACTCTTTATCACCTTCATAATCGAGAAACATTTACTTAGTCATCCAGTAACTAAGGATAATTTTGACCGCTGTCCATTGATCTACTCCTGGATCACTATTGTACATCCTTGCCAAAAACAGGTTTGGTACACATCATGGCATACTTTATAGAACTTATGGCCAAGGCATAGGGAATGACTTTCATTCTTTCTCTATCTTCTACCATGGTCGGATTTTGAGTCTTACTCAACTTCATACCTTACAACTGAGGCAAGAACTCCTTCTTTGACTGATCCATTATGAACTTCTTCAAAATCTTATTAAGGTATGTACTCATTGAAAATTTTATCAAGCGTCTTAATCTATCTCTATAGATTTTGGTGCCCAATATGTAAGCAGCTTCACCGAGGTCTTTTATCAAAAAACTCTTTTAAACAATACTTTATGCTTTCCAGAACATTCTACATCATTTCCGATCAATAATATGTCATTCACATATACTTATCAGAAAGGCTGCAATGCTCCCACTCAAGTTCTTGTAAATACAGGTTTCACCGCAAGTCTGTATAAAACCATATGCTTTGATCACACCATCAAAGCGTATATTCCAACTCCGAGAGTCTTGCACCAGTCCATCAATGGATCGCTGGAGCTTGCACATTTTGTTAGCACCTTTAGGATCGACAAAACCTTCTGGTTGCATAATATACAACTCTTCTTAAGGAATCCATAAGGAATGCAATTTTGACATCCATTTGCCAGATTTCATAAAATGCGGTAATTGCTAACATGATTTGGACTGACTTTAAGCATCGCTATGAGTGAGAAAATCTCATCGTAGTCAACACCTTGAACTTGTCGAAAAACTTTTCGACAAATCAAGCTTTGTAGATAGTGACACTACCATCATCGTCTGTCTTCCTCTTAAAGATCCATTTATTCTCAATGGCTTGCTGATCATCGAGCAAGTCCACCAAAGTCCACACTTTGTTCTCATACATGGATCCTATCTCAAATTTCATGGCCTCAAGCCATTTTGCGGAATCTGGGCTCATCATCGCTTCCTCATAGTTTGTAGGTTCGTCATGGTCTAGAAACATGACTTCTCGAAAAAAGGATTACCGTACCACTCTGGTGCAGAATGTGCTCTGGTTGACCTACGAGGTTCAGTAGCAACTTGATTTGAAGATCATCATCATTTACTTCCTCACTAATTGGTGTAGGAATCACTGGAACTGATTTCTGAGATGAACTACTTTCCAATTCGGGAGAAGGTACAATTACCTCATCAAGTTCTACTTTCCTCCAACTCACTTCTTTCGAGAGAAACTCCTTCTCTAGAAAGGATCCAGTCTTAGCAATGAATATCTTGCCTTCAGATCTATGATAGAAGGTGTACCCAACAGTCTCTTTTGGGTATCCTATGAAGACACATTTCTCCGACTTGGGTTCGAGCTTATCAGGTTGAAGCTTTTTCACATAAGCATCACAACCCCAAACTTTAAGAAAACGACAACTTTAGTTTCTTGCCAAACCATAGTTCATATTGTGTCGTCTCAACGGATTTATATGGTGCCCTATTTAACGTGAATGTAGCTGTCTCTAATGCATAACCCCAAAATGATAGTGGTAAATCGGTAAGAGACATCATAGATTACATCATATCTAATAAAGTACGGTTATGACGTTCGGACACACCATTACACGTGGTGTTTGAGGTGGCGTGAGTTGCGAAACTATTCCACATTGTTTTAAATGAAGACCAAACTCGTAACTCAAATACTCGCCTCCGCGATCAGATCGTAGAAACTTTATTTTTCTTGTTACGATGATTCTCTACTTCACTCTGAAATTCTTTGAACTTTTCAAATGTTTCAGACTTGTGTTTCATCAAGTAGATATATCCATATCTGCTCAAATCATCAGTGAAGGTGAGAAAATAATGATACCTGCTGCGAGCATCAACACTCATTGGTCCGCATACACCGTTATGTATTATTTCCAATAAGTCACTTGCTCGCTCCATTGTTCTAGAGAACGGAGTTTTAGTCATCTTGCCCATGAGGAATGGTTCGCAAGCATCAAATGATTCATAATCAAGTGATTCCAAAAGTCCATCAGCATGGATATTCTTCATGCGCTTTACACCAATATAACCTAAACGGTAGTGCTACAAGTATGTTGCACTATCATTATCAACTCTGCATCTTTGGGGACAATATTATGAATATGTGTATTTACTATAATCTAGATTTAATAAACCATTCACCTTGGGTGTATGACCATAGAAGGTTTTTATTCATGTAAATAGAATAACAATTATTCTCTCACTTAAATGAATAACCGTATTGCAATAAACATGATCCAATCTTGTTCATGCTCAACGCAAGCACCAAATAACATTTATTTAGGTTTAACACTAATCCCAAAAGTACAGGGAGTGTGCGATGATGATCATATCAATATTGGAACTACTTTCAACACACATCGTCACCTCACCCTCAACTAGTCTTCGTTTATTCCGCAACTCCTATTTCGGGTTACTAATCTTAGCAACTGAACAAGTATCAAATACCCATGGGCTACTATGAACACTAGTGAGGTACACATTATCAATATGTATATCAAGTATACCTTTGTTTACTTCGCCATCCTTCTTATCCGCCAAATATTCGGGGAACTTCCGCTTCCAGTGACCATTTCTTTTGTAGTTTAGAAGCTCTCAGTTTCAGGCTTAGGTCCAACTTTGGGCTTCTTCACGGGAGTGGCAACTTGCTTGTCATTCTTCTTGAAGTTCCCTTTCTTCCCCTCCCCTGGCGTTCTGGGAATGGGGGTACCCAGACTTGCCTGCATGCGGCCCAGAGCGTGGCTCACAAGGCAGCCTGGTACGGCCCAGCATCTTCAGCAACCACTCAAGACCCTCGTGAGGGGACAAGCCTCGCCAGGAGGACGACACAAGGCATCCCCTGGAGCGGCCTCGCGAGGTCTTCATGACGTGAGAAGTGACGACCAGCACCAGGCGGGCGCCAGCGGGCGCAGAGTGCTAGTTTCCTCTTTGGTGCTAAAGGAGCAGGTGTAGGCGAGGAGTCCCGAGGCGTCAGGCAAAGTTTTTCATATCGGTGCAACGAGACCATGACCAGCAGGATGGCAGGATGGAGGTAATCGCGGAGCCCACGACGGCGTCACCACCAGAGACTTTGGCAGGCGAAGACCACCTTTTGTCAGAATAGCTTCTACTAGCTGTCCCCCTTCAAATTTGGCCGTTGTGGGATCTCATCCCGCTCAATATTTGGGAAGAGGACCCTGGCCACTATAAATAGGACTAGACACCACCATTGATCTCATCTCATCTCGAGTTGATCAGATAGAAGGACACACACCTCAAGCTCACCCGAGCGCAAGAACACCTCTCCTCAGAAGGCAGTTCATCCATGTACTAGCTCTTCCTCAGCCTACAAGGCAATCCACCACACCACACTCGATTAGGGTGTTACACCACAACGGTCGCCCGAACCAGTATAAATCTTGTGTCTCTTGTTCATCGGATCTGACGAGCTAGGCTTAGGGCTGTTGCATAGACGAGTTAGGGCGGAAGTAGAAATCTTCGTGCGCACCCGAGAGTTGGAACCTTAAGGGTTTTGCCGGAACACTAGATCCGACATTTGGCGTGCCCGGTAGGGGTGCACTGAAACTTCCCTTTCGTCGTTCAGTGCTCTGTCGTTCCAGCAGTCCATGGCCGACGCTCGCAGAGCCTGTGCTGAGCGGCAAGCTGCCTTTGCTGCCCGCGTTGCACAGACCGCTCCTGCCGATGGACCACCCCGCCGTTCTCCATCGCCTGCTGCCAACGCCGCCACCGGTCCGGCGCGGCAAGAAAAGTAGGCATCGTCCCTTCACCCCTTTGTGCGGCGCGATGGACGCACCGCTACCCCGTCACTGACTCCGACGATCTCTTCATCCCATGCTCACCGCGGACCCGCGGATGCGCAGGCTGCGTTGCTCATGGCGCGTGAGATCCTGCGGTACCGCCCCATAGACGAATTCTACGAATAACGGCTCGACCGCATGGCTGAGCTCGTCAGCGCCGCTGGGGGCTCTCCGGGGCCGTCCCTCTCCCTGCCTCGTCCGCCTCCCGTTGAGGATGACGAGGCCCAAGAAGCTCCACTGCTACCCCAGCGTCAAGGCATCGTCCAAGACCCAAGGCGTGTGGCCCCGCGGCGTGACCGCCCACGCGCGGTGCCAGCACGCGAAGAAGGAAGCTGCCAAGAGATTCAATGGCCCCGTGGTGGAGCACCTGCGCTCCCTCCACCGCAGCGCCGAGACCGCGCGCCCCCCGCCGCAGCGGCGCGTGAAGACCAAGACCAAGTCCAACTACCCCAGCAAGCTCCGATGTCGACAACAGGCTGCAAGGCCCTCGCCCCCGAGCTGCGCAACGTCAACTGGCCTGGGAAGTTCAAGTCCGACCTGCCTCCACGCTACGACGGCACCCCCGACCCTACGGAGTTCCTGCAGCTCTACGAGCTGGGCATCGAGGCATCCGGTGGAAACGAGAAGATCATGGCGAACTCGTTCCACATGGCCCTCAAGGATGGCGCGCGTTCATGACTCTTGAACCTGCCCGCGGGATCGATCTCCACCTGGAGTGAGATGCGCGATCGGTTCATCGCCAACTTCCAGGGCACTCGAGACCGTCCCCCGGCCGCGGGCGACCTGCGGCGTATCAAGCAACAACCAAGAGAAACCCCGCAGAAGTTTATCCAATGCTTCAAGTGTGCGCGTCAAGATACCCAAGGTCACGGATGAGGCCATCATTTCTGCGTTCTCAGATGGCGTTCGCGACGTCAAGATGAAGGAGGAGCTCGCTATCCACGAAGATTTGTGCACGACCTTGGAGCTGTTCAACCTCGTGACCAAGTGCGCCAGGGCCGAGGAAGGGCGCCTCTTGCTCGTCGGGCTCCCCACTGCTGAAACCGAAGACAAGAAGGCCAAGGGCAAGGACATAAAGCGCAAGGGAGCGGCAGTGCTTGCAGCCGAACCAGAAATGAAGCGCCGCCGCGACTACCCGGAGCCACCCAAGAACGGCCGAGCATTTTGCGCCTTCCACAACGTGCACAGCCACAACACTCACGACTGTCAAGAGCTCAGGGCTCTCCACGAAGGACGCGTCATCCAACGCCCCGAGCGCGGTAACCGTGGCTACGGCCACGGGGGAGGTCGGACTGGAGGACGCTGGGATGACCGTGGACTCCACCAGGAGTGGCGTGATCAGCATCGGGAGGACCGTTGGTGCGGCCAGCCCCGCGAGGACGCCTGGAGGGATCAGCCCCGAGAGGACCGTCCTCAAGGCAGGGCCGGCCTACCACCTCTGCCATCGCCAAGGAGAAACGACGACCAGGACGAGGGGGCTGGGGGCTTCCAGGAGCCGCGTGCCATCACTTGCATCTTGGGCGGAGCATAGGCCTGGGCTTCTCAGCGCCTCTTCAAGCAGTTCGCCTGTGAAGTAAACGCGGCTCTCCCCAAGCTCGAGGCTACCCGTCCGCTTAGGTGGTTCAGGTGTCCCATCACCTTCAGTTCAGCAGACCAACTCAAGTGTGCGGCTACGGCTGGCGCCCTCCCGATGCTTTGCTCTCCCGTCATCAGCAACGTCCAAGTTACCAAGACCCTCATCGACGGTGGCGCGGGACTAAACATCCTGTCTATCGAGACATTCAACAGCCTCCAAGTACCCTACGATCAGCTACTGCCTACCAAGCCCTTCCCCGTAGTGACTGATGGCTCCACCACTCCGGTGGGGCAAGTTCGCCTACCTGTAACCTTTGGAAAGCATGACAACTACCACACTCAGCTCATCAACTTCGATGTCACCCACATCCATCTCCCTTACAATGCCATCCTCGGGTATCCGGCCCTGGCCAAGTTCATGGAAGTAACTCACCACGGCTACAATGTCCTCAAGATGCCTGGAAGCGGCGGCGTCATCACCATCACCTGCGAGGAGAAGGACGCAGTGTGCTCACTCGATCATGCTTACCAGGCGGCGGCAATAGAGGATCCGGACATCGACAACATCATCTACCCACCTGAGGTCATCCCAAGAAGAAGAAGCGGCTGCTGGCCCTAGAGCCTCATGAGGACGCAACACAGGGCGGCAGCACCTCGGGACCTGCACCTAGGGAGGGCCCTCCTCCCTCTCTCGTATAGGAAGGCACGCCCGGTGCCCCCCTCAGGCTGGGCTCGGGGGCTCTCCTCTGGAGGGCCTCTGACCTAGCCAATGTCACGAGGGAGGCGCTCGGGCACCACGTGGAAGAGTGCTTCGCTGCACACATCCCTCCGGAGGCCTCAAGGCGTGAAGCACCAAGCGCTCAGGAGTTCATCAGCCAGACCATTGAAAACCTACAAGAGCCGAGAGCCATGCGGGGCGAGCGCCGCCCGCCTCCTCCAAGGGCAGCTGTCGGTCTAGGCTCAGGAGACGGGTTGCGCGTCTGCGTCAACGTCCCGACATTCAACATGATCGCATCTCAGGAGCTCTACTGGCCTTCCCAGGTGGGCCGGTGCCAAGGTCCCCCTCACAGCTACGTGCGCATGCCCTTTGGCTTGCCGAACCAGGCGACCCTGCACCAGCACCACATGTGGGAGGTCCTGGCGGCTCGGGAGGCCAGGCACAAGGAGATCCAGGCGGAGTTGGACTTGGCCCTCCATGAGATCTGGGAAGCCCCGGAGCCTCGCAAGGGGCCGAAGCCAGAAAGCACGTAAGGAGCAGCGTCTTCATCGAGCACCTTCAGCTACACCAACACTACTTCAGCAACTATGCCAGGTGACATCTTTAGATTTCAGTTCAACTGGGAGCGCCCCTCGGGCAGCACTATTCCCAGGTCGCACGGGCCTGTCCCTGCGACAGGTATCCTTTTGTGTTGGGGAACGTAGCAGAATTCAAAAAATTTCTACGCTTTCACCAAGATCCAACTAAGGAGACATCTAGCATCGAGCAAATAAGAGTGCATCTACATACCGTTATGTAGATCGCATGCGGAAGCTTTCGAAGAAGTGTGGATGAAGTAGTCGTACTCTTCGCGTTCTTCGTCACCGATGATCTAGCGCAGAACGGACGGCACCTCCGCGTTCAACACACGTCCGGTACATCAACGTCACCTCCTTCTTGATCCAGCAAGGGGGGAGGAGAAGTCGTCAGAGATCCAACAACACAACGACGTGGTGGTGGATGCAGTGGAGATTCCTGCAGGGCTTCGCCGGGCGCCCTGCATTGAGGAGACGGAGGTGTGACGGGAGGGGGAGAGGCGCCAGGGCAAGGGTGCGGCTGCCCTCTCCCCCCCACATATATATAGGGGGCCAGGGGGGTGCGCCAGCCCCTGCAGATCCAATCTGCAAGGGGGCGGCGGCCTAGGGGGGGACTTGCCCCCCAAGGCATAGGGGGCGCCCCCCTCCCCTAGGGTTTCAACCCTAGGCGCATGAGGGGGGGGGCCCAGTTGGGTGCGCCAGCCCACCAGGGGCTGGCCCCCTTCCCCTTGCGGCCTAGGGGTCCCACCGAGATGGGTGGCCCCACCCGGTGGACCCCCGGGGCCCCTCCGGTGGTCTCGGGACACTCCCGGTGACCCCCGGAGATCACCCGATGGCCGAAACTGGACTTCCTATATATCATTCTTTACCTCCGGACCATTCCGGAACTCCTCGTGATGTCCAGGATCTCATCCGGGACTCCGAAAAACTTTCGGGTTTCCACGTGCATGTATCTCTACGACCCTAGCGTTACCGAACCTTAAGTGTGTAGACCCTACGGGTTCGGGAGACACGTAGACATGACAGAGACCACTCTCCGGTCAATAACCAACAGCGGGACCTGGATACCCATGTTGGTTCCCACGTGTTCCTCGATGATCTTCATCGGATGAACCACCGTGTCAAGGATTCACTCAATCCCGTATGTTATTCCCTTTGTCCATCGGTACGGTACTTGCCCGAGATTTGATCGTCGGTATTCCCGATACCTTGTTCAATCTCGTCATGGCAAGTCTCTTTACTCGATCCGTAATCCATCATCCCATGACTAACTACTTATTCACATTGAGCTCATTATGATGATGACTTACCGAGTGGGCCCAGAGGTACCTCTCCGTCATACGGAGTGACAACATCCCAGTCTCGGTTCGTACCAACTCAACAGACACTTTCGGTGATACCCGATGCGTACCTTTATAGCCACCCAGTTACGTTGTGACGTTTGGCACACCCAAAGTATCCCTACGGTATCCGGGAGTTGTACAACCTCATGGTCTAAGGAATAAATACTTGACACCGAAAAGCTTATGCATTACGAACTATACGATCTCGTGCTATGCTCAGAATTGGGTCTTGTCCATCACATCATTCTCCTAATGATGTGATCCCGTTATCACTGACATCCTATGTCCATGGTCAGGAAATCGTGACCATCTGTTGATCAACGAGCTGGCAACTAGAGGCCTACCAGGGACTCATTGTGGTCTATGTATTCACACATGTATCGCTGTTTCCGTACAATACAATTCAAGCATGAATAACAGACGATTATCATGAACAAGGAAATATAATAATAATACTTTTATTATTGCCTCTAGGGCATATTTCCAACAGTCTCCCACTTGCACTAGAGTCAATAATCTAGTTACATTGTGATGAATCGAACACCCATAGAATTCTGGTGTTGATCATGTTTTGCCCGTGGAAGAGGTTTAGTCAACGTGTCAGCAACATTCAGATCCGTATGCACTTTACAAATATCTATGTCTCCATCCTGAACATAATTCCGGATGGAGTTGAAACGGCGCTTGATGTGCTTGGTCTTCTTGTGAAACCTGGGCTCCTTGGTAATGGCAATAGCACCAGTGTTGTCACAGAAGAGAGTCATCGGGATTGACGCGCTTGGAATGACTCCTAGGTCGGTGATGAACTCCTTCATCCAGACTCCTTCCTGCGGTGCTTCAGAAGCAGCTATGTACTCCGCTTCACATGTAGATGCCGCCACGACGCTTTGCTTGCATTTGCACCAGCTGACTGCCCCTCCGTTCAAAATATACACGTATCCGGTTTGAGACTTAGAGTCATCCAGATCTGTGTCGAAGCTAGCATCGACGTAACCCTTTACGACGAGCTCTTCGTCACCTCCATAAACGAGAAACATATCCTTAGTCCTCTTTAGGTACTTCAGGATGTTCTTGACCGCTGTCCAGTGTTCCGTACCGGGATCACTTTGGTACCTCCCTACCAAACTTATGGCAAGGTTCACATCAGGTCTGGTACACATCATGGCATACATGATAGAACCTATGGCCGAGGCATAGGGAATGACACTCATCTTTCCTCTATCTTCTGTCGTGGTCGGCGACTGAGCCTTGCTCAATCTCATACCTTGCAAAACAGGCAAGAACCCTTTCTTGGACTGATCCATATTGAACTTCTTCAATATTTTGTCAAGGTATGTACTTTGTGAAAGACCAATGAGGCGTCTTGATCTATCTCTATAGATTTTGATGCCTAATATGTAAGCAGCTTCTCCAAGGTCCTTCATTGAAAAACTTTTATTCAAGTAGGCCTTTACATTTTCCAAGAATTCTATATCATTTCCCGTCAGCAATATGTCATCCACATATAATATGAGAAATGCCACAGAGCTCCCACTCACTTTCTTGTAAATACAGGCTTGTCCATAAGTCTGTATAAAGCCAAACGCTTTGATCACATCATTAAAGCGAATATTCCAACTCCGAGATGCTTGCACCAGCCCGTAAATCGAGCGTTGGAGCTTGCATACCTTGTTAGCGTTCTCTGGATCGACAAAACCTTCCGGTTGCATCATATACAACTCTTCCTTGAGGAAGCCATTAAGGAATGCTGTTTTGACGTCCATTTGCCATATTTCATAATCATAGATTGCGGCAATAGCTAACATGATTCTGACTGACTTCAGCATCGCTACGGGAGAGAAAGTCTCGTCGTAGTCAATCCCTTGAACTTGTCGATAACCCTTAGCGACAAGCCGAGCCTTATAGGTGGTCACATTACCATCGGCGTCTGTCTTCTTCTTAAATATCCATTTGTTTTCTATGATGTGCCTATCATCAGACAAGTCCAGCAAAGTCCATACTTTGTTTTCATACATGGATTCTATCTCGGATTTCATGGGTCCAAGCCATTTATTGGAATCCGGGCCCGCCATCGCTTCTTCATAGTTCGAAGGTTCACCGTTGTCTAACAACATGATTTCCAGGACAGGGTTGCCGTACCACTCTGGTGCAGAACGTGCCCTTGTGGACCTTCGAAGTTCAGTAGTAACTTGATCTGTTTCTTCATGATCATCATCATTAACTTCCTCCCTTGTCGGTGCAGGCACCTCAGGAACAATTTCCTGCGCTGCGCTACTTTCCGGTCCAGGAGGGGTGACTGTCACCTCATCAAGTTCTACTTTCCTCCCACTCACTTCTTTCGAGAGAAACTCTTTCTCCAGAAAGCATCCATTCTTGGCAACAAAGACTTTGCCTTCGGATCTGTGGTAGAAGGTGTACCCAATCATTTCCTTTGGGTATCCTATGAAGACGCATTTTTTCGATTTGGGTTCGAGCTTTTTAGGTTGAAGTTTCTTGACATAAGCATCGCAACCCCAAACTTTCAGAAACGACAGCTTCGGTTTCTTGCCAAAAAAAAGTTCATACGGAGTCGTCTCAACGGATTTCGACGGAGCCCTATTTAAAGTGAATGCAGCAGTCTCTAAAGCATAACCCCAAAAAGATAGCGGTAAATCGGTGAGGGACATCATAGATCGCACCATGTCCAACAGAGTACGATTTCGACGTTCGGACACACCGTTACGTTGAGGTGTTCCGGGCGGTGTCAATTGTGAAACAATTCCACAGCTCCTAAGGTGTGTGCCAAATTCATGACTTAAATATTCACCCCCCACGATCTGATCGTAAGAACTTTATTTTTCTGTCACGTTGATTCTCAACCTCATTCTGAAATTCCTTGAACCTTTCAAAGGTCTCAGACTTGTGCTTCATCAAATAGATATACCCGTATCTACTCAAGTCATCTGTGAGGGTGAGAACATAACGATAGCCTCCGCGAGCCTCAACACTCATTGGACCGCACACATCGGTATGTATGATTTCCAACAAGTTGGTTGCTCGCTCCATTGTTCCGGAGAACGAAGTCTTGGTCATCTTTCCCAAGAGGCATGGTTCGCACGTGTCAAATGATTCATAATCAAGAGACTCTAGAAGTCCATCTGAATGGAGCTTCTTCATACGTTTGATACCAATATGACCAAGGCGGCAATGCCACAAGTATGTGGGACTATCATTATCAACTTTACATCTTTTGGCATCTACACTATGGATATGTGTATCATCACGTTCGAGATTCATAAAAAATAAACCATTGACCAGCGGGGCATGACCATAAAACATATCTCTCAAATAAATAGAACAACCATTATTCTCCGATTTGAAAGAGTAGCCATCTCGCATAAGATGAGATCCAGATACAATGTTCATGCTCAAAGCTGGTACTAAATAACAATTATTAAGGTTTAAAACTAATCCCGATGGTAGATGTAGAGGTAGCGTGCCGACGGCGATCATATCGACCTTGGAACCATTCCCGACGCGCATCGTCACCTCATCCTTCGCCAGTCTCCGTTTATTCCGCAGCTCCTGTTTTGAGTTACAAATGTGAGCAACCGCACCGGTATCAAATACCCAGGAGCTACTACGAGTGCTGGTAAGGTACACATCAATAACATGTATATCATATATACCTTTGACGTTGCTGGCCTTCTTGTCTGCTAAATATTTGGGGCAGTTCCGCTTCCAGTGACCCGTTCCCTTGCAATAAAAGCACTCTGTCTCAGGCTTGGGTCCATGCTTTGTCTTCTTCCCGGCAACAGGCTTGCCGGGCGCGGCAACTCCTTTGCCGTCCTTCTTGAAGTTCTTCTTACCCTTGCCTTTCTTGAATTTAGTGGTTTTATTGACCATCAACACTTGATGTTCTTTCTTGATGTCCACCTCCGCTGATTTCAGCATCGAATACACCTCTGGAATGGACTTCTCCATCCTCTGCATATTGAAGTTCAACACGAAGCTCTTGAAGCTTGGTGGGAGCGACTGGAGGATTCTGTCAACGACCGCTTCATCTGGGAGATTCATTCCCAGCTGAGACAAGCGGTTGTGCAATCCAGAAATCTTGAGGATGTGCTCACTGACAGAACTATTTTCCTCCATCTTACAGCTGTAGAATGCGTCGGAGACATCATATCTCTCGACTCGGGCATGAGCTTGGAAAACCATTTTCAGCTCTTCGAACATCTCATATGCTCCGCGGTGCTCAAAACGTTTTTGGAGCCCCGACTCTAAGCTGTAAAGCATGCCGCACTGAACCAGGGAGTAATCATCACTACGCGACTGCCAGACGTTCAAAACGTCTTGGGCCGCATCGGGAGCAGGTGCATCACCTAGCGGTGCTTCAAGGACATATGATCTCTTGGCAGCTATGAGGATAATCCTCAGGTTACGGACCCAATCCGTATAGTTGCTACCATCGTCTTTCGGCTTGGTTTTCTCTAGGAACGCGTTGAAGTTGAGGGAAACTGGAGCGTGGGCCATTTGATCTACAAGAGATATTGTAAAGAATTTAGACTAAGTTCATGATAATTAAGTTCATCTTAATCAAATTTTAATGAACTCCCACTCAGAATGACATCTCTCTAGTCATCTAAGTGATACACGATCCGAATCGACTAGCCCGTGTCCGATCATCACGTGAGACGGACTAGTCATCAACGGTGAACATCTTCATGTTGATCGTATCTTCTATACGACTCGTGTTCGACCTTTCGGTCTTCCGTGTTCCGAGGCCACGTCTGTACATGCTAGGCTCGTCAAGTGAACCCTAAGTGTATCGCGTGTGTAAATCTGGCTTACACCCGTTGTATGCGAACGTTAGAACCTATCACACCCGATCATCACGTGGTGCTTCGGAGCAACGAACTTTAGCAACGGTGCACAGTTAGGGGGAACACAATTCTTGAATTTTTTTAGTGAGAGATCATCTTATTTACTACCGTCGTTCTAAGCAAACAAGATGCATAAACATGATAAACATCACATGCAATCAATTAAAGTGACATGATATGGCCAATATCATCTTGCTCCTTGGATCTCCATCTTCGGGGCACCATGATCATCTTGTCACCGGCTCGACACCATGATCTTCATCATCATGATCTTCATCATCATGATCTTCATCATCGTGTCTTGAAGAAGTCGTCACGCCAACTATTACTTCTACTACTATAGCTAACGTTTAGCAATGAAGTAAAGTAATTACATGGCGTTATTCAGTGACACGCAGGTCATACAATGATTAAGACAACTCCTATGGCTCCTGCCGGTTGTCAAGTTCATCGACATGCAAGTCGTGATTCCCTATTACAAGAACATGATCAATCTCATACATCACATATATCATTCATCACATCTTCGTTTTGGCCATACCACGTCACATAGCACATGCTGCAAAAACAAGTTAGACGTCCTCTAATTGTTGTTGCAAGTTTTTTTACGTGGCTTCTATAGGTTTTATAGCAAGAAAGTTTCTTACCTACGCCAAAACCACAACGTGATTTGTCAATTTCTATTTACCATTCATAAGGACCCTTTTCATCGAATCCGATCCGTCTAAAGTAGGAGAGACAGACACCCGCCAGCCACCTTATGCATCTAGTGCATGTCTGTCGGTGGAACCAGTCTCACGTAAGCGTACGTGTAAAGTCGGTCCGGGCCGCTTCATCCCACAATACCGCCGAATCAAGATTGACTAGTAACGGCAAGAAAGTTGAACAAACTCAAACGCCCACAACTGCTTTGTGTTCTACTCATGCAAGATGCTACGCATAAGACCTAGCTCAGATGCCACTGTTGGGGAACATAGCAGAATTCAAAAAATTTCTACTCTTTCACCAAGATCCAACTAAGGAGACATCTAGCAACGAGCAAATAAGAGTGCATTTACATACCGTCATGTAGATTGCGTGCGGAAGCTTTCGAAGAAGCGTGGATGAAGTAGTCGTACTCTTCGCGTTCTTCATCACCGATGATCTAACGCCGAACGGACGGCACCTCCGCGTTCAACACACGTCCGATACAGCAACGTCACCTCCTTCTTGATCCAGCAAGGGGGGAGGAGAAGTCTTCAGAGATCCAACAGCACAACAGTGTGGTGGTGGATGCAGTGGAGATTCCTGCAGGGCTTCGCCGGGCGCCCTGCGTTGAGGAGACGGAGGTGTGACGGGAGGGGGAGAGGCGCCAGGGCAAGGGTGCGGCTGCCCTCTCCCCCCCACATATATATAGGGGGCCAGGGGGGTGCACTAGCCCCTGCAGATCCAATCTGCAAGGGGGGG
>LR738710.1:219818600-219925925 GCA_902687465.1 Secale cereale | reverse complement strand
GGGGGGGGGGGACTTGCCCCCCAAGGCATAGGGGGTGCCCCCCTCCCCTAGGGTTTCAACCCTAGGCGCATGAGGGGGGCCGAGTTGGATGCGCCAGCCCACCAGGGGATGGCCCCCTTCCCCTTGCGGCCTAGGGGTCCCACCGGGATGGGTGGCCCCACCCGGTGGACCCCCGGGGCCCCTCCGGTGGTCCCGGGACACTCCCGGTGACCCCCGGAGATCACCTGATGGCCGAAACTGGACTTCCTATATATCATTCTTTACCTCCGGACCATTCCGGAACTCCTCGCGACGTCCAGGATCTCATCCGGGACTCCGAACAACTTTCGGGTTTCCACGTGCATGTATCTCTACGACCCTAGCGTTACCGAACCTTAAGTGTGTAGACCCTACGGGTTCGGGAGACACGTAGACATGACCGAGACCACTCTCCGGTCAATAACCAACAGAGGGATCTGGATACCCATGTTGGTTCCCACGTGTTCCTCGATGATCTTCATCGGATGAACCACCGTGTCAAGGATTCACTCAATCCCGTATGTTATTCCCTTTGTCCATCGGTACGGTACTTGCCCGAGATTCGATCGTCGGTATTCCCGATACCTTGTTCAATCTCGTCATAGCAAGTCTCTTTACTCGATCTGTAATCCATCATCCCGTGACTAACTACTTAGTCACATTGAGCTCATTATGATGATGACTTACCGAGTGGGCCCAGAGGTACCTCTCCGTCATACGGAGTGACAACATCCCAGTCTCGGTTCGTACCAACTCAACAGACACTTTCGGTGATACCCGATGCGTACCTTTATAGCCACCCAGTTACGTTGTGACGTTTGGCACACCCAAAGTATTCCTACGGTATCCGGGAGTTGTACAACCTCATGGTCTAAGGAATAAATACTTGACACCGAAAAGCTTATGCATTACGAACTATACGATCTCGTGCTATGCTCAGAATTGGGTCTTGTCCATCACATCATTCTCCTAATGATGTGATCCCGTTATCACTGACATCCTATGTCCATGGTCAGGAAACCGTGACCATCTGTTGATCAACGAGCTGGCAATTAGAGGCCTACCAGGGACTCATTGTGGTCTATGTATTCACACATGTATCGATGTTTCCGTACAATTCAATTCAAGCATGAATAACAGACGATTATCATGAACAAGGAAATATAATAATAATACTTTTATTATTGCCTCTAGGGCATATTTCCAACATTTTGCATCTCAGATCACCTTTTGGGGGTGCCCCTCGGGCTGCATTATCCCCAGTCCACACAGGTTCCCGCTGGTGGCATGTATCTCCCTTGCATTTTACCAAAGCTAGTGCCACCATCCCTGTCATTTTTCATTCGGATCACTCAACTAACCATCACCCCTCCGGGTCTCCTTCGTCACCTAACGGACTTATATTCATCCCGCAACGGGGCTGCATACATTGGCACGACACTTGTGCTCGGGTCCGTCCCAGCAATGTTGACAAACCCGAGGGACCGAGCTCTGACCCGCGGCCTGCTCCGCAAGCGTCACCTCATCAGGTCCTCGGTGCCTTCGTCTCCCCGCGGAATTATCGTAAGCCCAACGTGGGCGCGGCCCTAAGCCGTTCTATTGCAGGCTAACGCACCGGAGTCTCAGGAGCACAACGACAGGCAGTCCCACCGTTTTCCCTTCCTCACGTGGGTTGCTTGCGCGTTAAAGGGGGGCTCCCTGAGCATCGCATCCCAGGGGGCTCTTACTGACTCTCCAGCCGTCACCCCTTGGCCTTAACCACGGCATCGCGACCTGGCATACCAACAACGGCTGAGCTTCGCTCGAGGGTCGGGACCCGAGGACGCAGAGCATTAAGAAGCACGAGAGGAGGGGGAGTCGGTTCAGAGAGCTTGGGCCTGTTCGTACGTCAAGGGGGACCCTTGGGCATCGTGACCCAATGGCCTAACTGGTCCCGTAGCCCCTCACTCCCGGGTCTTGTCCTGGTTTCCGGTCAAGGCCAGCGGCGACTGAGGTATGAGCGGGCCGGGCCCTGCCGATGCAGAACATCAAGGCCCGAGTCCAGCATTCCCTTCCTTCGGGTTTGTTCGTACGTCAAGGGGGACTCATGAGCATCGCGACTCAGGAGCCAAACTGCCCCCCTAGCCCCTCACTCCCTGGACTTGTCTTGGTTTCCGGTCAAGGCCAGCGGCAGCTGAGGTACGCGTGGGCCGGGCCTTGCCGACGCAGAACTCCAGGGCCAGCGGGTGGGAATCGCGAAATCTCAACCTCATGAATGAGCCAGGCACGCCGTTTGGGGGATCCACCCCGCGATCGTCAAGATAAGTAATTAATCCCTTGATGCCTCATCCATGCTCGCTCAGCAGGATTCGGTAGTAACGCTTCAGCAATGTTGCCTCGCTTTCTTAGCCTCACGAAGCCGCTTGCACGCCAAGGGGGAGCTCTTGAGCATCGCGCCTCAGGTCCTCTTACCGGACCTCGGGCCGCTCACCTCCTGGCCTTGACCATGGCATCGCGACCTGGCATACCAGCGACGGCTGCAGCTTGCCTTGGGACTGGGGCCTGTCGGCATAGAGTGATACGTCTCCAAGGATTTTTGATTGTTCCATGCTATTATATATTATGTTTTGGATGTTTAATGGGATTTATTATACACTTTTATATTATTTTTGGGACTAACCTATTAACCCAAAGGCACAGTGCAGATTGCTGTTTTTTTGCCTATTTCAGGGTTTCGCGGGAAAGGAATATCAAACGGAGTCCAAACGGAATGAAACCTTCACAAGAGTTATTTTTGGAACGATATCAACACAGAAGACTTGGAGTACACGCGAGGGAACGAAGGAGGCGGCCACGAGGGTCCAGGGCGCCCCCCTCCTACAGGGCGTGCCCCCCACCCTCGTGGGCCCCCTCTGGCTCCCCCGATGCCATCCTTCCTCCTATATATAACCTTGTACCCTGAAAACATCGAGGCAACAGAGAAAACCCTAATTCCAGCGCCGCAACCTTCTGTTCGTGTGAGATCCCATCTTGGGGCCTGTTCCGGAGCTCCGCCGGAGGGGGGATCTTCCACGGAGTGCTTCTACATCAACACCATTGCCTCACCATGAGTTGTGAGTAGTTTATCACAGACCTTCGGGTCCATAGTTAGTAGCTAGATGGCTTCTTCTCTCTTTTTGAATCTCAATACCAAGTTCTTCTCGGTCTTCAAGAAGATCTATTCGATGTAATCTTTTTGTGGCGTGTTTGTCGAGATCCGATGAATTGTGGGTTTATGATCAAGATTATCTATGAGAAATATTTGATTCTTTTCTGAATTCTTTTATGTATGATTATAATATCCTTGCAAGTCTCTTCGAATTATTGGTTTGGTTTGGCCTACTAGATCTATAGTTCTGGCAATGGGAGAGGTGCTTGGCTTTGGGTTCAATCTTGCGGTGTCCTTTCCCAGTGACAGCAGGGGCAGCAAGGCACGTATTGTATTGTTGCCATCGAGGATAAAAAGATGGGGTTTATATCATATTGCTTGAGTTTATCCCTCTACATCATGTCATCTTGCTTAAAGCATTACTCTGTTCTTATGAACTTAATACTCTAGATGCATGCTGGATAGCGGTCGATGTGTGGAGTAATAGTAGTAGATGCAGAATCGTTTCGGTCTACTTGTCACGGACGTGATGCCTATATATAATGATGATGCCTATATATAATGATCATGCCTAGATATTCTCATAACTATGCGCTTTTCTATCAATTGCTCGACAATAATTTGTTCACTCACCGTAGAATTCTGCTATCATGAGAGAAGCCACTAGTGAAACATATGGCCCCCGGGTCTATTCTCAACATATTAATCTCCTATCTACTTTACTTTGCGTTATTTACTTTCTGTTCCTATATCCAAAAATACCAAAAATATCACACTATCCTATCTATCAAATCTCACTTTCATAAGTGACCGTAAAGGGATTGACAACCCCTTATCGCGTTGGCTGCGAAGTTCTTATTTGTTTGTTCAGGTGCGAGGGACTCGCGCGTGGTCTCCTGCTGGATTGATGCCTTGGTTCTCAAAACTGAGGGAAATACTTACGCTAATGTGCTGCATCACCCTTTCCTCTTCGAGGGAATACAACGCAAGCTCGAGAAGTAGCAAGGAGAATTTCTGGCGCCGTTGTCGGGGAGGCTTACGCAAAAGTCATATACCAAGTACCTATCACAAACCCATAACCTTTGCATCACATTTATTTGCCTCTCGTTTTCCACTCCCCCACTTTACCCTTGCCGTTTTATTTGCCCTTCTTTTGCCGTGTGTTTACCGTTCGCTTGCCCTCATGTCTGAGATGGGGGATGATTTTATCGAAAAGGGTAGTAATGTTGAGGGCTTGAGGGCAACGTCTATGTTGATCCTCCGGATGAAACTACCACTTTACGTATTAAGAAGTTCCGGATTGGTAGTGGTAATATTATTGGAAAAGGGGTTCTTCAAGACTTCTTTAGTTGTGCCGGTGCTTTACCCACTATGGGTGGATTGTATTCTTCATAGAACTAGTAGCCTTGCGGATGCCATATCTATGCTTGTAGTTGAAATTGAAAGAAAATTTATTCATATGCATCCTTGCATTCAGAGAATCTTTCTAAAATTTTCCTATATTGGGCATTCTTCTGTTAAGCGCACAACTACTATCTTTTTGGCTCATGAGTTAAGATTTATCATGAAAGAGGCCAAAGAAATCTTCACTCATTACAGAGTAGATGTTGGTCGTCCTCTCATAGAGGTTATCTTATTCAGTCAAGAAGAGTTAATGCGTTTGCAATCTCCAGATCATGTTGCTTTTAATGAAAACCTTAGAAAAAAAGGTTCCTACCGATGTCTTGGTTGATAGAATTTCTAAATTGAATGATGATTTTCCTATTCAAAATAATGGGTTAGGTTTTTCCCTTGAGCGAAGGCTCATGACCTTTTGCCAAAAGAATGCTTATAATGATGAATTAGTTGTGCATTATAAAGGGCCAAAGGAGGAACCTATACCTCTTGAGCTTGATATGGGGGACTTTTGTCCTATTAAATTTAGCCCCTTTGATTACTTTTGCTTACCACAAAGAAAACTTGCTGCTGAACGTAGGGAATATGAGATGAGTTTTCGTGATATATCTTATCATAATGGCAATACCTAGAACTATCCTTGTATCGTGCCTAGTTAGGGGCGTTAAACGATAGCGCTTGTTGGGAGGCAACCCAATTTTATTTTATTAGTTTTTGCTTCTGTTTAGGAATAAATATTGCATCTAGCTTCTGATTAGATGTGGTTTTGTGTTTTAATTAGTGTTTGTGCCAAGTAGAACCTTTGGAAAGACTTGTGTGAAGTTTATATGATCATGCTGTGAAAAACAGAAACGTTAGCGCTCGCGAGAATAGTCACCAGATTTTACTGGAAAGTGTTATTTAGTTGATTCTTTTTGCAGATGATTAATAGACAAATTCCTCACGTTTACCAATTTATTTCAATTTTTTGGAGTTACAGAAGTATTCAAAAGTTACAGATTACTACAGACTGTTTTGTTTTTGACAGATTCTGTTTTTCGTGTGTTGTTTACTTATTTTGATGAATCTATGAGTAGTATTGGGGAGTATGAATCATAGAGAAGTTGGAATACAGTAGGTTTAACACCAATATAAACAAAGAATGAGTTCATTATAGTACCTTTGAGTGGTGGTTTGTTTTCTTATACTAAAGGAGCTCACGAGATTTTTGGCTAAGTTTTGTGTTGTGAAGTTTTCAAGTTTTGAGTATGGCTTTGATGGACTATGGAAAAAAGAGTGGCAAGAGCCTAAGCTTGGGGATTCCCAAGGCACCCCAAGGTAAAATTCAAGGACAACCAAAAGCCTAAGTTTGGGGATGCCCCGGGAAGGCATCCCCTCTTTCATCTTCATCTATTGGTAACTATACCTGGGGCTATATTTTTATTCACCACATGATATGTGTTTTGCTTGGAGCGTCATGTATAATTTGAGTCTTTGCTTTTTAGTTTGCCACAATCATCCTTGCTGGACACACGTTTTTGACAGAGATAAATAGGCTTTAAAATTTGTTAGAACACTCTATGTGCTTCACTTATATCTTTTGAGCTAGATAGTTTTGCTCTAGTGCTTCACTTATATGTTTTAGAGCACGGTGGTGGTTTTATTTTGTAGACATTTTTGATCTCTAATGCTTCACTTATATCCTTTTGAGAGTCTTTTAGAACAGCATGGTAATGTGCTTTGTTTATAAAACTAGTCCTAATATGATAGGCATCCAAGATGAATATAGTAAAAACTTTCATATAAAGTGCATCGAATATGATGAGAAGTTTGATACTTGATGATTGTCTTGAGATATGAGGATGGTGATATTAGAGTCATGCTAGTGGAGTAATTATGAATTTGAGAAATACTTGTGCTAAAGTTTGTGATTCCCGTAGCATGCACGTATGGTGAATCGCTATGTGACAAAGTTAGAGCATGAGGTATTTATTGAGTGTCAACCTTTGTGGGGAGGTCGGGGGCGCGCGATGGTTAACTCCTACCAACCTCCACCCTAGGAGCATGCATTGATTTCTTTGTTTTGATGACTCGTAAATTTTTGCAATAAGTATATGAGTTCTTTATGACTAATGTTGAGTCCATGGATTATAGGCACTCTCACCCTTCCACCATTGCTAGCCTCTCTTGTACCGCACAACTCTCGCCGGTACCATGCACCCACCATATACCTTCCTCAGAATAGCCACCATACCTACCTATCATGGCATTTCGATAGCCATTCCGAGATATATTGCCATGCAACTTTCCACCGTTTCGTTCATATGACACGCTTCACATTGTCATATTGCCATGCATGATCATGTAGTCGACATCGTATTTGTGGCAAAGCAAACATCACAATTCATTCATACATGTCACTCTTGATTCATTGCACATCCTGGTACACCGCCGGAGGCATTCATATAGAGTCATACTTTGTTCTAGTATCGAGTTGTAATCTTTGATATGTAAGTCAATAAAAGTGTGATGATCATCATTATTAGAGCATTGTCTCATGTGAGGAACGGCCAAAAAAAAGAGATGGCCCAAAAAAATACAGAGGGGCTAAATAAAAAAAAGAGAAGGAGAAAGCCCCTCCAAAAAAATGAGAGAAAAGAAAAAGGGGAATATTGCTACTATCTTTTTCCACACTTGTGCTTCAAAGTAGCACCAAGATCTTCATGATAGAGAGTCTCATGTTTAGTCACTTTCATATACTAGTGGGAATTTTCATTATTGAACTTGGCTTGTATATTCCAACGATGGGCTTCCTCAAATGCCCTAGGTCTTCGTGAGCAAGCAAGTTGGATGCACACCCACTTAGTTTCTTTTGATGAGCTTCCATACACTTATAGCTCTAGTGCATCCGTTTGCATGGCAATCCCTACTCACTCACATTGATATCTATTGATGGGCATCTCCATAGCCCATTGATACGCCTAGTCGATGTGAGACTATATTCATCCTTTTTGTCTTCTCCACCACCATCACTCTATTCCACCTATAGTGTTATATCCATGGCTCACGCTCATGTATTGCGTGAAAGTTGAAAGGTTTGAAAAAAATTTAGTATGAAAAAAATTGCTTGGCTGAAATCGGGGTTGTGCATGATATGGATATTTTGTATGATGAAGAGGGAGCATATCCAGACTATATGATATTGTAGGGATAACTTTCTTTGGCCATGTTATTTTGAGAAGACATGATTGCTTTGTTAGTATGCTTGAAGTATTATTATTTATTATGTCAATATAGACTTTTTTCTTGAATCTTTCGGATATGAACATTCATGCCACAACAAAGAGAATTACATTGAAAATTATGTTGGTTAGCATTCCACATCAAATATTCTGTTGTTATCATTTACCTACTCGAGGACAAGCAGGAATTAAGCTGGGGGATGCTTGATACGTCTCCAACGTATCTATAATTTTTGATTGTTCCATGCTATTATATATATGTTTTGGATGTTTAATGGGCTTTATCATACACTTTTATATTATTTTTGAGACTAACCTATTAACCCAAAGGCCCAGTGCAGATTGCTATTTTTTTTGCCTATTTCAGGGTTTCGCAGAAAAGGAATATCAAACGGAGTCCAAACGGAATGAAACCTTCGCGAGAGTAATTTTTGTAACGATATCAACACAGAAGACTTGGAGTACACGTGAGGGAACGAAGGAGGCAGCCACGAGGGTCCAGGGCGTGCCCCCTCCTACAGGGCGCGCCGCCCACCCTCGTGGGCCCCCTCTGGCTCCCCCGATGCCCTCCTTCCTCCTATATATACCCATGTACACTGAAAACATCGAGGCAACAGAGAAAACCCTAATTCCAGCGCCGCAACCTTCTGTTCCCGTGAGATCCCGTCTTGGGGCCTATTCCGGAGCTCCGCCGGAAGGGTGATCTTCCATGGAGTGCATCTACATCAACACCATTGCCTCACCATGAGTTGTGAGTAGTTTACCACAAACCTTCGGGTCCATAGTTAGTAGCTAGATGGCTTCTTCTCTCTTTTTGGATCTCAATACCAAGTTATCCTCGGTCTTCGAGGAGGTCTATTCGATGTAATCTTTTTGCGGTGTGTTTGTCGAGATCCGATGAATTGTGGGTTTATGATCAAGATTATCTACGAGAAATATTTGATTCTTTTCTAAATTATTTTATGTATGATTATAATATCCTTGCAAGTCTCTTCGAATTATTGGTTTGGTTTGGCCTACTAGATCTATAGTTCTTGCAATGGGAGAAGTGCTTGGATTTGGGTTCAATCTTGCGGCGTCCTTTCCCAGTGACAGCAGGGGCAGCAAGGCACATATTGTATTGTTGCCATCGAAGATAAAAAGATGGAGTTTGTATCATATTGCTTGAGTTTATCCCTCTATATCATGTCATCTTGCTTAAAGCATTACTCTGTTCTTATGAACTTAATACTCTGGATGCATGCTGGATAGCGGTCGATGTGTGGAGTAATAGTAGTAGATGCAGAATCGTTTCGGCCTACTTGTCACAGACGTGATGCCTATATATAATGATCATGCCTAGATATTCTCATAACTATGCGCTTTTCTATCATTTGCTCGACATTATTTTGTTCACCCACCGTAGAATTCTGTTATCATGAGAGAAGCCACTAGTGAAACCTATGGCCCCCGGGTCTATTCTCAACATATTAATCTCCTATCTACTTTACTTTGCGTTATTTACTTTATGTTCTTATATCCAAAAATACCAAAAATATCACACTATCATATCTATCCGATCTCACTTTCGTAAGTGACCGTAAAGGGATTGACAACCCCTTATCGCGTTGGCTGTGAAGTTTTTATTTGTTTGTGCAGGTGAGAGGGACTCGCATGGTCTCCTACTGGATTGATACCTTGGTTCTCAAAAACTGAGGGAAATATTTACGCTACTGTGCTGCATCACCCTTTCCTCTTCGAGGGAATACAATGCAAGCTCGAGAAGTAGCATAGAGCACTACACAACCAAAAGGGTAAAAAAGGGGGTGATATTGGTGAAACGAGGCTCGCGAACAAAGCGCGCTGGTGAAACAGCTAGATAAAAGCAAAAGCATTACAAGTTCTTTACACACCCCCGTTGGGTTGGTTTTGAATCCTCGCAGGGAAGGCCACGAAAGGCCTTTAGGGGATCCTAACTACGGTCACCGCCTCTGAAGCCATCGTCAACAGCAAGCCGCGATGGCCCACCTCCGACCGTAGGCGCATCACCACCAGCGACGCGCCTGCGAGCCCGACGCGTTTCGGGCGCGCCGTGAGCTCGGGGGCGCGTAGCTCTCGTCGCTTGTCTTCGGGGACTCAGCGGACTCAGAAGAGCCGCTAGACCTTCGGAGGCCGTCGCTGCCGCTGGATAAGCTAGTGGCGGAATCAAGGACCGGTGCGTCGCCAGTAGCTTCCCCCTGGTGGCCACTTCCAGGGCAACATTCCAGGTGGCGTCCTTCCTCATCGAATACCTTGAAGCGCAGCATGGAGACGCCGTCTAACTCGAAGTGGATGGCGAGGGCGCCTTCCGAGCCGCAAGCACAGGCGACCTCACCCCATCCGCGTGTCATGAAGACCTTGTCCGAGGAGGCGACCTCAACCTCCGCCTTCGTCGCTGGGGCCCGGCACTCGGCGTGTCACAACCACAGCCCGAGCGGCCCCCTCGACGGCACCTCCGCGGCAAAGAATGGCGGGAGGCAAACCCACAATCTAGGAGGCATCGCTGCCCACACCACGAACTCATGGAAGGAGCCTCCGGCGTGAGCTCTCGGGACAGCAGCGCGTACCACAATGGCACGATCGGTACAGCCACGACGCGGATGGTGCTGAGCGCCAGCTCCCTCACCATGGCCCGATGCCTTGTCGTAAAGGGGCAATGGATAGCCAGGGGGAGGACACTCGTGCCAAGGCCTCGTCACTTCCGGATTCATGGCGGCGCCATGAGGACGGAGCGGCCTCTTCTTTGTAGGAAGTACCACTGGCTCCTCGCGAGGAGTCTTCACCTTCTCAGCGCTGGAGAATCGTCGGATCAGCGCCATGAGCGGCACGACCGAGTACAAAGCAAGGAAGAAGAGGCGAGGAGCGAAGGGAGAAGATGGGCAGCGGAGGCTCCACTCGCCGCCTTATTTATAGCAAGGAGAAGGCTAACCACCGGCCTCCGAAATCGCAGGTAATGATGGTCCGCTGTGCACGCAGAGACTTGTCAAGTCGCGCAGCCGCCGAGGCTGCGTGGGGAAGTGGAGACGCCCACGTACCATCAAGCACCACGCGTCAAGCAAGGCCGCATGCTTTGGGGGCCCGCGGTGCTCCGCACTTGGCCCTTGGCTTCGCAGCAAAGCCAAGCCCAAGCGCACCTTGGGCCGGGGGCTACTGTCAGTGTTCTAGGAACGGGGGTGATACGTCTCCAGCGTATCTATAATTTTTGATTGTTCCAAGCTATTACTTATGATGTTTTGGATGTTTAATGGGCTTTTTATACACTTTTATATTATATTTGGGACTAACCTATTAACCCAAAGGCCTAGTCCAGATTGCTATTTTTTGCCTATTTCAGGGTTTTATAGAAAAGGAATACCAAACGGAGTCCAAATGGAATGAAACCTTCACGAGAGATATTTTTGGAGCAAAATACGCACGGGAGACTTGAGAACCACGGAGTAGGGCACACGTGGCGTCCACGAGGGTGGGGGCGCCCCCCCTACAGGGCGCGCCCCCTGCCTCGTGGGCCCCACGTTTGGCCCCTGGTGCCCTCCTTCCTCCTATATATACCTACGTATCCCGAAACCATCAGAAACATAGAAAAAACCCTAGTTCCACCGCCGCAACCTTCTGTATCCGTGAGATCCCATCTTGGGGCCTGTTCTGTAGCTCCGCCGAAGGGGGGATCTACCACGGAGTGCTTCTACATCATCATCATCACCTCACCATGAGTTGTGAGTAGTTTACACAGACCTTTGGGTCCATAGCTAGTATCTAGATGGCTTCTTCTCTCTCTTTGGATCTCAATACCAAGTTCTCCTCGGTCTTTGAGGAGATCTATTCGATGTAATCTATTTTTGCGGTGTGTTTGTCGAGATCCGATGAATAGTGGGTTTATGATCAAGATTATCTATGAGAAATATTTGGTTCTTTCTGAACTCTTTATGTATGATTATAATATCCTTTCAAGTTTCTTCGAATTATTGGTCTGGTTTGGCCTACTAGATCTCTAGTTCTTGCAATGGGTGAAGTCCTTGGCTTTGGGTTCAATCTTGCGGTGTCCTTTCCCAGTAACAGTAGGGGCAGCAAGGCACGTATTGTATTATTGCCATCGAGGATAAAAAGATGGATTTTATATCATTTTATCTGAGTTTATCCCTCTACATCATGTCATCTTGCTTAAGGCGTTACTCTATTCTTATGAACATAATACTCTAGATGCATGCTGGATAGCGGTCGATGTGTGGAGTAATAGTAGTAGATGCAGAATCGTTTCGGTCTACTTGTCTCGGACGTGATGCCTATATATAATGATCATGCCTAGATAGTATCATAATTATTCACTTTTCTATCAATTGCTCGACAATAATTCGTTCACCCACCATAGAATTATGCTATCATGAGAGAAGCCACTAGAGAAACCTATGCCCCCCCGGGTCTATTCTCAACATATTAATCTACAATCTACTTATGCTTCTACTTTCTATTTTTATATCCAAAAATACCAAAAATATCAAACTATCATCTCTATCAGATCTCACTTTCATAAGTGACCGTAAAGGGATTGACAACCCCTTATCGCGTTGGCTGCGAAGTTCTTATTTGTTTGTGCAGGTGCGAGGGACTCGCGCGTGGTCTCCTACTGGATTAACACCTTGGTTCTCAAAAACTGAGGGAAATACTTACGCTACTGTGCTGCATCACCCTTTCCTCTTCGAGGGAATACAACGCAAGCTTGAGAAGTAGCAAGAAGAATTTCTGGCGCCGTTGCCGGGGAGGCTTACGCAAAAGTCATATATCAAGTACCTATCACAAACCCTTATCCTTCACATTACATTTATTTGCCTCCCGTTTTCCTCTCCCCCGCTTCACCCTTGTCGTTTTATTTGCCCTTCTTTTTGCCATGTGTTTATCGTTCGCTTTCCCTCTTGTCTGAGATGGGGGAAGATTTTATCGAGAAGGGTAGTAATGTTGAGGGCAACGTCTATGTTGACCCCCGGGATGAAACTACCACTTTACATGTTAAGAAGTTCCGGGTTGGTAGTGGTAATATAATTGGAAAAGGAGTTCTTCAAGACTTCTTTACTTGTGTCGGTGCTTTGCCCACTATGGGTGGCTCTATTCTTCACAGAACTAGTAGCCTTGCGGATGCTATATCTATGTTTGTAGTTGAAATTGGAAGGCAATTTATCCATATGCATCCCTGTATTCAGAGAATCTTTCTGGAGTTTTCCAATATTGAGCATTCTTCTGTTAAGCGTGCAACTACTATCTTTTTGGCTCGTGAATTTAGATTTATCATGAAAGAGGCCATAGAAATCTTTGCTCATTACGGGGTAGATGCTGGTCGACCTCCCATAGAGGCTATCTTATTTAATCAAGAAGACATAATGCGGTTGCGATCTCCTAATCATGTTGCTTTTAATGAAAACCGTAGATAAAAGGTACCTACCGATGTCTTGGTTGATAGAATTTCCGAGTTGAATGATGATTTTGCTATTCAAAACAATGGACTGGGCTTCTCCCTTGAGCGAAGCCTCATGACCTTCTACCAAAAGAATGCCTATAATGATGAATTGGTTGTACACTATAAAGGGCCAAAAGAGGAACCTATACCTCATGAGCTTGATATGGGGGACTTTTGTCCCATAAAATTTTGCCCTTTTGATTACTTTTGCTTGCCACAAAGAAAACTTGCTGCTGAACATAGGGAATATGAGATGAGTTTTCGCGACATATCTTATCATTATGGCAATACGTAGATCTATCCTTGTATCTTGCCTAGGTAGGGGCGTAAAACGATAACGCTTGTTGGGAGGCGACCCAATTTTATATTTTTTTGTTTTTGCTTCTGTTTAGGCATAAATATTGCATCTAGCTTCTGTTTAGATGTGGTTTTGTGTTTTAATTAGTGTTTGCGCCAAGTAGAACCTTTGGGAAGACTTGTGTGAAATTTATACGATCTTGCTGTGAAAAACAAAATCATTAGCGCTCGCTAGAATAGTCACCAGATTTACTGGAGCGTGCTATTTAGTTGATTCTTTTTTAATATGATTAATAGAAAAATTCCTCACGTTTACCAATTTATTTCAAATTGTTTGGAGTTACAGAAGTATGCGAAACTAACAGATTACTACAGACTGTTCTGTTTTTGACAGATTCTGTTTTTCGTGTGTTGTTGCTTATTTTGATGAATCTATGAGTAGTATTGGGGAGTATGAATCATGGAGAAGTTGGAATACAGTAGGTTTAACACCAATATAAACAAATAATGAGTTCATTACAGTACTTTTGAGTGGTGGTTTGTTTTCTTATACTAACGGAGCTCACGAGATTTTTGTCTAGGTTTTGTGTTGTGAAGTTTTCAAGTTTTGAGTATTGCTTTGATGGACTATGGAACAAAGAGTGGCAAGAGCCTAAGCTTGGTGATGCCCAAGGCACCCCAAGGTAAAATTCAAGGACAACCAAAAGCCTAAGATTGGGGATGCCCCGGGAAGGAATCCCCTCTTTCGTCTTCATCTATCGGTAACCATACCCGGGACTATATTTTTATTCACCACATGATATGTGTTTTACTTGGAGCGTCATGTATCATTTGAGTCTTTGCTTGTTAGTTTGCCACAATCATCCTTGCTGGACACACCTTTTTGAGAGAGATAAATATGGCCTAGGAATCGTTAGAACACTCTATGTGCTCCACTTATATCTTTTGAGTTGAATAGTTTTTGCTCTAGTGCTTCACTTATATCTTTTAGAGCACGGTGGTGATTTTATTTTGAAGAAATTGTTAATCTCTCGTGCTTCACTTATATCATTTTGAGAGTCTATTAGAACAACATGGTAATGTGCCTTGGCTTTAAAACTAGCCTTAACATGATAGGCATCCAAGATGAATGTAGTAAAAACTTTCATACTAAGTGCATTGAATATGATGAGAAGTTGGATGCTTGATAATTGTTTTGAGATATGAGGATAGTGATATTAGAGTCATGCTAGTGGAGTTATTATAAAATTGAGAAATACTTGTGTTAAAGTTAGTGATTCCCGTAGCAGGCACGTATGATGAACCGCTATGTGACGAAGTTAGAGCATGAGGTAATTGTAGAGTGTCATCCTTTGTGTGGAGGTCGGGGGCGCGCGATGGTTAACTCCTACCAACCTCCCCCCTAGGAGCATGCGTTGATTGCTTTGTTTTGATGACTCGTAAAATTTTGCAATAAGTATATGAGTTCTTATGACTAATGCTGAGTCCATGGATATCACGCACTCTCACCCTTCCACCATTGCTAGCCTCTCTTGTACCGCACAAATTTCGTCGGTACCATACATCCACCATATATCTTCCTCAAAACAGCCACCATATCTACCTATCATGGCATTTCCATAGCCATTCCGAGATATATTTCCATGCAACTTTCCACCGTACCGTTCATATGACACGCTTCATATTGTCATATTGCCATGCATGATCATGTAGTTGACATCATATTTGTGGCAAAGCCACCATGCATAATTTTTCATACATGTCACTCTTGATTCATTGCACATCCCGGTACACCGCCGGAGGCATTCATATAGAGTCATAGTTTGTTCTAGTATCGAGTTGTAATATTGAGTTGTAAATCAATATAAGTGTGATGATCATCATTATAGAGCATTGTCCCATATGAGGAAAGGCCAAACAAAAGAGAAGCCCCTCCAAAAAAAGAGAAGGGACAATGCTACTATCCTTTTTTCCTCACTTGTGCTTCAAAGTAGCACCATGTTCTTCATGATAGAGAGTCTCATGTTTAGTCACTTTCATATGCTAGTGGGAATTTTCATTATAGAACTTGGTTTGTATATTCCAACGATGGGCTTCCTCAAATGCCCTAGGTCTTCGTGAGCAAGCAAGTTGGATGCGCACCCACTTAGTTTCTTTTGTTGAGCTTTCATACATTTTTAGCTCTAGTGCATCCGTTGCACGGCAATCCCTACTCACTCACATTGATATCTATTGATGGGCATCTCCATAGCCCGTTGATACGCCTAGTCGATGTGAGACTTATCTCCTTCCTTTTTCTCTTCTCCACAACCACCATTCTATTCCACATAGTGGTATATCCATGCTCACGCTCATGTATTGCATGAAAGTTGAAAAGTTTGAAAGAATACAATATGAAAACAAGTGCTTGGCTGAAACCGGGGTTGTGCATGATATTAATATTTTGTGTGATTAAGAGGGAGCATAGCCAAACTATATGATTTTGTAAGGATAACTTTCTTTAGCCATAGTATTTTGAGAAGAAATGATTGCTTTGTTAGTATCCTTGAAGTATTATTATTTCTTATGTCAATATAGACTTTTGTCTTGAATATTTCAAATCTGAACATTCATGCCACAATTAAGAGAACTACATTGAAAATTATGTTGGTTAGCATTCCACATCAAAAATTCTGTTTTTATCATTTACCTACTCGAGGACGAGCAAGAATTAAGCTTGGGGATGCTTGATACGTCTCCAACATATCTATAATTTTTGATTGTTCCTTGCTATTATTTATGATGTTTTGGATGTTTAATGGGCTTTATTATACACTTTTATATTATTTTTTGGGACTAACCTATTAACCCAAAGGCCCAGTCCAGATTGTTGTTTTTGCCTATTTCAGGGTTTTACAAAAAAGGAATACCAAACGGAGTCCAAACGGAATGAAACCTTCGGGAGATGTATTTTTGGAGAAAAATACGCACAAGAGACTTGAGAACCACAGAGTAGGGCACACGACGTCCATGAGGGTGGGGGGCGCCCCCCCTACAAGAAGCGCCCCCTGCCTCGTGGGCCCCATGATCGGCCCCCCGGTGCCCTCCTTCCTCCTATATATACCTACGTACCCCGAAACCATCAGAAACAGAGAGAAAACCCTAGTTCCACCGGTGCAACCTTCTGTACCCATGAGATCCCATCTTGGGGCCTGTTCCGGAGCTCCGCCGGAGGGGGGATCTACCACGGAGTGCTTCTACATCATCATCATCGCCTCACCATGAGTTGTGAGTAGTTTACCATAGACCTTCGGGTCCATAGCTAGTATCTAGATGGCTTCTTCGCTCTCTTTGGATCTCAATACCAAGTTCTCCTCGGTCTTCGAGGAGATCTATTCGATGTAATCTCTTTTTGCGGTGTGTTTGTCGAGATCCAATGAATTGTGGGCTTATGATCAAGATTATCTATGAGAAATATTTAGTTATTTTCTGAACTCTTTATGTATGATTATAATATCCTTGCAAGTCTCTTCGAATTATTGGTTTTGTTTGGCTTACTAGATTTGTAGTTCTTGCAATGGGAGAAGTGCTTGGCTTTGGGTTCAATCTTGCGGTGTCCTTTCCCAGTGACAGTAGGGGCAGCAAGGCACATATTGTATTGTTGCCATCGAGGATAAAAAGATGGGGTTTATATCATGTTATTTGAGTTTATCCCTCTACATCATGTCATCTTGCTTAAGGCGTTAATCTGTTCTTATGAACTTAATACTCTTGATGCATGCTGGATAGCGGTCGATGTGTGGAGTAATAGTAGTAGATGCAGAATCATTTTGGTCTACTTGTCTCGGACGTGATGCCTATATATAATGATCATGTCTAGATAGTCTCATAATTATTCGCTTTTCTATCAATTGCTCGATAGTAATTTGTTCACCCATCGTAGAATTATGCTATCATGAGAGAAGCCACTAAAGAAACCTATGGCCCCCGGGTCTATTCTCAACATAGCAATCTACAATCTACTTTACTTTTCTGCTTTTACTTTCTGTTCTTATATCCAAACATACCAAAAATATCAAACTATCATCTCTATCAGATCTCACTTTCGTAAGTGAGCGTAAAGGGATTGACAACCCCTTATCGCGTTGCCTGCGAAGTTCTTATTTGTTTGTGTAGGTGCGAAGGACTCGCGCGTGGTCTCCTACTGGATTGATACCTTGGTTCTCAAAAACTAAGGGAAATACTTACGCTACTGTGCTGCATCGCCCTTTCCTCTTTGAGGGAATACAACGCAAGCTCGAGAAGTAGTAGGGGGTACCCAGACTTGCCTGCATGCGGCCCAGAGCACGGCTCACAAGGCAGCCTGGTACGGCCCAGCATCTTCAGCAACCACTCAAGACCCTCGCGAGGGGCCAAGCCTCGTGAGGCGAACGACACAAGGCATCCCCTGGAGCGGCCTCGCCAGGCTGGCTCGTGAGGATCGAAGATATCGAGGCAAGCGGCACCTCACGAGTTCCTCGTGACATGAGCAGTGACGACCAGCGCCAGGCAGGCGCCAGCGGGCGTAGAGTGCTAGTTTCCTCTTTGGTGCTAAAGGAGCAGGTGCAAGCGAGGAGTCCCGAGGCGTCAGGCAAAGGTTTTCATATTGGTGCAGTGAGACCAAGACGAGCAGGACGGCAGGACGGAGGTCATCGTGGAGCCCATGACGGTGTCACCACCAAAGCCTTTGGCAGGCGAAGACCACCTTTTGTCAGGATAGCTTGTACTAGTTGTCCCCCTTCAAATTTGGCCGTTGTGGGATCCCTTCCCGCTCAATATTTGGGAAGAGGACCCTGGCCACTATAAATAGGACTAGCCACCACCATTGATCTCATCTCGTCTCGCGTTGATCAGATAGAAGGCCACACATGCCTCAAGCTCACCCGAGCGCAAGAACACCTCTCCTCAGGAGGCAGTTCATCCATGTACTAGTTCTTCCTCAGACTACAAGGCAATCCACCACACCACACTGGATTAGGGTGTTACACCACAACGGTGGCCCGAACTAGTATAAATCTTGTGTCTCTTGTTCATCGGATCTAACGAGCTAGTCTTAGTGCTGTTGCGTAGACGAGCTAGGGCGGAAGGAGAGATCTTCATGCGCACCCAGAGTTTGAACCTTATGGGTTTTGCCGGAACCCTAGATCTGACATTGTTAACCATTAATAATTGATGCTCGTTCTTGATTTCTACCTTCGTTGATTTCAGCATCACGAAGAGCTCGGGAATCGTTTTCGTCATCCCTTTCATATTATAGTTCATCACGATGTTCTAGTAACTTGGTGATAGTGACTAGAGAACTCTGTCAATCACTATTTTATCTGGAAGATTAACTCCCACTTGATTCAAGCGATTGTAGTACTCAGACATTCTGAGCACATGCTCATTGGTTGAGCTATTCTCCTCCGTCTTGTAGGCAAAGTACTTGTCAAAGGTCTCATACCTCTCGACACGGGCATGAGTCTGAAATACTATTTTCAACTCTTGGAACATTTCATATGCTACGTGGTGTTCAAAACATTTTTGAAGTTCCGGTTATAAGCTGTAAATCATGGTGCACTAAACTATCAAGTAGTCATCATACCGAGCTTATCAAATATTCATAACGTCTACATCTGCTCCTGCAATAGGTTTGTCACCTAGCGGTGCATCAATGACATAATACTTCTCTGCAACAATGAGGATAATCCTCAGATCACGGACCTAGTCCGCATCATTGCTACTAACATCTTTCAACCTAGTTTTCTCTAGTACCATATCAAAAACATAGGGGAGCTATAACGCGAGCTATTGATCTACAACATAATTTGCAAATATTATCAGGACTAAGTTCATGATAAATTAAAGTTCAATTAATCATATTACTTAAGAACTCCAACTTAGATAGACATCCCTCAAGTCATCTAAATGATCACGTGATCCATATCAACTAAACCATGTCCGATCATCACGTGAGATGGAGTAGTTTTCAATGGTGAACATCTTATGTTGATCATATCTACTATATGATTCACGCTCAACCTTTCGGTCTCTAGTGTTCCGAGGCCATGTCTGTACATGCTAGGCTCATCAAGTTTAACTCGAGTATTCTGCATGTGCAAAACTGTCTTACACCAGTTGTATTTGAACGTAGAGCTTATCACACCCGATCATCACGTGGTGTCTCGGCGCGACGAACTTTCGCAACGGTGCATACTCAGGGAGAACACTTGTACCTTGAAATTTTGCAAGGGATCATCTTATAATGTTACCGCCGTACTAAGCAAAATAAAAAGCATAACAAGATAAACATCACGTGCAATCAAAATATGTGACATGATATGGCATCATCTTCTTGTGCTTTTGATCTCCATCTCCAAAGCATCGTCATGATCTCCATCGTCACCGGCTTGACACCATGATCTTCATCATAGCGTCGTGGTCGTCTCGCCAACTATTGCTGCTACTACTATCGCTAACTAATAGTGATAAAGTAAAGCAATTACATGGCCTTCACAATTCATACAATAAAGAGACAACCATAAGGCTCCTGCCGGTTGCCGATAATTTACAAAACATGATCATCTCATACAATAACGTATACTCATCACGTCTTGACCATATCACATCACGACATGCCCTACAAAAACAAGTTAGACGTCCTCTACTTTGTTGTTGCAAGTTTTACGTGGCTGCTACGGGCTTAGCAAGAACCGATCTTACCTACGCATACAAAACCACAACGATTTTTCGTCAAGTGTGTTGTTTTAACCTTCACAAGGATTGGGCGTAGTCACACTCGATTCAACTAAAATGAGAGAGACAGACACCCGCCGGTCACCTTTAAGCAACAAGTGCTCGTAACGGTGAAACCAGTCTCGCATAAGCGTACGCATAATGTCGGTCCGGACCGCTTCATCTCACAATACCGTCGAATCAAAGTATGACATGCTGGTAAGCAGAATGACTATTATCGCCCACAACTTATTGTGTTCTATGATACGTCTCCAACGTATCTATAATTTTTGATTGTTCCATGCTATTATATTATCCATCTTGGATGTTGTAAATGCATTTATATGCTATTTTATATGATTTTTGGGACTAACCTATTAACCTAGGGCCCAATGCCAGTTTCTGTTTTTTCCTTGTTTTGAGTTTTACAAAAAAGGAATACCAAACGGAGTTCGATTAACCTGCCAATTTTTGTGGATTTTTTATGGACCAAAAGAAGCCCCGGGAGTAAAATATTTGGCCAGAAGAGTCCCGATCCGTCCACGAGGGTGGAGGGCGCGCCCTACCCCCCCTGGGCTCACCCCCTATCTCGTGGATGACTCGGAGTCCCCCCTGACGTGAGATCGACGCCAAAATTCCTATAAATACAGAAACCCTCGAAAAGAAACCGAGATCGGGAGTTCCGCTGCCGCAAGCCTCTTTAGCCATCGAAAACCAATCTAGACCTGTTCCAGGACCCTGCCGGAGGGGGGAATCCCTCTCCGGTGGCCATCTTCATCATCCTGGCGCTCTCCATGACGAGGAGGGTGTAGTTCACCCTCGGGGATGAGGGTATGTACCAGTAGCTATGTGTTTGATCTCTCTCTCTCTCTCTCTCTCTCTCTCTCTCTCTCGTGTTCTTGAGATGGCACGATCTTGATGTATCGCGAGCTTTGCTATTATAGTTGGATCTTATGATGCTTCTCCCCCCTCTATCTTCTTGTAATGGATTGAGTTTTCCCTTTGAAGTTATCTTATCGGATTGAGTCTTTAAGGATTTGAGAACACTTGATATATGTCTTCCGTGGGATACCCGTGGTGACAATGGGGTATTCTAATGATTCACTTGATGTATGTTTTGGTGATCAACTTGCGGGTTCCGTGACCTTGGAAATCTATGCATGGGGGTTGGCACACGTTTTCGTCTTGACTCTCCGGTAGAAACTTTGAGGCACTCTTTGAAGTTCTTTGTGTCGGTTGAAAAGATGAATATGAGATTGTGTGATGCATATCGTATAATCATGCCCACGGATACTTGAGGTGACAATGGAGTATCTAGGTGACATTAGGGTTTTGGATGATGTGTGTCTTTAGGTGTTATTCTAGTACTAACTCTAGGATAGATCGAACGGAAAGAATAGCTTCGTGCTATTTTACTACAGACTCTTGAATAGATCGATCATAAAGAATAATTTTGAGGTGGTTTTGTACCCTACAATAATCTCTTCGTTTGTTCTCCGCTATTAGTGACTTTGGAGTTACTCTTTGTCGCATGTTGAGGGATAGCTGTATGATCTAATTATGTTATTATTGTTGAGAGAAATTGCACTAGTGAAAGTATGAACCCTAGGCCTTGTTTCAAAGCATTGCAATACCATTTGTGCTCACTTTTATCATTAGTTACCTTTCTGTTTTTATATTTTCATATTACAAAACCTATATCTACCATCCGTATTGCACTTGTATCACCATCTCTTCGCCAAACTAGTCCACCTATACAGTTTACCATTGTATTGGATGTGTTGGGGACACAAGAGACTCTTTGTTATTTGGTTGCAGGGTTGTTTGAGAGAGACCATCTTCATCCTACGCCTCCCACGGATTGATAACCTTAGGTCATCCACTTGAGCGAAATTTGCTACTGTCCTACAAACCTCTGCACTTGGAGGCCCAACAACGTCTGCAAGAAGAAGGTTGCGTAGTAGACATCAAAATCTTTTCTGGCGCCATTGCCGGGGAGGCTAGGTAAGCGGCACTCACATCCCGTTAACGAAGCTCTTTTCTGGCGTCGTTACTGTTCGGGATCGTTGCAGAAATTCAAAAAAAATCTACGCATCACCAAGATCGATCTATGGAGTTACTAGCAACGAGAGGGGAGTGCATCTTCATACCTTTGAAGATCGAGATGCGGAAGCATTGGAAGAACGCGGTCGGTGGAGTCGTACACGAAGCGATTCAAATCGCGGCCCAATCCGATCTAAGCACCGAACAACGGTGCCTCCGCATTCAACACACGTGCAGCCCGGTGACGTCTCCTGCGCCTTGATCCAGCAAGGAGAGAGGGAGAGGTTGGGGAAGACTCCGTGCAGCAATAGCACGATGGCGTGGTGGTGATGGAGGAGCGTGGCACTCCGGCAGGGCTTCGCCAAGCTTCATCGGCGAAGAGGAGCAGTTGGGAGGGGGAGGGCTGCGCCGGGCTATGGGGTACGGCTGTCCTCCCACCCCTCCACTATATATAGGGGCAAGAGAGAGGGGGGACGCCCACCTCAGATCCAATCTAAGGGGGGCGGACAGGTGGGGGGGCTTGCCCCCCAAGTAGGTGGGGTGCCCCCACCCCCTAGGGTTTCCCAAACCTAGGCGCCTTGGGCCCTTGGGGGTGCACCAGCCCACCAGGGGCTGGTTCCCCACTTGCTTGGTCCACTTGGCCCACCGAGGTAGGTGGCCCCACCCGGTGGACCCCCGCACACCTTCTGGTGGTCCCGGTACAATACCGGTGACCCCGAAATTACTCCGGTGACCAAAATATGAATTCCCATATATAAATCTTTACCTCCGGACTAATCCGGAACTCCTCGTGACGTCCGGTATCTCATCCAGGACTCCGAGCAACATTTGGTAACCACGTACATACATTCACTACAACCCTAGCGTCATCGAACCTTAAGTGTGTTGATCCTACGGGTTCGGGAACCATGCAGACATGACCAAGACATCTCTCCGGCCAATAACCAACAGCGGGATCTGGATACCCATGTTGGCTCCCACATGTTCCACGATGATCTTATCGGATGAACCACAATGTCAGGGATTCAATCAATCCCGTATATGATTCCCTTTGTCTACCGGTATAGTACTTGCCCGAGATTCGATCGTCGGTATACCGATACCTTGTTCAATCTCGTTACCGGCAAGCCTCTTTACTCGTTCCATAACACATCATCACATGACCAACTCCTTAGTCACATAGAGCTCATTACGATGATGTCTTACCGAGTGGGCCCAGAGATACCTCTAGGTAATACGGAGTGACAAATCCCAGTCTTGATTCGTGCCAACCCAACATATGCTTTCGGGGATACCCGTAGTGTGCCTTTATAGCCACCCAGTTACGTTGTGACGTTTGGAACACCCAAAGTATTCCTACGGCATCCTGGAGTTGCACAATCTCATGGTCCAAGGAAAGGATACTTGACATTGGAAAAGCTTTAGCATACGAACTACACGATCTTGTGCTATTCTTAGGATTGGGTCTTGTCCATCACGTCATTCTCCTAATGATGTGATCCCGTTATCAATAACATCCAATGTCCATGGTCAGGAAACCGTAACCATCTATTGATCAATGAGCTAGTCTACTAGAGGCTTACTAGGGACATGTTGTGGTCTATGTATTCACACATGCATTAGAATTTCCGGATAATATAATTATAGCATGAACAATAGACAATTATCATGAACAAGGAAATATAATAATAACCATTTTATTATTTCCTCTTGGGCATATGTCCAACAGTCTCCCACTTGCACTAGAGTCAATAATCTAGTTACATTATGATGAATCGAACACCCATATTGTTCTGGTGTTGATCATGTTTTGCTCGTGGAAGAGCTTTAGTCAACGGATCTGCGACATTATGATCCGTATGCACTTTACAAATATCTATGTCTCCATCTTGAATATAACTGCGAATGGAGTTGAAGTGGCACTTGATGTGTTTGGTCTTCTTGTGAAACCTGGGCTCCTTGGCAATGGCAATAGCTCGAGTGTTGTCACAGAAGAGAGTCATCGGGCCTGACGCGCTTGGAATAGCTCCAAGGTCGGTGATGAACTCCTTCATCCAGACTCCTTCCTGTGCTGCTTCGGAAGCAGCAATGTACTCTGCTTCACATGTAGATGCCGCCATGACGCTTTGCTTGCAACTGCACCAGGTGACTGCCCCACCATTCAAAATATACATGTATCCAGTTTGTGACTTGGAGTCATCCGGATCTATGTCGAAGCTAGCCTCGACGTAACCCTTTACGACGAGCTCTTCGTCACCTCCATAAATAAGAAACATATCCTTAGTCCTTTTCAGGTACTTTGGGATGTTCTTGACCGCTGTCCAGTGTTCCATTCCGGGATCACTTTGGTACCTTCCCACCAAACTTATGGCAAGGTTCACATCAGGTCTGTTACACATCATGGCATACATAATAGAACCTATGGCCGAGGCATAGGGGATGACACTCATCTTTTCTCTATCTTCTGCCGAGGTCGGGCATTGAGCTGTGCTCAATCTGATACCTTGTAACACAGGCAAGAACCCTTTCTTGGACTGATCCATATTGAACTTCTTCAATATCTTATCAAGGTATGTGCTTTGCGAAAGACCAATGAGGTGTCTTGATCTATCTCTATAGATTTTGATGCCTAATATGTAAGCAGCTTCTCCAAGGTCCTTCATTGAAAAACACTTATTCAAGTAGGCCTTTATGCTTTCTAAAAGTTCTACATCATTTCCCATTAGCAACATGTCATCCACATATAATATGAGAAATGCTACAGAGCTCCCACTCACTTTCTTGTAAATACAGTCTTCTCCATAAGTTTGTATGAACCCAAACGCTTTGATCACTTCATCAAAGCGAATGTTCCAACTCCGAGATGCTTGCACCAGCCCATAGATGAAGCATTGGAGCTTGCATACCTTTTTAGCATTCTTAAGATCGACAAAACCTTGCGGCTATATCATATACAATTCTTCCTTAAGGAAGTCGTTAAGGAATGCCGTTTTGACGTCCATCTGCCATATCTCATAATCATAGAATGCGGCAATTGCTAACATGATTTGGATGGACTTCAGCATCGCTACGGGAGAGAAAGTCTCATCGTATTCAATCCCTTGAACTTGTCGATAACCCTTAGCGACAAGCCGAGCCTTATAGATGGTCACATTTCCATCTGCGTCAGTATTCTTCTTAAAGATCCATTTATTTTTTATGGCTCGCCGATCATCGGGCAAGTCAACCAAAGTCGATACTTTCTTATCACACATGGATCCTATCTCGGATTTCATGGCTTCAAGCCATTGGTTGGAATCAGGGCCCGCCATTGCTTCTTCATAGTTCGAAGGTTCACCGTTGTCTAACAACATGATTTCCAGGACAGGGTTTCCATACCACTCTGGCGCGGAACGTGTCCTTGTGGACCTACGAAGTTCAGTAGTAACTTGATCCGAAGCTTCATGATCATAATCATTAATTTCCTCTCTAGTCGGTGCAGGCACCACAGAAACAGCTTCCTACGCTGCGCTACTTTCCGGTTCAAGAGGGGTTACAACAACCTCATCAAGTTCTACTTTCCTCCCACTTACTTCTTTTGAGAGAAACTCTTTCTCCAGAAAGGATCCATTCTTGGCAGCAAAGACCTTGCCTTCGGATCTGAGGTAGAAGGTATACCCAATAGTTTCCTTAGGGTATCCTATGAAGACGCATTTTTCTGATTTGGGTTCGAGCTTTTCAGGTTGAAGTTTCTTGACATAAGCATCGCATCCCCAAAGTTTTAGACACGACAACTTAGGTTTCTTCCCAAACCATAGTTCATACGGTGTCGTCTCAACGGATTTAGATGGTGCCCTATTTAAAGTGAATGCAGCAGTCTCTAAAGCATAACCCCAAAATGATAGCGGTAAGTCGGTAAGAGACATCATAGATCGCACCATGTCCAACAAAGTATGATTACGACGTTCGGACACCATTACGTTGAGGTGTTCCAGGCGGCGACAGTTGTGAAACAATTCCACATTTCCTTAGGTGCGTGCCAAATTCCTCCACGATCTGATTGTAAGAACTTCATTTTTCTGTCACGTTGATTCTCAACCTCATTCTGAAATTCCTTGAACTTTTCAAAGGTCTCAGACTTGTGTTTCATCAAGTATACATACCCATATCTACTTAAGTCATCAGTGAGGGTGAGAACATCACGATAGCCACCGCGAGCTTCAACACTCATTGGACCGCACACATCAGTATGTATGATTTCCAACAAGTTGGTTGCTCGCTCCATTGTTCCGGAGAACAGAGTCTTGGTCATCTAGCCCAAGAGGCATGGTTCACACGTGGAAAATGATTCATAATCAAGAGACTCCAAAAGTCCATCTGCATGGAGCTTCTTCATACGTTTGACACCAATATGACCAAGGCCGCAGTGATACGTCTCCAACGTATCTATAATTTTTTTATTGTTCCATGTTATTATTTATGATGTTTTGGATGTTTAATGGGCTTTGTTATACACTTTTATATTATTTTTGGGACTAACCTATTAACCCAAAGGCCCAGTCCAAATTGCTGTTTTTTTGCCTATTTAAGGGTTTTATAGAAAAGGAATATCAAATGGAGTCCAAACGGAATGAAACCTTCGGGAGAGATATTTTTGGAGCAAAATACTCATGGGAGACTTGAGAACCACGGAGTAGAGCACATGTGGCCTCCACGAGGGCGGGGGCCCCCCTATAGGGCGCGCCCCCTGCCTCATGGGCCCCATGTCTGGCCCCCGGTGCCCTCCTTCTTCCAATATATATCTACGTACCCCGAAACCATCAGAACAACAGAGAAAACCCTAGTTCCACCGCTGCAACCTTCCATTCCCATGAGGTCCCATCTTGGGGCCTGTTCCGGAGCTCCGCCGGAGGGGGGATCTTCCATGGAGTTCTTCTACATCATCATCATCGCCTCAGCATGAGTTGTGAGTAGTTTACCACAGACCTTTGGGTCCATAGCTAGTATCTAGATGGCTTCTTCTCTCTCTTTGGATCTCAATACCAAGTTCTCCTCGGTCTTCGAGGAGATCTATTCGATGTAATCTCTTTTTGCGGTGTGTTTGTCGAGATCCGATGAATTGTGGGTTTATGATCAAGATTATCTATGAGAAATATTTGGTTCTTTTCTGAACTCTTTATGTATGATTATAATATCCTTGCAAGTCTCTTTGAATTATTGGTTTGATTTGGCCTACTAGATCTATAGTTCTTGCAATGGGAGAAGTGCTTGGCTTTGGGTTCAATCTTGCGGTGTCCTTTCCCAGTGACACTAGGGGCAGCAAGGCACGTATTGTATTGTTGCCATCGAGGATAAAAAGATGGGGTTTATATCACAATGTTTGAGTTTATCCATCTACATCATGTCATCTTGCTTAAGGCCTTACTATGTTCTTATGAACTTAATACTCTAGATGCATGCTGGATAGCGGATGATGTGTGGAGTAATAGTAGTAGATGCAGAATTGTTTCGGTCTACTTGTCTCGGACGTGATGCCTATATATATTGATCATGCCTAGATAGTCTCATAATTATTTGCTTTTCTATCAATTGCTCGACAGTAATTTGTTTACCCGCCGTAGAATACCGCTATCATGAGAGAAGCCACTAGAGAAAACTATGGCCCCCGGGTCTATTCTCAACATATCAATCTACAATCTACTTTACTTTTCCGCTTTTACTTTCTGTTCTTATATCCAAAAATACCAAAAATATCAAACTATCATCTCTATCAGATCTCACTTTCGTAAGTGACCGTAAAGGGATTGACAATCCCTTCTCGCGTTGGCTGCGAAGTTCTTATTTATTTGTGCAGGTGCGAGGGACTCGCGCGTGGTCTCCTACTGGATTTATACCTTGGTTCTCAAAAACTGAGGGAAATACTTACGCTATTGTGCTGCATTACCCTTTCCTCTTCGAGGGAATACAATGCGAGCTCGAGAAGTAGCAAGAAGAATTTCTTGCGCCGTTGCCGGGGAGGCTTACGCAAAAGTCATATACCAAGTACCTATCACAAACCCTTATCATTCGCATTACATTTTTTGCCTCTCGTTTTCCTCCCCCCCACTTCACCGTTGCCATTTTATTTGCCCTTCTTTTGCCGTGTGTTTACCGTTCGCTTGATTCTTGTTTGCTTTTGTGTTAGATTGCTTGCTTGTCACTATGGCTCAGAACAATACCAATTTTTTTGACTTCTCCAATAACAACAATAATGATTTTATTAGCACTCTGATTGCTCCTATTACCGATGCTGAATCTTGTGAGATCAATGCTGCTTTGTTGAATCTTTTCATGAAAGATCAATTTTCCGGCCTTCCTAGTGAAGATGCCGCTACACATCTAAACAACTTTGTTGATTTGTGTGATATGCCAAAAAAAGGGATACGGATAACGATATTGTTAAACTGAAGTTATTTCCGTTTTCACTTAGAGATCGGGCTAAAACTTGGTTTTCCTCTTTGCCTAGAAATAGTATTGATTCGTGGAATAAGTGCAAAGATGCTTTTATCTATAAGTATTTCCCTCCTGCTAAGATCATCTCTCTTAGAAACGATATTATGAATTTCAAGCAACTAGATCATGAGCATGTTGCACAAGCTTGGGAGAGAATGAAATTAATGATACGTAATTGCCCTACACATGGTTTGAACTTATGGATGATTATTCAAAACTTTTATGCTAGCTTTAATTTTGCTTCTGGAAATCTTTTAGATTCGGCCGCGGGAGGCACTTTCATGGAAACTACCTTAGGAGAAGCTAACAAACTCCTAGATAATATTATGGTTAATTATTCTCAATGGCACACCGAAAGATCTACTAGTAAAAAAGTACATGCTATTGAAGAGATTAGTGTTTTGAGTGGAAAGATGGATGAACTTATAAAATTATTTGCTGCTAAGAGTGCTTCTTGTGATCCTAATGATATGCCTTTATCCACTTTGATTGAAAATAATAATGAATCTTTGGATGTGAATTTTGTTGGTAGGATTTTTTTTGGTAACAATGCTTATAGAGGAAACTTTAATCCTAGGCCTTTTCCTAGTAATTCATCTAATAATTATGGTAATTCCTACAACAACTCGTATGGAAAGATTCCTTCTGGATTTGAAACTAGTGTTAAGGAGTTTATGAATTCGCAAAAGAATTTCAATGCTTTGCTTGAAGAAAAATTGCTTAAGATTGATGAATTGGCTAGAACTGTGGATAGAATTACTCTTGATGTTGATTCTTTGAAACTTAGATCTATCCCACCTAAGCATTATATCAATGTGTCTCTCAAAGCTATGAGAATTTCCATTGATGAGTGCAAAGAAAGGAGCGCTAGGATGCGTGCTAAAAGAGATAATTATATAAAAGCGTGTTCTTCTAGTTATCATGAAAATAAAGTTGAAGATCTGAAAGTTATTGATGTGCCTCCTATTAGATCCTTGTTTTGTAGTATGAATCTAGATAAAGATGGGATTGGATATGAGCCAAGTTTAATTAAAAGGTGTCCCAATGATTCGGAGTTTTTAGATCTTGATGCTAAAATTGTTAAAAGTGGGAGTGAAGAGATTAAAACTTTGCATAGTGATGAACCCACTACTTTGGATTTCAAGGGATTCAATTATGATAATTGCTCTTTGATTTATTGTATTTCCTTGTTGCAATCCGTACTAAACTCTCCGCATGCTTATAGTCAAAATAAAGCTTTTACCAAACACATAGTTGATGCTTTGATGCAATCTTATGAAGAAAAACTTGAATTGGAAGTTTTTATCCCTAGAAAACTTTATGATGAGTGGGAACCTACTATTAAAATTAAAATAAAAGATCATGAGTGCTTTGCTTTGTGTGATTTGGGTGCAAGTGTCTCCACTATCCCAAAAACGTTGTGTGATTTGCTAGGTTTCCATGAGCTTGATGATTGTTCTTTAAATTTGCATCTTGCGGATTCCACTATTAAGAAACCTATGGGAAGGATTAATGATGTTCTTATTGTTGCCAATAGGAATTATGTGCCCGTAGATTTCATTGTTGTTGATATAGATTACAATCCTTCATGTCCTATTATTCTTGGTAGACCTTTCCTTAGAACGATTGGTGCAATTATTGATATGAAGGAAGGAAATATTAGATTCCAATTTCCATTAAGAAAAGGCATGGAACACTTTCCTAGAAAGAAAATCAAATTACCATATGAATCTATTATGAGAGCCACTTATGGATTGCCTTCCAAAGATGGCAATACCTAGATTTATCCATGTATCATGCCTAGCTAGGGGCGTAAAACGATAGCGCTTGTTGGGAGGCAACCCAATTTTATATTTTTTGTTGCTTCTGCTTAGGAATAAGTATTGCATATAGCTTCTGTTTAGATGTGGTTTTTGTTTTAATTAGTGTTTGTGCCAAGTAGAACCTTTGGGAAGACTTGTGTGAAGTTTATATGATCATGCTGTGAAAAACAGAATCGTTAGCGCTCGCTAGAATGGACGTCAGATTTTATTGGAGTGTGCTATTTAGTTGATTATTTTTGCAGATGATTAATAGACAAATTCCTCACGTTTACCAATTTAATTCAATTTATTTCGAGTTACATAAGTATGCGAAAATTACAGATTACTACAGACTGTTCTGTAATTGACAGATTCTGTTTTTCGTGTGTTGTTTGCTTATTTTGATGAATCTATGAGTGGTATTGGAGGATATGAATCATAGAGAAGTTGGAATACAGTAGGTTTAACACCAATACAAACAGAGAATGAGTTCATTACAGTACCATTGAGTAGTGGTCTGGTTTCTTATACTAACGGAGCTCACGAGATTTTTCTCTAAGTTTGGTGTTGTGAAGTTTTCAAGTTTTGAGTATTGCTTTGATAGACTATGGAACAAAGAGTGGCAAGAGCCTAAGCTTGGGGGTGCCCAAGGCACCCCAAGGTAAAATTCAAGGACAAACAAAAGCCTAAGCTTGGGGATGCCCCGGGAAGGCATCCCCTCTTTCGTCTTCATCTATCGGTAACTATACTCGCAGCTATATTTTTATTCACCACATGATATGTGTTTTACTTGGAGCGTCGTGTATCATTTGAGTCTTTGCTTGTTAGTTTGCCACAATCGTCCTTGTTGGACACACCTGAAAGAACATGCGGTGCCCCCATGTTTGGTTTTGGTAATTGATGACAATCTCTGTCGACTAATGGTTCCTTGAGTTATATTTGACGGTTTGCCCATTGGCTTTTCTTGGAGTTCATTTGTTGGTTTCAAGGAGAGTTTGTGATGACCAAGGTGCTATTAACGAATTATCCAAAGATTGGTCTTGTGGGTGTTGAGCTTATTGCAAGCATGTCTTGAAGAAGAAGAGTTTGTGAGTATTCATGTTTACCTTCAAGACATCATCCAAATGAAGAGAGCTGGAAATATTCAAGGTTGATAAAAACTAAGTCAAAGAATGAATCAAGTTGATCAACACACAAAGTGTATAATATGTACCGAGAGGGATCAAGCAATCCCATGGTATGGTCAGCATTGTCAGTCACGCTTTGTGTACTAACCCATGTTCTTCATGAGAGTTCTTTGTGGGGTTAGATTGCGGTGTGCAAGTTCAAGTGGAGAATCACGAAGAAATCAAGTGCTTGAAGCTTGCCGTCCATTGTCATGACAATGGACTTGTGAAGATATGCCGAAGAGTGGCTCACCCATAGAGGAGTATGGGGGAGCAATCTACTAGTCTTCAACGAGACAACGCAATCAAGAAAGATGGTCCAACTTGAGCAAGTCAAGATCGTCTACATCTAGCTCAAGTGGACTTTGTGCAAAGCAAAGGTTTTCCCTTGATAGGTTTTCTATTTTACTGGTCTCGTGGTGGTAGTTGGGAGACCGGGTTATAAGATCGTTTGCCATACTATCAAGGGGGGCTCTCAAGTTGGTAGCTTGATCGTATCGTTAGTAGAGAGCTCAAACCATTGCATCCTTGCATCATGTTTCTTGGTTCTTGTTTGGTTCTCTTTGTGAGTCTTAGAGCTTATGGTCATCTTTATGACAAGCTTGAGTTCATCGAAAACGGAGTTCACATGCGTCTTCTATGATGTTTTCGGTGTTGGATGTTTTACCGATCTTATCCGAGGAAGGGTTCTCACTATTTTATTTTGGGACTTTTCTAATTTGCTTCTTATTGATATTTCTATCAAGATTGTGTTAGCCCTTGTCGCTAGCTTTCCAACAAACTTGGTTTCATCGAATTCGGAGTCCGTATGCAAAAGTTGTGGTCGTTTTGGTGTTCTGAAAAGGCTGCAGTGGTACTACCGCGGGTAGGCACGGAAGTAATTTTTTACTACCGCTTTCAGGAGCGGTACTACCGCTTGGAGAAGTACTACCGCGGCTACTTCCGTGGCTACTTTCGCTCGGGACCAAAAACTCGTCACAAGTCCAGTGGTGGTAGGCACGGATGTAATTTTTTAGTACCGCTCGCAAGCAGTAGTACCGCTACCCTTAGCAGTACTACCGCTACCCCTAGCGGTAGTACCGTGAGGTCAAGCGGTACTACCGCTCCGACGTTTTTTTTGTCCTTTTTGCCTCCTCGCTGTTGTTTTCCAAAGGGGCACTACCACCCTAGCGTTAGTACCGCTCTGTGCGGGCTGTGAGCATAACGGTTGGATTTTTCCCCACCTATAAAAGGGGGTCTTCTTCCCCAATGAACCTTATCCTTTGAGCTCGTGTTCTTCCCCCATTGTTGACCTTCTTTGAGCTTGCTATCTCTCAATCCCTCCATGGATTCTTGCTAGTTTTTGGGGGAAAAGAGAGAGGAGATCTAGATCCACATTTCCACCAATCACTTTCTCCTCTAAGTGAGGGGAACCCCTTGGATCTGGATCTTGGAGTTCTTGGTGTTCTCCTTCTTGTTCTTCCTCTCATTTCCCTCCCTAGCATTAGTTGCTTTGGTGGGATTTGGGAGAGAAGGACTTGGGCACTCCGTGTGCCCTTGCCATTACATTTGGTGCATCGGTTTGAGTTCTCCACGGTGATACGTGGAAGTGAAGTTGAGAAGCTTATTACTCTTGGGTGCTTGGTACCCTTGAGCTTGTTCCTCTTGGGTGCTTGGGAGCCCTAGACGGTTGTGGTCACCTCGAAGCCATATTCCATTGTGGTGAAGCTTCGTGGTGTCGTTGGGGAGATAGCCCCAACCTTGTGGTGTTCGGAGCTCAATCATTGTGGTGCAAAGCTCCGGGCAAGCGTCGGGGGTCTCCAATTAGGTTTTGGAGATCGCCCCGAGCATTTTGTACGGGTTCGTTGACCGTCCCCAAGGGTTGCCATTTGTACGGGTTCGGTGACCGCCCTCAAGGGTCCCTTAGTGGAATCACGGCATCTTGCATTGTGCGAGGGCGTGAGGATATTACGGTGGCCCTAGTGGCTTCTTGGGGAGCATTGTGCCTCCACACCGCTCCAAACGGAGATTAGCATCCGCAAGGGTGTGAACTTCGGGATACATCGTCGTCTCCGCGTGCCTCGGTTATCTCTTACCCGAGCCCTTTACTTATGCACTATACTTTGTGATAGCCATATTGGTTCTTGTCATATATCTTGCTATCACCTAGTTGTTTATCTTGCTTAGCATAAGTTGTTGGTGCACATAGATGAGCCTAGTTGTTGTAGGTTTTGTGCTTGACAAATTAACCGCTAGGTTTATTCCGCATTTGTTCAAGCCTAAACCGTAATTATTTTAAAAGCGCCTATTCACCCCCCTCTAGGCGATATCCACGATCTTTCAACACCTATTTGAGAGAGTTAAATATGGCCTAGGAATGGTTAGACCACTGTATGTGCTTCACATATATCTTTTGAGTTGAATAGTTTTTGCTCTAGTGCTTCACTTATATCTTTTAGATCACAATGGTGATTATATTTTGAAGAAATTGTTGAACTCACATGCTTCACTTATATCTTTTTGAGAGTCTATTAAAACAGCATGGTAATGTGCTTTGGCTATAAAACTAGCCTTCACATGATAGGTATCCAAGACGAATGTAGTAAAAACTTTCATACTAAGTGCATTGAATATGATGAGAAGTTGGATGCTTGAAAATTGTTTTGAGATATTAGGATAGTGATATTAGAGTCATGCTAGTAGAGTTATCATGAAATTGAGAAATACTTGTGTTGAGGTTAGTGATTCCCGTAGCATGCACGTATGGTGAATCGCTATGTGACGAAGTTAGAGCATGAGGTATTTGTAAAGTGTCATCCTTCGTGTGGAGGTCGGGGGCGCGCGATGGTTAACTCCTACCAACCTCCCCCCTAGGAGCATGTGTTGATTGCTTTAATTTTGATGACTCGCAAATTTTTGCAATAAGTATATGAGTTCTTATGACTAATGTTGAGTCCATGGATTATACGCACTCTCACCCTTCCACCATTGCTAGCCTCTCTTGTACCGCGCAACTTTCGCCGGTACCATACACCCACTATATATCCTTCCTAAAAACAGCCACCATATATCTTCCTCAAAACAGCTACCATACCTACCTATCATGGCATTTCCATAGCCATTCCGACATATATTGCCATGAAACTTTCCACCGTTCCGTTCATATGACAGGCTTCATATTGTCATATTGCCATGCATGATCATGTAGTTGACATCGTATTTGTGGCAAAGCCACCATGCATAATTTTTCATACATGTGACTGTTCATTCATTGCATATCCCGGTACACCACCGAAGGCATTCATATACATTCATACTTTGTTCTAGTATCGAGTTGTAATATCGAGTTGTAAATCAATATAAGTATGATGATGATCATTATTAGAGCATTGTCCCATGTGAGGAAAGGCTAAATAAAGAAAGCCCCTCCGAGAAAAAAAAAGGAAGGAAAGGCCAAAGAAAAAAAGGAAGGCCCAAAAAAAGGAAAAAAAGAAAAGAAAAAGGGGAATATTGCTACTATCTTTTTCCACACTTGTGCTTCAAAGTAGCACCATGTTCTTCATGATAGAGAGTCTCATGTTTAGTCACTTTCATATACTAGTGGGAATTTTCATTTTAGAACTTGGCTTGTATATTCCAATGATGGGCTTCCTCAAATGCCCTAGGTCTTCGTGAGCAAGCAAGTTGGATGCACACCCACTTAGTTTCTTTTGTTGAGCTTTCATACAATTTTAGCTCTAGTGCATCCGTTGCATGGTAATCCCTACTCACTCACATTGATATCTATTGATGGGCATCTCCATATCCCGTTAATACGCCTAGTCGATGTGAGACTATCTCCCTTCCTTTTGTCTTCTCCACAACCACCACTCCATTCCACGCATAGTGTTATGTCCATGGCTCACGCTCATGTATTGCGTGAAAGTTGAAAGGTTTGAAAAAATAGAGTATGAAAACAAGTGCTTGGCTGAAACCGGGGTTGTGCATGATATGAAAATTTTGTGTGATGAAGAGGGAGCATAGCCAGACTATATGATTTTGTAGGGATAACTTTCTTTAGCCATAGTATTTTGAGAAGACATGATTGCTTTGTTAGTATGCTTGAAGTATTATTATTTCTTATGTCCATATAGACTTTTGTCTTGAATCTTTCAAATCTGAACATTCATGCCACAATTAAGAGAACTACATTGAAAATTATGTTGGTTAGCATTCCACATCAAAAATTCTGTTTATATCATTTACCTACTCGAGGATGAGCAGGAATTAAGCTTGGGGATGCTTGATATGTCTCCAACGTATCTATAAATTTTTATTGTTCCATGCTATTATTTATGATGTTTTGGATGTTTAATGGGCTTTGTTATACACTTTTATATTATTTTTGGGACCAACCTATTAACCCAAAGGCCCAGTCTAGATTGCTGTTTTTTTTTGCCTATTTCAGGGTTTTACAAAAAAGGAATATCAAACGGAGTCCAAACGGAATAAAACCTTCGGGGGAGATATTTTTGGAGCAAAATATGCACAGGAGACTTGAGACCACGGAGTAGGGCACACGTGGCGTCCACGAGGGTGGGGGGCGCCCTCCCTATAGGGCGCGCCCCCTGCCTCGTGGGCCCCACGTCTAGCCCTCGGTGCCCTCCTTCTTCCTATATATATCTACGTACCCCGAAACCATCAGAACAATAGAGATAACCCTAATTCCACCGCCGCAACCTTCTATTCCCACGAGATCCCATCTTGGGGCCTGTTCTGGAGCTCGGCCGGAGGGGGAATCTTCCATGGAGTTCTTCTACATCATCATAATCGCCTCACCATGAGTTGTGAGTAGTTTACCATAGACCTTCGGGGTCCATAGCTAGTATCTAGATGGCATCTTCTCTCTATTTGGATCTCAAATACCAAGTTCTCATCGGTCTTCCAGGAGATCTATTCGATGTAATCCCTTTTTGCGGTGTGTTTCTCGAGATCCGATGGATTGTGGGTTTATGATCAAGATTATCTATGAGAAATATTTGGTTCTTTTCTGAACTCTTTATGTATGATTATAATATCCTTGCAAGTCTCTTCGAATTATTGGTTTGGTTTAGCCTACTAGATCTATAATTCTTGCAATGGGAGAAGTGCTTGGCTTTGGGTTCAATCTTGCGGTGTCCTTTCCCGGTGACAGTATGGGCAGCAAGGCACGTATTGTATTGTTGCCATCGAGGATAAAATGATGGGGTTTGTATCATTATGTTTGAGTTTATCCCTCTACATCATGTCATCTTGCTTAAGGCGTTACTCTGTTCTTATGAACTTAATACTCTAGATGCATGCTGGATAGCAGTCGATGTGTGGAGTAATAGTAGTAGATGCAGAATCGTTTCGGTCTACTTGTCTCGGACGTGATGCCTATATATAATGATCATGCCTAGATAGTCTCATAATTATTTGCTTTTCTATCAATAGCTCGACAGTAATTTGTTTACCCGCCGTAGAATACCGCTATCATGAGAGAAGACGGTAGAGAAAACTATGCCCCCCGGGTCTATTCTCAACATATCAATCTACAATCTACTTTACTTTTCCGCTTTTACTTTCTGTTCTTATATCCAAAAATACCAAAAATATCAAACTATCATCTCTATCAGATCTCACTTTCGTAAGTGACCGTAAAGGGATTGACAACCCCTTATCGCGTTGGTTGTGAAGTTCTTATTTGTTTGTGCAGGTGCGAGGGACTCGCACGTGGTCTCCTACTGGATTGATACCTTGGTTTTCAAAAACTGAGGGAAATACTTACGCTACTGTGCTGCATCACCCTTTCCTCTTCGAGGGAATACAACGCAAGCTCGAGAAGTAGCAGGGAGTGCCACAAGTATGTGGGACTATCATTATCAACCTTGCATCTTTTGGCATTCACACTAAGAATATGTGTAACATCACGTTCGAGATTCAATAAAAATAAACCATTGACCAGCGGGGCATGACCATAAAACATTTCTCTCATATAAATAGAACAACCATTATTCTCAGATTTAAATGAGTAGCAATCTGGCATTAAACGAGATCCAGATACAATGTTCATGCTCAAAGCTGGTACTAAATAACAATTATTGAGGTTTAAAACTAATCCCAAAGGTAGATGTAGAGGTAGCATGCCAACGGCGATCACATCGACCTTGGAACCATTCCTGACGCGCATCTTCACCTCGTCCTTCCCCAGTCTCCGCTTATTCCGCAGATCTTGCTCTGAGTTACAAATGTGAGCAACTGCACCGGTATCAAATACCTAGGAGCTACTACGAGCGCTGGTAAGGTACACATCAATAACATGTATATCACATATACCTTTGACGTTGCCGGCCTTCTTATCCGCTAAGTATTTGGGGCAATTCCGCTTCCAGTGACCCGTTCCCTTGCAATAAAAGCACTCAGTCTCAGGCTTGGGTCCATTCTTTGGCTTTTTCCCGACAGTTGGCTTACCGGGCGCGGCAATTCCTTTGCTATCCTTCTTGAAGTTCTTCTTACCCTTGCCTTTCTTGAACTTAGTGGTTTTATTCACCATCAACACTTGATGTTCCGTTTTGATTTCCACCTCCGCTGATTTCAGCATTGAATATACCTCGGGAATGGACTTCTCCATCCCTTGTATATTGAAATTCATCACAAAGCTCTTGTAGCTAGGTGGGAACGACTGGAGGATTCTGTCAACGACCGCGTCATCTGGGAGATTAGCTCCTAGCTGAGACAAGCGGTTATGCAACCCACACATTTTGAGTATATGTTCGCTGACGAAACTATTTTCCTCCATCTTACAACTATAGAACTTGTCGGAGACTTCATATCTCTCGACCCGGGCAAGAGCTTGGAAAACCATTTTCAGCTCTTGGAACATCTCATATGCTCCGTGTTGCTCAAAACGCTTTTGGAGCCACGATTCTAAGCTGTAAAGCATGCCGCACTGAACCAGGGAGTAATCATCACTACGCGACTGCGAGGCGTTCATAACCTCTTGATTTGCTGGGAAAATGGGTGCATCACTTAGCGGTGCTTCAAGGACATATGCTTTCTTGGCAGCTATGAGGATGATCCTCATGTTACAGACCCAATCCGTATAGTTGCCACCATCGTCTTTCAGCTTGATTTTCTCTAGGAACGCGTTGAAGTTGAGGGCAACATTAGCGTGGGCCATTTGATCTACAAGACATATTGTAAAGATTTTAGACTATGTTCATGACAATTAAGTTCATCTATACAAATTTAATGAACTCCCACTCAGGTAGACATCTCTCTAGTCATCTAAGTGATACATGATCCGAATCGACTAGGCCTTGTCCGATCATCACGTGAGACGGACTAGTCATCAACGGTGAACATATCCAAGTTGATCGTATCTTCTTTACGACTCATGTTCGACCTTTCGGTCTTCCATGTTCCGAGGCCATGTCTGTACATGCTAGGCTCGTCAAGTCAACCTAAGTGTATTGCGTGTGTAAATCTGGCTTACACCCGTTGTATGCGAACGTTAGAGCCTATCACACCCGATCATCATGTGGTGCTTCGGAACAACAAACCTTAGCAACGGTGCACAGTTAGGGGGAACACAATTCTTGACATTTTAGTGAGAGATCATCTTATTTATGATACAGTCATTCTAAGCAAATAAGATGTAAAACATGATAAACATCACATGCAATCAAATAGTGACATGATATTGCCAATATCATTTTGCTCCTTTTGATCTCCATCTTCGGGGCTCCATGATCATCATCGTCACCGGCATGACACCATGATCTCCATCATCGTGTCTTCATGATGTTGTCTCGCCAAACGTTACTTCTACCACTATGGCTAACAGTTAGCAATGAAGTAAAGTAATTACATGGCGTTTTCAATGACACGCAGGACATACAATAAAATAAGACAACTCCTATGTCTCCTGCCGGTTGTCATACTCATCGACATGCAAGTCGTGATTCCTATTACAAGAACAAGATCAATCTCATCCATCACATATAGCATTCATCACATCCTTTTGGCCATATCACATCACACGACACATGCTGCAAGAACAAGTTAGACGTCCTCTAATTGTTGTTGCAAGTTTTTACGTGGCTGCTATAGGTTTCTAGCAAGAACGTTTCTTACCTAGGCCAAAACCACAACGTGATATGCCAATTACTATTTACCCTTCATAAGGACCCTTTTCATCGAATCCGATCCAACTAAAGTGGGAGAGACAGACACCCGCTAGCCACCTTATGCAACTAGTGCATGTCAGTTAGTGGAACCTGTCTCACGTAAGCGTACGTGTAAGGTTGGTCCGGGCCACTTCATCCCATGATGCCGCCGAATCAAGATAAGACTAGTAGCGGCAAGTAAATTGACATAATCTATGCCCACAACAACTTGTGTTCTACTCGCGCATAGTAACTACGCATAAACCTAGCTCATGATGCCACTGTTGGGGATCGTTGTACAAATTCAAAAAAATTCTACGCATCACCAAGATCTATATATGGAGTTACTAGCACCGAGAGGGGAGTGCATCTTCATACCTTTGAAGATCGTGATGCGGAAGCGTTGCAAGAACGCGGTTGGTGGAGTCGTACACGAAGCGATTCAGATCGCGGCCGAATCCGATCTAAGCACCGAACGACGGTGCCTCCGGGTTCAACACACGTGCAGCCCAGTGACGTCTCCTGTGCCTTGATCCAGCAAGGAGAGAGGGAGAGGTTGGGGAAGACTCCGTGCAGCAGCAGCACGACGGCGTGGTGGTGATGGAGGAGCGTGGCACTCCGGCAGGGCTTCGCCAAGCTTCACCAGAGAAGAGGAGGAGTTGGGAGGGGGAGGGCTGCGCCAGGCTATGGGGTATGGCTGCCCTCCCACCCCTCCACTATATATAGGGGCAAGAGAGAGGGGAGCCTGCCCCCTCAGATCCAATCTAGGGGGGAGGCCAGGTGGGGGGACTTTCCCCCCCAAGCAGGTGGGGAGCCCCCACCCCCTAGGGTTTCCCAAACCTAGGCGCCTTCGTCCCTTGGGGGGCGCACCAGCCCACCAGGGGCTGGTTCCCCCCTTGCTTGGTCCACATGTCCCACCGGGGTAGGTGGCCCCTCCCGGTGGACCCCCGGACACCTTTCGGTGGTCCCGGTACAATACCGGTAACCCCGAAATTACTCCGGTGACCAAAATATAACTTCCCATATATAAATCTTTACCTCTGGACTAATCCGGAACTCCTCGTGATGTCCGGGATCTCATCCAGGACTCCGAGCAACATTCGGTAACCACGTACATACATTCCCTATAACCCTAGCGTCATCGAACCTTAAGTGTGTAGATCCTACGGGTTCGGGAACCATGCAGACATGACCGAGACATCTCTCCGACCAATAACCAACAGCGGGATCTGGATACCCATGTTGGCTCCCACATGTTCCACAATGATCTTATTGGATGAACCACGATGTTAGCGATTCAATCAATCCCGTATACGATTCCCTTTGTCTACCGATATAGTACTTGCCCGAGATTCGATCGTCGGTATACCGATACCTTGTTCAATCTCGTTACCGGCCAGTCTCTTTACTCGTTCCGTAACACATCATCACGTGACCAACTCCTTAGTCACATAGAGCTCATTACGATGATGTCTTACCGAGTGGGCCTAGAGATACCTCTCCGTCATACGGAGTGACAAATCCCAGTCTTGATTGATGCCAACCCAACAGATGCTTTCGGGGATACCCGTAGTGTGCCTTTATAGCCACCCAGTTACGTTGTGATGTTTGGCACGCCCAAAGTATTCCTACGACATCCGGGAGTTGCACAATCTCATGGTCTAAGGAAAGGATACTTGACATTGGAAACGCTTTAGCATACGAACTACACGATCTTGTGCTATGCTTAGGATTGGGTCTTGTCCATCACATCATTCTCCTAATGATGTGATCCCGTTATCAATGACATCCAATGTCCATGGTCTGGAAACTGTAACCATCTATTGATCAACGAGCTAGTCTACTAGAGGCTTACTAGGGACATGTTGTGGTCTATGTATTCACACATGCATTACGATTTCCGGATATTACAATTATAGCATGAACACTAGACAATTATCATGACCAAGGAAATATAATAATAACCATTTTTATTATTGCCTCTATGGCATATATCCAACAGATACGTCTCCAACGTATCTACAATTTTTGATTGTTCCATTGTAATGCCCAGGATGGAATTATACCTCCTACGTGTCGAGGCACGACTTAAAGGCATAAGTCCATCCTAGAATGATCTCAAGTTTGGTAATCTTTGCACAACTCATGTAAAAGAGGGATAGTAAACTGAAAAATAGTTGGCCTACAATCGCCACGTCACAGAATAACAGTACAAGTCTCAAACATCATACATTAAGATCACTACAACCCTCTAAGGGCAAAAGTCAAATGTCAAAGTACCAAACTCAGATAAATAAAACAACCACAGGCGGATCGAATCCTAGTAAGAGACTCCACTACTGATCGTCCGGGTAGCGCACGTAGTAACGACTACGCTCCTCGTCGTACTCCCAATCCAGCTCGGTGCCATCACCTGGATAGCTCACAGCTGGACCTGCATCTGGTGTGTGAAGTAACTGTGAGCCACAGAGGACTCAGCAATCCCGTTCCCGGGTAACAGAACTATTTAAGCCTTTAGGTGAGGGAAAGGCTGAAGAAAGAACAAGTCTGCAGCAGCAACTAGCATCTAACTTACGCAAGTGAGAGCGAGAAGAGAAGGCATCGGCGAGAAGTGATCACGAAGTGATCCTAGCTACAGCTCACAAACATAACCCCTCCGTGTTCAACTCCCGAATCCCTATTCGGAAATTGACAGTCACGGAACTCACGCTGGTAGTGTATTAGTATCATTGTGTCAAGTTATCTACAACCGGAATTAACAAGCTCCCATCTGCCACATAACCGCGGGCACGGCTTTCGAAAGTTCAAACCCTGCAGGGGTGTTCCAACTTGACCCATTACAAGCCCACGATCCGCGGAGTCGCAACTCCAAAGTGGGAAGACCCGAGTATCCTCGGAATCCCGTGCTCAAAATATACCGAGCTAAGGTAAGGCTAATCCAGCAAATCCTCCCGGCGTGTCGACACCCTGATCGTAGCCGCGCGTATCTAGGTCTCAGGACACGACCGGATGGGCGATGCTACAGGTGTATGCCAGATACCTCGGGTTGCCCCAAGGCGGCCCTGCAGGACCCCCGTTTCGGACCAACACTCATGTGGAGCACTGGCCCGGGGTTGTTGATTAAGAAAGAGGGTTAATTACTCCCTATGCATGTTTAGTTTGTTATTAGGCAAATAGTACCAATGTTGGGATTTGCTGGAAAAGACTTAGCACTTAGCGGTTTATCGAGGGGGTCCCATACACCCCAACCGTGTTAGGAACGCATAATCAAGGAACATAAAACCGGCTTATACGGATCCTAACGGCATGAGTGGAACAAAACACCAAGCAAAAGGCTTAGCCTTCCACCCTTGCCAATATATAGGTGATTTCAGTTAAAGCATTTATATAGTGTGATATAACCCAACCAAACTTCAACATGGAGCAAGCATCTTCACTTCACCTGCAACTAGCAACGCTATAAGAAGGGCTGAGCGAAGCATACTTAGCCAAGCAATGGTTTGCATAGGTAGGGTGGTTAAACATGGCAATTGGTTACAAGTAGGAGGCTGACAAGAAGAACATGGGCATCGAGGCAAAACTATAGATCGAGACTACTAGCAATAGGCGAAGATAGTAAAGTTATCGGGGTTCGGTCATCTTGCCTGAAGAGAAGACGTTCGGATCGAAAGAAGGGTCCTCGTGCTCAAACTCGTTGGAAACCTCGTGCTCAACCTCGTTGGAAAACTCGTGCTCAACTTCCGGCTCTAAACAAGACAAACACACCAAGCACCAATCAACACGATGCAATGCGCACTCGAAAAACATGAATGCATGATGGATGCACTAAAGATGCACATGGAGCACGGAAAACATCACTCAAGCAAAACACCTCAAAACAAGATAAGAACCTGATATTATTAATCTACACAGAAAATCACCCAAGTTTGATATAAGATTCGCTGAAATCGGAGCTACGGGCTAAAAGTTATGCCCGAAACAAGATTTGAACGAAAACTGAAAATTACAGCAACATAGCATCTTTGGAGCTCAAAATAATTAATCTACAGCACCCAAAAAGCATGGCAAAGGACTTGAACACAAACTAGATATAAATTAAAGCAACTAGGTCCAAAGTGCACCCCCAACGGAGTCACAGATCAATAGCAATGATCTTGGACATATTGAACTTTGAAATAAAATTCTGGCAGCAGAATTTTATTGAAAGTTTGGAGCAAAAGATAAACATGCTACAGCCACTCAAATGGACATGTGAGGACATGAATGGAAAGAAAACAATATATACTTCAAGGAACAATCAAAATCGACCCCAAAACTATCATGCTTTGTCCTACAACATCACACGAACATGGCATCGGAACGTTACAGATTTCAGACTTAGTGAAATTTCACTAAGTCCTAAAACAGCAACATCATCATAGCATCAAAAAGAGCATGTTTAAGACACCTCGAAACTAAACATGGCAAAGGGTAAGCACCTCATCAAAATACATATGAAGGTGATCCCGAAACACACAAGCATGCATCATTGTGGTGAACACAACGATTGCAACGAGCTCAACAAGATGGCATTTCATAACAAGTGAAAACACAACAATATGAACATGGCACTTTGCAACGATGATAACAAGGAAACAATACATCTACCATGCAACCTATCACACCCAACACGTAGTTCGTGGCAAGACGAACACGTGGACATGTCATTTGCATCGTTTGGACAAACGAGCTAAAAGTTATCACAAGTCAAAGGTGGCATGAAAATAACACATAACAGCAGTTTATAACAAGATGCCCTCTTGCAACAGCAAAACAAGTGTCAAGAAGACCTCTAACATGCATGACTACAACAGGTAAAACGTAGAGGGCATCTCCACGAACATCTGGACATGCTACACGCGCAAAACGGAGCACCACAGTAAAAGATACAGCAGGTCAAAGTTAGCATAACAGACTGTCAGATCTGGGACTTAGAGGGAAAAACAACCTTAGGGATCTGGATCCAGATGAACAGTAGAAGTGGCCCGGTCCGGATGAACAGTAGAAGTGGCCCGGGCGGCTGGGCTGGCGGGGCGGCCTGGCGAACGGGCCGGCGGCGCGCGGCAGAGGCCCAACGCGGCGGGGCGGAGAGGCGGGCGAGGCGGCCCGGCAGCCCAGGCGCGGCAGGAGCCGGCTGCGGCTCGGAGGCGCGGGTGGCGCGGGGTGGACCGGCCCGTTGGGAGAGGGAGGTAGCGGGCCGGGGGGAGGCGGCCCACCAGCCGGCGGCGATGGAACGACGCAGGCGCCTGGCGCTCGCGGCGGCGACGCGAAGGGAGGCGAGCGGGCCGCTGATCTGGCGAAGGGCCCGATGATCTGGTCCCCCCCAGACCAGGATCCGGCACGGCGAGGCTGGGGCTGGGCCGATCGGCCTGGCTCGGTCGGTCGAGCGACCGGCGCTGGATCGAAGCGTCGCTCGATGCGTTGACCTGGGGATCTGGTCGAGGAAGCTGGATCCCTCGGGATCTGGTCGAGCTACGGAACTGATATTTTTGGATCTGAAAGAACTGAAAAAAAAGAAAGGAGAGGGGAGGAAGAAGAAGGGGATGCCAACATAGACTAGGGGTCTATATATAGCAGTTTAGACTAGGGTTTGGAGACTAGGGGTGTTTAGGAGCCCTCCGATCGTGATCCAACGGATCCGATCGCGGGGATGATTTAAAAGGACCAGACGGAGATGAAAGAATGCAACAGGGGTATCTCCGGGACACGAAGTAAAGGCACTTCGGACCCACACGGGCAACGGAGGGAAAAGTCAACGGAGTCCAAACGAGACGAGAATTGAGAGGCGGGTTGCACACAACAAAACAACAACACACAACACAACCTCACGGCACACCGGTAACGAAAAACGCCCGAACAACAAAGTAGGCCTACGGGACGTCACGGACACGTGAGGGAGCTCCGGAACGCGAAACGGACAACGGGAAGGAACACACGGAACCGGATGCAACCCACAACACAAATGCAATGCAATGCACATGTCTACATGATATGAGTGAATGCCACACACTCACACAACAAAACGACGAAAGCCCGAAAGACAAAGAACCCGAAATGGAAATAGATGAAGCCGGAGATTTATTATATACCCAAAAGGGAAAGTATTACATCCGGGGCATTACAAACTCTCCTCTACTACAAAAAGATCTCGTCCCGAGATCTAGGACTGGAAAAAGGAAGGGTACTCGGAACGAAGATGATCTTCTCGTTCCCAGGTAGCTTCTCGGTCTGTGTGATGTGACCACTTGACTTTCAGAAACTTGATGGACTTGTTACGAGTCTTGCGTTCAGTTTCTTCGAGAATTGCAACTGGATGCTCTCGGTAGGAAAGGTCTTGTTGAAGATCAATCTCCTCAAACGGAATCATGCGCTCAGGTGCCTTGAAGCATTTGCGAAGCTGAGACACATGGAAGACATCATGAACATTTGCAAAGTTGGAAGGGAGCTCGAGCTGATAGGCTAGATCGCCTCTTTTGCCAAGAATTTTGAAAGGCCCGACGTATCTAGGAGCAAGTTTTCCTTTGATACCGAACCTTTGGGTTCCTTTCATCGGAGAAACTCGGAGATAGACATGATCACCGATGTCGAAAGCCAAATCACGATGCTTTCCATTATAGTAGCTCTTCTAACGCGACTGAGCGGCCTTGAGATTCTCACGTATGACTTTGCACATTTCTTCGGCTTCAGAGATCAAATCATTGCCAAGAAGTTGACGTTCACCTGTTTCAGACCAGTTGAGAGGGGTACGGCACTTTCTGCCATAGAGAATTTCAAACGGTGCTTTGCCTGCACTTGCTTGAAAGCTGTTGTTGTAAGAGAACTCTGCAAATGGAAGACAGTCCTCCCATTTCATACCGAAGGAGATGACACAGGCTCTGAGCATATCTTCAAGGATCTGATTCACACGCTCGACTTGACCACTAGTCTGAGGGTGAAAGGCAGTGCTGAACCTGATCTTCGTGCCCATGGCGGACTGAAAGGAGTCCCAGAACCTTGATGTGAACAAGCTGCCACGGTCTGAGGATATCACTTGAGGAATGCCATGTAGGGACACAATTCTGGAAGTGTACAGCTCTGCAAGTTGAGCTGCATTGATTGATTCTTTGACTGGAAGAAAGTGAGCAACTTTGGTAAGCTTGTCAATCACCACAAAGATAGCATCATTGCCTCGCTTGGATTTAGGAAAACCAGTGACGAAGTCCATTTCAATGTGGTCGAACTTCCACTCGGGAATAGGAAGAGGTTGGAGAAGACCGGCTGGACGTTGATGTTCTGCTTTCACTCTTCTGCATACATCACATTCGTTCACGAATTGGGCAATTTCCCTTTTCATGCGTGTCCACCAGTAAGATTGCTTGAGGTCTTGATACATCTTGGAACTGCCAGGATGAATGGAAAGGAGGGAGTCATGAGCTTCTTCCATTATGAGCTTCCTGAGATCACCTTTGGGAACAACAAGTCTGTCCTCGAAGAACAAGGTATCCCTCTCATCAACACGGAAGCACTTATATTTTGGAGTGCCCTTTGCAATCCCATGTTTCACCTTCTTCACCATGGTATCACTGAGCTGAGCCTCACGGACTTGATCTTCCAAGGTAGGAGCAATTTGGAGATTAGCAAGAAAACCCTGCGGAACAACCTGAAGGTTGAGCTTCCTGAAAGCTTCACAAAGCTCAGGCTGGTGTGGCTTGATAAGAAGGCTGTTGCAATATGCCTTTCTGCTCAAAGCATCTGCAATCACATTCGCCTTGCCTGGAGTGTACTCAATGCTGGGGTTGTACTCTTGGATCATCTCGACCCAACGAGTCTGGCGGAGGTTCAGATGCGGCTGTGTGAAGATGTACTTCAAGCTCTTGTGATCAGTGAAGATGTCGACCTTTCTGCCCAACAACAGATGTCTCCACGTAATCAGAGCATGTACCACAGCTGCTAGCTCGAGATCATGTGTGGGATAGTTCTTCTCAGCTGGCTTTAGCTGACGTGAAGTGTATGCCACAATTCTCTTCTCTTGCATAAGCACACCACCAAGGCCTTGAAGAGAAGCGTCACAGAACACTTCATAGAGCTTGGATTCATCTGGAGGAATCAGAACTGGAGCAGAAACAAGCTTCTCTTTGAGGGTTTTGAAAGCCACTTCACACTCGGGAGACCAAAAGTATTTGACATTCTTCTGAAGGAGGTTGGAAAGAGGCTTGGCAAACTTGGAGAAGTTCTCCACAAACCTTCTGCAATAGCTGGCAAGACCCAGAAAACTGCGGAGCTGCTTGACGTTCTGAGGAGCTTCCCAGTTGACAATTGCTTCAACTTTCTCGGGATTAACCGCAATACCGTCAGCTGAGATAATGTGGCCCAGGTACAAAACCTTATCGAGCCAAAACTCGCACTTTGAGAACTTGGCATAGAATTTATGCTCTTTGAGTCGATCAAGAACCAGACGCAAGTGCTTTTCGTGATCTTCTTCATTCTTGGAAAACACCAGAATATCATCCAGATACACTAGCACAAACTCGCATGTATAGGGGTTGAAGATGTAATGCATCATCCTTGAAAAGGTAGGAGGAGCATTGGCGAGACCGAAGGACATGACGGTATACTCATATGAACCGTAGCTCGTTCTGAAGGCCGTCTTGGGAATGTCTTCCTCGCGAATGCGAATTTGATGATAGCCCATTCGAAGGTCAAGCTTAGAGAATACTTTAGTTCCTTTGAGCTGCTCAAAGAGTTCGTTGATGTTGGGGAGCGGATACTTGTTCTTAATCGTCTTCTTGTTCAACGGCCGGTAGTCAACACAGAGACGCTCCGTGCCATCTTTCTTCTTGACAAATAAGACACCACAGCCCCACGGAGATGTACTCGGTCTGATGAGACCCATACGCTCCTGTTCATCCAACTGTTTCTTCAATTCCTTCAATTCATCTGAAGAGAGCTTGTATGGACGCCGGCAAACAGGTTCGGTGCCCGGCTCGAGTTCAATGACAAACTCCACCTGACGGTGTGGAGGCATGCCTGGAAGTTCTTCTGGAAAGACGTCTTGATATTCATTCACCACTGGAATTTGCTCTATGGCATTAATTTCACCCTTATCATTAAGAGAGAAAAGCCGAATAGTATTATCCCTGGAGGCGAAGATAATCACATCTTCATCAGAATGAGTCAATTTGACTTCCTTTTGAGCACAATCAATGTGAGCATCGTGCTGAGAAAGCCAATCCATTCCGAGAATGAGGTCGATGTCAGAATGCCCAAGAATCACCGGTTTAGCCAGAAAACGATAATCTCCCATGCGAATGGAAACATCCGGAGCAAATATGTTGGAAGACATGCACTTGCCCGGAGAAATTACTTGCAACCTCTGAGGCAGACTTTGGATGCCAATATTATGCTTGGATGCAAATGGTTGAGACATGAAAGAGCATGATGCACCCGAATCAAATAACACTTTAGCTGGAAAAGAGTTCACTGGAAGGTTACCCAAAATGACATCAGAAGAAGCCTCTGCTTGTGCTGCATTCATCAGATTAACCCTTGCAGACTTTGGATCATGCTTGACAATAGCTGAACTCATAGGTGGAGGAGGTGGAAGACGCTTCGGATTCGGACATCTGTTGGCATAATGACCCTTCTGGCCACACTTGTTGCACACCACTTCAGAGAGAGGACGGAACTGAGAGCCACTGGACTTGGAGCCTTGAGACTGAAACTGCTTCTTCGACTGGTTGCTTGGGTTGGGTGGGTGGGAGAAACCACGACCACTAGAGTTCTTGTTGTTGGAGTTGTTGAATGGAGCTCGAATCATTGGAGGAGGAGGAAGCCAGAATTTCTGTTGTTTCGCAGCCAACTGAGACGATGAGGTAGAGTGAACAGCATCTCGAATTCTCTTCTTAGAAGCCTCCATCTTAAGCTGAGCTGCTTCTTGTTTCAGAGCCATATTATAGAACTTATCGAATTCGTCTGGCTCGAACAAAGTGAGAGCAAGCTGAAGTTCATCTTTGAGACCTCCACGGAACTGATAGATTTTGCTCTTTGCATCAGGTATGTCTTGCTTTGCATAGCGAGCGAGGTTTTGGAACTTGACATTATACTGATAGACTGACATGGAGCCCTGCTTGAGGTTGCGGAATTGCTCACGCATACCCTCAATAACACTTGTAGGAATGTGATGCGAGCGGAAATCCCTGCAGAAATTCTCCCACGAGATCACTTGACCCGGCCTTGAGTCTTTGTACTGCTGCCACCAATCAGCTGCTTGATCTTTCAGTTGGAAGGCTGCAAACTTCACATAGTCATCTTCTTTCACGTTACTGCACTCAAAATGCTTCTTGATATCGGTCAGCCAATCCTCAGCATCAAGAGGGTCGACACAGTAACTGAAAGCTTTAGGATTGTTAGCCAGGAACTGGTTGAGGGTAGCATGGTGCTGCTGGAAGAAGTTGCCTTGGTTCATTGGAACGCCCTGATTAGCTTGATTAGCTTGCATAGCTTGCATTTGCTGCATCATCTGCATCATCAACTGAGTGTTCTGAGCAGTAGTCTGCATAATTGCTCTCCAAGCCTCAGGCGGAGGAGGAGGTGAAGGAGGACGTTCTGGAACCTCTTCCACCTCTGGGTTGGCATTCGGAACCTTTTTCGGAGCCATCCTGTAAGAGATGACCACGAATCAGCAATTGATTGACAAAAGGAATAAGCTGAATCAATGGAATGAATTGCAACAAGTCTTCACAATAATCATTCGAACAATAAGAACGAATGAAATCATCCGAACAAGAGGAACGAATGAATTTCTCAGTTAATTGATAACATCAGTCTTCACGAGAAGCCACATAGGGATCAAAAGGATAAATAATAAAACAACAAGGTACGGAAAGGAACAAACACAAGAGAGGAGTTTCGTTCTAACATCTTTGTGCTGAAAGCATATGAACGCGTTACGAAAAGGTTTTGCAATCCCCGGTTCAGCATAGCCAAGGACCCTTTAAGATGCAACTCCTGATAGTAACATCGGTCATATAACTCCTTCACTCAATGTCGAACCCCGAACTCACTAACCTGCATTCGTTGGAAGAATGCCTACGATCTACTGGATAAAACCCACCTATAGCTTTCCGAAAGATTCCAGTTATGCAATCAGGTGTTGGGGATACACGGGAAGCACCGCGCAATCAACTCTAACCTACATCCAGGTGTATCCATCCTTCAACACATAACCAGTCTTTCTCGGAAACTGTGTACCTCGGACCTTCGAAAAGCATCCACTATAACAAGCTATGGCAATACTCCCGAACTACCTCCCCAGTACTGGGTGATGTCGGGTTTATCTTGCCACTGGCCGTATAGGGGAGATTTTCGATGTCGGCCGTCTTAAGTATTTAGTACTGTCGCGATATGCTTGTTACAATGATACCCCGAAGCTCAACTCCTCGGTAACAGGAGGCATCGGGAACAATATCCTTGTCACAAGAACATCGAAACAATCCCAGAATACTCGCGGGATTCCTAAAAAAAAATTTCTGCAAATTTTGAAGATAGGAGAGACAAGAGTAGACGTCAGGAGTCCTCACCAGAGAGAAAGGGGATGAGAAGCAAAGAAATCCTACTCTCCGATATAATATAGGACTCAAAAAGTTTTTCAGTGTGTGCCTAGACTCAACCGTCAACGGTTCGATCAAACAGTGGGGGCTCCTAGGTCGGAGAAGGCTCTGATACCAACTTGTAATGCCCAGGATGGAATTATACCTCCTACGTGTCGAGGCACGACTTAAAGGCATAAGTCCATCCTAGAATGATCTCAAGTTTGGTAATCTTTGCACAACTCATGTAAAAGAGGGATAGTAAACTGAAAAATAGTTGGCCTACAATCGCCACGTCACAGAATAACAGTACAAGTCTCAAACATCATACATTAAGATCACTACAACCCTCTAAGGGCAAAAGTCAAATGTCAAAGTACCAAACTCAGATAAATAAAACAACCACAGGCGGATCGAATCCTAGTAAGAGACTCCACTACTGATCGTCCGGGTAGCGCACGTAGTAACGACTACGCTCCTCGTCGTACTCCCAATCCAGCTCGGTGCCATCACCTGGATAGCTCACAGCTGGACCTGCATCTGGTGTGTGAAGTAACAGTGAGCCACAGAGGACTCAGCAATCCCGTTCCCGGGTAACAGAACTATTTAAGCCTTTAGGTGAGGGAAAGGCTGAAGAAAGAACAAGTCTGCAGCAGCAACTAGCATCTAACTTACGCAAGTGAGAGCGAGAAGAGAAGGCATCGGCGAGAAGTGATCACGAAGTGATCCTAGCTATAGCTCACAAACATAACCCCTCCGTGTTCAACTCCCGAATCCCTATTCGGAAATTGACAGTCACGGAACTCACGCTGGTAGTGTATTAGTATCATTGTGTCAAGTTATCTACAACCGGAATTAACAAGCTCCCATCTGCCACATAACCGCGGGCACGGCTTTCGAAAGTTCAAACCCTGCAGGGGTGTTCCAACTTGACCCATTACAAGCCCACGATCCGCGGAGTCGCAACTCCAAAGTGGGAAGACCCGAGTATCCTCGGAATCCCGTGCTCAAAATATACCGAGCTAAGGTAAGGATAATCCAGCAAATCCTCCCGGCGTGTCGACACCCTGATCGTAGCCGCGCGTATCTAGGTCTCAGGACACGACCGGATGGGCGATGCTACAGGTGTATGCCAGATACCTCGGGTTGCCCCAAGGCGGCCCTGCAGGACCCCCGTTTCGGACCAACACTCATGTGGAGCACTGGCCCGGGGTTGTTGATTAAGAAAGAGGGTTAATTACTCCCTATGCATGTTTAGTTTGTTATTAGGCAAATAGTACCAATGTTGGGATTTGCTGGAAAAGACTTAGCACTTAGCGGTTTATCGAGGGGGTCCCATACACCCCAACCGTGTTAGGAACGCATAATCAAGGAACATAAAACCGGCTTATACGGATCCTAACGGCATGAGTGGAACAAAACACCAAGCAAAAGGCTTAGCCTTCCACCCTTGCCAATATATAGGTGATTTCAGTTAAAGCATTTATATAGTGTGATATAACCCAACCAAACTTCAACATGGAGCAAGCATCTTCACTTCACCTGCAACTAGCAACGCTATAAGAAGGGCTGAGCGAAGCATACTTAGCCAAGCAATGGTTTGCATAGGTAGGGTGGTTAAACATGGCAATTGGTTACAAGTAGGAGGCTGACAAGAAGAACATGGGCATCGAGGCAAAACTATAGATCGAGACTACTAGCAATAGGCGAAGATAGTAAAGTTATCGGGGTTCGGTCATCTTGCCTGAAGAGAAGACGTTCGGATCGAAAGAAGGGTCCTCGTGCTCAAACTCGTTGGAAACCTCGTGCTCAACCTCGTTGGAAAACTCGTGCTCAACTTCCGGCTCTAAACAAGACAAACACACCAAGCACCAATCAACACGATGCAATGCGCGCTCGAAAAACATGAATGCATGATGGATGCACTAAAGATGCACATGGAGCACGGAAAACATCACTCAAGCAAAACACCTCAAAACAAGATAAGAACCTGATATTATTAATCTACACAGAAAATCACCCAAGTTTGATATAAGATTCGCTGAAATCGGAGCTACGGGCTAAAAGTTATGCCCGAAACAAGATTTGAACGAAAACTGAAAATTACAGCAACATAGCATCTTTGGAGCTCAAAATAATTAATCTACAGCACCCAAAAAGCTTGGCAAAGGACTTGAACACAAACTAGATATAAAGTACAGCAACTAGGTCCAAAGTGCACCCCCAACGGAGTCACAGATCAATAGCAATGATCTTGGACATATTGAACTTTGAAATAAAATTCTGGCAGCAGAATTTTATTGAAAGTTTGGAGCAAAAGATAAACATGCTACAGCCACTCAAATGGACATGTGAGGACATGAATGGAAAGACAACAATATATACTTCAAGGAACAATCAAAATCCACCCCAAAACTATCATGCTTTGTCCTACAACATCACACGAACATGGCATCGGAACGTTACAGATTTCAGACTTAGTGAAATTTCACTAAGTCCTAAAACAGCAACATCATCATAGCATCAAAAAGAGCATGTTTAAGACACCTCGAAACTAAACATGGCAAAGGGTAAGCACCTCATCAAAATACATATGAAGGTGATCCCGAAACACACAAGCATGCATCATTGTGGTGAACACAACGATTGCAACGAGCTCAACAAGATGGCATTTCATAACAAGTGAAAACACAACAATATGAACATGGCACTTTGCAACGATGATAACAAGGAAACAATACATCTACCATGCAACCTATCACACCCAACACGTAGTTCGTGGCAAGACGAACACGTGGACATGTCATTTGCATCGTTTGGACAAACGAGCTAAAAGTTATCACAAGTCAAAGGTGGCATGAAAATAACACATAACAGCAGTTTATAACAAGATGCCCTCTTGCAACAGCAAAACAAGTGTCAAGAAGACCTCTAACATGCATGACTACAACAGGTAAAACGTAGAGGGCATCTCCACGAACATCTGGACATGCTACACGCGCAAAACGGAGCACCACAGTAAAAGATACAGCAGGTCAAAGTTAGCATAACAGACTGTCAGATCTGGGACTTAGAGGGAAAAACAACCTTAGGGATCTGGATCCAGATGAACAGTAGAAGTGGCCCGGTCCGGATGAACAGTAGAAGTGGCCCGGGCGGCTGGGCTGGCGGGGCGGCCTGGCGAACGGGCCGGCGGCGCGCGGCAGAGGCCCAGCGCGGCGGGGCGGAGAGGCGGGCGAGGCGGCCCGGCAGCCCAGGCGCGGCAGGAGCCGGCTGCGGCTCGGAGGCGCGGGTGGCGCGGGGTGGACCGGCCCGTTGGGAGAGGGAGGTAGCGGGCCGGGGGGAGGCGGCCCACCAGCCGGCGGCGATGGAACGACGCAGGCGCCTGGCGCTCGCGGCGGCGACGCGAAGGGAGGCGAGCGGGCCGCTGATCTGGCGAAGGGCCCGATGATCTGGTCCCCCCCAGACCAGGATCCGGCACGGCGAGGCTGGGGCTGGGCCGATCGGCCTGGCTCGGTCGGTCGAGCGACCGGCGCTGGATCGAAGCGTCGCTCGATGCGTTGACCTGGGGATCTGGTCGAGGAAGCTGGATCCCTCGGGATCTGGTCGAGCTACGGAACTGATATTTTTGGATCTGAAAGAACTGAAAAAAAAGAAAGGAGAGGGGAGGAAGAAGAAGGGGATGCCAACATAGACTAGGGGTCTATATATAGTAGTTTAGACTAGGGTTTGGAGACTAGGGGTGTTTAGGAGCCCTCCGATCGTGATCCAACGGATCCGATCGCGGGGATGATTTAAAAGGACCAGACGGAGATGAAAGAATGCAACAGGGGTATCTCCGGGACACGAAGTAAAGGCACTTCGGACCCACACGGGCAACGGAGGGAAAAGTCAACGGAGTCCAAACGAGACGAGAATTGAGAGGCGGGTTGCACACAACAAAACAACAACACACAACACAACCTCACGGCACACCGGTAACGAAAAACGCCCGAACAACAAAGTAGGCCTACGGGACGTCACGGACACGTGAGGGAGCTCCGGAACGCGAAACGGACAACGGGAAGGAACACACGGAACCGGATGCAACCCACAACACAAATGCAATGCAATGCACATGTCTACATGATATGAATGAATGCCACACACTCACACAACAAAACGACGAAAGCCCGAAAGACAAAGAACCCGAAATGGAAATAGATGAAGCCGGAGATTTATTATATACCCAAAAGGGAAAGTATTACATCCGGGGCATTACAATGCTATTATATTATCCATCTTGGATGTTTTATATGCATTTATATGCTATTTTGTATGATTTTTGGGACTAACCTATTAACCGAGAGCCCAGTGCCAGTTTATGTTCTTTCCTTGTTTTTGAGTTTTACAGAAAAGGAATACCAAACGAAGTCCAATTGACCCGCCAATTTTTGTGGATTTTTTATGGACCAAAAGAAGCCCCCGGAGTAAAAGAGTTGGGCCAGAAGAGTCCCGAGCCGTCCACGAGGGTGGAGGGCGCGCCCTACCCCTTGGGCCCACCCCCTATATCGTGGACGACTCGGAGACCCCCCCTGACGTGAGACCGACGCCAAAAATTCCTATAAATACATAAACCCCCGAAAAGAATCCTAGATCGGGAGTTCCGCCGCCGCAAGCCTCTGTAGCCACCAAAAACCAATCTAGACCCGTTCCGGCACCCTGCCGGAGGGGGGAATCCCTCTCCGGTGGCCATCTTCATCATCCCGGCGCTCTCCCTGACGAGAAGGGAATAGTTCACCCTCGGGGCTGAGGGTATGTACCAGTAGCTATGTGTTTGATCTCTCTCTCTCTCTCTCTCTCTCTCTCTCTCTCTCTCTCGTGTTCTTGAGATGGCATGATCTTGATGTATCGCGAGCTTTGCTATTATAGTTGGATCTTATGATGCTTCTCCCCCTCTATCTTCTTGTAATGGATTGAGTTTTCGCTTTGAAGTTATCTTATCGGTTTGAGTCTTTAAGGATTTGAGAACACTTGATGTATGCCTTGCGTGGGATACTCGTGGTGACAATGGGGTATTCTATTGATTCACGTGATGTATGTTTTGGTGATCAACTTGCGGGTCCCGTGGCCTTGGGAATCTATGCATAGGGGTTGGCACACGTTTTCGTCTTGACTCTCCGGTAGAAACTTTGGGGCACTCTTTGAAGTTCTTTGTGTCGGTTGAATAGATGAATCTGAGATTGTGTGATGCATATCGTATAATCATGCCCACAGATACTTGAGGTGACAATGGAGTATCTAGGTGACATTAGGGTTTTGGTCGATGTGTGCCTTAAGGTGTTATTCTAGTACGAACTCTAGGATAGATCGAACGGAAAAAATAGCTTCGTGTTATTTTACTACGGACTCTTGAATAGATCGATCAGTAAGAATAACTTTGAGGTGGTTTCGTACCCTACAATAATCTCTTCGTTTGTTCTCCGCTATTAGTGACTTTGGAGTGACTCTTTGTTGCATGTTGAGGGATAGATATATGATCTAATTATGTTATTATTGTTGAGAGAACTTGCACTAGTGAAAGTATGAACCCTAGGCCTTGTTTCAAAGCATTGCAATACCGTTTGTGCTCACTTTTATCATTAGTTACCTTGCTGTTTTTATATTTTCATATTACAAAAACCTATATCTAACATCCATATTGCACTTGTATCACCATCTCCTCGCCGAACTAGTGCACCTATGCAATTTACCATTGTATTGGGTGTGTTGGGGACACAAGAGACTCTTTGTTATTTGGTTGCAGGGTTGTTTGAGAGAGACCATCTTCATCCTACGCCTCCCACGGATTGATAAACCTTAGGTCATCCACTTGAGGGAAATTTGCTACTGTCCTACAAACCTCTGCACTTGGAGGCCCAACAACGTCTACAGGAAGAAGGTTGCGTAGTAGACATCATTCTACTCGTGCATATCATCTACGCATAGACCTGGCCCATGATGCCACTGTTGGGGAACGTAGTATTTCAAAAAAATCCTACGATCACGCAAGATCTATCTAGGAGAAGCATAGCAACGAACGGGGCGAGTGTGTCCACGTACCCTCGTAGACCGAAAGTGGAAGCGTCTAGTGGTGCGGTTGATGTAGTCGAACGTCTTCGCGATCCAACCGATCCAAGTACCGAACATACGACACCTCCGCGTTCAGCACACGTTCAGCTAGATGACGTCCCACAAAACCTTGATCCAGTTGAGCTTCGCGGGAGAGTTTTGTCAGCACGACGGCGTGGTGACAGTGATGATGAAGTTATCGGCACAGGGCTTCGCCTAAGCACTGCAACGATATGACCGAGGTGTGTAACTGTGGAGGGGGGCACCGCACACGGCTTGCAAATCAACTTGTGTGTCTATGGGGTGCCCCCTCCCCACGTATATAAAGGAGGGAGGGTGGAGGAGGTGGCCAAGGAGGGGGCGCGCCAAGAGGGTAGGAATCCTACTCCTAGTAGGAGTAGGTTCCACCCTTTCCTAGTCCTACTAGGAGAAAGGAGGAAAGAGGAGAAGGGGAGAAGGAAAGTGGGGCCGGCCCCCCAAGCCCTAAACCAATTCGGTTTGGTCCAAGGGGGGGCGTGCCCCATCATATGCTTGCTGCCCTCTTTCTCCACTAGGGCTCAATATGGCCCATACACTCCCCGGGGGGTTCCGGTAACCTCCCGGTACTCCGAATAATACCCGATACACTTCAGAACTCTTCCGGTGTCCGAATATAACCTTCCAATATATAAATCTTTATGTCTTGACCATTTCGAGACTCCTCGTCATGTCTGTGATCACATTCGGGACTCTGAACTACCTTCTATACATCTAAACACATAAACTCATAATACCGATCGTCATTGAACGTTAAGCATGCGGACCCTACGGGTTCGAGAACTATGTAGACATGATCGAGACTCGTCTCCGATCAATAACCAATAGCGGATCCTGGATGCTCATATTGGTTCCTACATATTCTACGAAGATCTTTATCGGTCAAACCGCATAACAACATATGTTGTTCCCTTTGTCATCGGTATGTTACTTGCCCGAGATTCGATCGTCGGTATCATCATACCTAGTTCAATCTCGTCATCGACAAGTCTCTTTATTCGTGCCGTAATACATCATCTCATGACTAACTCATTAGTCGTTTTCTTGCAAGGTTTATTATGATGTGTATTACGAAGAGGGCCCAGAGATACCTCTCCGACACTCGGAGTGACAAATCCTATTCGCGATCTATGCCAACACCACAAACACTTTCAGAAACACCTGTAGAGCATCTTTATAATCACCCAGTTATGTTATGACATTTGATAGCACACAAGGTGTTCCTACGTTATTCGGGAGTTGCATAATCTCATAGTCAGAGGAACATGTATAATTCATGAAGAAAGCAATAGCAGTAAAACTAAACGATCATAGTGTTAAGCTAACGGATGGGTCTTGTCCATCACATCATTATCTAACGATGTGATCTCGTTCATCAAATGACAACACATGTCTATGGTTAGGAAACATAACCATCTTTGATCAACGAGCTAGTGAAGTAGAGGCATACTAGGGACACTTTGTTTTGTCTATGTATTCGCACATGTACTAAGTTTCCGGTTAATACAATTCTAGCATGAATAATAAACATTTATCACGATATAAGGAAATATAAATAACAACTTTATTATTGCCTCTAGGGCATATTTCCTTCACCTGTATGTTTGGAGCTATGGTTGTGTGCATAACTAGACACAGAGGCCGGGGTAAGGGCATCTCCAACGGCAACCCGTAGAAATCCTTCCGCATCTGTCCGTGGATAGATGGGACTAGTCCGTGAATATTGGTGTGGGAGGCCAACATCCTACGCTAGCCTCATACATTTCAAATCTTTTTTCAATAAATGTGTATGAAATTCATGCAAACACGCCTGAATTTCATACAAACATGACATATTTCATTACATTTCAAACATTTAGAACAAAAAAAGACCCGACCCTAAATCTATGCTACAACGGCTTTGCTTGGCGTCCAAGCCCATGTTGTCCTCCATCTGCCGTCTTCATGAGCATCGGCGATAAGACCGATGAAGTGAAGGTGCGGTCTCCAGCGAGGAAGAGTAGAGCACGGGTGACAGACTGACCCGCATGGGGCACAAGGCATTGCCGCCTCCCGTGGCCTACTCATCCCTGGAGGAGTCCGCGACCTGTCCTTCGCTGGTGGACGTGAGGTCCACAATGGAAATGGTGAAGTTGAAGCTTGTCTTCGTCCCACCGGGTCGGCTGATGATACATCAGCGACACGTAGAAGGCGCATCTGGCGTTGTTCTCCTGCACAACCGCCTGTAGTTACGCCTTCGCAGCGTCCGCTTCCTAATAAGGGGACGTCATCGTAGATGGCACGCTACTCCGCCACGAAGTTGGGGTTCCTCGCGGCCATGCCCGCCACGACCTCCTCCCTAGAAGAGACGGCTCGTAACTCCCCCCCTCTCGTCTCACTGCCCACTCCCTTTCACACCACACTTCCTCACTCTCCTCTCACTTCCTATTGCTCTCCTCCCCTTTCATCCGATGAGTCGCCCGCTGCCATGTCGTCCGCTAACCCCCATCAGCGTCGGCAACACCCCCATACATGAGTGGTGGGTTGCCGACATGGCAAACTCCAGAGTCGATCTCATGCGGGCTTTGCGCACGCCGTCTCGTCTCTGCACCAGGCCGCCTCGTCAGGCCAATGTGGTGCCGGCCGTTCCGGCTCCACCGTTGTGTTCCGTACCTTGTGGTACTGGGTATGGCGGCACCGTCGGAGGGGTTGGCCAACACGTCGCCACTCGGAACCACTGTGGGTGGGGTTGGGGAGGGGGGCTAGCCCCCATCCGAGGGTTTTCTCTTGGCAGCGCGGCAGGCCCATGGACAAAGTGCCCTCCTCATGTACTGCGCGCACCGGGCCAATGCCGATGGCCGTCGGCATTGGTGGCTCCTCCTCCTCTTCGCCCGCCATCTCCTTCCCGCCGAGGTTTTCTCCCTGGTCGCCATACGCTCGAGCTCCATCCGCTCTGGTAAGAACCAAATCTCCCCTCTGCACGTAGATTTGTAGATTATGGTTTTCATCATTAGCATGCTAGTGAATCGATTGGATCTTATCTCTTCTTGCACGATATTGTTCATACGCATGGTAGTGTTCATGCTTGTTCTGTTTGACGTGCATGTTTAGTAGTGTCCATGGCATGCAATATTAATGTGTGTTTCATGTTCATGTTTAGCGCTTAGTACTCATGATGTACAATGTGTTCATGGGCATGCTAGATAGGTGTTGTGTTTGATATTCATGCTTAGTTCTCATGTGCATTTTATCTAGATTGGTGTGTGTTTGATGTTCATGATGCTAGCCATATTGGTGCTATCTTTGATGTTTCTACTTAGTGTTCATGTGCATGTTATCTAGATTGGTGTGTGTTTGATGTTCATGCTTAGGGTTCATGGGCATGCTAGCTATATTTGTGCTGTCATTGATGTTCCTGCTTAATGTTCATGATGCTTGTTATGTGTTTGATGTTCATTCTTAGGGTTCATGGGCATGCTAACTAGATTGGTGCTGGAACGGGCATGCTATGTTGCATGATTTCATTACGTGCATGATTTTCATGGTAGGTAGGACGAATGTGTTTACTACTTTAGGTAATAGTATATAAATTTACCATGATGCCAATGCCCTGTTACTAATCCATGTCATCTTACTTGACAGGGTGACGAAGACGGAGCAGGACATGCCTGGAGGAGGAGCCTATGTCGTCGCCAACGCCGAGGCCGCCGTCGATTTCATCCCCACGAACCGCTGCCTCAAGAGGGTGAACCTGCCTGGCAGGGTCGCCTTCATGAGCCTGCCATGTTCAAGGGGATGAGCTTCTAGGATCGGCCATGAAGTGGGGTCCCAAGAGCCGGTCCGCTTTTACGTGCAAATCACACACGAGGAGGATCTCGCCATGCTCGTCATTCCTTTCGTCGATGGTGAAGGAGTGGCTGACGATCAAGCTCCCGCGCATCGTCAAGCTCTCGGCGAACAAGTGATGAGACTTCTGGGTTCAAGTCTAGAACTTTGAAGGGCAGATGGTGCTTGGCTTGGGCTGACAGTACTTCTACCGCCGCCATAGGATCATCCCCGGCGACCTTGTTGTGCTACTCATCTCTGACTTAGGCCTTGAGGTCCAAATTTAGAACCACGACAGCTCCATTGGGTCCAGGGTATGCTGCAGCAGGCAACAACTGCATCGATGACCTTGCTTTCGGCCTCTGAACTTGTAGTTAGTTTGTTGCACTGATAGGAGAACTTGCTATGAACATGTTAATATTTTGTCCAGTGTTCAGCACCATGTGGTGAAGCAGGGGCATGGGATGCCCCTACTGTCTTTAAACTTATGCCTGTTAACACTATGCATGTTTAGTTGCTTGTTTATCCCCTGTTAGCTCTTGTTTACCTGCTAGTTTATGTGATGTTAGTGCTCTGCCAGCTATTGTGCCAAATGTGGTGGTGAAGTCACCACATTTGAATGGGGTGAGCAAACCACAAACGTGTATGCAACCAAACAAACTGTGGTTTCCATCTGCTCACCTCTTAAGCACAAATACAGACAACCAAACAACATGTCCTAAAGTGACCGTTGATGCAATGCAGGTAAACAAACAACATGCAAATGTTGGTTTGTTGCTTGTTTTTGTTGAATCATACTCTGAGAGCCAGTACAATAGAGTGACATAAGCAGGCTATAAGAAAAAGAATAATATATATGTGCTTAGTTGAAGGAAAGAGAAGAGGAGAGAGAAGAGAAGCGGACTCTTGATTAGTAGCCAGTTGCAACACGAGACCCGAGATACTTTGTGAGGATGTTAGACTGGTCATAGTTGTTAAGAATAGAATAGTTGCTTATTAATTAAGCTAATTAGGATTAAGTTAATTGTTAGATAGGTTGCTTGGTTCCCAAGCAACCATGTACTTTCTTGGCTCTCAAGGCAACTATGTAATTCCTTGGCTCTCAAGTAACTATGTGTTTACTTGACCGCCAAGCACCATGTGTACTTCCGCCTGGGTATAAATACCCCACTTCTATCATCAATAAAGACTAATGGATCATCTTTCATTCAACTATCTTGTTCTTTACTTTTCACTCTAAACACGTTATCACGCACGCCTCTACCGAGAGCATTAGGCCACATAGCGAAAAGGGATGAAAGAAGAACAAGAGAAGAGGAACGGCGACGCCATGCTCGCCCCAACGGCGAGGCCATGGTGCACAGCCATGGCGGCGACCCTATCCGGCCCCGAGGACGCTACGGCCCTCAGCCTCGATGGTGCTCCTCCCGACGCTCCAGAGGCCATCGCACGGCGGTTCCTCTCGAGACGGGTCGCTGCCTCACGGTTGACGGCAGCGACCTACGGCCCGCAGGACGGCGCAGCGGCCCAAGGTCGTGGCCCTCCACGGGAAGGCAGTGCAGTTCCCCATGCGGCGTCCAACAGACGGCGGCCGCCAACGGCCGATGCCCAGCGTGAAGACAACCCATGGCGCAGCACGACGACCTGCAATCGGCCACCGCTCCGTTCACTGAAGAAGGGAGATTAATCAAGAAACATCCCAATTCATCTCGTCTTCTTGTAGCCAATTAATGATCTAACGATTGATTGGTTTTCTTCCCTGTACGCACTCACAAGGATCGAGAATGCTAATGCAATGCCAACCAAAGGAATTCTTGAATCAAGAAAATCGAAGGCCGCGACCAAGAACTGGAAGATGGACGTCATCGTCATCATCGTATGACTCACCGTGGCGACACCACCACATGGTCTTCGTCACGATGCAACTGCAGCGGCCCCGTCAACGCAGGCAGAGGCACCCGCAGGCCTAGGCCCGACGTGGATTCCCCAGCGGCAGCGGCCAATGCGGTCCTCGGCTGGCATTATCGCTGCACCGGGCCATGGGTCGGATCCTGGGGATACAACGGGACGCACGGCGCCCTCCGGCGTGGCTGCTAGGAGACACGACCACTCCCGCGGCGTCAGGCCCTCAGCCACAGTCGCGATATCTCCCGGCACGCGGCATGCGACACGCTCCAACGGCGCCCTCTGGCGCACAGTAGTGGCCGACGAGGCAGGCCCTCCGGCCGGTGGTGGCGGTGTCTAATCCCTAGCCACTCGGCAGAAATTGGGGATTTCTTATCTTTTTGATGAATTTGTAATTGAACCCTCAGGTTATGTGGCAATCCCATATAAGTTGTTAAGTTCTATGTTCAGCCATCAGTTCATCCCAAATTACATACAATATGATTATACACCATTTTACAATGGGTTATATTTTGATTTGAAGGCCTCATGTCTTCATACATTTGCATAAGTATGTGAATTTATTTTTCCACATATATGTATTACCACATCAATACTATTGCAGAAGTTTGTTTTGCTTACATTCGAGAACCTATTTCTCCGAAATTTAAGACATCATTATGTCTTCACCGCAAAATTTCCCTATGACATGTGATCTTAGGACAACAACTTTTTGCACGGAAATATTTTTTCCTTGCAAAATCTTAAGGATTATAAAGTGTCATACCTAATATGACTAGCCCAAATTTTATTTGAGAATCACAAGGTATTGGTGGCATCTACTGCATCATTTGCAGATTATCCATCACTACTGTGAGGTCTACATCTTGTCATTTTTACAAGATGACTACCTTCGAAGTGCTCTTCCAAATATTAATATCAGATGTGACTACCTCAAGATATCATAAGGTAATATTGGCATCTACCGCAAAAAATTTGCAGACTATCCACTATTACTGCAAGGTCTACATCATGTCACTCTGACAGATGATTACCTTCAAAGTGTTTTCATACAATATAGCATAACATAAGGTAATAGAGATATGAACATCTACTGACAAAAGTCAGACTATGTTTTCTATTACTGCGAGATCTTCACCATATTGGTGATTATCTTCAAAGTGTTATCCTATAAATTGAGGTCTACACATATGGTTATAAAAGCATCAGCTTTCTAAAAAAGATTGCTCCTCTGAAGCATTTGTTGTTGTTCACTAAAATATTTTACTCTCATAGTAAATATTGTTCTTGCACACTCGATATACGCCGAAATGGTATTGTGTGCTTATATCAACTATTTAAGCCTCATTTTGCTTGAATATGTCATAGGAAACTACATAAATAGTTGCATATAATCGTGATTGACTTCTATTACATTGGTAAAATACATGGCAGTGAAGCCTATGTCACTATCTATAATTATAGTGTTGTCCATCCATCAAGATGGATCCCAAAATTATGGCAACGATTGAGTGTCTTAACACTTTTGCAATGTCCACAACACATTATGGTTATACTTTCACAGTGACTAACCAATGTCAAACATGCAACGTCTATGTTTTTGGCGGTGACTCTAAATTTGCAACGCTCATATGCATTTTATGTGTCCTAACTTCACTTAGTTCTCAAACTAAGTACATAACGGATGAAGTTTTATTCACGCTGAATATTTCCCTTAATATAAACATGATACCTTGAGCACATCGCGAATGATTACCCATTCATTTTCAAGACCTCAAGTCTACCGTGGCTCACAATTTTATCCCTTAATCAACTTCAAGAAACATGGAATTTCTTCAAATCATCAGATTCACCCAACGGGTGTTGTACCATAATTTAAAATTCTTGCTAGTGCCGTGAATACTATGCAAGTTAGTGGTCACAAAATAGAACCACCAGGGATTCGAAAAAAAGTGGAGGCTAATAGACAACCAAAGACATAATTATCTCTTAATAGGAGACGGCCGCTTTCAAATGATTACAATGACAACTCTCAAGTTTGTCTAATGCGTGGTGATAGAAATATCATATCTATTATTACCAAACCCTCAACATATGGTCAAACCACACCACAAAATTGGGATAATTTTGAGAATTTGCAAACTTACAACTAGAAAATATTTTTGTAAATGATTGTTCTCAATTCTTCATGAGAAGGAGAGAACCAAAAATCTAGTGCAATAAAAGATGGTGAATTACTTTGCACAAATGATATGTTTACATAATACATTTTCAATAATATCGGAGACCTCGGGTAATCTCCTAATTATCCCAACATATTATTAGCCTATATCTGTACTACTACATGTAGTAAAATATCCAATATCATATCACTTGGATACAATATTCGATAAATTTGAATGTATGTTTCAATTCATACTCAATATTGTTGCGTACACAATGATTTTCTAAGTATTAATGAATTAAATATTAGGCTTGATAGCCTTAGCCATAATGGTTTGGGGGTGATTAGAAAATTATTGACAATTCTGTTGGTCACAACTTAACAAGTTGCAAAATATTCCCCATATCATCAGACTATATGTGCACCACATGTGGCATAGGGGAAATCTATTTTAAGGAACTCTCACCTTAAAATTCTAAATGAGCCACTTATTCTTCCTTGAACACATTCAAAAGATATATGTGAAATATTGAAGCATTATCTCGGGTAATTTAGATACTTCATGGTACTCATATACACATTCATAAAATGTTTTTAAGTGTGTCTCTTATCACACACAACCATGATCTTACCCAATTAATTGCTTAACTTATCTAAGTAGGACCAAATTCTTCTGAACAAAGGATAAACCCATTCGAATGGACAATGTAGTTGAACTCATTTCACAAGAATTTTCTGATTGCATTCAGTACCCTATGTACATACCCATAATGTTTTAACTAAATTTCTTATCAAAGAGAGTTAAATGAATTACATGACCACTTTTAAAGAATTGTAAATTTACCAGCCTCTTGCTGGACACATACGGCCTTACACACCGTAAGTATGATCTAAATCATACCAACTACATATCATACTACTTTCCCCTTGTAGTTACTACGTGGAAATCAACAAATTATTTCTTATCTGCGGTTATTCGGTTACATGCCGATATCACCACTCCAGCGTACATCAATGGGCACTCACGAAAATTTGGGATCTATGTGAGGAAAAACGACAATTTATCCGTCAATCAAAATTATTCATAGCCCGTATGCTGATTGCATCAGCAATAAGGATATTTTCCGGCATTAGGGGGAGATAAGTACCACAAAGAATGCCGAGAAATAAATTAGAAATGTTATTGACATTCTATCCTTATATCCACGTACTCAAAGAATCTGAACTAAAAGTTTAGAGAATCATATATTTGCAACACATTGCAAATCAGCCACATACATTTACTGATAACAATGTGTCACTAAATTCTATATTCCTGCAGTAAAGTATCAGAATGAGTGGAGGTACCTGACAAACCACTCTTCTCCCCAAATGAGAGCAAGAGGGGGAGAAAGTCTGACCACACGAGATATAACTTCTCATATGCTTCCGCGGAAACAGAGGAAACTACATCCTCAACCAGTAAATGTAATTCAACATCAAGTTGTGAGACACCTCACAGGATGCTCATCATCTGAAATCCGACATAATTGTGCACAAAAGTTTTGATGCCGGGACATCGAAACACCTTGACTTCCTTGTTGTAGGAAATCACAAGGAGTTAAAAGGAATATATACATTTCCACAAATTTCACCGATTCCACCAGAATCACATAACATAAAAGACTACATTTGTCGACATATATTTCTTCTCAAATTGCTAAACCTTTTGGGCCCTGAACCAAAATCCATGGTAGAGTGCCTCTTGCACTCATATTGGTTCACATGAAAGGAAGCAAGTAATAAAGAATAGCACTCGCTCAACAAGTGAGTGGTATTTACCGCAGTAATACCTACTCCTCACAAGTATCTTCCATATGGAATACTAAAAACTTCTCATTCATAGACAAAGTCAATGAGGTGGTGATAAAGCGAGGCTTGTAGCAAACGGGTTCACGCAGAGACCCGACATCGATTACGATGTAACATACCCTCTTGGTGTGAGTGGAATTATGTTTCGATACTAAATTTCATTGGCAATAAAAATAATAATATCCATGCAGTTATTGGATGAAGTGGCTACATACTCATATGAGTCGCTCATTTCGGAAATCTCTATTGAAGTCCCTGAAGGGCTTATACTTCCGAATCCAAAAGGAAATCGCAACAATTTTTGTGTAAAACTTCATAAGTCACTCTATGACTTGAAATGGTCGGAAATCATATGGTACTACCGACTAAATGAGTTCCTCCTTCAAAAGGATTACTCAAAGAATGATGATTGTTTATGTGTTAATAAAGGAATTCCAAATTTGTTTTCCTTGTATCACCTTAGTGTATAACGATGACCTCATCAGTGTCTATACAAGACATAAACATAAACAAATCCTTCTTAAGACGGAAAATTTGGATTCAACCAAATTTAGCTTAAGTTTACAACTTGAGCATTCTCTCAAGAATACATATCAGTCTACATATATCCAAAACATATACGAGAAATTCAATGTGGATATATCATACCGATAGAAGACATGTAATATGGTCATACGTACTACCCCTGATAGGGTACAAATCCATTCATACCTAGGGGTGATAATGAAGTGATATCATGACCTGAAGTTCTATATCTCACTAATGTCAAAGCACTCATATAATTGCAAACTACGTCAGGCCTGACACTATATTTGCTATCTTTGTTCAGAGTGCAAACCCCAACAAAAGGTATATGGTCAATATAAGAAATATTAGCTTATATCTCAAGCTCACAATAAATCTTGGACAATTCTATCAGGAAAATCAAGATATGACCATGATATGATGAAATGATATTGAATCTTTATTTGATCCCAACAATGCAATATCAATGACTGAATTCACTGGAATAGTCTTCTCAGGGAAGTCATCTAAATAGACTTGAATGAGTACTTCCACTTATCATTCTAACATAATTGATTTTCTAAAGGCATTGAAAATATGTTTGGCTTAGCAGAATGATTAACCACAGTCAAAATCATGTGGTTGAGATTCATCAGAATCAGATAACTTGATTTATCAAGACGCTACCACTTGTGTTGCTCAATACCTACAGGTTATATGAAGAGAAATGTCATAAAGTGCATTGCTCGAAAATTACTCATCCACTCGAATTATAGAAAGTGAGGAAACAATATGCAAACAACATACTTTGAAAATCCTACAGATTATTCATAATGCCATGATCATATCAATGGAATTTGTATTACACATTCTTCAGGTTTGCAAAGTTCAGGGGGAGTAATTTCCCAAATCTATAACCTATTAACAATCCTAAGATTGCAATATTGTACTCTTTTTCCCTTCATGAGTTTTCCCTAATAGTTTCTCATAAAGGTTTTTAACGATACAATATAAACACAAGTGCTCGTATATGTCATACATTTTCTCCTTGTATTTTTCCCACTTGGTTTTAAAGGAGTTTTCAATGGCATATCAGATCGCACTCTTTTCCTTATGAGTTTTCTTTCAAAGTTTCTCATAACGGTTTTTAATGAGGCAACATCTTCTCAAAGATCATATGTCATACTTTCTATTTCCCCTATCGAGGTTTATAAAGAAAGTACTCAAGACATATTAATTGTTCTCTAAACTCACCAATGAGTTTTCCCCTTCTTCAAAGGTTTTTCTCATATGAGTTATCAAGAGACAATAATCATTATATGTTGCATCATTTTCTCCTTATTATTTTTCCCACTGGGTTTAAAGGAGTTTTAGCAACATATCTGCACTATTCTCCTCATATTTTTCCCACATGGTTTTTGGAGGAGACACTCAAGATTATTCAAAGAATTTGTCAAGATGATGGATGTACCCAAGAAGAGGCGTTGTACAAGGGGGAGTGTTAAGAATAGAATAGTTGCTTATTAATTAAGCTAATTAGGATTAAGTTAATTGTTAGATAGGTTGCTTGGTTCCCAAGCAACCATGTACTTTCTTGGCTCTCAAGGCAACTATGTAATTCCTTGGCTCTCAAGTAACTATGTGTTTACTTGACCGCCAAGCACCATGTGTACTTCCGCCTGGGTATAAATACCCCACTTCTATCATCAATAAAGACTAATGGATCATCTTTCATTCAACTATCTTGTTCTTTACTTTTCACTCTAAACAATAGTGATAGTATCGTAGCTAGTATCATGCATGCCAACTATATAATTTTGATGAGGTGTCATAAAATTAAATGAAGAAAGAGATGGTTGGGTATCATATCATGATACCGTATCATAATAAATGATATAATAGTATGTGTCATGCATGACAATAAATAGAATACTACTCCCTTCGTCCCAAAATTTTTGTCTTCTATCTGTCTAAATACGGATGTATCTAGTCACGTTTTAGTGTTAGATACTCCCCTATCTAGACAAATCTAAGATAAGAATTTTGGGACGGAGGGAGTACTTGATACTAATATATGATCCTATGCATTAGGGAGGTAGTATCATACACTAGTATCATATGCATGATACTAGTATATGATACTCCCATTACAACCATCCTTATGTGGACGAACTATTGATAAACTAGTACTCCCTCCGTCCGGAAATACTTGTCATCAAAATGAATAAAAAGGAATGTATCTAGATATATTTTAGTTCTTAATACATCTTTTTTTGTCATTTTGATGACAAGTATTTTCGGACGGAGGGAATAGATATTTAAAAATTATTATTGTATATGCCGACTAAGAGGTTGGCTGTATACGAGGCTGTGTCGTGGTCCAGCCGTATCGGTGCGTGTCTACCCAAAAATGGAAGAGTTTTCTAGAAAAATAAGAGAAGCGACATGGATGCTCCGAGGCCCGCCGATATCAGCAGCGGCAGCGCGAACCAGTTCCGCTTCCAGGCGCGCAAAAGGAAAGTGGGCAAGACGAGCAGATTTCGTCCCTTTCGGGCGTCGTAGTCATCCACTCATCGTGTACCAGTGTTTTTTTTAGACGATCGTGTATATGAATGTTAGGAACGCACGTTGTTACACGTCACTTTGGGTGCTTTATACAAATCAAAAACGTCAAACGGCCCCTTGGCCCTATACACTAGCTGTATTTCACTGTCGTCACGTTTGATAGATAATTGCTTGGACGGACACCCGTGGTTCAATGGATCCTCCCGTCGATGAAGCAACGCCTTCGCTTCCTCGGGATGCTCATGCCACTGGACCACAAAATGTAGAAAGGTGAAGCCACAAAATGTAGAAAGGTGAAACGGCCACATTGCTTTCATTCTCCCACAAGAGAGAATAAAAGGTGCCGTGTGAGCAATCGCCGTTCTGGAGACGTCGACACATGCCTGTCCGTTCGTCCTGAGATCAGATCGGAGGAGTAGCGGCTGTGCAGCATGCACTGTCTGCTGGACTGTGTACAGTAAATAAGTACCACCACCACTCGGCGGCCACGTTATCCGCCACAGGTTCACCCAAAGGAGAAAGAGTGAGACCTTACGGCACCGTTGCACTAGGACGCACACGGAGAGGTGGAGGGTGGTACCGGAGTAGACTAGACAGCGGGACGCGGCTACGAGCCACAACTCTCTGGCCAACTCCATCGCGCGATCCTAAATGGACGTCTATTTTGTTCGGATTCTGTTCGTTTGGGTAGGGATTTGAGGTCGTGTCCGGGCGTGTCCTGGGATGCGGTGGTCGTGCGCCCACCGCGCGGACGCATCCCGACCGCATCCTGTCCGCTTACAGTTTTCTTTGCAAGTTCTTAATTTTTTATTATCATTCATTTTTGGTACATGACAATACATCATCACATTTTGACTAGTATAACAAGACCAAAGAAAATAAGAACTATAAGAATACATTTTAGAAGGTACCCAACTTCCATAACTCTTTCGTTGAGTTGGGTTAGGGCCTTCTCGATGCACTCGTTGTTGATCTGTGAAGGAGGCTCAATGTTGCACCCTCCTTTCTTCTTCAAGCCATAAGTAGAGGTTGCTTCCTCACACGGCTCGATGGTGCACCCATATTTCATCTTCAAGCCAGAAGTAGAGGGCCTTCCAGCGAGGTGCCCGGCCAGTCCATGGCGCGGCCCGGCCTCCCACAGCCGGGCGAGCTCAAGACCGACCGGATCCGCCCAAATCCAGCCGGCGGGTCCGCAAACCAGGTGGCCGTGGTTGGGTAGCTCGACGGCGCCGAGGGGAAGGGCCTGGGCGAGCGCGCGTCCGAACTGCACGGCTGCCATGACAGCGGCGGCGGCGACGGCAGAGAGGGGAAGAGTGAGGGAAGAGTGGAGGGGGGGTGCGGCCGGAGGGACGGAGGGGGCGGATAGAAAAAGGCCCGCCCTGTGCCACCGACGGGCGGGTCAAGGGAGGACACGCGAAGACGGCCCGCACGTTCGCGTGGTGTCCGTTTCACCCCAAAAACGACGCAAACTTGGGCCGATGATGGGTCGAAAGCAGACACAAAACAAGCAAAAGTCCGTTTGCTCCACGCGCTGGGCCGTCAAGTTTGTCCGTTTTATCTCAAACGGACGCGGCCGAACAGGATAGGGTCGCGCGATGAAGTTGGCCTCACCTCACCGCCCAACGAACCTGATCAGGACCAGACGGGCCCCGCCTCCCATGGGCGACACCAGATCGAGCCGACGTGTCCGTCCCCAATGCACCGGACCCGCATCCTCCTGGATCTCCTTTGCCGCGGCCTATCTTGTGTAGCTTCCGTCTTCGAGCCACAAGGTAGGGCACACACCACTATATCTGGTAAACAATTAGCTCACCGTGCTACGGGACACGACACCACCATTACCGATGGAAAAATGACCAGCATGATTTGATTGCATGAGTGTGCCGGGGCCCATTGAGATGGGAGAGCAAGAGTATATATAGAAGCAAACTCGGCCAAACGAGAACACAGTTTAGTTTAGTAATGCCTGGCTTCTTGTTAGCTTGCTTTTTTGCTTCTTGATCGTGGCCGGTGACGGTGACCTCCATTAACTGACTGCCAAAATCCATCCATCTATCCGGCCGCTGGACGACAAGGGTATATCGTGGGTTTACATTGTGTGGCCATATCATCACTTTCTTCGTCTCCTCTTTGCGTCTCGTATAGAGTAATTTGTAACCTTGGTTGCGAGAGCATCTCTAAAGGAGCCCCGTAAAACACCGGTATATGTCTGGTCGGTCGGTGCCTGACACATTTGAGATGATGACCTCGATGCTCCATCCTGTTGTTGAGACTATCGGGGAGGAGGTTGCCTCTCCAACATCATCCCCTCCACCAGCAATAGAGACGGCGCCTCGGCCATCAAGGGGGGTGACACCTACACGTCGGAGTAGTCGGCATACGGTTGCCGACGATGGTACTTCGGTCACAGATGAGGACTCCTTGGCCAAGGCTATGCGGCGTAAAGCAACGCAGAACCTCGACAACCAAGGTACTATGTCGCCATCCAAATCCTTTTTAGCTTTTTTCAATACTAGCATCATTTTTAAGTTGAATAATGTGGGTGTTACCCTCGGAAACAATGAGAAGGATATTTCTATTTCGACAGACGCTTTGAAACAATTGGAATATGATCGATTAAAAGTTGTTCCACATATTTCTACCAAGTCTTTTGCCTCCCCTACTGACGAGGAGGAGCTGCATGCCACATTAGATGGTCAGCTACTCTCTCATTTAATTGGAGCGGTTTCAGACGTGGGTCAAGATGAACCCGGGCTTAGTTCTTTGATTGATCTTACAGCCTCCGGACGTAAATCAAAGACTGCACGTTCGAAAAAAATTAGGAAGTCCCATAAGAGGGCGAGTTTTTCTAAATCTCCTATTGTTTCCCCACGAATGGAAAGTTTTTTAACAGCAGAGGTCTTCGTGACTTGGCTAAACATTTATTCATTGTGGAGTGTAATAAAGAATAAAATTTAGATTTTTTGGCTATCTCTGAAATGGGGAGACGTGACTTCTCAGTAAGTCTGCTTAACCATCTTTCTGGCGGGATAGATTACACTTGGGTTTCACAACCGCCTAGAGGTAGTTCTCGGGACATCTTACTTGGCGTAAACATGAGGACTATGGATGTTTTGGCTAGTTCGGATGGTGAGTTTCACATTAAACTTCATATTCGCAACAAGGCCGACAACTTCACATGGACCCTCGTCGCTGTGTATGGGGCAACCCAGGATGAACTCAAGGATGATTTTCTCCGTGAGTTGGTTAATCTGGCGAAATATAATCCCTACCCCATTCCTGTAGGAGGGGATTTCAATTTGCTTCGAGTTCCAAATGAGAAAACTCACGGTAGGTTTGATAACCATTGGCCTTTCCTTTTCAACGCTGTCATCGACAGTGTTGATTTGCGAGAGGTTTCCATGATTGGAAGACAATTCACTTGGGCGAACAGTCTTCCGGATCCGACATACGAGAAACTAAATCGCGTTTTTATGGATACCGACTGGGAATCTAAACATCCATACATACAGTATTACACAAATTGTGACCATTATGGTCAAGTCTTGAGTATATATCATCACAGCGGAAATCTTCGTTGACAACTTGGACCCATGCCATCTGCCTTAACCCTACATGCATTCTGACTGGGAAGTGTCCTAGCTCGCACAATCGTCTCCAAAGAACTCTTCTTCATATACCTGCTCATTCAAGCCTGGACAAGTAAATTGCCAGGGACAAGCTGAGGGAGTAATGTATTTAGGGGTCCTCGGGCATCCGGGCCATTGATGCTGGGCCGAATTGATGGGCCATAAAGATAGAAGCAGAAGGCCATCCCCCGTATTTGGTTAGGACTCCTATGTATGTACAAAGGCAAGAGAGATGTCCGGATGTAATGATTCCTTCCTTCTCAAGTCACCTTTGTAACCCTAAGCCCCCTCTGGCGTGTATATAAGCCGAGGGGTTTAGTCCGTAGGGACAACATAATCATACCACATAGGCTAGACTTTAGGGTTTAGTCATTAAGATCTTGAGGTAGAGCAACTCTTGTAACCCCATATCTTTCAAGATCAATCAAGAAGAAAGTAGGGTATTAACTCGATCCAGAGGGCCTGAACCTGGGTAAACATCGTGTCCCTTGTCTCATGTTACCATTGATCCTTAGACGTACAGTTTGGGCATCCCTACCTGAGATCTTTCGGTTTTGACACCGACCATGGTGCTTTTGTTGAGAGCTCCTCTGTGCGCACACGAACGGCGATCGGTGGTCCGTCTTGTCATCAACGACAAGACTATCCTTGAAAACAACCTGGCCATGGGCCAGGTCCTCCAGCTCGGCGGGATCGTTGTATGCGCCCGCGTGGCCTCCAGGCCGGCCGCACTCCTCACAGCCATCGAGCACCACTCCTACATTGGCTCTGACTTCCTCGATGACGCGACTTCGGTGGATTCCTCGTCTTTAAACGAGCTGCTGGATCGCATCACCGCCTTGGGGCTTTCATCGTCAGATGATCAGATCAGACCTAAATCTGGTCAAGACGAAATCAATTCCACCGCGCTCACTCATCTGGTGGTGGCAATCGAGGACCGAGCCGAAGATACCTCTCCTCTCATGACGGACACCGAGACTATTTGGATCTCCGAACACACCTATGACAGATGGCGCTTCGTGCCGTTCGAGCACCGGGGCATACATCGGGCCCGCGGAATATTTAGATCCCGCTGGGCCCAGACCATCCATATCGGAGGTTGTACAAACCCCGGATACTACGTTGGATCGGGACTCAAATTTATCCACACCCAACCACCACATCATACACTCTCCAAGAAACTCCGGACTACCAGACATATGCGATCTCATGTGTATACGACAGCGGCCCCAAGAGACAGTTCATCACTTCTGGGCCCGATTCCTACTTGTTAAAAACAAGATTAAGGAATGCTGCGATGACGACACGGTGTCCATATTTCACCGCAATTCCACAGACGGGGGAGTCTTGAACGCCCTCAACAGCCATCAAATACGGAGCTTTGCAGAATTATCGCACTTGGTACGAAAGTATGTGCTATAGAAAACACTTGGAAAACCCAGAAGACACCTCTGGAGCAGTCCATCTTCGTACGATATGCCGCTAAAGCGAAATGGACATACCCTGGAAGGGCGTCCAATCACATACACAATGGCAAGAAAAACATACCTTTCATAGGGCACATGTCCGTTCTGGACGAACTGTTGGATAAACCTTGCCAAATACATGCCGCCCTGGACAATACCCCTACCCACTGCCTTAGAGCATGACGGGTACTCCGGCAGGTAGCTAAGAGCGGTGGAGCCATCCTCACCACCGCAACACCAGGGGAGAAAGACCTCGATGTCTTCACCATCTTCGAGACGTTCTCCTCAAACAACCGACACAAGAGAGCGAATCGCGAACTTGCCGAGGTCAATCAAATCAACACTGCAAGCCCATGGAACGACACGACAATCACCTTTTCAGCTGAAGACGAACCACGAGTTTGGCTGGTCTGAGCCACAGCCGCTCTCGTACTAAACCCAATAGTAGATGGCTTCCGCCTCACTAAAGTACTCATGGACAGAGGCATCAGACTCAACCTCATATATGAGGACACGTTTGCAAAAATGCAGGTCGTCCCGCATTGAAAAAAGTAATACAACCTTTCAAGGAATTATCCCTAGCCAGGAAGCCTGGTGTTTGGGGAGCATTATGTTCGATGTAGTATTCAGTACACCAAAAAACTACATGTCGTAGGAACTAGTCTTCCACATTGTCCCCTTCAACAGCGGATACCACACCCTTTTAGGGTGGGACGCTTTCTCACGCTTTCAGGCTATACCCCATTATAGGTACATGAAGCTCAAAATGTCGGGGCCCAATGGAATAATCACAGTTACAAGTGATCCGGATAGAGCACTACGTGCCGAGAACAAAACCACATCTTTAGCACTAGAGGCATTATCTAAAGCCCTTGCGGCGGAAGAATTAACCACCTTACGATCTACGGTGGATAGGGACGACATAGTCCTCGACAATTGATCGATATCTAGCTGTTTTAAGCCAGTAGATGAAATTGTAAAATTCCAAGTGCACCCAACGGACCCTAATAAAACGGCATCCATTGGGGCACAGATGGATCCGGCGGTAGACAGCGATTTGCGCGCCTTCCTTCGCGAAAGTAGGGACATATTCGCTTGGCATCCTTCGGATATGTCAGGAATCCCACGCAGGCTGGCCGAACACAGCCTCAACATTATCAAAGGGTTCAAGCCAGTCAAGCGGTCATTACGACGATTTTTTGAACCCAAAAGACATGCTACGGGGAAGAGCTAGCCAAGCTATTGGAAGCTGGATTCATAAGGGAAATCAAACACCCGGATTGGCTAGCCAACTTAGTCATGGTGCGAAAGAAGGACAAATCCTGGCGCCTCTGTGTTGACTTCACGGACCTAAAGAAGGCTTGCCCTAAAGATCCCTTTCCTTTGCCCATTATCGATGCAACTGCAGGACAGGACTCATTGTGTTTCCTCGACGCCTACTCCGGATACCATCAAATAAAAATGAAGGAATCCGATCAGGCTGCTATGGCATTCATCACTCCGTACGACCCCTTTTGCTTTAACACTATGCCATTTGGACTCAAAAACGCTAGTGCCACATATCAACACATGATTCAAACATGCTTAGAGAAACAAATTGGCAAGACAGTGGACGCATATGTTGACGACGTAGTCATCAAGACTAAACACATTGAAACCTTGGTGGATAATCTCCGCCTTACGTTCGATAACCTACGAACATATGACATACGACTCAATCTGGAAAAATGCGTCTTCGGCATTCCGGCTGGAAAGCTATTAGGGTTCATCGTATCCCATAGAGGAATTGAAGCGAACCCAGCTAAAATTCGGACCCTGTCATAGTTAACTACGCCAACCAATCTGAAACAAGTGGAAAAGCTAGCAGGTTGCGTAGCGGCCTTGAGCCGCTTTATCTCCAGATTAGGAGAGAAAAAACTACCACTTTATAGACTGCAGAAGCACACATACAACTTTGAGTGGACGGATGCGGCCACGGCCGGATTGGAGGAAATAAAAACCTTATTAGCAGGTAACCCAATCCTAGCCACTCGAGGTGTTGGCGAGCCAATGCTGCTTTATATTTCCGCCACTCATCAGGTAGTGAGTGCGGTGCTCGTCGTCGAATGAGTAGAAGAGGGACATAAATTTCCCGTTCAAAAACCCGTACACGATGTATCCGAGGTTCTCACAACGTGCAAATCACGATACCCCCATTACCAGAAAATTGCCTATGCGGTATTCATGACATCTCGGAAGCTCCGACACTATTTTCAAGAGTGTTCGATCACAGTGGTATCCGGAGTACCACTCAACGATATCATAAACAATAAAGACGCCACTGGACGCATAGCCAAATGAGCCATAGAGCTCTTACCGTTCGAAATAACATACAAACCACGCCGGACTATTAAGCCCCAAGTGTTGGCCGACTTCTTCACGGAATGGACCAAAGCCAAACTCCCTAAAGAGTACGAATCATACTCCCACTGGACCATGTATTTCGATGGTTCCAAAATGCTAGCCGGGTTGGGGGTCGGCATTATCTTAATATCCCCAACAGGGGATACGGTCTGCTACGTGCTGCAGATCATGTACACGGACTCAAATAACGTGGCCAAATACGAGGCATTACTGCACGGCCTCCGCATGGCCGTATCCATCGGTATACAATGCCTCGAGGTGCGCAAAGACTCAAACCTCGCCATATCTCAGGTAAACGGAGAATTTGATGCGAAGGATTCAAAAATGGTGGCTTATCGAAACGCCATATTAAAAATATCAGCTCGATTCGACTGGCTGGAATTTCACCATGTGGCTCGAGACAGTAACCAGGCAGTGGATATACTTGCTCGCATGGGCGCCAAACGCGACCCAGTCCGGCCTAACACATTTGTGAAAAGGTTGTTTAAGCCATCAGTAACATGGCAGGATGAGAGCAGTGACGCCAATCTGGACCCGAACACGCCCCCAACTAAAATCAATAGAGGTGTCATCAGGGACCCCGAAATGGAAACCACATCATCGGCTCACGAGATCATGGCTGTCATAGCCCCCTGGACCGAGCCCTTCCTAGCCTACCTCAATAAGCAAGAGCTCCCCGATAACCAAAATGAGGCTCGCGGCATAATTCGGCATTCTAAAGCCTATAAGGTCCACCAAGGTGAACTATACAAGAAAAGCACTACTGGTATTCTCCAACAGTGCATCTCTGAAGAGGAGGGATGACAACTTTTAGCCGAAATACATGCTGGTATGGGCGGCGATCACGTCGCGGCCTGAGCTCTTGTAAGCAAGGCCTTCCGAACTGGTTTCTTCTGGCCAACTGCGCGCGCAAACGCACATACCCTAGTCCAGCATTGTGTTGGCTGCCAGCTTTTTGCAAATCAAAGTCATATGCCTCCCACCGCTCTCAGAACCATCCCCATTACCTGGCCCTTTGCGGTCTGGGGGCTGGATATGGTCGGACCTCTTAAAGGGGGAAGCCATAAAAAGAAATATTTACTGGTCATGGTGGACAAATTCACTAAATGGATAGAAGCCAAGCCAGTCCCAACAGCTGAGGCTGGGCCAGTGATAGATTTTATATCCAGCGTAGAACACCGTTATGGTGTCCCACACAATATTATCACAGATAACGGCTCCAACTTCACAACCGACAAGGTGAAAAATTGGTGCGCTAAGTTAGGCATCAAACTTGATTATGCCTCCGTGTACCATCCTCAAACAAACGTTCAGCTAGAAAGAGCTAATGGCATGATAATGAGTGGCATTAAACCCCGACTAGTGCGCTCCCTACAGGAGTCAGATAAACACTAGGTAGAGGAGCTCGACTCCGTACTCTGGGAGCTGCGAACCACACCTAACCGGACAACCGGATACATACCTTTTTCATGGTGTGCGGCACAAAGGCTGTTTTGCCCTGCGATATTATTCATGACTCACCTCGAGTGCGCATGTATGAAGGGAGAGAGGCCGAGCTCGATCGGCAGGACGACCTAGATGGCCTTGAAGAGGAGCGCGATATCGCGCAGGCCCGTTCCGCATTTTATCGACAACATGCCAGGCGATACCAAAGCAGAGAACCCCGGGCCAAGACATACAATATTGGCGAACTCGTATTACGCCTCCCGGAGAAGAAAAAAGACAAGCTCAAACCAAGATGGGAGGGCCCCTTCATTATTGACGAAGTATTCACCAGTGGAACCTATCGCCTTCGAAATGCATCAGACAATCGCCTTGAGTCGAGCCCATGGAACGCTGCCAGGCTCTGACAATTCTACGGATAGTTCGGTAGCACATGTTTTCAGTCTAGGTCTTATTCCCTGTTTTTATCTTTAAGTTCTCCTCTTCTTTTTTCTTATTTTTTCTCATCGATAGTTTTTCGGCTCAACCAAATTAACACAAGGTAGAACATCCTTAAATGTATATACCTCAAAAATACTTGGGGGCTTCTATAACGAAGCCCATTGTCAAAAAGCATATTGCTCAAAATGTTTATGTCGTATGTTTCATATAGTCTCCTTGCCATTATATGCACCTTTATGACTTAAGTTTTTGCCAAGCTGGATTGCCTGGATCCTGTGTTTATACCCTACGTTCCCGATTGTTCGGCTAGGGTGTAAAGGGAGTACCTCTGCGATTGTTACAACCGGGTAATCCGGACCTGTACCTCAGACGGGTGTGAAAGAACATGCGGTGCCCCCATGTTTGGTTTTGGTAATTGATGACAACCTCTATGGACTAATGGTTGCCTTGAGTTATATTTGAAGGGTTTGTCCATAGGCTTTTCTTGGAGTCCTTTTGTTGGTTTCAAGGAGAGTTTGTGATGACCAATGTGCTATTAAGGAATTATCCAAAGATTGGTCTTGTGAGTGTTGAGCTTATTGCAAGCATGTCTTGAATAAGAAAAGTGTGTGATCATTCATGTTTACCTTCAAGACATCATCCAAATGAATAGAGTTGGAAAGATTCAAGGTTGATCAAGACTAAGTACAGATAGTGTTTCAAGTTGATCAACACACAAAGCGTAGAAGATGTACCGAGAGGGATCAAGCGATCCCATGGTATGGTAAGCATTGTCAATTATGCTTTGTGTACTAACCCATGGTCTTTGTGAGAGTTCTATGTGGGGTTAGGTTATCTTCCATGGGCTTGCGTCAAGAGGAAGATCACATACAACCCATGGAGGATGACATCAAATCAAGGTTGTGGTGTGCAAGTTCAAGTGATGCATCACGAAGAGATCAAGTGCTTGAAGCTTGCCATCCATTGTGGTGACAATGGACTTGTGAAGATGTGCCGAAGAATGGCTCACCCATAGTGGAGTATGGGGGAGGAAACTACTAGTCCTCACCGAGCCAACGAAATCAAGAAAGGTGGTACAACTTGAGGAAGTCAAGATCGTCTACATCTAGCTCAAGTGGACTTTGTGCAAGGCAAAGGTTTGCCCTTATAGGTTCTCTATTTTACTGGTCTCATGGTGGTAGTTTGGAGAGCGGGTTATAGGATCGATTGCCGTATTATCTAGGGGCGGCTCTCAAGTGAGTAGCTTGATCGTATCGTTCGTAGAGAGCTCAAACCATTGCATGTTTGCATCATATTTCTTGGCTCTTGTTTTGTTTTCTTCTTCTGAGATTCAGAGCTTATGGCCATATTCTTGACAAGCCTGAGTTCATCGAAAACAGAGTTCACATGCTTCTTCTATTGCATTTTCGGTGTTGGAGGTTTTACTGGTCTCTTTCGAGGAAGGGTTCTCACCATTTTCTTATGGTACTTTTCCCATTTGCTCCTTATTGTTATTTCTATCAAGATTGTGTTAGGCCATGTCGTTAGCTTTCCAACAAACTTTGTTTCGTAGAATTCGGAGTCCGTTTGCAAGAGCTGTGTCAGTTTTGGTGTCCTCAAAAGGGCTGCAGCGGTACTACCGCAAGGAGGGGATGTAATTTTTTTACTTCCGTGGCTACTTCTGCTCCTGACCAAAAACTCGTCATAAGTCCGGCGGTGGTAGGCATGGATGTAATTTTTTAGTACCGCTCGCATGCAGTAGTACCGCTACCCCTAGCGGAGCATAACGGTTGGATTTTTTCCCACCTATAAAAGGGGGTCTTCTTCCCCAATGAACCTAATCTTTTTTTGAGCTCGTGTTCTTCCCCCATTCTTGACCTTCTTCAAGCTTGCTATATCTCAATCCCTCCATGGATTCTTACTAGTTTTGGAGGGAAAAGAGAGAGGAGATCTAGATCCACATTTCCACCAATCACTTTCTCCTCTTTGTGAGGGGAACCCTTTGGATCTAGTTCTTGGAGTTCTTCGTGTTCTCTTCTCTGCTCTTCCTCTAATTTCCCTTCCTAGCATTAGTTGCTTTGGTGGGATTTGGTAGAGAAGGACTTGGGCACTTCGTGTGCCCTTGCCATTGCATTTGGTGCATCGGTTTGAGTTCTCCACGGCGATACGTGGATGTTACAAGTTGAGAAGCTTATTACTCTTGGGTTCTTGGTACCCTTGAGCTTATTCCTCTTGGGTTCTTGGGCGCCCTAGACGGTTGTGGTCACCTCGGAGCCATATTCCATTGTGGTGAAGCTTCGTGGTATCGTTGGGGAGATAGACCCAACCTTTGTGGTGTTTGGAGCTCAATCATTATGGTGTAAAGCTCAGGGAAAGCGTCGGGGTCTCCAATTAGGTTGTGGAGATCGCCCCAAGCAATTTGACGGGTTTCGGTAACCGCCCCCAAGGGTTGCCAAAGTGTACGAATTCGGTGACCGCCCCCAAGGGTTGCCATTTGTATGGGTTCTGTTACCGCCCTCAAGGTTCCCTTAGTGGAATCACGACATCTACATTGTGCGAGGGCATGAGGAGATTACGGTGGCCCTAGTGGCTTCTTGGGGAGCATTGTGCCTCCACACCGCTCCAAACAGAGATTAGCATCCACAAGGGTGAACTTCGGGATACATCGTCGTCTCCGCGCGCCTCGGTTATCTCTTACCCGAGCCCTTTACTTATGCACTTCACTTTGTGATAGCCTTATTGTTTCTTATCATATATCTTGCTATCACATAGTTTTTTATCTTGCTTAGTATAAGTTGTTGGTGCACATAGGTGAGCCTAGTTGTTGTAGGTTTTATGCTTGACAGATTAACCGCTAGGTTTATTTCGCATTTGTTCAAGCCTAAACCATAATTATTTTAAAGCGCCTATTCACCCCCCTCTAGGCGACATCCACGATCTTTCAATTGGTATCAGAGCCTCGTCTCTCTTTATAGGGCTTAACTGCCTACAGAGTAAGGATGTCGACTAGGGGCTTAGGATTCTCTGACACTCTTAGTTTCGATGGCACAAATTTTGATGTTTGGGTAATTCGCATGATTAATCTCTTTAGGGTCATGGACCCAAATTTAGAGCGAATTGTAGATATGGGCTTTTCTCCTCCAAAGGATCCCCAACGATTATCTTTAGAGGATTAGAAAAACTCTTATCTCAATGCTCAAGCTTCTAATGTGCTTTTTGATGCTTTGAGCAATGTAGTTATATATCAACTCATGTCGTTCCGGGATGCTCATGAGTTGTGGACAAAGCTTCAAGATAAATATGGTGTGTCCAATATTTGTGGGGATGTTTGTTCTCCCTCCACCTCCGACCGTGTTGCCTTCTCAACTTCTTCTACTTCACCTACATGTGGTTTGCAACAAAGTAATGATATGGTGAGTAGTGCTGGTCATTGCAATGATGATAGTATGCTTATTGTGGATGGTCCTTCATCACTATGTTATTGAAATGCTCCATCTTTGGACTTCAACACTTCAAGCTCTCTAAATGTTTCACATGATTGTGTTGATAGTCCTTGCATATCATGTAGAAAGTGATTGGCTAAATCTCATGATGGTATGCTTGCTATGTCTTGTTGCCATGATAAAGATGCATCTATTTCCTTGAATTGTTGTGCTAACAATGTAGAGGGAACCCAACACTCCATGGAACAAGATGTGGTCTTGAATGGTGCTTCAAGGGAAACTACGTCATCATCTATTGCGTTTTGCCTTATGGCTAAGGCTTCAAAGGTATCTCCCACTTTGAATCCCAATATATCTTGTGATGATATTGATGATGATAACAATGATGATGATAATGATGATGATGATGATGATGATGATGTTGATAATGATGAAGAGAATGATAATGTTGCCTCCTTCAAAATTAAGGGGGACATTATTTTTAGAGCTCTTCATATTGCTCGTTCCAACTTCATGGAAATCATGTCTATTGCTATTGAGGGCAAGAAATATATTTATGAGTTGGAATCTCATCTTGAGGAGCATGAGGTCACCATTGAGAAAAAGGAAGGTCATGAGTGTGATTATGCTAATGAGATCGCGGACCTCTCACAAGCTCTTGAACTTGAACAAACCAGCAAGGAATCTCTTGAGGAGACTTTTTCTCTAGAATTATCTAGAGTGAGGGAATCTCATGATAGAGCTCTTGAGGTGGCCAATGATTTTGATACTAAAAATGAGAAGCTTGAAGTTGCGCATGCTAAACTCCTTGAGGACTTTGAGCACATCGAAAATGGCTAAAGGGTCATTAAGAGTGAGCTCATCAAACTCACCGAGTCTCATGCTCAACTTAAAGCTTCATATTCAAAAGAGCTTGCCAAGTTGTATTCTCCTCTTGTTGTTAATGATGATGCTTGTTCTACTAACTCTACATCTTGTGAAGCATCCATTTTGAAGGAGAATGTTGAGCTAAGGGCTCAACTTGAGTTGCTATCTAACACTTATGGGAAATTGGAAGAAAGTCATGTAAAGCTCACAAGCTCTCATGATGATCTTCAACTATCCCATAATGTGCTAAAGATAGCTCATGAGGATATGATTATCAAGGTAACATCTAGTGAGCCACATGTGGATACTAGCACTACTAATACTATATTGCCATGTGCTAGTCCTCATAATTCATCTATGCATAACATTGGTACATCTTGTGATGAATTGCTTTCCTTTCCTTGTTGCTCTAACAATGAAGCCTATACTTCCTATTGGACATGTGTTGATACTAACCATGTAGAGGAAATCAAAGAACTCAAGGCCCAAGTCTCTTCCTTAAAGAAAGACTTGGAAAAGTGTCATGAAGGGAAGTCCACACTCAACAATATCTTGAGTGTGCAAAAACCCCACAATGACAAAGGTGGACTTGGATTGAAATCCAATAAGAAGAAGAAGTCCAGGAGAAACAAGAAAAAGGGCCAATAACAACTCAAGAATTTGGCCAAGATTATTTGCTACAAGTGCAAAATTGAAGGGCACCATGTTAGATCTTGACCATTGAAGAAGAAGCCCATTAGTGACAAGCACCAAGGGAAGCGGCCACAAGTTCATTCACATGCTCAACCTCAATTTGAAGAAAGGCCTATTCCCAAGAATACTCAAGCTAATGCTTCTCAAGTTGAGAAATCAAGTGAGAAGAAAGTGAAGAGTGGACGTTGCTACTTATGTCGTGAGAAAGGTCACGTCGCTTCTTCATGCACTAGTGGTAACTTATACAACCCAATTATTATTGATGATATCTATTCTCTTGGGAAGGATAAGGTTGGCAATGTGTTTCCCAAGTTTGATGGTACTCTAAGTGGTGTCAAGCAAAGAACCATTTGGGTTGCCAAGCCTATTGTGACTAACCTCTTAGGACCCAACTTGGTTGGGGACCAACATGCTAAAACTTGATCAATAGGTGTAGTTGGATGGCATTGGAGACTTGGCTACATTATGAAGAGTTTAGGGGTCTTATAGTCCATATTGTCTCAAGCCAAGTCATTCAGATTATCAAGTTTCTATCTTATATCCAATGTTCCTCCTTCGGTAACTCGGGCTCAAATTGTGTACATTGAAAGTTACTTGCCCCTTTTGCATGTTTTGGTTTTGTACCTTGCATTTGCTTGTATACGTTGAGCTTCCAATTTGCTTTTCTTGAGAAATCAAGTATGTGTATGTTGGTTTGCACATCATGTATGTGTTTGTCGTGTGTTGGAGCCTTTTTGCATCTTGTTTGTATCTTAGTTGGCTCTTGTGAGAGATTAATGGAACATCCCATTTTGGGGGAGTGATGTGCTTTGTGCACATGACAATCCTATAAATGTGTGTACATGAGGAATACCATCTAGTATTGATATTACAAGATTATCTAGTCTCTATGTCTTCTCATAAGAAATTCAAATTCCATTTGGTCCATTAATTATCTCTTGTTGGTTCTTTTTTGCATCTTGTCAAGTTTTTCATTGGTATGACATTATTGGGGAGTAATATCCTATGTGTATATTACAAGCCTAGAAAATGTGTACATTTGAGATATTGTCACTTAGAACTGATATTGCAAATTATATTGTTCCTAGGTGGCATGTTAGTTCTACAAGTTGCAAATTTCCTTATGTGTTTGGTGTGAAGATGATGTAGGATATCCTTGCAATCTACCACCGGGAATTATTCCCAAATACTTCTTGTCTCTTGATAATTGGTAATCATTTATGTGTTAGAAATTATTGATCACCTTTACCTTGGTTTTTGCTTTTATTTGTCTTATATCTTTCCAAGTTTGTGTCAACTCCCATTGCCTTTCGTGCCACTTGTGGATCTTGTTGTTTTATTATTTTTGTCGAGTGTTTTATAGATATAGTGAAAGTGGTGATTCCACCTTTTGCATTTTGTATTCGAATGCAGATTCTCTTTAATGCACAACTCTTGGGGGAGCTATTCTATTTTCGATGGAACACTCGTTTTGTGATCCATATCAAGTGTGTTTTGATGGAAGGCAAACTGTTTCTTTTTGGTACTTAGTGCCATCATGAAACTTTGTAGTGTTGGGGAATGTAGTATTTAAAAAAAATCCTACGATCACGCAAGATCTATCTACTATAAGCATATCAACGACAGGGGAGAGTGTGTCTACGTACCCTCGTAGACCGAAAGAAGAAGCGTCTAGTGACGCGGTTGATGTAGTCGAACGTCTTCACGATCCAACCGATCCAAGCACCGATCGTACAACACCTCCGCATTCAGCACACGTTCAGCTCGATGACGTACCACGAGCTCTTGATCTAGTTGAGCGTCACGGCAGAGTTTCGTCAGCACGACGACGTGGTGACGGTGATGATGAAGCTACCGACGCAGGGCTTCACCTAAGCACTGCAACGGTATGATCGAGGTGTGTATCTGTGGAGTAGGGCACTGCACACGGCTAAAACTAATGTTCAATTGTGTGTTCTAGGGTGCCCCCCTACCCCCATATATAAAGGAGCAAGGGGGAGGCCGGCCAGCCTTGGGGCGCACCAAGGAGAGGGAGGAGTCCTCCTCCTAGTTGGAGTAGGACTCCTCCTTTCCTTGTCCAACTAGGAGGAGGAAGGGGGAAGGAAGGAGAGGGAGAGGAGAAGGAAAGGGGGGGGGTGCGCCCCCCTCCCTAGTCCAATTTGGACTCCCTATATAGGGAGGGGGCACAGCTGCCCCTTGTGGGCTGCCTCCCCTCTTCCCTATGGCCCATGTAGGCCCAATAGTTCCCCCCGGGGGTTCCGATAGCCCCCCGACACTCCGATAATTATTCGGTGAGCCCCGGAACTCATCTGGTGTCCGAATATAGTCATACAATATATCAATCTTTATGTCTCGGACATTCTGAGACTCATTGTCATGTCCGTGATCACATTCAGGACTCCGAACTCTCTTCGGTACATCAAAACACATGAACTCATAATACCGATCGTCATCGAACGTTAAGCGTGCGGACCCTACGGGTTTGAGAACTATGTATACATGACCGAGACTCATCTCCGGTCAATAACCAATAGCAGAACCTGGATGCTCATATTGGTTCCTACATATTCTACGAAGATCTTTATCGGTCAAACCGCATAACAACATACGTTGTTCCCTTTGTCATCGGTATGTTACTTGCCCGAGATTCGATCGTCGGTATCATCATACCTAGTTCAATCTCGTTACCGGCAAGTCTCTTTACTCGTTTCATAATACATCATCTCGTAACTAACTCATTAGTCGTTTTCTTGCAAGGCTTATTATGACGTGTATTACCGAGAGGGCCCAGAAATACCTCTCCGACACTCGTAGTGACAAATCCTATTCTCGATCTATGCCAACACCACAAACACCTTCGGAGACACCTGTAGAGCATCTTTATAATCACCCAGTTACGTTGTGACATTTGATAGCACACAAGGTGTTCCTTTGGTATTCGGGAGTTGCATAATCTCATAGTCATAGGAACGTGTATAAGTCATGAAGAAAGCAATAGCAGTAAAACTAAACGATCAAGTTGCTAAGCTAACGGATAGGTCTTATCCGTCACATCATTCTCCTAATGATGTGATCCAGTTGATCAAATGATAACTCATGTATATGGCTAGGAAACATAACCATCTTTGATCAATGAGCTAGTCTAGTAGAGGCATACTAGGGACACTCTGTTTTTGTCTATGTATTCACACATGTACTAAGTTTCCGGTTAATACAATTCTAGCATGAATAATAAACATTGATGATGATATAAGGTAATACAAATAACAACTTTATTATTGCCTCTAGGGCATATTTCCTTCAGTCTCCCAGTTGCACTAGAGTCAATAATCTAGTTCATATCGCCATGTGATTTAATATCGATTGTTCACATCGTTATGTGAATAACACCCATAGTTCACATTGCCATGTGACCAACACCCGAAGGGTTTACTAGAGTCAATAATCTAGTTCTCATCGTCATGTGACTAATACCCAAAGAGTACTAAGGTGTGATCATGTTTTGCTTCATGAGATAAGTTTAGTCAGCGGGTCTGTTACATTGAGATACATATGTATTTCGCAAATTTCTATGTCTACAATGCTCTGCATGGAGCTACTCTAGCTAATTGCTCCCACTTTCAATACGTATCCAAATTGATACTTAGAGTCATCTGGAATAGTGTCAAAGCTTGCATCGGTGCAACTCTTTACGATGAACTCTTTATCACCTCCATAATCGAGAAACATTGCCTTAGTCATCCAGTAACTAAGGATAATTTTGACCGCTTCCAGTGATCTACTCCTGGATCACTTTTGTACGTCCTTGCTAAACTCATGGCAAGGTACACAACAGGTCTGGTACATAGCATGGCATACTTTATAGAACCTATGGCTGAGGCATAGGGAATGACTTTCATTCTTTCTCTATCTTCTGCAGTGGTCGTGTTTTGAGTCTTACTCAACTTCACACCTTGTAACACAGGCAAGAACCCTTTCTTCGACTGATCCATTTTGAACTTCTTCAAAACTATATCAAGGTATGTGCTTTGTGAAAGTCCAATTAAGCGTCTTGATCTATCTCTATAGATCTTGATGCCTAATATATAAGCAGCTTCACCGAGATCTTTCATTGAAAAATTCTTATTCAAGTATCCTTTTATGCCATCCAGAAATTCTATATCATTTCAAATCAAAAATATGTCATCCACATATAATATCAGAAATGCTACAGAGCTCCCACTCACTTTCTTGTAAATACAGGCTTCTCCAAAAGTTTGTATAAAACCATATGCTTTGATCACCTCATCAAAGCGTATATTCCAACTCCGAGATGCTTGCACCAGTCCATAGATGGATCGCTGGAGCTTGCACACTTTGTTAGCACCTTTAGGATTGACAAAACCTTCTGGTTGCATCATATACAACTCTTCTTTGAGGTATCCATTTAGGAATGCAGTTTTGACATCCATTTGCCAGATTTCGTAATCATAAAATGCGGCAATTGCTAACATGATTCGGACAGACTTAAGCATCACTACGGGTGAGAAAATCTCATCATAGTCAACTCATTGAACTTGTCAAAAACCTTTCACAACAAGTCGAGCTTTGTAGATAGTAACATTACCATCGGCTTCAGTCTTCCTCTTAAAGATCCATTTATTTTCAATGGCTTGCTGATCATCGGGCAAGTCAACCAAAGTCCATACTTTGTTCTCATACATGGATCCCATCTCAGATTTCATGGCCTCAAGCCATTTTGTGGAATCTGGGCTCATCATCGCTTCCTCATAGTTCGTAGGTTCATCATGGTCTAGTAACATGACTTCCAGAACCGGGTTACCGTACCACCCTAGCGCGGAATGCACTCTGGTTGACCTACGAGGTTCAGTAGTAACTTGATCTGAAGTTTCATGATCATCATCATTAGCTTCTTCGCTGATTGGTGTAGGAATCACTTGAACTAGTTTCTGTGATGTACTACTTTCCAATTCGGGAGAAGGTACAATTACCTCATCAAGTTCCACTTTCCTTCCACTCACTTCTTTCGAGAAAAACTCCTTCTCTAGAAAGGATCCATTCTTAGTAACGAATATCTTGCCTTCGGATCTGTGATAGAAGGTGTACCCAACAGTTTCCTTTGGGTATCCTATGAAGACACATTTCTTCGACTTGGGTTCGAGTTCATCAGGTTGAAGCCTTTTCACATAAGCATTGCAGCCCCAAATTTTTAGAAATAACAACTTTGGTTTCTTGCCAAACCACAGTTCATAAGGCGTCGTCTCAACGGATTTAGATGATGCCCTTATTTAACGTGAATGCAATTGTCTTTAATGCATAACCCAAAATGATAGTGGTAAATTGGTAAGAGACATCATAGATCGCACCATATAATAAAGTACGGTTACGACGTTCGGACACACCATTACGCTGTGGTGTTCCGGGTGGCGTGAGCTGTGAAACTATTCCACATTATTAAATGAAGACCAAACTCATAACTCAAATATTCGCCCCCGCGATCAGATCTTAGAAACTTAATTTTTTTGTTACGATGATTCTCTACTTCACTCTGAAATTCTTTGAACTTTTCAAATGTTTCAGACTTGTGCTTCATCAAGTAGATATACCCATATCTGCTCAAATCATCAGTGAAGGTCAGAAAATAACGATACCCGCCGCGTGCCTCAACACTCGGTCCACATACATCAGTATGTATGATTTCCAACAAATCAGTTGCTCACTTCATTGTTTCGGAGAACGGATTTTTAGTCATCTTGCCCATGAGGCATGCTTCGCAAGCACCAAGTGATTCATAATCAAGTGATTCCAAAAGTCCATCACTATGGAGTTTCTTCATGCGCTTTACACCAATATGACCTAAACGGCAGTGCCACAAATAAGTTGCACTATCATTATCAACTTTGCATCTTTTGGCTTCAATGTTATGAATATGTGTATTACTACAATCGAGATCTAACAAACTATTTTCATTGGGTGTATGACCATCGAAGGTTTTATTCATGTAAACAAAATAACAATTATTCTATGACTTTGAATGAATAACCGTATTGCAACAAACATGATCAAATCATATTCATGCTCAACGCAAATGCCAAATAACATTTATTTAGGTTCTACACTAATCCCGAACGTATAGGGAGTGTGCGATGATGATCATATCAATCTTGGAACCACTTCCAACACACATCGTCACTTCACTTTTAATTAGTCTCTGTTCATTCTGCAACTCTCGTTTCGAGTTACTAATTTTAGCAACTGAACCGGTATTAAATACCTAGGGGTTGCTATGAACACTAGTAAAGTACTACACATCAATAATCTGTATATCAAATATACCTTTGTTCACTTTGCCATCCTTCTTATCTGCCAAGTATCTAGGGCAGTTCTACTTCCAGTGACCATTTCCTTTGCAATAGAAGCACTTAGTTTCAGGCTTGAGTTTAGCTTTAGGTTTCTTCACGGGAGTGACAACTTGCTTGTCATTCTTCTTGAATTTCTCCTTCTATCCCTTCGCCCTTTACTTGAAACAAGTGGTCATGTTAACCATCAGCACTTGATGCTCTTTTTTGATTTCTACCTTCGCCAATTTCAGCATCACGAAGAGCTCGGGAATTACTTTTGTCATCCCTTGCATATTATAGTTCATCACGAAGTTCTAGTAACTTGGTGATAGTGACTAGAGAACTTTGTCAATTACTATCTGCTACTTCTCGAGCTTGTGTTGTATTCCCTCGAAGAAGAAAGGGTGATGCAGCACAGTAGCGTAAGTATGTCCCTCAGTTTTTGAGAACCAAGGAATCAATCCAATAGGATACCACGCGCGAGTCCCTCGCACCTGCACAAAAAAATAAGAACCTCGCAGCCAATGTGATAAGGGGTTGTCAATCCCTTCACGGTCACTTACGGGAGTGAGATCTGATAGATGTGGTAAGATACTATTTTTGGTATTTTTGGTATAGATACAGAAAGTAAATAATGCAAAGTAAAGTAGATGGAAGATTAATATGATGAGAATAGACCCGGGGGCCATAGGTTTCACTAGTGGCTTCTCTCATGATAGCAGAATTCTACGGTGGGTGAACAAATAACTGTCGAGCAATTGATAGAAAAGCGCATAGTGATGAGAATATCTAGGCATGATCATTGTATATAGGCATCACGTCCATGACAAGTAGACCGAAATGATTCTGCATCTACTACTATTACTCCACACATCGATCACTATCCAGCATGCATCTAGAGTATTAAGTTCATAAGAACAGAGTAACGCCTTAAGCAAGATGACATGATGTAGAGGGATAAACTCAAGCAATATGATATAAACCCCATCTTTTTATCCTCGATGGTAACAATACTATACATGCCTTGCTACCCCTGCTGTCACTGGGAAAGGACACCGCAAGATTGAACCCAAAGCCAATCACTTCTCCCATTGCAAGAACTTTAGATCCAGTAGGCCAAACCAAACCAATAATTCGAAGAGACTTGCAAGGATATTATAATCGTACATAAAATATTTCAGAAAAGAATCCAATATTGTTCATAGATAATCTTGATCATAAACCCACAATTCATCGGATCTCAAAAAACACACCGCAAAAAGATTACATCGAATAGATCTCCTCGAAGATCGAGGAGAACTTTGTATTGAGATCCAAAAAGAGAGAAGAAGACATCTAGCTAATAACTATGGACCCGAAGGTCTGTGGTAAACTACTCACAACTCATCGGAAGAGCTATGGTGTTGTTGTAGAAGCCCTCCGTGATCGATCCCCCTCCGCCGGAGCTCAGGAACAGGCTCCAAGATGGGATCTCACGGGAATAGAAGGTTGCGCCAGTGGAATTAGGGTTTCGTCTGTTGCCTTGTGATACGTCCATTTTGCATCATGCTTATATGTTGATATTTATTGCATTATGGGATGTTATTATATGTTTTGTCACAATACTTATGCCTTTTGTCTCTTATTTTACAAGGTTCACATGAAGAGGGACAATGCCGGCAGTTGGAATTCTGGGCTAGAAAAGGAGCAAACTCGGGAAACCTATTCTGCACAACTCCAAAAGCCCTGAAACTCCACAGAACATCGTTTAGGAAAATATAAGAAATATCTGGCGAAAGAAGTCCATGAGGGGGCCACCAGCTGCCCACGAGGGTGGGGGGCGTGCCCCCCCTTCCCAAGGCGCGCCCCCTGCCTTGTCGGCCAGCCGGAAGGCCCCCGATGCCCATCTTCTCCTATATGAGGTGTTTTGTCCTGGAAAAAAATCATAAGGAGGCTTTCGGGACCAGACGCCGCCCTCTCGAGGCGGAACCGAGGCGGAAACCAATCTAGGGCTCCGGCAGAGCTGTTCTGCCGGGGATACTTCCCTCCGGGAGGGGGAAATCGTCACCGCCGTCAACACCAACAACTCTCCCATCTTGGGGAGGGCTATCTTCATCAACATCTTCACCAGCACCATCTCCTCTCAAACCCTAGTTCATATATTGTATCCAATCTTTGTACCCAAACCTCAGATTGGTACATGTGGGTTGCTAGTAGTGTTGATTACTCCTTGTAGTTGATGCTAGTTGGTTTATTTGGTGGAAGATCATATGTTCAGATCCATTATGCATATTAATACCCCTCTGATCATGAACAATATTATGTCTTGTGAGTAGTTACTTTTGTTCCTGAGGACATGGGAGAAGTCTTGCTATTAGTAGTCATGTAAATTTGGTCTTCGTTCGATATTTTGATGAGATGTATGTTGTCTTTCCTCTAGTGGTGTCATGTGAACGTCGACTACATGACACTTCACCATTATATGGTCCTAGAGGAAGGCATTGGGAAGTAATAAGTAGATGATGGGTTGCTAGAGTGACAGAAGCTTAAACCCTAGTTCATGCGTTGCTTCGTAAGGGGCTCATTTGGATCCATATGTTTCAGGCTATGGTTAGGTTTACCTTAATACTTCTTTAGTAGTCGCGGATGCTTGCATTAGAGGTTAATCATAAGTGGGAGGCTTGTCCAAGTAAGGGCAACACCCAAGCTCCAGTCCACCCACATACCAAATTATTAAAGTACCGAACGCGAATCAGACGATCGTGATGAAAACTAGCTTGACGATAATTCCCATGTGTCCTCGGGAGCGCTTTCCTTTATATAAGAGTTTGTCCAGGCTTGTCCTTTGCTACAAAAAGGATTGGGCCACCTTGCTGCACCTTATTTACTTTTACCGTTTGTCACTTCCCACCAATTATCTTTTCACAAAACTATCTGTTACTTATAATTTCCGTGCTTGCAAGAAATACCTTACTGAAAACTGCCTATCATTTCCTTCTGCTCCTCGTTGGGTTCGACACTCTTACTTATCGAAAGGACTACGATAGATCCCCTACACTCGTGGGTCATCAAGACTCTTTTCTGGCGCCGTTACCGGGGAGTGAAGCTCCTTTGGTAAGTGGAATTTGGTAAGGAAAAATTTATATAGTGTGCTGAAATTTATTGTCACTTGTTACTATGGCTCAAAATCCTTTGAGGGGCTTGTTCGGGGTATCTTCACCCCGAGCAGAAGAGCAAAGAGTTGCTCCTCAACCTACTGCACCTATTGAAAATGTTTGCTTTGAGATTCCGTCGGGTATGATAGAGAAACTGCTTGAAAATCCCTTTACAGGAGACGGAACACTGCATCCCAATTTATATATAATCTATGTGGATGAAGTTTGTGGATTGTTTAAGCTTGCAGGTATGCCCGAGGTTGTTATCAAGAAGAAGGTCTCACCTTTATCTTTGAAGGGAGATGCATTGACATGGTTTAGTCTATGCGATGATATGGGATCATGGAACTATAATCGTCTGAAGTTGGAATTTCATCAGAAGTTCTACCCTATGCACCAGGTTCATCGTGATCGTAATTATATTTATAATTTCTGGCCTCGCGAAGGAGAAAGCATCGCTCAAGCTTGGGGGAGGCTTAAGTCAATGTTATATTCATGCTCCAATCATGAGCTCTCAAGAGAAATGATCATTCAAAAATTTTATGCTTGGATTTCTCATAATAATCGCTCCATGCTCGATACTTCTTGTTCTGGCTCTTATATGATGAAGACTATTGACTTCAAATGGGATTTATTGGAAAGAATTAAACGCAACTCCGAAGATTGGGATCTCGACGAAGGTAAGGAGTCAGGTATGACCCCTAGGTTTGATTGTGTTAAAGCTTTTCTGGATACCGATGTTTTCCGTGAGTTTAGCACTAAATATGGACTTGACTCTGAGATAGTAGCTTCTTTTTGTGAATCTTTTGCTACTCATGTTGATCTCCCCAAGGAGAAGTGGTTTAAATACCATCTCCCTATTGAAGTAAAAGTAGTTAAACTATTAAAGTTGAAGAAAAGACTATCACTTATAATGTTGATCCTATTGTTCCTACTGCTTATATTGAGAAACCACCTTTGCGTGTTAGGATAAAGGATCATGCTCAAGCTTTAACTGTAGTTCGTAAGAGTAATACTAGAACACCTACACCCTCTGAGCAAATTAAAGTTGAACCTAGTGTTGCTATGGTTAAAGATCTCTTGGTAGAAGATTTAGATGGACATTTTATTTATCTCCAAGAAGAGTCTGCTAGAATAGCCAAACCCAATGCTAGGAATAGACATAAACCGGTTGTAGGTTTGCCTGTTATCTCTGTTAAGATAGGAGATCATTGCTATCATGGTTTATGTGACGTAGGTGCTAGTGCGAGTATTACCCCTCTTTATTTGTATAACGAAATTATGCATGATATTGCACCTGTTGAGTTAGAAGGGATTGATGTTACTATTAAGCTTGCTAATATCGATACTATTTCACCAGTTGGGGTCATTAGAGATATTGAAGTCTTGTGTGGAAAGGTCAAATACCCTGCTGATTTTCTTGTTCTTAGTTCCCCACAAGATGCATTCTGTCCCATTATATTTGGTAGACCCTTCTTGAATACTGTTAATGCCAAGATAGACTGCGTGAAATATATTGTTACTGTTGGATTAGGGGATATGTCTCATGATTTTAACTTTGCTAAATTCCGTAGACAACCCCTTGAAAAGGCACCACCTAGTAAGGATGAAATTATTGGTCTGGCTTCTATTGCCATACCACCTAATGATCCATTAGAACAATACTTGCTAGACCACGAAAATGATATGCATAAGAATGAGAGAAGGGAGATAGATGAAATATTCCTTACGCAGGGACCCGTATTGAAAAACAACTTGCCTGTTGAAATCCTAGGGGATCCTCCTCCACCCAAGGGTGATCCCGTGTTTGAACTTAAACCTTTACCTGATAATCTTAAGTATGTTTATCTTGATGAAAAGAAGATATATCATGTTATTATTAGTGCTAACCTTTCAGAGCAGGAAGAAGAAAAATTATTGAAAACTCTGAAGAAGCACCGAGCTGCTATTGGATATACTCTGGATGATCTTAAGGGCATTAGTCCCACTATATGCTAACACAAGATAAAAATGGAAGAAAATGCTAAACCAGTTATTGATCATCAGCGACGATTAAATCCTAAGATGAAAGAAGTGGTAAGGAAGGAAATACTAAAACTTCTAGAGGCAGGTATTATCTATCCCGTTGCTGATAGCCAGTGGGTAAGTCCTGTCCATTGTGTTCCTAATAAAGGAGGTATGACTGTTGTTCCTAATGATAAAGCTGAATTGATCCTGCAAAGAATAGTTACAGGTTATAAGATGGTAATTGATTTCCGTAAGTTAAATAAAGCTACTAAGAAAGATCATTACCCCTTGCCATTCATTGATCAAATGCTAGAAAGGTTATCCAAACATACTCATTTTTGCTTTCTATATGGTTATTCTAGTTTCTCTCAAATACCTGTGTCAAAAGGGGATCAAGAAAATACCACATTTACTTGTCCTTTCGGTACCTTTGCTTATAGACGTATGCCTTTTGGTTTATGTAATGCACCTGCTACCTTTCAAAGATGTATGATGGCTATATTCTCTGATTTTTTTGAAAATATTGTTGAGGTTTTCATGGATGATTTCTCCGTTTACGGAACTTCTTTTGATGATTGCTTAAGCAACCTTGATCGAGTTTTGCAGAGATGTGAAGACACTAACCTTGTCTTGAATTGGGAGAAGTGCCACTTTATGGTTAATGAAGGCATTGTCTTGGGACATAAAATTTCTGAAAGAGGTATTGAAGTTGACAAAGCTAAAGTGGATGCTATTGAAAAGATGCCATGCCCTAAATATCAAAGGTATACGAAGTTTCCTTGGTCATGCCGGGTTTTATAGGAGGTTCATTAAGGACTACTCCAAAATCTTCAGGCCTCTGACTAATCTTTTACAAAAAGATATTCCTTTTGTCTTTGATGATGATTGTCTAGAAGCATTTGAAGTACTTAAGAAAGCATTGATCTCTGCACCTATTGTCCAGCCTCCTGACTGGAATTTACCCTTTGAGATTATGTCCGATGCTAGTTATTATGCTGTAGGTGATGTTCTAGGGCAAAGAGTTGATAAGAAATTGAATGTTATTCAGTATGCTAGTAAAACTCTAGATAGTGCCCAAAGAAACTATGCTACTACTCAGAAAGAATTTCTAGCAGTTGTATTTGCTTGTGACAAGTTTAGACCCTATATCGTTGATTCTAAGGTAACTATTCACACTGATCATGCTGCTATCAAATACCTTATGGAAAAGAAAGATGCTAAGCCTAGACTTATTAGATGGGTTCTCTTGCTGCAAGAATTTGACTTGAATATTATTGATAGAAAAGGAGCTGCGAACCCCGTTGCAGATAACTTGTCTAGGTTAGAGAATATACTTGATGACCCACAACTGCTAGGTGGCTTCTCACCCCTCGTTGGTTACCCCAAGTGGAAGGTTTGAGATGCAGTGTAGCAGAAGTTTTCCCTTGGTAATACCAAGGATCGATTTCCCAGAGACTCCCAGTTTAAACAAGAAGGTGTCAACTGCTAACGGCGCCGGATATTAGCAATCAACGTGGAACTGCACACAGATACAAATAACTTTGCTCCCAATGAGTACAGAGAGGTTGTCAATCCCTCCGGCCTTGTAGTTTACAAAGGATCAAACGCAAGTGATAATAGTGATAGGTATAATTGCAATAGTAAGTAAATAGCGGAAAAGTAAATGGCGGATGTGATCAATGATGGTAATATGGACCAGAGTCTCATGATGTTCACTAGTGATGTCTCTCTCCCAAAAGATGATAAAACAGCTATGTGAGGTAAACGAATTACAGCTGGGCAATTGACAGGACCATGTGCGCAAACCAATGCTGACTACATTGCAAGAAAGGTTGAGGTTCAAAGCATGGGCGGTACGCCAAAGTAAGTAGACCGAAATCCATCAATATCTACTACTAATCATCCACCTTGAGATATCTATCCAGAACATCTCGCTGGTATTAAGTTGCGAGCCCCACCCATAGTGTAAACTCAAAGCAACAGACAACTGCATTAAAAGAACTTTGCGTAAAGTAAACAATCCTTGCACCCGCGGGCACAAGCACCGTTGTTTTCCCCCTTGTGGCAACAGCACATCCCCTAGACTCATGTTTCTGTCACTCAAACTAGTCATCGAGGGGCATGAACCCACAATCGAGCATAACGTTCCCTCTTGGAGTCACTACCTACTACTTGGCCAAAGCAATAAATAACAACGGAGAACATGCAAGAATTACTTACGAACATAAACATAAAAGAGGTGAATCAAATATATTACTCAAACACGATCTGAACATAATCTCATAATCCATCGGATCCCAGCAAACTCATCATAGCAACAGCATAAGGATTACATATGTGCCTCGATCATGTAGGGCAGCTCACGAGGACTAATTAGTGAAGCACAAGAAGGGAGGAGAACATCACATAGCTACTGGTCATGGAACCATGGTCCAAGGGAGACTACTCACAACTCATCCAGGAGACGTCCATGGTGGTGGAGAAGCTCCCGGTGGTGATCCTCCCCTCCGGCAGGGTGCCGGGAAGAGTTCTCCTGGTGCTCCCGATCTTGGAAGCGGCGGCGGCGGCGGAACAGATATGGGATCGCGAAAAGAGTTCCTGTTTCGAGGGTTTCGGGAGACGCTTTAAATATATGCCAAAGGGGGGCATCGGAGGAGCCTCGGGGGCCCAGGCGCCCCCCGGCGCGGCCCAAGGGGGGGCGCCGCCAGGGCGCCTGGAGCCCTGGTGCCCCCCTCCCGGCTGTCCTTTGGGCGCACAGAAGTTTCTGGAACGCTGATTTTTTATATAATTTTTATGGATTTTTCCTGGCAGTTCTCGTAACGTGAAAACCTGAAATACAAAAACAGCCGAAAACAGAAACTGGCACTGGGGTGCACTGAGTTAATAGGTTAGTCCAAATATGATCAAAAGTGTATGGAAGTGTATAAATATCATAGCAATATCACCCAAAAGAGGCATGGAGCAAGCAGAAATTATAGATACGTTTTGGACGTATCAACATCCCCAAGCTTAATTCCTGCTCGTCCTCGAGTAGGTAAATGATAACAAGAATAATTTCTGTGGTGACATGCTATTAACCATATAGGACTTTTTCATAGTCATATGACAAAAGCTTACTGAGACAATGAATCTATAGTAATTAAGTTGCCTCATGAGAAAATCACAAAGGACTGAAAGTTTTCCAATATGATACTGAAACATCAAAAAGATTTGCAATGAACATGATGTGCAAATATGATAAGTGATATCTAGCTTGCCCCCTTTAGTGAAGCAAAACATAAATGCAGGGGCACCTTCAAGGTTTAAGTGATGACTAGATACAATGATTTCAGAATAAACGATATCACAATCATGCAAAAGACAATGCTACTTTGGGACAATGCACATTACACTCAGAATGACAATCATGCTCTCAGTAGTTGGTGCTTTTAAAAGAAGGTGGAGACTCAACATAAAAGTAAAAGAATGGCCCTTCGCAGAGGGAAGCAGGGATTACTCATGTGCTAGAGCTTTTTATTTTGAAAACATAGAAACAATTTTGTCAACGGTAGTAGTACTTCATATGTGCTATGCATAGGACATCCTATAAGTTGCAAGCCTCATGCATCGAATACCAATAGTGCTCGCACCTTGACCTAATTAGCTCGGATTTCCATGGATTGTCATTGCATTACATATGTTTTAACCAAGTGTCACCAAGGGGTACCTCTATGTCACCTGTACAAAGGTCCAAGGAGATAGATCGCATTTGATTTCTCGTTTTTGATAGATCTCAACTTGAGGACATCCATACCGGGACAACATAGAAAATAGATAATGGACTCCTCTTAAATGCTTAAGCATATTCTCATAAGAGATTGAGGATTAATGTCCAAGCTAAAACTTCCACCATGATACATGGCTTTGGTTGGCGGCCCAATGTTCTTCTCTAACAATATGCATACTCAAACCATTCAACTCATGGCAAATCACCCTTACTTTAGACAAGACGAGCATGCATAGCAACTCACATGATATTCAACAAAAGTGTAACAGTTGATGGCATCCCCAGAAACATGGTTACCGCTCAGCAAGCAACTTATAAGAAAATAAGATACATAAGCAACATATTCTTTACCACAATAGTTTTTAAGCTACTTTCCCATGAGCTATATATTGCAACTGAAGGTTTTAAAGGTAGCACATGTAAATTTACTTGGAGTGGCGGTGAAATACCACATATAGGTCGGTATGGTGGACTCATATGGCATAACTGGTTTAAAAGGATGTGGATGCACAAGCAGTCAGTCCGCTTAGTACAGGTGGAGGTTAGCAAAAGACTGGGAGCGACCAACTAAGAGAGCAATGATGGTCATAATTATGCAGAGCGACAAAGCAACATTGAATCAGGCATGGAAGTTATATCGCTACTCAGAAATAAAAGATCATCAAGGCTTGACAGACTTTCTTTACAGTCTTAAATATGCGTGAGCATACGCCAAGTCAATCAAAATAAATTCTTGAGGGAAGATATTGATGGGCCTCGAACCCCTCGTTGGATTACCCCAAGTGGAAGGTGTAAGATGCAGTAAGTAGAAGTGTTTTCCCCTAGCAAAGATGCCAAGGATCGAATCCCAAGAGACTCCTAGGTTCAACAGGTAGGTGTCAACCGCTAACGGCGCAATTAGCAATCAACGTGGACCTGCACACAGATACAAATAACTTTGCTCCCAACGAGTACAGAGAGGTTGTCAATCTCTCCGGCCTTGTAGTTCACAAAGGGTTAAAAGCAATATGATAGTAGTGATAGATAGTGTTTTGCAATAGTAAGTAAAATAGCGAAAAGTAAAATAGTGTATGTGATCAATGATGGTAATATGGACCAGAGTCACATGATGTTCACTAGTGATGTCTCTCTCCCAAAAGACGATAAAACAACTATGTGAGGTAACAAATTACAGCTGGGCAATTGACAGGACCACAAACGCAAACCAATGCTAACTACATTACAAGAAAGGTTGAGGTTCAAAGCATGGGCGGTACGCCAAAGTAAGTAGACCGAAATCCATCAATATCTACTACTAATCATCCACCTTGAGATATCTATCCAGAACATCTCGCTGGTATTAAGTTGCGAGTCCCACCCATAGTGTAAACTCAATGCAACAGACAACTGCATTAAAAGAACTTTGCGTAAAGTAAACAATCCTTGCACCCGCGGGCACAAGCATCGTTGTTTTCCCCCTTGTGGCAACAGCACATCCACTAGACTCATGTTTCTGTCACTCAAGCTAGTCATCGAGGGGCATGAACCCACAATCGAGCATAACGTTCCCTCTTGGAGTCACTACTTACTACTTGGCCAAAGCAATAAATAACAATGGAGAACATGCAAGAATTACTTATGAACTTAAATATAAAAGAGGTGAATCAAATATATTACTCAAGATCAATCTGAACATAATCTCATAATCCATCGGATCCCAGCAAACTCTACATAGCAACAGCATAAAGATTACATAGGTGCCTCGATCATGTAGGGCAGCTCACAAGGACTAATTAGTGAAGCACAAGAACGGGAGGAGAACATAACATAGCTACTGGTCATGGACTCATGGTCCAAGGGAGACTACTCACGAGTCATCCGGGTGGCGTCCATGGTGGTGGAGATGCTCCCGGTGGTGATCCTCCCCTCCGGCAGGGTGCCGGGAAGAGTTCTCCTGGTGCTCCCGATCTTGGAAGCGGCGGCGGCAGTAGAACAGAGATGGGATCGCGAAAAGAAGTCCTGTTTCAAGGGTTACGGGGGACCCTTTAAATATCTGCCAAAGTAGGGCACCGGGGGGCTCTCCGGGGGCCGAGGCGCCCCCCCGGCGCGGCCCAGGGGGGGCGCGCCCACAGGGCGCCTGGAGCCCCTGTGCCCCCCTAGGCTCCCCTTCGGAAGCAGTGTCGTTCCCGGAACACTGATTTTTTATATATTTTTTCTGTATTTTTCTCGGCAGTTCTCGAAACGTGAAAACCTGAAATACAAAAACAGCCGAAAACAGAAACTGGCACTGGGGTGCACTGGATTAGTAAGTTAGTCCAAATATGATCAAAAGTGTATGGAAGTGTATGAATATCATAGCAATATCACCCAAAAGTGGCATGGAGCAAGCAGAAATTATAGATACGTTTTGGACGTATCAACATCCCCAAGCTTAATTCCTGCTCGTCCTCAAGTAGGTAAATGATAACAAGAATAATTTCTGTGGTGACATGCTATTAACCATATTGGACTTTCTCCTAGTCATATGACAAAAGCTTACTGAGACAATGATTCTAAAGTAATTAAGTTATCTCAAGAGAAAATCACAAATGACTGAAAGTTTTACAGTATGAAACTGAAACATCAAAAAGATTTGCAATGAACATGATGTGCAAATATGATCAAGCGATATCTAGCTTGCCCCTTTTAGTGATGCAAAACATAAATGCAAGGGCACCTTCAAGGTTTAAGTGATGACTAGATACAATCATTTCAGAATAAACGATATCACAATCAGGCAAAAGACAATGCTACTTTGGGACAATGCACATTACACTCAGAATGACAATCATGCTCTCAGTAGTTGGTGCCTAAAGTGCTAGAGCTTTTTATTATGAAACATGGAAGCAATTGTGTCAACGGTAGTAGTACTTCATATGTGTCATGTATAAAACATCTTATAAGTTGCAAGCCTCATGCATCGAATACCAATAGTGCTCGCTCCTTGTCCTAATTAGCTCGGATCCCCATGGGTTATCATTGCATTGCATATGTTTTTACCAGGTGTCACAAAGGGGTACCTCTATGCCACCTGTACAAAGGTCCAAGGAGATAGATCGCATTTGATTTCTCGTTTTTGATAAATCTCAACTTGAGGACATCCATACCGGGACAACATAGAAAATAGATGATGGACTCCTCTTTAATGCATAAGCATATTCTCATGAGAGATTGAGGATTAAGGTCCAAGCTAAAACTTCCACCATGAGGCATGGCTTTGGTTGGCGGCCCAATGTTCTTCTCTAACAATATGCATATTAATTCAACCCACGGTAAATCACCCTTACTTCAGACAAGACAAACATGCATAGCAACTCACATGATATTCAACAAAAGTGTGACAGTTGATGGCGTCCCCAGAAACATGGTTACCGCTCAGCAAGCAACTCATAAGAAATAAGATACATAAGCAACATATTCTTTACCACAATAGTTTTTAGGCTACTTTCCCATTAGCTATGTATTGCATGGTTAATTTGCTTAGTGCAGGTGGAGGTTAGCAAAATACTGAGAGCGACCAACTAAGAGAGCAATGACGGTCATAATCATGCAGAGCGACAAAGCAATATTGAATCAGGCATGGTAGTTATATCGCTACTTAGAAACAAAAGATCATCAAGGCTTGACAGACTTTCTTTACAGTCTTGAATATGCGTGAGCATACGCCAAGTCAATCAAAATAAATTCTCGAAGGAAGATATTACTAAACCATACCACATCATAGGCAAACAAACCAAGTTGGTACTCTAATAACACATTGGGAACCTCCCAGCTATCTGAGATTAACCATAAGAAAACCTGAACTACTAAGCACCATCATGAAAGTAGCATATTTATCATAGACATATTAACCCATGCAACGGAAGCAAACTCTCTTAATAAGGTGAGCATGGTAATTAAAGAGAGTTCAAGCAACCAACTAAATAAAAGCTCTTGAAAAGATAAGCATGAATACTAAGAGCAAAGCACGATAGTAGCTATTAAAAGATAAAGAACACACACATCATAGATAGACATGAAAATTCTATGTAATGTTATAGGTAGAGGTGGAGGGTGTTTCTCTCCCACATAAAGGAATGCTGGGTTCCGACTCGTTATGAAAAACTAAAAAGAAAACTAAAAGCAAGACGCTCCAAACATAGCACATAACATATGAAGTGATAAAAATATAGCGGAACGAAAGACGAACTGATAATGTTGATGGAGAAGGGGATGCACGGGGGGCATCCCCAAGCTTAGACGCTTGAGTCTCCTTGAATATTTCTTGGGGGTGCACGGGGGCATCCCCAAGCTTGAGCGCTTGACACTCCTGAATCTTTTTATCATCTTCCCTCGCACACTTGAAAACTCCCTTCATACATAACTCATTCATAATCTGATTAGCGAGGTTAGTACCCTTAATAAAATAATTATACCTTGCTGGAAATAAGGATATTCTTGAAGTTCTACTATTTCTTAAGATTGCCAAAAGGTTTTTGCAAAGAAAAAGCAAGTTCTTAATTTGCAAAGTGAAGGTAAGGCAAAACAGGACAGAATCTGCGAAAAACAGAACAACATGCAGTAATTGACCTGTTCGGGATACTTCTGCAACTCGAATCAAAAAACTCAGAACTGACGCACGAAAGACAATTATATAGAGAACGCTGTCGAAAAAAATTCAGACCAAAAAGATGATTTGGTGATTTTATACGAAATTTTCTATCCAAGGACAGAATCTGTTTCCTGGACAGCACCTCACAACTTTTGAACTTTCTAGCAATCAGAGGCTATACTTGGCACAAATATGAAAAGTAAAGATACAATGATGATGCTACAGCAGTAAACAACATCAAGACTCAACAAAAGCAAAAAATTTATTCATGTGGGCTGCCTCCCAAAAGCGCTTTCTTTTATGCCTTTAAGCTAGGCATAATGCATAGAGGAATCAATATTCATCATAATAATCGGAGTTATAAATTGGTTCAAATGATTCCTCAACAAGTTCATTCTTGTTCCTTCTAGGAAAGGGGTACACACCTTTTGCCTTCCCGCGTAAGCGGATTTGTCCCTTACCTATATCAATGAAGCCTTTAACTGCTCGGAGGAAGTCCCTTCCAAGCACTATATTTCCTTGGGTTGGCTCCATGATGAAGAAATCAATCATTGCAATCCCCTTAAGGAATTTAACTGGCACGTCTTTTATTTTTCCCTGGATTTCAGAAATATCTCCATTAGTGTGTTCATGATAAGATGGTAGTATATCCATATTAAATTTTAAAGAATCATGAACAATTTTTGGCATAGTAGAAACCATAGATCCAATATCACAATAAGCAAGGAAGTCTTGATTAGAGATGCTAATCCTAACAAGAGGTTCCCAGTCATTATCTATTTCCAAAATATCTCTCTTATTGGGTTTGGGTTTCTCTACCTTCGTTAAGTCTAGAGCATCCATTCTTTTCTCAATAGTGGCAAGTCTATCTATGATAGTATCAAAGTTATGATCATAAACAAAGTAACTAGATAGACCATGTATAATCTCAAGAGCTCTAGCTTCATCACATTCTAAGAAACTCCCTCAGCTATAATGTCAAGGGAGTGTTTACACCATTTAAAAAGACCATGGTAAAAATTTCTAAGCACAATTTTTATAGGTATCCAAGGCATAATTCTCCTATGTGCATCAGAAATTATGTCCCATGCCTTCTTCATATTTTCTCCATCCTTTGATGGAAATCTAAAACTTCTGATTCCCTCAAAGCACCAAATCCTAACATGTTTAACTAAACAGATAGGACTACTAACAGGAAGGTAAATACTTTTTTTGTGAATTTTAATAAAAGGAACTAAAGTAAATAATGAAAGGTAAACTAGCAAGACTAAAAAGCAAAGGTAAAAGATAGCATGCAACTCCCCTATCCTGAAGAGTGGAGTCCCCGGCAACGGCGCCAGAAAATACTCCTTGATGGGCCTCGAACCCCTCGTTGGATTACCCCAAGTGGAAGGTGTAAGATGCAGTAAGTAGAAGTGTTTTCCCCTAGCAAAGATGCCAAGGATCGAATCCCCAGAGACTCCTAGGTTCAACAGGTAGGTGTCAACCGCTAACGGCGCAATTAGCAATCAACGTGGACCTGCACACAGATACAAATAACTTTGCTCCCAACGAGTACAGAGAGGTTGTCAATCTCTCCGGCCTTGTAGTTCACAAAGGGTTAAAAGCAATATGATAGTAGTGATAGATAGTGTTTTGCAATAGTAAGTAAAATAGCGAAAAGTAAAATAGTGTATGTGATCAATGATGGTAATATGGACCAGAGTCACATGATGTTCACTAGTGATGTCTCTCTCCCAAAAGACGATAAAACAGCTATGTGAGGTATCAAATTACAGCTGGGCAATTGACAGGACCACGAACGCAAACCAATGCTGACTACATTACAAGAAAGGTTGAGGTTCAAAGCATGAGCGGTACGCCAAAGTAAGTAGACCGAAATCCATCAATATCTACTACTAATCATCCACCTTGAGATATCTATCCAGAACATCTCGCTGGTATTAAGTTGCGAGTCCCACCCATAGGGTAAACTCAATGCAACAGACAACTGCATTAAAAGAACTTTGCGTAAAGTAAACAATCCTTGCACCCGCGGGCACAAGCACCGTTGTTTTCCCCCTTGTGGCAACAGCACATCCACTAGACTCATGTTTCTGTCACTCAAGCTAGTCATCGAGGGGCATGAACCCACAATCGAGCATAACGTTCCCTCTTGGAGTCACTACTTACTACTTGGCCAAAGCAATAAATTAGAACGGAGAACATGAAAGAATTACATATGAACTAAAATATAAAAGAGGTGAATCAAATATATTACTCAAGATCAATCTGAACATAATCTCATAATCCATCGGATCCCAGCAAACTCAACATAGCAACAGCATAAAGATTACATAGGTGCCTCGATCATGTAGGGCAGCTCACGAGGACTAATTAGTGAAGCACAAGAACAGGAGGAGAACATCACATAGCTACTGGAAATAGACTCATGGTCCAAGGGAGACTACTCACGAGTCATCCGGGAGGCGTCCATGGTGGTGGAGAAGCTCCCGGTGGTGATCCTCCCCTCCGGCAAGGTGCCGGGAAGAGTTCTCCTGGTGCTCCCGATTTTGGAAGCGGCGGCGGCGGCGGAACAGAGATGGGATCGCGAAAAGAAGTCTCGTTTCAAGGGTTACGGGGGACCCTTTAAATATCTGCCAAAGTAGGGCACCGGGGGGCTCTCGGGGGGCCGAGGCGCCCCCCCGGCGCGGCCC
>LR738710.1:219763846-219818523 GCA_902687465.1 Secale cereale | reverse complement strand
GCCCACAGGGCGCCTGGAGCCCCTGTGGCCCCCCAGGCTCCCCTTCGGAAGCAGTGTCATTCCCGGAACACTGATTATATATATATTTTTTCTGTATTTTTCTGGGCAGTTCTCGAAACGTGAAAACCTGAAATACAAAAACAGCCGAAAACAGAAACTGGCACTGGGGTGCACTGGATTAGTAAGTTAGTCCAAATATGATCGAAAGTGTATGGAAGTGTATGAATATCATAGCAATATCACCCAAAAGTGGCATGGAGCAAGCAGAAATTATAGATACGTTTTGGACGTATCAGATATTACTAAACCATACCACATCATTGGCAAACAAATCATTATGGTACTCCAATAACACATTGGGAATCCCCCAGCTATTTGAGACTAACCATAAGAAAACCTGAACTACTAAGCGCCATTATGCACGTAGCATCTTTATCATAGACATATTAACCAATGCAACGGAAGCAAACTCTCTTAATAAGATAAGCATGATAATTAAAGAGAGTTCAAGCAACCAACTAAACACAAGCTCTTTAAAAAGATAAGCATGAATACTAAGAGCAGAGCATGATAGTAGCTATTAAAAGACAAAGAACACACACGACAAAGATAGTCATGAAAATTCTATGTTATGTTCTAGGTAGAAGTGGAGCGTGTTTCTCTCCCACATAAAGAACGCTGAGTTCCGACTCGTTATGAAAAACTAAAAAGGAAACTAAAAGCAAGACGCTCCAAGCATAGCACATAACACATGAAGTGATTAAAATATAGTGGAACGAAAGACGAACTGATAATGTTGATGGAGAAGGGGATGCACGGGGGCATCCCCAAGCTTAGACGCTTGAGTCTCCTTGAATATTTCTTGGGGGTGCGCGGGGGCATCCCCAAGCTTGAGCGCTTGACACTCCTGAATCTTTTTATCATCTTCCCTCGCACACTTGAAAACTCCCTTCATACATAACTCATCATAATCTGATTAGCGAGGTTAGTACCCATAATAAAATAATTATACCTTGCTGGAAATAAAGATATTCTTGAAGGTCTACTGTTTCTCAAGATTGCCAAAAGTTTTTTGCAAAGAAAAAGCAAGCTCTAGGTTTGCAAAATGAAGGAAAAGCAAAACAGGACAGAATCTGCGAAAAACAGAACAGCAGGTAGTAAATGATTTGTTCGGGGCACTTCTGCAACTCAAATAAAAAAACTCAGAACAGATGCACGAAAGACAATTATATAGAGAATGCTGTCGAAAAAATTCAGACCAAAAATATGATCTGGTGATTTTATACGAATTTTTCTATCCAAGGACAGAATCTGTTTCCTGGACAGCACCTCACAACTTTTGCACTTTCTAGCAATCAGAGGCTATACTTGGCACAAAATTTAGAAGCAAAGATACAATGATGATGCTACAGTAGTAAACAACATCAAGACACAACAAAAGCAAAATAAATTTATAAATTGGGCTGCCTCCCAAAAGCGCTTTCTTTTATGCCTTTAAGCTAGGCATAATGCATAGAGGAATCAATAACCATCATAATAATCGGAGCTATAGATTGCTTCAAATGGTTCCTCAACAAGTTCACTCTTGTTCCTTCTAGGAAAGGGGTACACACCTTTTACCTTCCCGCGTAAGCGGATTTGTCCTTTACCTATATCGATGAAGCCTTTAACTGCTCGGAGGAAGTCCCTTCCAAGCACTATATTTCCTTGGTTTGGCTCCATGATGAAGAAATCAATCATTGCAATCCCTTTAAGGAATTTAACTGGTACATCTTTTATTCCTCCCTGGATTTCAGAAATATCTCCATTAGTGTGTTCATGATGAGATGATAATCTATCCATGTTAAATTTTAAAGAATCATGAATTTTTTTTGGCATAGTAGAAACCATAGATCCAATATCACAATAAGCAAGAAAGTCCTGATTAGAGATACCAATCCTAACAAGAGGCTCCCAATCATTATCTATTTACAAAATATCTCTCTTATTGGGTTTGGGTTTCTCTACTTTCATTAAGTCTAGAGCATCCATTCTCTTTTCAATAGTCACAAGTCTATCTATGATAGTATCAAAATTATGATCATAAACAAAGTAACTAGATAGACCATGTATAATTTCAAGAGCTCTAGCTTTATCACATTCTAGGAAATCTCCCTCGGCTATAAAGTCAAGAGAGTGTTTACACCATTTAAAAAGACCATGGTAAAAATTTCTAAGCACAATTTTTATAGGTATCCAAGGCATAATTCTCCTATGTGCATCGGAAATTCTGTCCCATGCCTTCTTCATATTTTCCCCATCCCTTTGATGGAAATCTAGAACTTCTGATTCCCTCAAAGCACCAAATCCTGACATGTTTGGCTAAAAAGAAAGGACTACCAACAGAAAGGTAAATAATTTTTTTGTGATTTTTGATAAAAGGGCACTAAAACAAAACTGAAAAGTAAACTAACAAGACTAAAAGCAAAGGTAAAAGATAGCGTGCAACTCCCCTATCTTGAAGAGTGGAGTCCCCGGCAACGGCGCCGGAAATTGCTTTGCTAGGTGGCTTCTCACCCCTCGTTGGTTACCCCAAGTGGAAGGTTTGAGATGCAGTGTAGCAGAAGTTTTCCCTTGGTAATACCAAGGATCGATTTCCCAGAGACTCCCAGTTTCAACAAGAAGGTGTCAACTGCTAACGGCGCCGGATATTAGCAATCAACATGGACCTGCACACAGATACAAATAACTTTGCTCCTAATGAGTACAGAGAGGTTGTCAATCCCTCCGGCCTTGTAGTTTACAAAGGATCAAACGCAAGTGATAATAGTGATAGGTATAATTGCAATAGTAAGTAAATAGCGGATGTGATCAATGATGGTAATATGGACCGGAGTCTCATGATGTTCACTAGTGATGTCTCTCTCCGAAAAGACGATAAAACAGCTATTTGAGGTAAACGAATTACAGCTGGGCAATTGACAGGACCATGTGCGCAAACCAATGCTGACTACATTGCAAGAAAGGTTGAGGTTCAAAGCATGGGCGGTACGCCAAAGTAAGTAGACCGAAATCCATCAATATCTACTACTAATCATCCACCTTGAGATATCTATCCAGAACATCTCGCTGGTATTAAGTTGTGAGCCCCACCCATAGTGTAAACTCAAAGCAACAGACAACTGCATTAAAAGAACTTTGCGTAAAGTAAACAATCCTTGCACCCGCGGGCACAAGCACCGTTGTTTTCCCCCTAGTGGCAACAACACATCCCCTAGACTCATGTTTCTGTCACTCAAACTAGTCATCGAGGGGCATGAACCCACAATCGAGCATACCATTCCCTCTTGGAGTCACTACCTACTACTTGGCCAAAGCAATAAATAACAACGGAGAACATGCAAGAATTACTTATGAACATAAACATAAAAGAGGTGAATCAAATATATTACTCAAACACGATCTGAACATAATCTCATAATCCATCGGATCCCAGCAAACTCATCATAGCAACAGCATAAGGATTACATATGTGCCTCGATCATGTAGGGCAGCTCACGAGGACTAATTAGTGAAGCACAAGAACGGGAGGAGAACATCATATAGCTACTGGTCATGGACCCATGGTCCAAGGGAGACTACTCACAACTCATCCGGGAGGCGTCCATGGTGGTGGAGAAGCTCCCGGTGGTGATCCCCCCCTCCGGCAGGGTGCCGGGAAGAGTTCTCCTGGTGCTCCCGATCTTGGAAGCGGCGGCGGCGGCGGAACAGAGATGGGATCGCGAAAAGAGTTCCTGTTTCAAGGGTTTCGGGAGACGCTTTAAATATATGCCAAAGGGGGGCATCGGAGGAGCCTCGGGGGGCCCAGGCGCCCCCCCGGCGTGGCCGGGGGGGGGGGGGCGCCGCCAGGGCGCCTGGAGCCCTGGTGGCCCCCCCCGGCTGTCCTTCGGGCGCACGGAAGTTTCTGGAACGCTGATTTTTTATATAATTTTTCTGGATTTTTCCTGGCTGTTCTCGTAACGTGAAAACCAGAAATACAAAAACACCCGAAAACAGAAACTGGCACTAGGGTGCACTGAGTTAATAGGTTAGTCCAAATATGATCAAAAGTGTATGGAAGTGTATAAATATCATAGCAATATCACCCAAAAGAGGCATGGAGCAAGCAGAAATTATAGATACGTTTTGGACGTATCAACAACCTATTAATGATAGCTTTCCCGATGAACAACTAGCTGTCATAAATACTTATCATACTGCTCCATGGTATGCTAATTATGCTAATCATATTGTTGCTAAGTTTATACCTCCTAGCTTCACATACCAACAAAAGAAAAAGTTCTTCCATGATTTGAGACATTACTTCTGGGATGACCCACATCTTTATAAAGGAGTAGATGGTATTATTAGATGTTGTATACCTGAGCATGAACAGGAACAGATCCTACGCAAGTGCCACTCCGAAGCTTATGGAGGACACCATGCGGGAGATAGAACTGCACACAAGGTATTGCAATCCGGTTTTTATTGGCCTACTCTCTTCAAGGATGCCCGTAAGTTCGTCTTATCTTGTGATGAATGCCAAAGAATTGGTAATATTAGTAGACGTCAAGAAATGCCTATGAATTATTCACTTGTTATTGAACCATTTGATGTCTGGGGCTTTGATTATATGGGACCTTTTACTGCCTCTAATGGGTACACACATATTTTAGTTGCTGTTGATTACGTTACTAAGTGGGTATAAGCTATTCCAAGTAGTAGCGCTGATCATAACACTTCTATTAAGATGCTGAAAGAAGTTATATTTCCGAGGTTTGGAGTCCCCAGATATCTAATGACTGATGGTGGTTCACACTTTATTCATGGTGCTTTCCATAAGATGCTTGATAAATATGATGTCAACCATATAATTGCATCCCCCTATCACCCACAGACTAGTGGTCAAGTAGAACTAAGTAATAGGGAGTTGAAATGAATTTTGCAAAAGACAGTTAATAGGTCTAGGAAGAATTGGTCCAAGAAACTTGATGATGCATTATGGGCCTATAGAACTGCATATAGAAATCCTATGGGTATGTCTCCATATAAGATGGTATATGGAAAAGCTTGTCACTTACCCCTTGAGCTAGAACATAAGGAATATTGGGATATTAAAGAGCTCAATTATGATTTCAAACTTGCCGGTGAGAAGAGGTTATTTGACATTAGCTGCCTTGATGAGTGGAGAACCCAAGCCTACGAGAATGCCAAGCTGTTTAAAGAAAAAGTTAAAAGATGGCATGACAAAAGGATACAAAAGCGTGAGTTTAACGTAGGGAATTATGTCTTGCTATTCAACTCTCGTTTAAGATTTTTTGCAGGAAAACTTCTCTCCAAGTGGGAAGGAACTTACGTTATCGAGGAGGTCTATCGCTCCGGTGCCATAAAAATCAACAACTTCGAAGGCACAAATCCGAAGGTGGTGAACGGTCAAAGAATCAAACATTATATCTCAGGTAATCCTATAAATGTTGAAACCAATATTATAGAAACCGTAACCCCAGAGGAATACATAAGGGATAGTTTCCAGAATGATTCAGCCTCCGAAAAGGAAGAGGTATGTCATACGATAAGTAAACCGACTCCAAAACAGCTCTAAAGGCAATTTTTCTGCGTTTTGGAATATCTAGAAAAATAGAAAAATAAACCGCAGTCCGGAAGAGATACGAGGCATCCACGAGGGTGGAGGGCGCGCCCCCCTTCCCAGGGCGCGCCCCCCTTCCCAGGGCGCGCCCCCTGCCTCATGGGCACCCCGTGTGTCCCCCGGACTCCGTTTTCTTGTGGCTTACTCCTTTTGGTCGGTAAAAATTAATTATATATAATCCCGAAGGTTTTGACCTATGTATCACGCAAAAATCCTTTGTTCTTGTTTCGAGCTGTTTTCTGCTAGGGTTTGCGAAGCCAGGCATCATGTCGTCTCCCTCCTCCAACAACGAAGGCAACGATGCTTGGCTAATGAAGATAGATCTGAAGACGGAAGGACCCGAGGAGATCCACAAGGAGAAGAAGATCAAGATGGAGGTGGAAGATCCGGCTCCGGCAGCGGGAGAAGAAGACACCTCTAAATCTCTTCCTAATCTCTTTACCTCAACTGAGCTAGAAGCTTTCAGGATGATTGAGTTAGCTCAGATTCGAAACAAGCATCTCACAAGTGAAAATATTTTGCTGAAGGATTACATAGCTGCTCGCAAAGGTATTATCCGCAAGCTGGAAGATCTCCTACGTTCATATATGAGGATCCTCCGTCACTACTTGCAACTCCATCATCACCACCCCCGAAGAAGGAGACATAATCATATGGGTATGGGCACTCCCCTTGGCAACTGCCAAGCTTGGGGAAGTGACCCCGGTATCATATCATCATCACTCCTATCTTTACCGTTTTACTTAGTTCGATCCTTTTGGTAGTATCTTGATCTAGTAGAATAAAGTTAGCATGATCTAGTTGTGAGGTTTTGCTTTGTGAGCTTTATCCTTTGTAACCGAGTCCGTGAGCTATATAATAAAGATTAGTGTTGAGTCAAGGGCTTGATTTCCTCACTTGGGTCATGATAAAAAGAAAGAAAACATAAAGAGTATCCAAGAGATCATATTGATCTTGTGGGAAGTAATGACTTCACATACAAGAGTATGATGAATAAAAGTTGTTGGGAGTTGACAAACATAGTTTTGGTCATCGTTGCAATTAATAGGAAGTAATAAAAGAAGAGAGGCTTCACATACAAATATACTATCTTGGACATCTTTTATGATTGTGAGCACTCATTAAAGTATGACATGCTAAAGGGTTGATGTTGGACAAAGAAGACAACATAATGGGTTATGTCTTCTTATAACCGAAATAAAGTATATTATCATGGATCATCCAACATGTTGAGCTTGCCTTTCCCCCTCACGCTGGCCAAAACTCCTCACACTAAGTAGAGATACTACTTGTGCTTCCATATATCCTTAAACCCAGTTTTGCCATGAGAGTCCACCATACCTACCTAATGGTTTGAGAAAGATCCTTCCAAGTAAGTTGTCATGTTGCAAACTCGCTAAAATATGTATGATTTATAAGTGTGGGAGAAATTAGCTTTATACGATCTTGTGATATGGAAGTAATAAAAGCGACAGACTACATAATAAAGGTCCTTATCACAAGTGGCAATATAAAGCGAAGTTCTTCTATGCTAAGACTTTGTGCATCCAACCATAAAAACACATGACAACCTCTGCTTCCCTCTATGAAGGGCCTATCTATTATTCCTGTCTTATAAGTGTCAAGGTGAAATTCACCTTTCCTTTTTACATTTTATCCTTTGGCAAGCACATTGTGTTGGAAAGATCTTGACATATATACCCACTTGGATGTAAGTTTTCATGATCTATAACTGTTGACATTACCCTTTAGGTAAAAAGTTGGGAGGCAACACCATAAGCCCCTATCTTTCTCTGTGTCCGATTAAAACTCCATAAACATAAGTATTGCGTGAGTGTGAGCAATTGTGAAATACTATATGATAGTTGAGTATGTAGGCTTGCTGAAAAGCTCTTATATTAACTCTTTCCGATGTTACGATAAATTGCAATTGCTTCAATGACCGAGATCAAAGTTTGTTAGTTTCCAATGAAGTTTATGATTCATACTTGATATTGTGGTTGAATTGTTACTTTAGCATAAAAATCATATGACTATATTTACTTAAGTTGATGTTATGAGAATGATCATGATGCCCTCATGTCCGTATTTTGTTCTTATCGACACCTCTATCTCTAAACATGTGGACATATTTTTCGATATCGGCTTTCGCTTGAGGACAAGCTAGGTCTAAGCTTGGGGGAGTTGATACGTCCATTTTGCATCATGCTTATATGTTGATATTTATTGCATTATGGGCTGTTATTATATGTTTTGTCACAATACTTATGCCTTTTCTCTCTTATTTTACAAGGTTCACATGAAGAGGGAGAATGCCGGCAGCTGGAATTCTGGGCTCGAAAAGGAGCAAACTCTGGAAACCTATTCTGCACAACTCCAAAAGCCCTAAAACTCCACAGAACGTCGTTTCAAAAAATATAAGAAATATCTGGTGAAATAAGTCCACGTGGGGGGCCACCGGCTGCCCACGAGGGTGGGGGGTGCGCCCCCTTCCCAGGGCGCGCCCCCTGCCTCGTGGGCCAGCCGGAAGGCCCCCGATGCCCATATTCTCCTATATAAGGTGTTTTGACCTAGAAAAAAAAATCATAAGGAGGCTTTCGGGACCAGCCGCCGCCGTCTCGAGGCGGAACCGAGGCAGAAACCAATCTAGGGCTCCGGCAGAGCTGTTCTGCTGGGGATACTTCCCTCCGGGAGGGGGAAATCGTCACCGCCGTCATCACCAACAACTCTCCCATCTCGGGGAGGGCTGTCTTCATCAACATCTTCACCATCACCATCTCCTCTCCAACCCTAGTTCATCTCTTGTATCCAATATTTGTACCCAAACCTCAGATTGGTACCTGTGGGTTGCTAGTAGTGTTGATTACTCCTTGTAGTTGATGCTAGTTGGTTTATTTGGTGGAAGATCATATGTTCAGATCCACTATGCATATTAATACCCCTTTTATAATGAACAATATTATGTCTTGTGAGTAGTTACTTTTGTTCCTGAGGACATGGGAGAAGTCTTGCTATTAGTAGTCATGTGAATTTGGTCTTCGTTCGATATTTTGATGAGATGTATGTTGTCTTTCCTTTAGTGGTGTCATGTGAACGTCGACTACATGACCCTTCACCATTATATGGGCCTATAGGAAGGTATTGGGAAGTAATAAGTAGATGATGGGTTGCTAGAGTGATAGAAGCTTAAACCCTAGTTTATGCGTTGCTTCGTAAGGGGCTCATTTAGATCCATATGTTTCAGGCTATGGTTAGGTTTACCTTAATACTTATTTTGTAGTTGCGGATGCTTGCATTAGAGGTTAATCATAAGTGGGAGGCTTGTCCAAGTAAGGGAAGCACCCAAGCACCGGTCCACCCACATACCAAATTATCAAAGTACCGAACGCGAATCAGATGATCGTGATGAAAACTAGCTTGATGATAATTCCCATGTGTCCTCGGGAGCGCTTTCCTTTATATAAGAGTTTGTCCAGGATTGTCCTTTGCTACAAAAAGGATTGGGCCACCTTGTTGCACCTTATTTACTTTTACCGTTTGTCACTTGCCACCAATTATCTTTTCACAAAACTATCTGTTACTTATAATTTTAGTGCTTGCAGAAAATACCTTACTGAAAACTGCCTATGATTTCCTTCTGCTCCTCGTTGGGTTCGACACTCTTACTTATCGAAAGTACTATGATAGATCCCCTACACTTGTGGGTCATCACCTTGATGTTTTCTGGGTATGAGAGTATATATAGGCTGAAGAGGGGCATCGGGGGAGCAACAGGTGGCCCACGAGGATGGAGGGCGCGCCTACCCCCCTGGGCGCGCCCCTGCCCTCGTGGCCACCTCCTTCGCTTCCTGGCGTGTACTCCAAGTCTCCCGCGTTGATATTGTTCCAAAAATAACTCTCCTGAAGGTTTCATTCCGTTTGGACTCTGTTTGATATTCCTTTTCCGCGAAACACTAAAATAGGAAAAAAAACAGCAATTTGCACTGGGCCTTGGATTAGTAGGTTAGTCCCAAAAATAATATAAAAGTGTATAATAAAGCCCATTAAACATCCAAAACAGAATATACAATAGCATGGAACAATAAAAAATTATAGATACCTTGGAGATGTATCAAGCATCCCCAAGCTTGATTCCTGCTCGTCCTCGGGTAGGTAAATGATAAAAACAGAATTTTTGATGTGGAATGCTTACCAACATAATTCTCAATGTAAATTTTTTATTGTGGCATGAATGTTCAGATCCGAAAGATTCAAGACAAAAGTCTATATTGATATAAGAGTAATAATACTTCAAGCATACTAACAAAGCAATCATGTCTTCTCAAAATAACATGGCCAAAGAAAGTTATCCCTACAAAATCATATAGTCTGGCTATGCTCTATCTTCATCACATAAAATATTTAAATCATGCACAACCCCAGTTTCAGCCAAGCAATTGTTTCACACTTCAATTCTTTGAAACCTTTCAATTTTCACGCAATACATGAGCGTGAGCCATGGATATAGCACTATGTGGAATAGAGTGGTGGTTGTGGAGAAGACAAAAGAGGAAGATAGTCTCACATCAACTAGGTGTATCGATGAGTTATGGAAATGCCCATCAATAGATATCAATGTGAGTGAGTAGGGATTGCCATGCAACGGATGCACTAGAGCTATAAGTGTATGAAATCTCAACAAAAGAAACTAAGTGGGTGTGCATCCAACTTGCTTGCTCACGAAGACCTAGGGCATTTGAGGAAGCCCATCATTGGAATATACAAGCCAAGTTCTATAATGAAAAATTCCCACTAGTATATGAAAGTGACAAAACAAGAGACTCTCTATCATGAAGATCATGGTGCTACTTTGAAGCACAAGTGTGGAAGAAGGATAGTAACATTGTCCCTTCTCTCTTTTTCTCTCATTTTTTCTTATTTTTCTTTTGGGCCTTTTCTCCCCCCCTTTTTTGGCCTCTTTGTTTTTCTTTTTCTTTTTTTTGTCCGGAGTCTCATCCCGACTTGTGGGGGAATCATAGTCTCCATCATCCTTTCCTCACTGGGACAATGCTCTATTAATGATGATCATCACACTTTTATTTACTTACAACTCAAAGCTAGAACAAAATATGACTCTGTGTGAATGATAATGATGATGCGTGTCATATGAACGGAACGGTGGAAAGTTGTATGGCAATATATCTCGGAATGGCTATGGAAATGCCATGATATGTAGGTATAGTGGCTGTTTTGAGGAAGGTATATGGTGGAAGGGTGAGAGTGCGTATAATCCATGGACTCACCATTAGTCATAAAGAACTCATATACTTATTGCGAAAATCTACGAGTTATCAAAAGAAAGTATTAAACGCATGCTCATAGGGGAAGGGTTGGTAGGAGTTAACCATCGCGCGATCCCGACCTCCACACAAAGGATGACACTCAATAAATAAATCATGCTCCAACTTCATCACATAACGGTTCACCATACGTGCATGCTACGGGAATCACAAACTTTAACACAAGTGTTTCTCAAATTCACAATTACTCCACTAGCATGACTCTAGTATCACCATCCTCATATCTCAAAACAATCATCAAGTATCAAACTTCTCATAATATTCAATGCACTTGTATGAAAGTTTTTGCTATACTCATCTTGGATGCCTATCATATTAGGACTAGAATTATAAACAAATCACATTACCATGATGTTCTAAGAGACTCTAAAAAATGTATAAGTGAAGCATGAGAGATCAATAATTTCTACAAAATAAAACCACCAACATGCTCTAAAAGATATAAGTGAAGCACTAGAGCAAAACTATCTAGCTCAAAAGATATAAGTGAAGCACATAGAGTATTCTAATAAATTCCAATTAATTTTTATCTCTCTCATAAGGTGTGTCCAGCAAGGATGATTGTGGCAAACTAAAAAGCAAAGACTCAAATCATACACGACGCTCCAAGCAGAACACATATCATGTGGTGAATAAAAATATAGTCTCAAGTAAAGTTACCGATAGATGAAGACGAAAGAGGGCATGCCTTCCCGAGGCATCCCCAAGCTTAGGCTTTTGGTTATCCTTGAATTTTACTTTGGGGTGCCTTGGGCATCCCCAAGCTTAGGCTCTTGCCACTCTTTGTTCCATAGTCCACCAAATCCTTACCCAAAACTTGAAAACTTCACAAGACAAAACTTAGCCAAAAATCTCGTGAGCTCCGTTAGTAGAAAACAAACCACCACTCAAGGATACTGTAATGAACTCATTCTTTGTTTATATTGGTGTTAAAACTAATGTATTCCGACTTCTCTATGATTCATACCCCCCGATACTACTCATAGATTCATCAAAATAAGCAAACAATACACGAAAAACAGAATCTGTCAAAAACAGAACATTCTGTAGTAACCTGTAACTCTCGAATACTTCTGTAACTCTAAAAAACTGAAATAAATTGGTGGACGTGAGGAATTTGTCTATTAATCATCTGCAAAAAGAATGAACTAAAAAACACTTTCCAGTAAAAAATGATAGATAATCTCGTGAGCGCTAAAGTTTCTGTTTTTTACAGCATGATCGCATAAACTTCACACAAGTCTTCCCAAAGGTCCTACTTGGCACAAACACTAAATAAAACACAAAACCACATCTAAACAGAAGCTAGATGCAATATTTAATACTAAACAGAAGCAAAAGCAAAGAAAATAAAAGTGGGTTGCCTTCCAACAAGCGCTATCGTTTAACGCCCCTAGCTAGGCATCGATAATTTTAATGATGCTCACATGAAAGATAAGAATTGAAGCACAAAGATAGCATCATAAAACATGTGAAAATCACATTTAAGTCTAACATACTTCCTATGCATAGGCATTTTATAGGAAAACAAATTAGCAAGACAAGCAAGATCTAACATATGCAAGGAGGAAGAAAGAAACAAGATCAATCTCAACATGAAGAGAGGTAATTTAGTAACATGAAAATTGCTACAACCATATTTTCCTCTCTCATAATAATTGCATGTAGGATCATAAGCAAATTCAACAATATAGTTATCAACACGATCCACATGCATACGAAGTTGACACTTTTCCAAAATAGTGGGATCAATCTTAACTAAAGTCATGACCTCTCCAAACCCACTTTCAATATTATTGCAAACATTATTATCAATCTCATATTCATCATGGGGATTAAATAAATTATTAGCATCATAAGAAGAATCACCCCAATCATGATCATTGCAACAAGTAGTGGACATAGCAATGCTAGCATCCCCAATATTAGGGTTTTGCATATCATTAACACAAGTGACATTAATAGAATTTACAATAGTATCATTGCAATCATGTTTTTCGTTAAAAGAGGTATCGTGAATCACTTCATAATCTTCTTCTTTCAACACTTCATCACAATTTTTAGATTCAGGAATTTCAAGCAAAACCTCATAAAGATAATCTAGTGCACGCAGCTCACTAGCAATTGGTTCGTCATAATTGGATCTCTTAAAAAGATTAGCAAGTGGATGAGGATCCATAATTTAGCAAGCGAAGATGCAAGCTAATATAGGGCACATGGCAACACAAGCAAACAAAAAGGCGAACGGAAAAAGGGCGAATAAAACTACAAAGGTGAAGTGGGGGATAGGAAAACGAGAGGCAAATAATGTAATGCAAGGGATAAGGGTTTGTGATAGGTAATTGGTATATGAATTTTGCGTAGATCTCCCCGGCAACGGCGCCAGAAATTCTTCTTTCTACTTCTCGAGCTTGCGTTGTATTCCCTCGAAGAGGAAAGGGTGATGCAGCACAGTAGCGTAAGTATTTCCCTCAGTTTTTGAGAACCAAGGTATCAATCCAGTAGGAGACCACGCGCGAGTCCCTCGCACCTGCACAAACAAATAAGAACCTCACAGCCAACACAATAAGGGGTTGTCAATCCCTTCACGGTCACTTACAAGAATGAGATCTGATAGATATGATAAGATAATATTTTTGGTAGTTTTGGTATAGAAACAGAAAGTAAATAATGCAAAGTAAAGTAGATGGAAGATTAATATGATGAGAATAGACCTGGGGGCCATAGGTTTCACAAGTGGCTTCTCTCATGATAGCAGAATTCTACGGTGGGTGAACAAATTACTGACGAGCAATTGATAGAAAAGCGCATAGTTATGAGAATATCTAGGCATGATCATTGTATATATGCATCATGTCCGTGACAAGTAGACCGAAATGATTCTGCATCTACTACTATTACTCCACACATTGACCGCTATCCAGCATGCATCTAGAGTATTAAGTTCATAAGAACAGAGTAACGCCTTAAGCAACATGACATGATGTAGAGGGATAAACTCAAGCAATATGATATAAACCCCATCTTTTTATCCTCGATGGCAACAATACTATACGTGCCTTGTTGCCCCTGCTGTCACTGGGAATGGACACCGCAAGATTGAACCCAAAGCCAAGCACTTCTCCCATTGCAAGAACTATAGATCTAGTAGGCCAAACCAAACCAATAATTCGAAGATACTTGCAAGGATATTATAATCATACATAAAAGATTTCAGAAAAGAATCCAATATTGTTCATAGATAATCTTGATCATAAACCCACAATTCAACGGATCTCGACAAACACACCACAAAAAGATTACATCGAACAGATCTCCTCGAAGATCAAGGAGAACTTTGTATTGAGATCCAAAAAGAGAGAAGAAGCCATCTAGCTAATAACTATGGACCCGAAGGTCTGTGGTAAACTACTCACAACTCATCGGAGGAGCTATGGTGTTGATGTAGAAGCCCTCCCTGATCGACCCCCCTCCCGCGGAGCTCCGGAACAGACTCCAAGATGGGATCTCACGGGAACAGAAGGTTGCGGCGATGGAATTAGAGTTTCGTCTGTTGCCTTGATGTTTTCAGGGTATGAGAGTATATGTAGGCTGAAGAGGGGCACCGGGGGGGGGGGCAACAGGTGGCCCACGAGGGTGGGGGCGCGCCTACCCCCCTGGGCGCGCCCCTACCCTCGTGGCCACCTCCTTCGCTTCCTGGCGTATACTCCAAGTCTCATGCGTTGATATTGTTCCAAAAATAACTCTCCCGAAGGTTTCATTCCTTTTGGACTCCGTTTTATATTCCTTTTCTGATAAACACTAAAATAGGCAAAAAACAACAATTTGCACTGGGCCTTGGGTTAGTAGGTTAGTCCCAAAAATAATATAAAGCGTATAATAAAGCCCATTAAACATCCAAAACAAAATATATAATAGCATGGAATAATAAAAAATTATAGATACGTTGGAGACGTATCAAGCATCGCCAAGCTTAATTCATGCTCGTCCTCGAGTAGGTAAATGATAAAAACAAATTTTTTGATGTGGAATGCTAACCAACATAATTCTCAATGTATTTTTCTTTATTGTGGCATGAATGTTCAGATCCGAAAGATTCAAGACAAAAGTCTATATTGATATAAGAGTACTAATACTTCAAGCATACTAACGAAACAATCATGTCTTCTCAAAATAACATGGCCCAAGAAAGTTATCCCTACAAAATCATATAGTCTGGCTATGCTCTATCTTCATCACATAAAATATTTAAATCATGCACAACCCCGGTTTCAGCCAAGCAATTGTTTCACACTTCAATTCTTTCAAACCTTTCAATTTTCATGCAATACATGAGCGTGAGCCATGGATATAGCACTATGTGTAATAGAGTGGTGGTTGTGGAGAAGACAAAAGAGGAAGATAGTCTCACATCAACTAGGCGTATCGATGAGTTATGGAAATTCCCATCAATAGATATCAATGTGAGTGAGTAGGGATTGCCATGCAACGGATGCACTAGAGCTATAAGTGTATGAAAGCTCAACAAAAGAAATTAAGTGGGCGTGCATCCAACCTGCTTACTCACGAAGACCTAGGGCATTTGAGGAAGCCCATCATTGGAATATACAAGCCAATTTATATAATGAAAAGTTCCCACTAGTATATGAAAGTGACAAAACAAGAGACTCTCTATCATGAAGATCATGGTGCTACTTTGAAGCAAAAGTGTGGAAAAAGGATAGTAACATTGTCTTTTCTCTCTTTTTCTCTCATTTTTTCTTTTTTCTTTTGGGCCTTTTCTCCCCTTTTTCTTTTTCTTTTTATGGCCTTTGTTTTTGTCCGGAGTCTCATCCCGACTTGTGGGGGAATCATAGTCTCCATCATCCTTTCCTCACTGGGACAATGCTCTAATAATGATGATCATCACACTTTTATTTACTTACAACTCAAAGCTAGAACAAACTATGATTCTATGTGAATGATAATGATGAAGCGTGTCATATGAACGGAACGGCGAAAAGTTGTATCGAAAATATGTGACATGATATGGCCCTCATCATCTTGTGCTTTTGATCTCCATCTCCAAAGCACCATCGTGATCTCCATCGTCACCGGCTTGGCACCATGATCTTTATTGTAGCATCGTGGTCGTCTCGCCAACTATTGCTACTACTACTATCGCTAACTGATAGTGATAAAGTAAAGCAATTACATGGCCTTCACAATTCATACAATAAAGAGACAACCATAAGGCTCCTGCCGGTTGCCGATAACTTTACAAACATCATCATCTCATACAATAACGTATAACTCATCATGTCTTGACCATATCACATCACAACATGCCCTGCAAAAACAAGTTAGACGTCCTCTACTTTGTTGTTGCAAGTTTTACGTGGCTGCTACGGGCTTAACAAGAACCGTTCTTACCTACGCATACAAAAACCACAACGATTTTTCGTCAAGTGTGATGTTTTAACCTTCACAAGGACAGGGCGTAGCCACACTCGATTCAACTAAAGTTGGAGAAACTGACACCCTCCAGCCACCTGTGTGCAAAGCACGTCGGTAGAACTAGTCTCGCGTAAGCTTACGTGTAATGTCGGTCCGGGCTGCTTCATCCAACAATACCGCCGAATCAAAGTATGACATGCTGGTAAGCAATATGACTATTATCGTCCACAACTCACTGTGTTCTACTCGTGCATATCATCTACGCATAGACCTGGCTCATGATGCCACTCTTGGGGAACGTAGTATTTCAAAAAAATTCCTACGATCACGCAAGATCTATCTACTAGAAGCATAGCAACGAGAGGGAGAGTGTGTCTACGTACCCTCGTAGACCGAAAGCGGAAGCGTCTAGTGACGCAGTTGATGTAGTCGAACGTCTTCGCGATCCAACCGATCCAAGCACCGATCATACGGCACCTCCGCGTTCAGCACACGTTCAGCTCGATGACGTCCCACGAGCTCTTGATCCAGTTGAGTGTCACGGGAGAGTTTCGTCAGCATGACGGCTTGGTGACGGTGATGATGAAGCTGCTGACGCACGGCTTTGCCTAAGCACTTTAACGATATGATCGAGGTGTGTATCTGTGGAGGGGGGCACCGCACATGGCTAAAACTGATGTTCAATTGTGTGTTATAGGTGCCCCTGCCCTCGTATATAAAGGAGCAAGGGGGAGGCCGGCCAGCATTGGGGCGCGCCAAAGAGAGGGAGGCGTCCTCCTCCTAGTAGGAGTAGGACTCCTCCTTTCCTAGTCCAACTAGGAGGAGGAAGGGGACAGGAAGGAGAGGGAGAGGAGAAGGAAAGGGGGGCGCCCCCCTCCCTAGTCCAATTCGGACTACCTATAGGGAGGGGGCTCGTCTGCCCCTTGTGGGCTGCCTCCCCTATTCCCTATGGCCCATGTAGGTCCAATAGTTCCCCCCCGGGGTTTCAATAACCCCCTGCACTCCGATAATTATCCGGTGACCCCCGGAACTCATCCAGTGTCCGAATATAGTCATCCAATATATCAATCTTTATGTCTGGGACATTCCGAGACCCCTCATCATGTCCGTGTTCACATCCGGGACTCCGAACTATCTTCGGTACATCAAAGCACATAAACTCATAATACCTATCGTCATCGAATGATAAGCGCGCGGACCCTACGGGTTCGAGAACTATGTAGACATGACCGAGACTCATCTCCGGTCAATAACCAATAGCGGAACCTGGATGCTCATATTGGCTCCTACATATTCTATGAAGATCTTTATCGGTCAAACCGCATAACAACATACGTTACCGGTATGTTACTTGCCCAATATTCGATCATTGGTATCATCATACCTAGTTAAATCTCGTCACCGACAAGTCTCTTTACTCGTTCCGTAATAAATCTTCTCGTGACTAACTCATTAGTCGTTTGCTTGCAAGGCTTATTATGATGTGTATTACCGAGAGGGCCCAGAGATACCTCTCCGACACTCGGAGTGAAAAATCCTATTCTCGATCTATGCCAACACCATAAACACCTTCGGAGACACCTGTAGAGCATCTTTATAATCACCCATCTATGTTGTGACATTTGATAACAGACAAGGTGTTCCTCTGGTATTCGAGAGTTGCATAATCTCGTAGTAATAGGAACATGTATAAGTCATGAAGAAAGCAATAGCAGTAGAACTAAACGATCAAGTTGCTAAGCTAACGGATGGGTCTTATCCATCACATCATTCTCCTAAGGATGTTATCCCGTTGATCAAATGACAACTCATGTCTATGGCTAGGAAACATAACCATCTTTGATCAATGAGCTAGTCTAGTAGAGGCATACTAGGGACACTCTGTTTTTGTCCCTGTATTCACACATGTACTAATTTTCCGGTTAATACAATTCTAGCATGAATAATAAACATTTATCATGATATAAGGAAATACAAATAACAACTTTATTATTGCCTCTAGGGCATATTTCCTTCATGTAGATGGGTTGGTTTGTTTGGAACCATCCTCTCCTTTGGGAGTTCGATATCTTTTCTTTTGCGCGTTTCTATGGATATCTCATTCCTTGATGTATATTTTTATTGATATCTTCCAAGTGATGATTTCTCCATTTGGTATCCCATTTTCACTTGGCTTTTGTTTTTCGTTTGGCATCGGTCGTTGAAAGTCTTGAGCATGCATAATTATTTCATATATTTTTCGTGGCAGGCTTTCTTCCTTTGACCCAATATATAAGGGAAACTCCACCTAGTCTCAATATGGATGAGATGTGCATGGAATTCATTTTCATATATATGTGGATGAGATGCACATATGTATGTGGAGTTTGTCCTATGTATTGGTGTTTCTAACTATTTGGTCTCAATGAGTTTGGGTATCGTTTAATTTTAGTTGTTCTTCTGGGAACAATTGGAGATGCATTGGATGCTCGGCTCATTCACAAGAAAGGTGTTGTCACCATGTGCTTATTGGAGTCAACCTAGGATGATCAATGAACTACTATCTACTAATGTCTTCCTCCAAGTATTTATCGTTGTATATGTGTATTGCTTTCCACTCTCTAGTTGAGAAATACACAATTTATGGAGGAACACAAGTTATATTGGCCTTCTAAGCCTTTCGCCCATTTTGGCAATCGATGCCAATGGGGGAGAAGTTTCAGAGAGTTTTGTGGAGAAGTTTAGAGAGTCATCTCTTCTTGCTTTGGTTTTGTTCCTAAGCTTTAGCATCTCATGCGCATACATTATTGTGGTATGGTATGGTGATGCATAATTCTTTATATAAACTCTCTTGAAAGTGATTGTCATCAATTACCAAAATGGGGGAGATTGAAAGAACATGCGGTGCCCCCATGTTTGGTTTTGGTAATTGATGACAATCTCTATGGACTAATGGTTGCCTTAAGTTATATTTGAAGGGTTTGTCCATATGCTTTTCTTGGAGTCCATTTGTTGGTTTCAAGGAGAGTTTGTGATGACCAAGGTGCTATTAAGGAATTATCCAAAGATTGGTCTTGTGAGTGTTGAGCTTATTGAAAGCATGTCTTGAATAAGAAAAGTGTGTGATCATTCATGTTTACCTTCAAGACATCATCCAAATGAATAGAGTTGGAAAGATTCAAGGTTTATCAAGACTAAGTACATATAGCGTTTCAAGTTAATCAACACACAAAGCGTAGAAGATGCACCGAGAGGGATCAAGCGATCCCATGGTATGGTAAGCATTGTCAATTTTGCTTTGTGTACTAACCCATGGTCTTTGTGAGAGTTTTATGTGGGGTTAGGTTATCTTCCATGGGCTTGCGTCAAGAGGAAGAACACATACAACCCATGGAGGATGACATCAAATCAAGGTTGTGGTGTGCAAGTTCAAGTGATGCATCACGAAGAGATCAAGTGCTTGAAGCTTGCCGTCCATTGTGGTGACAATGGACTTGTTAAGATGTGCCGAAGAGTGGCTCACCCATAGTGGAGTATGGGGGAGCAATCTACTAGTCTTCACCGAGCAAACGAAATTAGGAAAGGTGGTCCAACTTGAGGAAGTCAAGATCATCTACATCTAGCTCAAGTGGACTTTGTGCAAGGCAAAGGTTTGCCCTTGACAGGTTCTTTATTTTACCGGTCTCATGGTGGTAGTTTGGAGACTGGGTTATAGGATAGATTGCCGTACTTGTCGGCGTCCTGGGAACGGGGGTACCCAGACTTGCCTGCCTGCGGCCCATGGCGTGGCTCCATCAGCGGCCTGGTACGGCCCAACTTCAGCAACCGCAACTCAAGACCCTCGCGAGGGGCCAGGTCTTGTGAGGCGGGCAACAGCAAGACCTCCCTGGGGGCATTCTCGCTAGGCTTATTCTCGAGGAGCGGAGATATCTATGCAAGGAGCACCTCACGAGGTTCACGTGACGTGAGCCATCACGACCAAGGCCAGGCGGGCACCAGCGGGCGCAGTGTACCAGTTTCCTCTTTGGTGCTAAGAGGGCAGGCGCAGGCGCGGAGTCCCGAAGGATCAGGAAAAGGTTTCCATATCAGTGCAACAAGACCAAGGACCGTCAGGGCTGCAGGACGGAGGTCATCGTGGGGCCGGACGCGGCGTCATGATACATCTCCAACGTATCTATAATTTTTGATTGTTCGATGCTATTATATTATCCTTCTAGTATGTTTTATGGGCTTCTATATACACTTTTATATGATTTTTGGGACTAACCTATTAACCCAGATCCCATTGCCAATTTCTGTTTTTCCCTTGTTTTAGAGTATCGCAGAAAAGGAATACCAAATGGAGTCCAATTGACCTGAAACTCAACGGAGGTTATTTTCGGACCAGAAGAAGCCCATAGAGTGCCCCTGGGAGCGCCCCCTGCCAGATGGACAGACTGGAGACCCCCTTTACTTGTTCCCGACTCCAACACCCTCTATATATACAGAAACCTCCGGAAAATAACATAGATTGGGAGTTCTGCCGTTGGAGGCCTCTGTTACCACCGAAAACCGATCTAGACCCGTTCCGGCACCTTGCTGGAGGGGGGAACCCCTCTCCGGTGGCCATCGTCATCATCCCGACACTCTCCATGTCGAGGAGGGAGTAGTTCACCCTCGGGGCTGAGGGTATGTACCAGTAGGTATGTGTTTGATCTCTCTCTCTCTCTCTCTCTCTCTCTCTCGTGTTCTTGAGATGGCACGATCTTGATGTATCGCGAGCTTTGCTATTATAGTTGGATCTTATGATGTTTCTCCCGCTCTACTCTCTTGTAATGAATTGATTTTTCCCTTTGAAGTTATCTTATCAGATTGAGTCTTTAAGGATTTGAGAACACTTGATGTATGTCTTGCATGTGCTTATCTGTGGTGACAATGGGATATCATGTGCTCTACATGATGTATGTTTTGGTGATCAACTTGCAGTTTCTTGTGAACTTCTGCATAGGGATTGGCACACGTTTTCGTCTTGACTCTCCGGTAGAAACTTTGGGGCACTCTTTGAAGTTCTTTGTGTTGGTTGAATAGATGAATTTGAGATTGTGTGATGCATATTGTACAATCATGCCCACGGATACTTGAGGTGACAATGGAGTATCTAGGTGACATTAGGGTTTTGGTTGATTTGTATCTTAAGGTGTTATTCTATTACGAACTCTATGATATATTGGACGGAAGGAATAGCTTCCTGTTATTTTACTACTGACTCTTGAATAGATCGATCAAAAAGAATAACTTTGAGGTGGTTTCGTACCCTACAATAATCTCTTCGTTTGAGGTGGTTACTTTGAGTGACTCTTTGTTGCATGTTGAGGGATAGTTATACGATCCAATTATGTTATTATTGTTGACAGAACTTGCATTAGTGAAAGTATGAACCCTAGGCCTTGTTTCCTAGCATTGCGATACCGTTTACGCGCACTTTTATCTTTAGTTACCTTGCTGTTTTTATATTTTCAGATTACAAAAACCTATATCTACCATCCATATTGCACTTGTATCACCATATCTTCGCTAAACTAGTTCACCTATACAATTTACCATTGTATTGGGTGTGTTGGGGACACAAGAGACTCTTTGTTATTTGGTTGTAGGGTTGTTTGAGAAAGACCATCTTCATCCTACGCGTCCCACGGATTGATAAACCTTAGGTCATCCACTTAAGGGAAATTTGCTACTGTCCTACAAACCTCTGAACTTGGAGGCCCAACAACGTTTACAAGAAGAAGGTTGCATAGTAGACATCAAGCTCTTTTCTGGCTCCGTTGCCGGTATATCTTTAGATCTTGCAATCAAATCTTTATGTTTCTTGTTTATTCACTAGTTTTTCTTATAAAAGAAAATTACAAAAAATGGAATTGAGGTTGCCTCATATGCTTCATCTTTTTAATATCTTTCGTGAAAATGATGGGAAGGAAAATTGTGCTCAAGTACTAGAAGAAGAATTACATAGAATGCTTGGCATAAAATATGTGCATGATGAGCATGATTGCAATGTTGTTAGTGTGAATCCTTTGAATATCCATGGTACTAATTATGATTGCACTAGTCATGATGAAAATTTCTCATATAAGCATGTCGATTTTTGTGGAGTGCATAGAGTTTTTAAGTACGTACCAAATGGGGAAGATAGATTTTGCAAGAGACTTAAGTATGTAGAAACTAAATGGTTGCAAGAAAGGCTAGATGATTGTGTTGAAAATTTAAATTATCTTAGCCGTACTTGTGATCTTTGCAATGAACGTGGTCATTTAAATCTCCAATGCAAATTGTTTCATGATCGAATCGTGTCCGAAAATTGTGATGACTTGATTTCCCTTGCACATCATAATGAACTTAGCTTGCTTTTGGGTTATGAAGAAATAAAACGTAGAACTAAGAATCTTCCAGGATTTGCCCTTGATAAACTTCTTGATTTTAATCTAGAGGAAATTTATATGTATTGTGCGGTGAATTGCATTGAAAATCCTTATATTGCCAATTACATAAAGACAAGAAAACAAATAGGAGATGAAGAGAATACTAATGAAAGGGAAAAGACTTCCCAATATCCTCCTATTATTTCTTGTGATGAATCAGGTCACGAGGAGGAGCCTTCTATTCAACCAATCTCATTAATAAAGAGCTCCGAAAAGAAGATTAGACCTACACATGATGCGAAGAAGAAAAAGAAAAGACGGAGAAGCAAAGGTAAAGAGGTATCCCTTCCAAATGATGTTGCTCCTATTACTCATTGTGATGATGATAGGTGCTATACTATCGGTGATGTCCATACTATTAATGATGAGAGTGATTATGTGTCACACCCTGCATTTTGTAACATGTTATTTGTATCTTTGAAGCATGAAAATTTGGACCAGCAAAAAAAAAATTAGCATCATTTGGCTTTTGTTTGGAATTGGGTTTTCTTCATTTGCTTTTTCATGTGCTCATTAAAGTCAACTATGATCTCCTGAAGATTTCATCTCCATAACCAAAACTTCTGCCCAATGATCATGCCAAGTGTTATATAACAGTACAGTTTTTTCTTACAAAATTAATTTGGCCAAAAAGTATTTTATAAATTTAGTTTTCCAAAAACCCATGAATTGAGATTTGCACTGCAAGTACTTGATTTAGGGTGTGAAATTATTTCAAAAGGTTTATTTGAGACCTAGTGGTCATAGGACTCCCAGAAACCACAAGGGTATAATTTTAAAAGTTATTTTCCTATTTTATTTAAAAGCTTTTTCTTAAGGCCAGAAATGGTCTTTAATAGGGAAAAACTATTTAACTATTTCAAAAATATTTGCCAAAATTCAGAGAGACTCAGAGGACATATATTGTCCATATATAAGAGTTTCAACACTTGGTCATGTTCAAAATAATGGGCTAAACCCTCTAAAACCCTTTCTGGATATTTCAAGCTTTTGAAATATTTACAAAGGAATTTTTCTCCAAAAATTCCAGGGAAATTCTATCATGTCATATATGACATATTTGATGATCTTGACAAGTCCCATGCCTTGGGAAGCAAGAAAACATCCTCAAGCCCCTTCATAACCACTCTGTCCATATTTGAAGTTTGAGCAACTTTACATTGCCAAACTTGTCCAAATGCTCTCAAACTTGGTGCACATGCTAGAATGACCTAATAAGGCATCTAGACCAAATGGCACAAGATTTGAAATAGAGCAACTTGATCAGATCACCCCAAAACCCTTTCTGTTCAAATGCAAATTTGAACAACTTTACATTACCAACTTTTTATCTGGAGCTTCAAACTTTGTGGGCATGATCAATACCCCAAATGATGATGCTACACCAAGTGGTGCATCAAGGGGAGATGATTAGCTTGCCTCAATCAAGATGAAACTGTTTCTGTTGATTTCTAGGGTTCACCAAAGTTACATTGGCTAGTTTCTTCAAATGAGCCCAAATTTGGTGAAGCACCCTATTTTCTCATGTCTTTCAACCTTGTTACGTGCCATGTCAAGTGGAATTCATTTACTTGACCAAACACTGATCAAACACCTTCTGCAGAATTGCTAAAACCTCCAACTTGATCACTTTTACTTTTCTCCATGGCCTCAACTTCTTACCACATGCTCATTGAGTTACCAGCTACCTCCAGTAACTCCCCCAGCACCCCAGCTCCATGATTGAAGGGTGAAACCCCTGTTTTACCTTGCTGTACAGGAAGCTTCCACCATTTTACCAGCCCTCTCTCTCTCTCAGCATCTCCAGGGCATCCAATGCCTCAGGCCATTTCTTTACTCTCCCCTCTACGTGCTGGACACTGTTGGACACGCTGGTTTGGACCAAACCGACGAGAGCGCGCTGATGCCAGCAATACGCACGCTCTGGAGCGCGCAACAGTGCCCTCCACACGCTGGCTCCGGCCAATCAACCTCCCCCGACAGCCTCGGGCCTCCCCCGCGCGCCAGTCGAGGCTCCTCGACGTCCGCGACCTCCCCGGCGCTGTCCCCCCTCCTCCTGCGCCCTCCAGTGGCCGTCGTCGCACGCGCGCTGGCCACCCGCGGCGGCCACTCCTCTGCCTCGCACGCGCGCACTCCTCTGACGCTCCCCCGCTCCTCTTTTCCCCTCAGCTGGACGTGGAGCTAGTCCACGGACCTCCCCGGCGTGATCCCAGGCTCCGGAACCTCTCCTAGCCTCGCCTGCAACCTCGTCGGCGCACGGGTCCACGGTGGACCATGGGCGCGGCTATATAAGCCCCTCCCGAGCCTCTCCAGCACCATCACCAGCCTCACTCCTCTCCACTGAGCCCCCCAGCACCTCCAGTTTGACCCCAAGAGGTCCCAGTGCTCGGGATCGACCGGAGCACCGCCGCGTCGGGCCGCCGGCGATCTCGTGGTACGGGCCTCCCCTGCCTCTCCTTCCACCCGTTTCGGAACCGCTGTGCCCCACTGACTCTTTCCCCCTTGTTTCCCCTCTCTGTGGCAGTCGGAAACGACCTCAACCACGACCCTTCGACGAGCTTCCGCCGTCCCACCTCGCCGCCGGTGAACCAGGCCTCCCCGCCGTGCCGCACCACCACCACTGCAACCGCCACTCAATGCTAAGTCCATCCCTAGCCTCCGTTGCCGTCGCCGTGGCCGGAATCCTCGCCGGTGAGCTCGCCGTCGCCGTGGCCGTGGGGTTAGAGATGACAGGCGGGCCCTGCCTGTCATCCCCTCACCTCTCTTCCCCTCCTCTGTGCCACTGACCCACGGGCCCTGCCCGTCAGGTTTGAAAACCTGACGTGCGCGCGCAGGCTCCCGTGCGGTTGGGCTGGACCGCATGGGCCGTGCACTGTGGACCCCTCTGGCCCAGTGCACATGACCCTTTTTCCTTTTTCTTTTCTGTTAATGTTTTAAACATTTCTACAGAAAAGAATATTGATCCAAATTAAATAATTCCAACTCCAAAAATCTTGTAATATTCCAACCTATTTAATGGTACTACTTTCACTCAAATCCATGAAACTTTTCTGTACTGTTCAAATTCAAATTCAAATTTGAGCAGTATAACTCCTGTTCAAAAATCAATATATTCTATTCTGTAACTCCAAAACTCCAACTAAGATTTTTCCCCATCTTAGAAATCCCTCTAGTATTTTACAAAAATGAGTTGACATTTTTCTGAGCACTTTGATTTTTCTGTATTGTTTATATTCTTATTTTCCCGTGGTTATTATGCGACGTATAGATCCCGTATTTGACGAAGTTGCTGTGGAAGAAGAAGGAGAAGGATTTTGAAGACTTTGAAGACCAAGCCAATCAAGGCAAGCATCCCTTTGACCATGATACACTTGTTCCTCGGAACCCGTTTGTTTCCGATGCATGATATTAGGGTTACGATGGTAACCTAGATGAACCACCACATGATGCATGCTTTATCGTTGATCTTGCTATATGCTAGATGACATGCAAAATAGTTGGTCATGATGCTTATAAGATGCATGTGTGATTTGAACCCTCGTAGTTGAAATCTTTGCATGAACCCATCGGGTGCCCCTAATGCCCGAGGGTGATGATGTGTTAGGTCATCACTTGAGAAAGAAGTGATGTGCCGGTAGATCATGTGCATGGTGGAATGATGGATTAGATTTATGTGTGACTACCGTCCCAACCAAACATGTGCAACCACACTACCCCTTATGGGACGGGGCATTATTGATTACTTAGGTCGATACTAGCATGGTGCCCGCATTACTAGTGACGGGAAGACTTGAGGTCTTTCCCGGGACGGGGTCGTGCTTGGATAGACGGCCATGACTGTTTTTACAGGGCACCGGACACACCGTTGGTCCCTTCGGGTACGTGTGACATTGAAATTAGGGCAAGTCCCGTGATCTATTGTTGTACCCGAGGGCCGTGTACCAACGAGTGGACTCTATGTTAGTGTCGTCTAAGGAAAGGTAATGACCGGGTGCTTACCCCGGGTACTTGAGGTACCGCGGGTCGTGGATGACACGGAAGTTCCCCGGATCTTGTGGGTAAAGTGCGCAACCTCTGCAGAGTGTAAAACTATTCGAATAGCCGTGTCCACGGTCATGGAAAGTTGGGTGGTGCTACTTAAACTATGTCCAGAATTTTACTTCATCGGTGATAGTATGTGTGTGATAAGTCAAGGATGGTGACTTGACTCGATGAGTTGAATCATATTTATGTTGATATCGGTAACCTGCCTTCGAGGTTACGCGAGGTTGTTGATGCATGAACTTGATGGTAGAATATTGTTCTAGCCTTGCTAGATTGATCATTATTATTCAATTGCACTGTTACTTTGAACCACATCATGGGTTGCTTGCGAGTACATTCAAAGTACTCATTGGATTGCCACTGGTTATTTAATTGGCCAGGCATGGAAGAACAGAACTAAGAGGAAGAGATCTTTGGAGACGAACATGCGAACTAGGACGCTATCCCAGTCAGAATGCCTGTAGGGTTAAGGCAGATGGCATGGGTTCTACCCGTTTATCGAAGACTTCCGCTATTTGAGTTATTTGCTATTCAGCCCGTGAGGCTCTATCTATGTAAGACTTGGCCATAATGGCCATAATTCGTGTAAGACTATTTGTATGGATGTAAGACTCTTGTTATTTCAGCTTCTGTGTGTTCAGTGAGCATTGATCTTTGGGATCACTGTATACGTGCATTCGGTGATCTCGACTTCTAAGTCGGGGTCCCCACAGAGCTGGTATCAGAGCCAGGCTGACTGTAGGAAGCCTTAGTTAGCATGGGCGTTAGTTAGTTGAGACCCCTTTTCAAAACCTTCTGAACCTCTCTTCTTTTCTAAACCTGAGATTTCATCAGCTTATTAACCCCTCCCATTCCACCTTTGTAGATGGCCGCTGTTCCCGAAGAGCACCTGACCACTGGGTTTCCCTTACTTCTCGAGGATAGCCTCCAGGAGTGTCAGTTCCACCGAGCACCCATCCTCACCTACCTTGAGCATTGGGTGAGCGATACTGAGGTGGAGTACCATGTGGAAGTGATCATGAAGGCAAACGATCCTCCCACAAGTTGGTTCTTCGAGGGACCCCAGATGGCAACACTACCACTCGCTGTCGAGGCTGCTGCACTCAAGGCACTAACCCGTCTCCGCGAGCTTCTTCCGGAGATGGCAGCCAAGATGGCAACTCGCTTCTTACCTTACCGGAAGGAAGGTGACGAAGAAAGCAGCGCACTAGCCCCTCCACTGAAGGAAGGACTCTCGCTACGGTTCCAGACCTACTTCAGTCTATGTGCCGACAGTCTGACACAAGACTTGGCCTCGGAATCGATGAAGCTTCGAGAAGAACTTCACAAGACCAAGGCACTTCTTCGTCGAGCTCAAGAGAAGACAAACAGGATCAAGAAGGAAGGAGCACCTTCTGGACAATCCGCTATCGCATATCGAGGCGGAAGGCCCTCCGAGGATGTGTCTTCCAAGGGTGAAGAACCACCTCGGCGACGCCGGATGACAGCAAGGGAATATCGCAAGCTTTTCCCTGCACCACCGTCGAAGCACCGTCGTATCCAACTCCTCCACTCCCCCACTCCCTCAAGTGACAAGGGAGCCCAGACAGATGAAGACAAGGAGGAAGACCCAGAAGAGCCGGAATACGCGACCGAGCATTCCGCCACTTAGGCATTATTCGCTACTCGGATATGCCAGTTGTAACCTCTACGGTAGGATAGGTCGTGTAACCCCTATGCACAGTCGAGTCCTTGTGTGGTTCATATGAAACCATCTAGTGTTTGCTTTTGTTGTGTCTGGATGTAAGTCGTAATCTTCCTTCGGGAATGTGTGAACGACTACATCACCCCTTTGGATTTTAATGAATGTGTTTTGGCCTCTCGGCCCTTGCATGATTTGATTTAGTGTCACACCCACCCCCTTACTAGGCACCTATCTATCTTGCTTTCCCCCTTCCGAGTCATGAGAACTTTTACCGCTCCAACAGGATGCCTGTTGTAAGTCGTACTGGTACCTCTACCCAGCTGCCCGAAGCCGGAGCATCCTCTCAGCCAGAGGCAGGCCACGACCAAACCAACGACCAAGTTCCACCACCACCTCCTCCAAGCATGGACATGGCTCAGCTTCTCCAAGCTTTCCGAGAGGAACGCCAAGCCAACACTGCAGCTCTTCAGCTGATTGCTCAAGCTGTCAATAACAACCACCAGCCGGCGGGGAATGGCAATGGACGTTCCACGTTGGCAGAGTTCAAGAAGCATGCACCACCAACCTTCATCGAGACTGCAGAACCCCTGGATGCAGATGACTGGGTCCGTTCCATTGAGGAAATCCTGGAACTAGTCGGATGCACCGAATATCGCGAGAAGGTGGATTATGCAGCCCACTGCCTCGGGGGAACTGCAAGAGCTTGGTGGGATGGATTCAAGGTCATGCATGCTGAACAAGACATCACTTGGGTTAACTTCAAGGCAGAATTCCGCAAGGCCCACATTCCTTCCGGAATCATGGCTATCAAAAAGCGTGAGTTCCGAGCCCTGAAGCAAGGAAGTGGCACTGTCAAAGAGTACATGCAGAAGTTCAGCATTCTATCAAGGTACGCCCCTGAAGATGTCAGCACTGATGCTGCCAAAAGGGAGCGCTTCATGGAAGGCCTTAATCAGACTCTGCAATACTCGCTTGTCGTGTGCGACTGCCCGTCTTTCCCTGACCTAGTGAACAAGGCACTTATGCTTGAAGACAAGCGGCGTGCTTTGGAAGACACTCGCAAGCGCAAGTTGGCCAGTAAGGGAAGTTCCAGCAACTAGAAGCCTCGTCCGTGGCAGTCAGCCCCGGCCAAGCCAACCTATCAGCAGCCAAGAGCTCCTGCACCTCGTGCCAATCCTCAGCCTCAGCAGTATGCCAACCCCAGGCCAGCCTTCAACCCCAATACCAGTGGTGGCAACAAGATCAATCCAAACCAAGTCACTTGCTTTGGATGTGGTCAGCCCGGACACATCTCAAGGGTGTGCCCCAACAAGAAGCCTGATGCCCCGCGCCCCAATGCGCAGAACCAGGGACAAGGCCGTGGGATGCCACCAAGGAACCCAGCTCCTCGCAATCCACCGAACTATGGGAAGGGGGGCGTGAATCACGTCACTGCTGAAGAAGCCCAGGAAGACCCGGACGTCGTGCTGGGTACGTTCCTTGTCAACTCAGCACCTGCAACTGTCTTGTTTGATTCTGGAGCAACGCATTCATTTGTCACTCAAAGATTTGCATTAAAAAGTGGCATGACCCCTACACCCCTGAATAACCCTATGGTGGTACAAACCCCCGGAGCCGAGATGAGAGCCAAGATAGGCTGTAAAGGAGTCAGTATTACCATTAACGGTGTAGACTTCCTAGCAGACCTTATCGTCCTGAGATCGCAAGGCTTGGATGTGATCCTAGGCATGAATTGGCTCAGCAAGCACCAAGGCTTGTTAGACTGTGCCAATCGGACAGTCACTGTGACCAATGACCAGGGAGTCGAAGTCAAGTTTGCCCCCAACTCCTCTTCCGCTCAAGCCGCTAAAGTCAACTGTCTGTCTGAAGTTGGGCTAGATCAAGTACCGGTGGTATGTGAGTATCCTGATGTCTTTCCGGATGAACTACCGGGAATGCCCCCTGACTGTGACATTGAGTTCATCATCGAGCTCGTGCCCGGAGCAGGACCCATCTATAAGAAGCCTTATAGAATGGGGACGGAAGAATTAGCCGAGTTGAAGAAGCAGCTAGAAGATCAGCTAAGGAAGGGATTTATTCGCCCAAGTGCCTCCCCTTGGGGATCTCCTGTTCTGTTTGTGGCCAAGAGGGACGATACCATCCGCTTATGCATTGACTATCGTTCCCTCAATGAAGTTACAATCAAGAACAAGTACCCACTTCCCAAGATCGAAGATCTGTTTGATCAACTCAACGGAGCCAAGGTGTTCTCCAGGATCGACCTTAGATCTGGGTACTACCAGCTGAAGATCAGACCCCAAGATATTCCGAAGACGGCATTCGTAACCAGATATGGCCTGTACGAGTGCACGGTCATGTCTTTTGGGTTAACCAATGCCCCAGATTACTTCATGTATCTCATGAATAAAGTCTTCATGGAATATTTGGACAAGTTTGTTGTTGTCTTCATTGATGACATTCTTGTGTTCTCGAAGTCGGAGGAAGAGCATGAGCAACATCTGAGGATGGTCCTAGACAAGCTTTGTGAGCACCAACTGTATGCCAAATTCAGCAAGTGTGAGTTCTGGCTGCATAAAGTTGGATTCTTAGGTCATGTCTTGACCGAGGAAGGATTATCTGTTGATCCTGCAAAAATCGAAGCTGTGACCCAATGGCAATCTCCAACGACCGTCAAGGAAGTCAGAAGATTCCTCGGATTAGCGGGCTATTACCGCAAGTTCGTGGAGGGATTCTCTAGCATTGCATGACCAATGACTCAGCTCCTCAAGAAGGACAAGAAGTTCGAGTGGACTCCAAAATGCGAAGAGAGCTTCCAAGAGCTCAAGAAGAGATTGACCACCGCCCCAGTTCTGGCAACACCTGATATTCACAAGGAGTTCGTGATATATTGTGATGCCTCTCGAACCGGATTGGGAAGCGTTCTGATGCAAGAAGGCCGCGTCATAGCATACCTCTCCAGGCAGCTAGGACCCCATGAGGAGAACTACGCTACTCACGATCTTGAGCTAGCGGCAGTAGTTCATGCCTTGAAGACATGGCGGCATTACCTCCTAGGGAAACGGTGTGAGATTTACACGGACCACAAAAGTCTGAAGTATATTTTCACCCAAAAGGAATTGAACATGAGGCAGCGGAGATGGTTAGAACTCATCAAAGACTATGACCTCAGTGTTCAGTATCACCCTGGGAAGGCTAACGTGGTGGCCGATGCCTTAAGCAGGAACGCTTGCACTTTGAATGCCGTTATTCAAGAAAGGCAGCCAGCCTTGTTTAAGGAGATCGAACAATTCAGTTTGGAATTGGTCACCCCTGGATTTCTGGATCATTTGGAAGTCAGACCAACCCTGATGGACGACGTCAAGAAGGCACAAGATGGACACGCAAGCATCGAAGGTATCAAGAGGAAGATGAAGCTGGGCAAGGCCACAGGATTCTCCGAAGACAAGCACGGGATTGTTTGGTACAAAGGTCGCCTCTGCATACCAAACAACACCGAGCTGAAGACACTGATTCTGCAAGAAGCCCACGACACTCCGTATTCCATCCACCCCGGAGGAACCAAGATGTACCAAGACTTGAAGGCACGATTCTGGTGGCACGGTATGAAGAGAGATATTGCAACCTATGTTGCAATGTGTGATGTGTGCCAAAGGGTCAAGGCTGAATATCAGCGACCTGCTGGATTGCTTCAACCACTCAAGGTTCCTGAGTGGAAGTGGGATAAAGTCGGGATGGACTTCATCACTGGATTACCAAGGTCGAATAGAGGACATGACTCCATCTGGGTCATAGTCGATCATTTGACCAAGGTGGCCCATTTCATTCCTGTCAAGACCACTTATGATGGCAACCGGCTGGCAGCTCTCTACATCGACCGAATCGTAAGTCTTCACGGCGTTCCCAAGGAGATTGTGTCAGATCGAGGAACCCAGTTCACCTCTAGGTTCTGGAAGAAGTTCCAAGAAGCCCTGGGAACCAAATTGTCTTTCAGCACAGCTTTCCACCCACAGACCGGAGGACAGACTGAGCGAGTCAATCAGATTCTCGAAGACATGCTCCGAGCCTGTGTCCTGGCATATGGAGCCAAGTGGGAAGACTGTCTCCTTTTGCCGAGTTCTCCTATAACAACAGTTACTAGTCAAGCCTTCAGATGGCAACATTTGAGGTGTTGTACGGACGCAGATGCCGCACACCCCTCAATTGGTCAGAGACTGGAGAAGGACTAGTCTTTGGACCGGATAATCTCCGCGCAACAGAAGAGCAAGTCCAACTAGTCAGAGAGCGATTAAAGGCAGCCAAGTCAAGGCAGAAGAGTTATGCTGACACTCACCGTCGGAACATGAGTTTCCATATCGGGGACCATGTGTACCAGCGGGTGACTCCTCTGAAGGGAACCGAGTGTTTCCATGTCAAGGGGAAGCTCGCACCAAGGTTCATTGGACCCTTTGAGATCACTGCACGACGAGGAGAAGTGGCTTATCAGTTGGAACTACCACCTGAGCTATCCGATGTGCACAATGTGTTCCATGTGTCACAACTCCGGAAATGTCTCCAAGTTCCAGACAAGCCCAATCTCTACAAGGATGTGGATCACCAAGCCATTGATCTACAGCCTGATTTGACCTACCGCGAGAAGCCCATTCGTATTCTGGACGAAGCAGAACGACGTACGCGGAGCCGTACCATCAAGTACTTCAAGGTCCAGTGGAGCAACCACACCGAAGCAGAAGCAACCTGGGAACGAGAAGACTATCTTAGGTCCGAGTTTCCCGACCTCTTTTAAGCCCTAGTTTAGGAATCTCGGGGACGAGATTCTTGTAAGGGGGGTAGGTCTGTCACACCCTGCATTTTGTAACATGTTATTTGTATCTTTGAAGCATGAAAATTTGGACCAGCAAAAAAAAAATTAGCATCATTTGGCTTTTGTTTGGAATTGGGTTTTCTTCATTTGCTTTTTCATGTGCTCATTAAAGTCAACTATGATCTCCTGAAGATTTCATCTCCATACCCAAAACTTCTGCCCAATGATCATGCCAAGTGTTATATAACAGTACAATTTTTTCTTACAAAATTAATTTGGCCAAAAAGTATTTTATAAATTTAGTTTTCCAAAAACCCCTGAATTGAGATTTGCACTGCAAGTACTTGATTTAGGGTGTGAACATTATTTCAAAAGGTTTATTTGAGACCTAGTAGTCATAGGACTCCCAGAAACCACAAGGGTATAATTTTAAAAGTTATTTTCCTATTTTATTTAAAAGCTTTTTCTTAAGGCCAGAAATGGTCTTTAATAGGGAAAAATTATTTAACTATTTCAAAAATATTTGCCAAAATTCAGAGAGACTCAAAGGACATATATTGTCCATATATAAGAGTTTCAACACTTGGTCATGTTCAAAATAATGGGCTAAACCCTCTAAAACCCTTTTTGGATATTTCAAGCTTTTGAAATATTTACAAAGTAATTTTTCTCCAAAAATTCCAGGGAAATTCTATCATGTCATATATGACATATTTGATGATCTTGCCAAGTCCCATGCCTTGGGAAGCAAGAAAACATCCTCAAGCCCCTTCATAACCACTCTGTCCATATTTGAAGTTTGAGCAACTTTACATTGCCAAACTTGTCCAAATGCTCTCAAACTTGGTACACATGCTAGAATGACCTAATAAGGCATCTAGACCAAATGGCACAAGATTTGAAATAGAGCAACTTGATCAGATCACCCCAAAACCCTTTCTGTTCAAATGCAAATTTGAACAACTTTACATTACCAACTTTTTATCTGGAGCTTCAAACTTTGCGGGCATGATCAATACCCCAAATGATGATGCTACACCAAGTGGTGCATCAAGGAGAGATGATTAGCTTGACTCAATCAAGATGAAACTGTTTCTGTTGATTTCTAGGGTTCACCAAAGTTACATTGGCTAGTTTCTTCAAATGAGCCCAAATTTGGTGAAGCACCCTATTTTCTCATGTCTTTCAACCCTGTTAAGTGCCATGTCAAGTGGAATTCATTTACTTGAACAAACACTGATCAAACACCTTCTGCAGAATTGCTAAAACCTCCAACTTGATCATTTTTACTTTTCTCCATGGCCTCAACTTCTTACCACATGCTCATTGAGTTACCAGCTACCTCCAGTAACTCCCCTAGCACCCCAGCTCCATGATTGAAGGGTGAAACCCCTGTTTTACCTTGCTATACAGCAAGCTTCCACCATTTTACCAGCCCTCTCTCTCTCTCTCAGCATCTCCAGGGCATCCAAGGCCTCAGGCCATTTCTTTACTCTTCCCTCTACGTGCTGGACACTGTTGGACACGCTGGTTTGGACCAAACCGGCGAGAGCGCGCTGATGCCAGCAATACGCACGCTCTGGAGCACGCAATAGTGCCCTCCATACGCTGGCTCCGGCCAATCAACCTCCCCCGACAGCCTCGGGCCTCCCCCGCGCGCCAGTCGAGGCTCCTCGACGTCCGCGACCTCCCCGGCGCTGTCCCCCCTCCTCCTGCGCCCTCTAGTGGCCGTCGTCGCACGCGCGCTGGCCGCCCGCGGTGGCCACTCCTCTGCCTCGCACGCGCGCACTCCTCTGACGCTCCCCCGCTCCTCTTTTCCCCTCAGCTGGACGTGGAGCTAGTCCACGGACCTCCCCGGCGTGATCCCAGGCTCCAGAACCTCTCCTAGCCTCGCCTGCAACCTCGCCGGCGCACGGGTCCACGGTGGATCATGGGCGCGGCTATATAAGCCCCTCCCGAGCCTCTCCATCACCATCACCAGCCTCACTCCTCTCCACTGAGCCCCCCAGCACCTCCAGTTCGACCCCAAGAGGTCCCAGAGCTCGGGATCGACCGGAGCGCCGCCGCGTCGGGCCGCCGGCGATCTCGTGGTACGGGCCTCCCCTGCCTCTCCTTCCACCCGTTTCGGAACCGCTGTGCCCCACTGACTCTTTCCCCCTTGTTTCCCCTCTCTGTGGCAGTCGGAAATGACCTCAACCACGACCCTCCGACGAGCTTCCGCCGTCCCACCTCGCCGCCGGTGAACCAGGCCTCCCCGCCGTGCCGCACCACCACCACTGCAACCGCCACTCAACGCTGAGTCCATCCCTGGCCTCCGTTGCCGTCGCCGTGGCCGGAATCCTCGCCGGTGTGCTCGCCATTGCCGTGGCCGTGGGGTTAGAGATGACAGGCGGGCCCCGCCTATCATCCCCTCACCTCTCTCCCCCTCCTCTGTGCCACTGACCCACGGGCCCCGCCCGTCAGGTTTGAAAACCTGACGTGCGCTCGCAGGCTCCCGTGCGGTTGGGCTGGACCGCATGGGCCGTGCACTCTGGACCCCTCTGGCCCAGTGCACAGGACCCTTTTTCCTTTTTCTTTTCTGTTAATGTTTTAAACATTTCTACAGAAAAGAATATTGATCCAAATTAAATAATTCCAACTCCAAAAATCTTGTAATATTCCAACCTATTTAATGGTACTACTTTCACTCAAATCCATGAAACTTTTCTGTGCTGTTCTAATTTAAATTCAAATTTGAGCAGTATAACTCCTGTTCAAAAATCAATATATTCTATTCTGTAACTCCAAAACTCCAACTAAGATTTTTCCCCATCTTAGAAATCCCTCTAGTATTTTACAAAAATGAGTTGACATTTTTCTGAGCACTTTGATTTTTCTGTATTGTTTATATTCTTATTTTCCCGTGGTTATTATGCGACGTATAGATCCGGTATTTGACGAAGTTGCTGTGGAAGAAGAAGGAGAAGGACTTGAAGACTTTGAAGACCAAGCCAATCCAGGCAAGCAGCCCTTTGACCATGATACACTTGTTCCTCGGAACCCGTTTGTTTCCGATGCATGATATTAGGGTTACGATGGTAACCTAGATGAACCACCACATGATGCATGCTTTATCGTTGATCTTGCTATATGCTAGATGACATGCAAAATAGTTGGTCATGATGCTTATAAGATGCATGTGTGATTTGAACCCTCGTAGTTGAAATCTTTGCATGAACCCATCGGGTGCCCCTAATGCCCGAGGGTGATGATGTGTTAGGTCATCACTTGAGAAAGAAGTGATGTGCCGGTAGATCATGTGCATGGTGGAATGATGGATTAGATTTATGTGTGACTACCGTCCCAACCAAACATGTGCAACCACACTACCCCTTATGGGACGGGGCTTTATTGATTACTTAGGTCAATACTAGCATGGTGCCCGCATTACTAGTGACGGGAAGACTTGAGGTCTTTCCCGGGACGGGGTCGTGCTTGGATAGACGTCCATGACTGTTTTTACAGGGCACCGGACACACCGTTGGTCCCTTCGGGTACGTGTGACATTGAAATTAGGGCAAGTCCCGTGATCTATTGTTGTACCCGAGGGCCGTGTACCAACGAGTGGACTCTATGTTAGTGTCGTCTAAGGAAAGGTAATGACCGGGTGCTTACCCCGGGTACTTGAGGTACCGCGGGTCGTGGATGACACGGAAGTTCCCCGGATCTTGTGGGTAAAGTGCGCAACCTCTGCAGAGTGTAAAACTATTTGAATAGCCGTGTCCACAGTCATGGACAGTTGGGTGGTGCTACTTAAACTATGTCCAGAATTTTACTTCATCGGTGATAGTATGTGTGTGATAAGTCAAGGATGGTGACTTGACTCGATGAGTTGAATCATATTTATGTTGATATCGGTAACCTGCCTTCGAGGTTACGCGAGGTTGTTGATGCATGAACTTGATGGTAGAATATTGTTCTAGCCTTGCTAGATTGATCATTATTATTCAATTGCACTGTTACATTGAACCACATCATGTGTTGCTTGCGAGTACATTCAAAGTACTCATTGGCTTGCCACTGGTTATTTAATTGGCCAGGCATGGAAGAACAGAATTATGAGGAAGAGTTCTTTGGAGACGAACATGCGAACTAGGACGCTATCCCAGTCAGAATGCCTGTAGGGTTAAGGCAGATGGCATGGGTTCTACCCGTTTATCGAAGACTTCCGCTATTTGAGTTATTTGCTATTCAGCCCGTGAGGCTCTATCTATGTAAGACTTGGCCATAATGGCCATAATTCGTGTAAGACTATTTGTATGGATGTAAGACTCTTGTTATTTCAGCTTCTGTGTGTTCAGTGAGCATTGATCTCTGGGATCACTGTACACGTGCATTCGGTGATCTCGACTTCTAAGTCGGGGTCCCCACATTATGCTTTTGATATGAAAAGGCCCAAGCTATGTTTGATGAGAATGACATGTTTGAGAATTTATTTGCCGCAATTAATGTCTGTCCCAAGCTTGGGGATGCTACGTTTGATGAGGATGATATTTTTAGTCCCCCAAGTTTTGGTGAGCAAATTTATTATGATGAAAGCATGCCTCCCACTTATGATGATTATTGTGATGACACTTATGCCATAAAAAGTAGTGATGATTATATTTATCAAACTAGTCATGATTATGATTACCCTTTTTCTGAACATTACACTTTTAATATGGAAACAATCTATAGTATTCAAGTCTCTTATGATACTCCCACTATTTCGAATGAGAAGAATTTTGCTTATGTGGAGAGTAATAAAATTTATATGCTTGGGGATCATGACGAGAATGCTTTATGTGATAGTTATATTGTTGAATTCATTCATGATGCTACTGAAAATTATTATGAGAGAGGATCATATGCTTGTAGGAATTGCAATAATATCAAGTTACCTCTCTATGTGCTTGAAGTTTTGAAGCTATGCTTGCTTTGCCTTCCTATGCTAGTTGATTATTGTTCCCATAAATTGTTTGGTCACAAAATCCCTATGCATAGGAAGTGGGTTAGTCTTAAATGTGCTAGTAATATTCTTCATGATTCTCCCTTTAAGTTTCAATTCTTATCTTTTATGCGAGCATCATTGAAGTCATTGTGCCTAGCTAGGGGCGTTAAACGATAGCGCTTGTTGGGAGGCAACCCAATTTTATTTTCTTTGATTTAGCTTCTGTTTAGGAATAAATATTGCATCTAGCTTCTGTTTAGATGTGGTTTTGTGTTTTAATTAGTGTTTGTGCCAAGTAGAACCTTTGGGAAGACTTGTGTGAAGTATATGCGATCATGCTGTAAAAACAGAAACTTTAGCGCTCACGAGATTGGCTACCATTTTTTACTAGAGAATGCTTTTAAGTTGATTATTTTTGCAGATGATTAATAGAAAAATTCCTCATGTCCGCCAATTTATTTCAAAAAAATATAGAGTTACAGAAGTATTCGAAAGTTACAGATTGCTACAGACTGTTCTGTTTTTGACATATTCTATTTTTCGTGTGTTGTTTGCTTATTTTGATGAATCTATGATTAGTATCAGAGGGTATGTACCATAGAGAAGTTGGAATACAGTAGATATTACACCAATATGAATTTAGAATGAGTTCACAACAGTACCTAAGTGGTGGTTTTATTTTCTTATACCAACGGAGCTTACAAGTTTTCTGTTGAGTTTTGTGTTGTGAAGTTTTCAAGTTCTGGGTAAAGATTCGATGGACTATGGAATAAGGAGTGGCAAGAGCCTATGCTTGGGGATGCCCAAGGCACCCCAAGGTAAAATTCAAGGACAACCACTTATATTATTTTGAGAGTCTTTTATAACAACATGGTTATTTCTTTTGGTTATGAATTTAGTCCTAATATGATAGGCATCCAAGATGGGTATAGTAAAAACTTTCATATAAACTGCATTGAATATTATGAGAAGTTTGATACTTGATGATTGTTTTGAGATATGAGGATGGTGATATTAGAGTCATGCTGGTGGAGTAATTGTGAATTTGAGAAACACTTGTGTTAAAGTTTGTGATTCCCGTAGGATGCACGTATGGTGAACCGTTATGTGATGAAGTTGGAGCACGATTTATTTATTGAGTGTCATCCTTTGTGTGGAGGTTGGGATCGCGCGATGGTTAACTCCTACCAACCCTTCCCCTAGAAGCATGCATTGAATATTTTGTTTTGATAACTCGTAGATTTTTGCAATAAGTATATGAGTTCTTTATGAATAATGTTGAGTCCATGGATTATACGCATACTCACCCTTCCACCATTGCTAGCCTCTCTTGTATCGCGCAACTTTCGCCGGTACCATAGACATTCCGAGATATATTTCCATGCAACTTTCCACCATTTCGTTCATATGACACGCTTCATCATTATCATTCACATAGAGTCATATCTTGTTCTAGCTTTGAGTTGTATGTAAATAAAAGTGTGGTGATCATCATTATTAGAGCACTGTCCCAGTGAGGAAAGGATGATGGAGAATATGATTCCCCCACAAGCCGGGATGAGACTCCGAATGAAAAAGAAAAAAAGGAAGAGAAAAAAGAGATGCCATAAAAAAAAGAAAAAAAAGAGAAAAGGCCCAAAAGAATGAAAAAATGAGAGAAAAAGAGAGAAGGGACAATGTTACTATAATTTTTCCACATTTGTGCTTCAAAGTAGCACCATGATCTTCATGATAGAGAGTCTCTTGTTTTGTCACTTTCATTTACGAGTGGGGAATTTTCATTATAGAACTTGGCTTGTAGATTCCAATGATGGGCTTCCTCAAAATGCCCTAGGTCTTCGTGAGCAAGCAAGTTGGATGCACACTCACTTAGTTTCTTTTGTTGAGCTTTCATACACTTATAGCCCTAGTGCATCCGTTGCATGGAAATCCCTACTCACTAACATTGATATCTATTGATGGGCATCTCCGTAGCCCACTGATACGCCTAGTTGATGTGAGACTATCTTCCTCTTTTTCTTCTCCACAACCACCACTCTATTCCACATAGTGCTATATCCATGGCTCACGCTCATGTATTGTGTGAAAGTTGAAAGGTTTAAAAAATTGAAGTGTGAAACAATTGCTTGGCTGAAACCAGGGTTGTGCATGATTAAATATTTTGTGTGATGAAGATAGAGCATAGCCAGACTATATGATTTTGTAGGGATAACTTTCTTTGGCCATGTTATTTTGAGAAGACATAATTGCTTTGTTAGTATGCTTGAAGTATTATTTTTCTTATATCAATATTAAATGTTTGTCTTGAATATTTCGGATCTGAACATTCATGCCACAATAAAGAAAATTACATTGAGAATTATGTGAGGAATCATTCCACATCAAAAATTCTGTTTTTATTATTTACCTACTCGAGGACGAGCAGGAATTAAGCTTGGGGATGCTTGATACGTATCCAACGTATCTATAATTTTTGATTGTTCCATGCTATTATATTATCCTTCTAGGATGTTTTATGGGCTTCTATATACACTTTTATATGATTTTTGGGACTAACCTATTAACCCAGAGCCCAGTGCCAGTTTCTGTTTTCCCCTCGTTTTAGAGTATCACAGAAAAGGAGTACCAAACGGAGCCCAATTGACCTGAAACTCAACGGAGGTTATTTTTGGACCAGAAGAAGCCTAGAAAGTACCGGAGGAGGACCAGAAGATACACGGGCTGCCCACGAGGGTAGGGGGCGCCCCCTTGGGCGCACCCCCTGCCTCGTGGACAGCCCGGAGACCCCCTTTACTTGTTCCTGACTCCAACATCCTCTATATATATACAGAAACCTCCGGAAAATAACCTAGGTTGGGAGTTCCGCCGCCGGAAGTCTCTGTTGCCACCGAAAACTAATCTAGACCGGTTCTGGCACCCTGTCGGAGTGGGGAATCCCTCTTCGGTGGCCATCTTCATCATCCCGGCGCTCTCTGTGATGAGAAGGGAGTAGTTCACCCTCGGGGCTGAGGGTATGTACCAGTAGCTATGTGTTTGATCTCTCTCTCTCTCATGTTCTTGAGATGGCACGATCTTGATGTATCGCGAGCTTTGCTATTATAGTTGGATCTTATGATGTTTCTCCCCCTCTACTCTCTTGTAATGAATTGAGTTTTCCCTTTGAAGTTATCATATCAGATTGAGTCTATAAGGATTTGAGAACAGTTGATGTATGTATTGCATGTGCTTATCTGTGGTGACAATGGGATATCAGGTGATCTACTTGATGTATGTTTTGGTGATAAACTTGCGGGTTCTTGTGAACTTATGCATAGGGGTTGGCACACGTTTTCGTCTTGACTCTCCGGTAGAAACTTTGGGGCACTCTTTGAAGTTCTTTGTGTTGATTGAATAGATGAATCTGAGATTGTGTGATGCATATCGTATAATCCTGCCCACGGATACTTGAGGTGCCAATGGAGTATCTAGGTGACATTAGGGTTTTGGTTGATTTGTATCTTAAGGTGTTATTCTAGTACGAACTCTATGATAGATTGGACGGAAGGAATATCTTCGTGTTATTTTACTACGGACTCTTGAATAGATCGATCAAAAAGAATAACTTTGAGGTGGTTTCGTACCCTACAATAATCTCTTTGTTTGTTCTCCGCTATTAGTTACTTTGGAGTGACTCTTTGTTGCATGTTGGGGGATAGTTATATGATCCAATCATGTTATTTTTGTTGAGAGAAAGTATGAACCCTAGGCCTTGTTTCCTAGCATTGCGATACCGTTTATGCGCACTATTATCTTTAGTTACCTTGCTATTTTTTTTTCAGATTACAAAAACCTATATCTACCATCCATATTGCACTTGTATCACCATCTCTTCGCCGAACTAGTGCACCTATACAATTTACCATTGTATTGGGTGTGTTGGGGACACAAGAGACTCTTTGTTATTTGGTTGCAGGGTTGTTTGAGAGAGACCATCTTCATCCTACGCCTCCCACGAATTGATAAACCTTAGGTCATCCACTTGCGGGAAATTTTCTACTGTCCTACAAACCTCTGCACTTGGAGGCCCAACAACGTCTACAAGAAGAAGGTTGCGTAGTAGACATCGCGTCACCACCAGAGCCTTTGGCCGGCGAAGACTACTTTTGTCAGGATAACTTGTACTAGCTGTTGCCCTTCAAATTTGGCTGTTGTGGGATCCATTCCCGCCGATATTTTGGGAAGAGGACCCATGCCATTATAAATAGGACCTAGCCACCACCATTGAGGGGCATATGATCTTGAGCTCATCCAACCATAGAATGGATCGGGTCCATTCCACCCTAGAGACACCACAAGCTCATCCGAGCCCAAGAACACCTCCCCTCCGGAGGCTATTCATCCCTTGTACTAGTTCATCCTCAGCCATACAAGGCAATCCACCACACACACTAGAGTAGGGTATTAAACCACAGGGTGGCCCGAACCAGTATAATCCTCGGTGTCCCTTGTTTTTTGAGTTTGTCAAGCTAGGACGTGGAATCGTAGGGTGAGTGCGCTGGGGAGAGAGTGTTCTTCGTGCGTGCCCCAGAGTTCGAACCTCTCAAGGATTTGCGGAACCCGAAATCTGACATTTGGCGCACCAGGTAGGGGTATGCGGAAGCCTCTCTTTCGTCGGTTGGTGCTTCACCGCTCCATCACTTCCATGACTGACGCCTGCCGTGCTCGTGCTGAGCGACGGGCCTCCCTCGCCGCCCGCGTCGCTCAGACAGCTCCCAACGGCGGACCTCCTCGCCGTTCTCCATCGCCCGGCGCCAACGCAGCCACCGGCCCGGCGCGACACAAGCAGCAGGCCTCGTCACTGCATCCCTCGGTGCGGTGAGATGGACGCACCGCAACCCCATGGCTGACCCCCGCTGGCTCATCGTCCCACAGCCGTCGCGGACCCGCGGACGCGCAAGCTGCGCTGCTCTTGGCCCGCGAGCTCCTGTGCTACTAATGGTCCCCAAGTGCAGGGAATCATCATAGCAATTCCCAATGGTGGAAGTGATAAGTATGGAGTGTCGAACCCACAAGGAGCTAAAGGTAAGATCAATATTCTCTCAAGTCCTATCTGCCACTTATACGACTCTACGTACACCGAACGTTTGCTTCCAACTAGAAACGAGACATAAAACATTGTTGTGGGTATGAAGAGGATAACTTTATATGATATCAGAGGGCTAAAATATAAAAGTAGGTGTTGTTATCATAAAGTTAGAATATACTACTAAATATTGTAAATAGCGAGTGTTGAATAATGATGGATCGATGTGCGGAATTGTCCTAGGCAATTGTTAACAAGACCGGTAGTCGTCATTGCAATTTCATATGAGGGAGAGGCATAAGCTAACATACTTTCTCTTCTTGGATCATATGCACTTATGATTGGAACTCTAGCAAGCATCCGCAACTACAAAAGATCATTAAGGTAAAACCCAACCATAGCATTAAAGCATCAAGTCCCCTTTATCCCATACGCAACAACCCCCTTACTCGGGTTTATTGAAAGGATCGATATGGTTGACTAGAGGGGGGTGAATAGGCAACTAACAATTTTTATCTTTTCTTAACCACTTTAAATTAAACGTCAAAGTAAGTTGTCTAGATATTCTACTAAGATGACAACTAAAGGAAAGAAGGATAACAACTACACAAGCATGCTATAGGAATTAAACAAGTAAAGCATGCACAAGTAAAGGTAAGAAATAACCACAAGTGGAACCGGTGGAGACGAGGATGTGTTGCCGAAGTTCCTTCCCTTTGAGGGGAAGTACGTCTCCGTTGGAGCGGTGTGGAGGCACAATGCTCCCCAAGAAGCCACTAGGGCCACCGTATTCTCCTCAATCCCTCACACGATGCAAGGTGCCGTGAATCCACTAGTGGTGCCCTTGAAGGCAGCGACCGAACCTTTACAAACAAGGTTGGGGCTATCTCCACAACTTGGAGGCTCCCAACAAAACCACGAAGCTTCACCACAATGGAATATGGCTTCGAGGTGACCTCAACCGTCTAGGGTGCTCAAACACCCAAGAGTAACAAGATCCGCAAGGGATTAGTGGGGAGAATCAAATATCTCTTGGTGGAAGTGTAGATCGATGCCTCCTCAAGCAATCCCGAGCAAATCAACAAGTTTGATTGGCTAGGGAGAGAGATCGGGTAGAAATGGAGCTTTTGGAGCAACAATGGAGTAGTGGGGGTAGAGGTAGGTTTTCTTGGAGAAGAAGACCCCCTATATATAGTGGGAGAGCTAATCCAACCGTTATGTGCGTTTTCAGCCCGCAGAGAGCGGTAGTACCGCACGTAAGTTGCGGTACTACCGCTGGCCGAGCGGTACTACCGCTCTGGGAGCGGTACTACCGCTAGGAAAAAACATGCGACATGATTGACGACCACGGATGAAATAAATTACATCCGCGGCTACATCCGCAGGGAAAACGGTAGTAGCAAAACGCGACACGGTACTACCGCTTGGTGTAAGCGGTACTACCGCATAGGATGCGGAAGTAAAAATTTACTTCCGCACCTACTTCTGCACTTAGAATTAGTGCCGGGCCAGATACGCGGTACTACCGCTCTAGAGCCGCGGTACTACCGCTGGTGCGGTACTACCGTGTCTTCAGGCGGTACTACCGCGTGGCTGTGCGGTACTACCGCTTTAAGGAGCGGTACTACCGCTTGCCAGGTAAATGATTTAGTTAAGAAGTCAAGTTTTGCATATACGATAATAAGCGGTTGGAACTCCAGAGAAGCAAGGGAAAGGTTGTGTGAGAGAAAGATGTGTATGTGTTGATTCCACCCAAACCTTTCCGAAGCGGACCCCCTCTTAATAGTACGGCTTTCCTATTACTCAAAGCCACCGAGAGGGAGCAAAAAGGAAACACCGTCTTCCATCGAATCCGAGGGGCAATCAATCATCTTGTGCCTAAGTGAGATATACCTGTAGGAGCTTAGAGCACACGATTAGTCCGCAAATGCATTGTCATCAATCACCAAAACTACTTAGGGAGAAATATGCCCTTACAATCTCCCCCTTTTTGGTGGATTGATGACAATACGGGATTTTCACAGGTATAAAAAATGAGAGTATGCAATCCTACAACTAGAATATAGGAGAGCTCCCCCTGGATGTGTGCCTACACAAGATTATGCTTAGGACTGCACAACACACATACAAGGTTCAGTGCTCCCCCTATATTCTTCACAAAGTAAACTCCTTATATACCACTGAGCACATAAACAAGGGAAAGTAAATTAACTGCTCACGACATAATAATAAAGACATAACGACGAGTTCAACGATAGAGAAGCATATGTCTTACACCATACGATAGTCTCACGCACACGACACAAAAGCACGCAAATAAACAGAGTTCGAAAAGAAACAACTGGCAACTGGCACAAGACGCAAAGCACTCTCTCCCCCTTTGTCATCGAGACACCACAAAGGGGAAGGAGGACACTAAGAAGGGTGTCAACCCTGGAGAAACTCAATCATCGTACTCATCATCAGATCCCTGCTGCTCCTCCTAACGCTCCTTGTCAGACACTGACCACTTGTACCCCTGACGGGCCATCCAAGTTGCCTCAGGGGTGATGTTATCCTCGAACCCATTTGACACGTCCTCTCCATAGACCGCCAAGATCTTCTTTTCACGCTGGCGTGTCTTCTTGTCAGTCACACGAGCCCTGTATTGACTGTTAGCCTGCATGCAGAAGAGGGCCTTCATCTTTTGCTTAAGCTTTTTAGCCCAAGAAGGCTCCTTCACAGCAGAGGAGGAAGAAGGAGCAAATCTTCCAGGGCCTTCATCATCAGCCTCCTCCACAGGCTCCTCATAAGTGCCCATCTGGGCTGCAGCAGCTTGCGCACGAGTGGTGGTGTTGGCCCATCGAGTCTTGATGCGAAGACGGATGGGATCACGACGGAAACAGTCGGCCTCGAACTCCTCATCAGGGTATAGCTTCTCCCAAGTCTTGGAGATCAGCAGAAACAAGAATGGACCATAGATGGGTACCTTGCGAGTGTAGATTGCAAAACGGAGCTCATTCCACATGATGTGGGATATGTCAAGTGGTGGAGTCTGGGTCGTGCGAGCTTCTTCACACATCAGCAGCATGTCAACCAGGTAGGCATGGACCTTGTCCTTGTCTCCAACGCGAGGAAACAGAGTGTTGCGAAAGATCCGATACATGATGTCCAAAAAGGGATTCAGCACCCATGTCTTCTTCCCACTAGCAAGAGTCTTCTCCACATAGAATGGTAGCAGCTTGTCTTTGTTGGCAGATTCAGGATTGGCGTGAGGCTGAAATCCAATTGGGTTGTGGAGTCCCTCGTCAAGAATTTGGAGAAGATCCATAAACTCCTTCCAAGATGAAGTCATCTTGTGACCATTGGTCATCCATGTCATTGGGCGATCATCCTTGGTGTGGAAATGGACTGATGCATAGAACTGAGCAATAATCTCCGGATCAAAATCATTCTGGAAGGTCATGATGTGCTCAAGTCCCAAGTGCTCGACCAGATCCAGAGCCTCGGCAAAGTAGGCCCGGTTGGAGTCCTTCCGCATGTGGTCCACATCCACCCAGTGAGCATCCACGTACATGTTGGTCTTGCTCTTGAGCACCTCCTGGTAGATGCGATACTGCTGCCTGGTCCAGAAAAGCTCATCTCCAGGAAACTGAGCACGGGGTTCTCCATAGGCGTTGATCTTCCTCCGTGCCATGAACTCATTCGCTGGCATTTCTTCCATAGTCATCGAGGATTCCTTTTGCTTGTTGGCGGCAGTCCTGTACCTGCGCTGGGGATTGGAGCCCTCTGGCACATCACTGGGGTTGCGCAGACGCTTGGACCCGGTGTCGCGGACAGGGCTGGTACGACGAGCATCGAAACCGGAGCCACCACCTGAAACACAACCACAAGAACACGACAAAAACACAAAGAGAATCAATGCCAAAGCCTCAAAAAGCACAAGAAACCAGTAGAAAGAGGAATGTGTACATGCTACGAAGACAATATGACACAAGCGGTAGTACTGCTAGCCAGACGCGGAAGTAAAAAATTAGTACCGCTTAGTAAGCGATAGTACCGCTTGGTGGATGCGGTAGTACCGCATACTCTGCGGTAGTAAGAATTTACTTCCGTGTACAGGAGCGGAAGTAAAAAAATAGTGCTGCTTGCGGAGCGGTAGTACCGCGTTGGGGAGCGGTAGTACCGCTCGGCAAGCGGTAGTAAAATTTTACTTCCGCCAGAGCGGTAGTACCGCTGAGGACAGCGGTAGTACCGTTGTGGTCCGATCTGATCTGGACCAGATCGGGCGGTAGTACCGCGGTTCTCCAGCGGTAGTACCGCACGGAACAGATCTGAGAGGAACAGATCTAGAGAAGGCCATATAGATCGACTAGCGGTACTACGGCTGATCATAGTAACTTGGTAGCAACATACATATTCGCATTTCTAGTGCAAAAACACTCTCCTACATCCTAAAATTCCATGGATAAGAACACGAAGAACACAAGAACACTAAGCATCTCCCCTAACCCTAAAAATCAACAACAAGGCAACAAGAAGTGGGGAAAAGGGGAGAAACCTTCATCCATGGCAAGAGGGCGCGGTGGGGAGCGATCCCACCGGTCGGAATGCGAGGAGAGTGGCCGAGGGAGGAGATCCGGCGAGGTCCTCCGGCGGCGTTCTTGAGAGGGAGAGATAGGGACGACGTGGGGGTTAGGAGTGAATGGGTATGGGGGAGTTGGAACTCTCCCTGCCTGCTTATAACCCCCACCCGTTCGAATATGTGCGGTAGTACCGCGGTCATCGCGGTAGTACCGCTTGCGCGGTAGTACCGCTCGCCGAGCGGTAGTACCGCCCTACCAGCGGCAGTAAATAAATACTGCCGTGCTGGTCGTGCGGTAGTACCATAACCCCTTTGCGTTGTACCGTAAACAAGCACGGTAGTACCGCTCCTCCAAGAGCTTGCACGTTTTGACAAGAGGCTTTTAGCAAAGAAGAGAGAAAAGCAAACACACGCACAAGCAAAGCAAATAACACAACTCCTCAGAGGAGGGCGGTGGCCGAGGCCACCTATGTTTGAGTTCATAGATATGGCACCGCAAAGAATTATCCTTGGGCCCATGACCAATACTCGACTTGAAGCATTTAAACCAATTATGTATGGCAAATGATAAAGACTTGATTAGTTTATGCATAATGGGGGGAGGAACGGTTCATTGAGAGAACAGTACTCCCCCTATGTCCATGCCTACATCTAGACAAGATAACTATATTGAGTGTGAGGGGTGTGTGCACAGACTCAAACCACATTGCTCAAATCGATGATATTTAGCTCATGCCTTAACTCGCAAAATCTTGCTTCATCCAATGGCTTCGTGAAGATATCTGCAAGGTTATCATGAGTGTTGACGTAGTGAAGCTCGATCTCTCCTTGCCTTATGTGATCCCGGATGAAGTGATACCAAATCTCAATATGCTTCGTCTTGAAGTGTAGCACCGGGTTGAGAGAAATCTTGATGGCACTTTCATTGTCACACCAAAGAGGCACTTTGTCACAAGTGACACCGTAATCCTTTAAAGTTTGCCTCATCCATAAGAGTTGAGCACGACAACTGCCAGCAGCCACATATTCTGCTTCTGTGGACGAGAGATATACACAACTTTGCTTTTTGGAAGACCAACTAACAAGAGAGCAACCAAGAAATTGGCACCCTCCCGAAGTGGACTTCCTATCCACTTTGTCTCCCGCCCAGTCAGAATCAGAGAACCCTACAAGGTTGAAGTTTGCTCCTCTCGGGTACCATAAGCCAAAGTTTGGGGTATGATCCAAATATCGAAAGATTCGCTTGACAGCCACAAAGTGACTCTCCTTAGGTGAGGCTTGAAACCGTGCACAAATTCCTACACTCAACATAATATCTGGTCTAGAGGCACAAAGGCAAAGCAAGGACCCGATCATAGAGCGATATACCTTTTGATCCACTGCTTTACCATTGGAATCAATGTCAAGTTGGCACTTGGTTGGCATTGGAGTAGTAGCCGGCTTGACATCACTTAGATTGAACCTCTTGAGCATGTCTTGAGTATACTTGGATTGTTTAATGAAGATGCCTTCTCTTCTTTGTTTGATCTCAAACCCAAGGAAATACTCCAACTCTCCCATCATGGACATCTCAAAATGTGTGGTCATGAGTGCGGCGAACTCATTATTGAAAGCTTTGTTAGGAGAACCAAAGATAATATCATCAACATATAGTTGGCATACAAACAACTCCCCTTTGACCTTCTTAGTAAAAAGAGTGGGGTTGATTTTCCCAATTTCAAACCCACGATCTTGTAACAACTCGGTAAGATGCTCATACCACGCACGTGGGGCTTGCTTAAGGCCATAGAGTGCCTTATCGAGTTGGTACACGTGATTGGGGAACTTAGGATCCTCGAACCCCGGGGGTTGTTTAACATACACCAACTCATTAATAGGACCATTAAGAAATGCACTTTTCACATCCATCTGTTGCAATTTAAAGTTATGATGGGAAGCATAGGCAAGCAACAAACGAATGGATTCAAGACGAGCAACGGGGGCAAAGGTTTCACCGTAGTCGATACCCTCGACTTGGGAGTAGCCTTGAGCCACCAGACGCACCTTGTTGAGGATGACAATGCCATGAGCATCTTGCTTGTTCTTAAAGATCCATTTGGTTCCAATGACATTATGGTTCTCCTTTGGTCTTGGCACCAGACGCCACACCTTGTTGCGCTCGAAGTTATGGAGTTCTTCATGCATGGCATTGAGCCAATCAGGGTCTTCGAGCGCCTCATAAACCTTCTAAGGTTCAACACAGGAGACAAAAGCTTGATGAGCACAATAGTTTGCTAATTGTCTACGAGTGCTTACCCCCCTTTTGATGCTTCCTAGAATGTTCTCGATGTGATGCTCGTTGGAAGCAAGCCTGGAGGCAACTTTTGCAGCACGATGCTCTAATTGCTCTTCAAGAGTTAACTGAGGAGCACTGAGTTGATCATCTTGAGCGTCGTCAGGAGCTAGATCTTGATCTTGAGCTTCCTCTTGATCTTGATCTTGCTCGAGGGACAGAACTTGGCCTTGTGCATCATTTGGTGGCTCTCCACCAACTTGTGATTGATCTTGCACTTGGCCTTGTTCATCAGGTTGAGGGCCTTCACTTTGTTCTTCGGAAGCGTGTGGGTCTTGGGTTGGTGATGGTTCCACTTGAGTGGAACATTGTCCTTCTCCTTCGTCCACACGGGGTTCCTCAATAGGTAGGATATATCCAACACCCATTCTTCTTATGGCTTGAGGAGGAATTTCATCACCTGCATCACAAGTACCACTTTGCTCCACTTGGGAGCCGTTATTTTCATCAAACTCTACGTTACTCGTCTCCTCAATGAGTCCATTGGACTTGTTGAGGACACGGTAAGCATGAGAGTTTGTAGCATAACCAACAAATATGCCCTCGTGAGCTCTAGATTCAAATTTAGACAAACGAACACCTTTCTTGAGAATGAAACACTTACACCCGAATACCCTGAAGTACTTGAGATTGGGCTTGTTACTGGTAAGAATCTCATATGGAGTATTGTTCAAGACTTTGCGAAGATAGAGACGATTTGATGCATGGCAAGCGGTGTTGATGGCTTCGGCCCAAAAGTTGTATGGAGATTTGAATTCAGCCATCATGGTTCTTGCCGCATCCATTAGAGTTCGGTTCTTTCTCTCCGCTACACCATTTTGTTGGGGGGTATATGGGGCTGCATATTGATGTTTGATCCCCTCATCACCAAGAAACTCATCCAAGGTGTAGTTCTTGAACTCGGTGCCGTTGTCACTTCTGATCATCAAAATCTTTGCTTCATGTTGTCATTGAGCTTCATTTGCAAAGTTGATGACGGTTTGTTGGGTCTCACTCTTCTTCTTGAAGAAGTATACCCAGGTGTATCTTCAGTAATCATCCACAATCACCAAGCAGTACTTTCTACCCCCAAGGCTATCAAAAGATGGAGGCCCAAAGAGGTCCATGTGTAGGATCTCTAGGGGTCTCTTTGAATAGATGATAGTCGTGGGAGGGTGAGCCTTCTCATGTAACTTTCCTTCAATGCAAGCCCTGCAAGCACGATCTTTGGCAAAGCTAACATTTGTTAGTCCTCGGACATGGTCCGCCTTGAGAAGACTTTACAAAGATCTCATATTGACGTGGGCCAACCGGCGATGCCAAAGCCATCTCACATCAACTTTAGCCATTAGGCATGTCGCGACCTTAGTGGGTTGCTTCGAGAAGTTAACCACATAAAGGCCGTTCTCGACATGCCCAACATAGGCTACTTTAAGAGTCTTGCTCCACAAGAGGGCCACGGTATCAATATCAAAGAATGTAGCAAAGCCCATGAGTGCAAGTTGGCGTACAGAAAGTAAATTGTATGCAAGGGACTCAACAAGCATGACTTTCTCGATCGTGAGATCATGAGATACAACAACCTTGCCAAGTCCCAATACCTTATAAGATGAAGCATCACCCCATTCGACGTTGGTGGCCATAGATGAACCGAGATGCACATCCACCACCAAGTCTTTGCTTCCGGTCATATGATTTGTGGCTCTGCTATTGAGCAACCATGATCCCCCACCGGAAGCAAACTCCTACAATAGATCAATGCTTGGATTTAGGTACCCATTTGGTAATGGGTCCTTTGAGGTTAGTAAGAAGGGTCTTAGGAACCCAAATGGACCATTCAATGTACTCATATGAAGAACGAACAAATTTAGAAAACACATGACCATCATTAGCACGGCATAAAACATATGAAGGATTAAAGTCGCCGGCCATGTTTGATGGTATGGTGGAGGTTTTCTTGACACCACCACTTTTCTTCTTCTTTGATGTGCCCTCTCCTTCTTTCACAAACGATTGTTTGAGAGGGGGTGGTTGCTTGGTCTTGTCATTCTTCATCTTCTTGGGCTTAGGAACAAACCCAATTCCTTCCTTTGCCACAACCTCCTTTTGATTGCTCAAAAGGGTGTTGAGGTTCTTCTCACCTTGTATGCAAGTCACAAGACCTTTCTCAAGTTGCTTCTTCAACTCGACATTTTCTTTAACAAGATGCACATGCTCGCAACAAGGGTTAGTAGCATTTGCATTATCAATTAAAACCATGCGAGGAAAGATAGCCTTTTCCTTGGTTAGCGAAACTTGGAGTTGATCATGAGACTCCTTGAGAGTAGCATGCATACCTTTCAAGGCCTTGTGAGCCTTGTCAAGTATGACAAACTCCTCTTTGAGTTTAGCATGGTCAACCTCAAGTTTTGCTTTCTCGGAGTTAAGGACACGAGAGACAACTAAGGCATGATCGAGATCTTTCTTTAATTTAGCATGACCATCATTGTGTGACTCCTCAAGAGCCAAACGAAGACCACGCTCTTCCTCTAAGGCGTTAGAGAGATCCGATATCTCATCGGCATAGTCTCGACTATGTCCTTCCATTTTAGTAATGGTTTCCTCGTGAGCCTCGATCATGTCATTGGCCTCACCGAGTTGTTCCAAGAGAGCAACAAAATGCTTCTTGGGTTTGCCCTTGAGATTTTTCATGAACAACTCAAATTCATTTTCTCCCTCCTTAGCACCCTCACCCTCATCAATATAATTTGTCAATGAAGGATTAGAAGAGATAGTAGTATTGATGTTTGGGGTTACCTTGTTGGTAGCCTTGGCCATGAGACACTTGGCGGTGATGTTCTCATTTGGTGAGTCGAAGAGAGATGAGTGCGGAGTAGTCACAATTGCAATTGCGGCCATTGTGGTCACCTCATCGTCTTCATCATTATCATCATCCTCCACATATTCTTCTTGGGCCACCAACACCTTCGGAGGAGTCTTCTTGATGAAGTTGTTCTTGTTGGGATAGGACTTTGACTTGTCCTTCCGAATAAGCTTGCCTCCAAAGTCTTCTCTCTTCTCATATGGGCAATCCACAATGAAGTGACTTACATTTCCACAGTTGAAGCATGTCCTCACTCGTTGCTTCCCCTTGTTGCCACTAGAGTTGTTCCTGTTGAAGTTGGATCTTGTGTTCTTCTTGCCCCAGAATTGCCTTGAAGCAAGAGCCATGTGCTCATGATAGGCATATTTAGTTTCCTCGGGGCTACACTCATCATCATCTTCCACTTCCTCCTCTTCCACATAAGCCTTGGCCTTCAGTGCAAGATTAGGCTTCTTCGACCGTTGAGCTCTTAAGACCGCATTGTCAGCGGTCACGTCCAAGATCCTCATGGCAACAAACTCATCCAACACTTCATGTGAGGATAAGCTGTGGAAGTCTGGTCTCTGACGTTGACAGAGGACATGGCCTTATGGTAGGGCATCATGGCCTTGAGAAACTTGCGCTTGATCCAATTGTCATCCGTATCCTTACTGCCATGATCTCGAAGACATACTGCAAGGATGGTTAATCTTCGATAAAGTTCACGAGGATCTTCATCTTCGATCATAGCAAACTCATCAGCTTCATCTTGGACCACTTCATAGTTGGAGCGTTGAATACTGGTGCTTCCCTTGTACATTGTGCCAACATGCTCCCAAGCTTCCTTGGCCACAGTAAAGGGTCGAAGGTGTGCAATGTCTTCAGGAGGGATGGAATCTTGAAGAATGCAAAGAGCGGACTCGTTGAACTGATGATCTGTAGTTTCCCTTGGAGTCATGTTTTCGGGATCATACGGATAAAAACCTTGCTCAATGATTCTCCAAAGGTTAGTAGAACAATGATTAATATGTCATTTGAAACGAAACACCCAAGTAGCAAAATCAGAATTTTTGATAAACTTGGGAGGGGGACCAACGGAATTTAAATGAGGTGTGAGAACGGGTCCTCCATAGTGAGTAGGAGGAGCGGATTGGGCAAATTTCCCACTCCCATTCTTAGTAACCAGGGCTTGTTCACTACTAGCTTCTCCCTTGTCGGGATTAGCCTCCGACACGTTGGTAGTGGGACGAGCCACTTCCAACGGTGTGGTGGATAATTTAAGCCCCTCAAGCAAATCTTTAAACATGCCTTTGACCTCGCTCGCTAGTGATTCTTTCAATGTGGTCAAGGCCACACTGAACTCCTCACGAGAGACCGAGGCTCCCCCATATGACGTAGGTAAGGACGGAGTTCCACCGGAATGGTCCTCCGTCTCGACTACGTTGTCACCCATACTCTTTGGACGGTAAAGTCCTTAAAAAGAGACGAGGCTCTGATACCAATTGAAAGGATCGATATGGTGG
>LR738710.1:219696053-219761442 GCA_902687465.1 Secale cereale | reverse complement strand
CGCACCCCCACCCTCATGGACAACCCGGGACTCTTCTGGCCCAACTCTTTTACTCCAAGGGCTTCTTTTGGTCCATAAAAAATCATCAAATATTGGCACGTCAATTGGACTCCGTTTGGTATTCCTTTTCTATAAAACTCAAAAACAAGGAAAAAAAATAGAAACTGGCACTGGGCTCTAGGTTAATAGTTAGTCCCAAAAATCATATAAAATAGCATATAAATGTATATAAACCATCTAAGATGGATAATATAATAGCATGAATAATTTAGAAATTATAGATACATTGGAGGCGTATCAGCTACCGCCCCGTCGACGACCTCTACGAGGACTGGCTCAACCGCATCGCCGAGCTCGTCAGCGCCGCTGGGAGTTCTCCTGCCCCGTCTCTCTTGCTACCTCGCCCGCCACCCCTTGCGGGCGACATGGCCCATGAAGCGCCTCCACCACCTCTGCATCAAGGCGTCGTCCATGATCCAAGGTACGCGGCCCCGCGGCGCGACCCATCGTGCGGGGCGCCCGTGCATGAAGAAGGAAGCTGCCAAGAGATCCAGCGGCCTCAGGGAAGAGCGCTAGTACTCCCTCCACTGCCGCCTCGAGACCTTGCACCATCTGCAATGGTGGTGCACGGAAACCAAGACCAAGTTCCGCCTCTGCGACAACCTCCGGTGTCAACAGCAAGCTGCAAGGCCCTCACCCCTGATCTGTGCAACGTCAACTACCCCGGGAAGTTAAGGCCCAACCTGCCTCCATGCTATGATGGCACCCCCGACCCTGCCGAGTTCATGCAGCTCTATGAGCTGAGCATCGAGGCATCCAACGGCGATGAGAAGATCATGGCGAACTGGTTCCCCATGGCTCGCATGGATGGCGCGCGCTCGTGGCTCCTGAAAGTGCCCGCAGGATCGATATCATCCCGGGGGAGATGCGCGAGCGTTTCATCGCCAATTTCCAGGGCACCCGCGACCGGCGGCCGGCCGCCGGTGACCTGCGATGCATCAAGCAATTACCAGGAGAAATCCTGCAAAAGTTCATCCAGCGCTTCAATAGCGTCCGCGTCAAGATCCCCAGTGTCATGGACGAGGCCATCATCTCAGCATTCTCCGATGGCGTCCATGATGTCAAGATGAAGGAGGAGCTCGCCATCCATGAAGATCTGTGCACGACTCTGGAGCGGCTCAACCTCGCGTCCAAGTGCGCCAGAGCTGAGGAGGGGCGCCTTTCCCTTGTTGAGCTCCCCACCGCTAACCCTGAAGACAAGAAGGCCAAGGCCAAGGACGTGAAGCGCAAGGGGGTGGCTATGCTCGCGGCCGAACCAGAGATGAGCGTGGCCATGACCAGTCGGAGTTATCCAAGAGCAGCCGCCCATTCTGTGCCTTCCACAACGTGCATAGCCACAACACCAACGACTGGAAAGAGCTCAGGGCCATCCGCGACGGGCGCATCAGCCGATGCCCCGATCGCAGCGACCGGGGCTAAGGCCGTGAAGGAAGCCGGACCGGGGGCGCTAGGACAACCGCGGCCCCCGTCAAGAGTGTCATGATCAGCCTCGTGAGGATCGCTGGCACGACCAGCCTCGCGAGGGTGCCTGGAGGGACCAGCCTCGTGAGGGTGCCTGGAGGGACCAGCCTCGTGAGGGTGCCTGGAGGGACCTTCCTCATGAGGACCGTCCTTAGGGCAAGGCCGGCCTCCCTCCGCTGCCACCACCAAGAAGGAACGACGAACAAGACGAGGGGGCTGGGGGCTTTCAGGAGCCTCGCGCCATCGCTTCCATCTTAGGCGGTGCGCAAGCTCCAGCCTCTCAGCGCCTCTTCAAGCAGTTCACCCGAGAAGTAAACGCAACTCTTCCCAGGATAGAAGCCACACGACAGCTCAAGTGGTCCAAGTGTGCCATCACCTTCTACTCTGCTGACCAGCTTAAGTGCGCGGCAACCGCCGTCGCCCTCCCAATGCTCTGCTCACCCGTCATCATCAACAGTGGGCCACGAGAGGTCATCTCCAACCCCACTCAAGTCACCATCGGCGACGAGCTCGTACAGCTGCCGCGCTTCGGGCGTGGCGCGAGCTTGGAGGCGCGTAGCTTTAGTTGCTCGTCTCTGGAGACTCGTCAGCCTTCGGAGAGCCGCTGGACTCCGAAGGACCATCGCTGCTGCTAGGATTGCTGGCGATGAGGCCGAGAGCAGGTATGGCGCCTGTCGCTATGCCTCCTTGATGGCTCCCACCAGGGCAGCACTCCTGGCGGCGTCCTTCCTCGTCGAAGACCTTGAAGAACAACGTGGAGGCGCCGTCCAACTCAAAGTGGACGACGAAGACTCCATCAGGGCGGCACATGCATCGACTTTGCCCCATCCTCGAGTCATGAAGACACCTGCCGGGGGGACGACCTCAACCTCCGCCTCCGTAGCTTGGCTGCGGCACCCAGCATGCAGCAACCACAGCTTGGCAGGTGCCCTTGCCAACATCGGATCGGCAAAGAACCTTAGGAACCAAATCCACGAGGGCGGAGGCATCGCTGTCAATACCAAGAACTCGCGCGAGGAGCCCCGGCGTGAGTTCGGGAACTGACAGCCCCAGTAGGACGACCTCGACCATGACGCAAGCAGCACGGAGCACGACCCCCCTCGCCCCTTGGCATATAAGGGCAGCGGGTAACCAGGAGGAGGTCACTCGTACCAAGGCCTCGTCACCTCTTGCCTCTCGTCGGCACCGCGGGGGTGGCAGAACCTCTTCTTCGGCGGGAGCGCTTCCCACTCCTCACAGGGAGTCTTTCATTTCTCAGCATCAGAGAACCTCCTTATCGACACCTTGAGCATTGCAGTAAGCAGACGCGACAAGGAGGAAGAAGAGGAGGAGGGCGACAAGAGGAAGGAGATGGGCAATGAGGGCTTCACCCCCTACCCATTTATAGCTTGGAGGAGGCCAACCATCAGTCTCCACGATCTCACGTAATGATGTTTCTTCTGTGCATACAGCTGGGTCTCATTAAATCGGTAGTTGCCGAGGCAGTGTCGGGAAGCGGAGATGCCCACGTCCAATCTAGTTGCCACGCGTCGACCAAGGCCGCATGCGTTTGAGGCCCGCGGCGCTTCGCCCTTGCCCCTTTGGCTTCGCCTCGATGCTAGGTCTGTGCGCACCTTGGGCCCGGGGGCTACTCTCGGCGTCCTGGGAACAGCGGTATCCAGACTTGCCTGCCTGCGGTCCGTGGCGTGGTTCCATTAGCGGCCTGGTATGGCCCAACTTTAGCAACCGCAACTCAATACCCTCGCGAGGGGCCAAGCCTCACGAGGCGGGCGACATCAAGACCACCCTGTGGGCAGTCTCTCTAGGTTGGTTTCCGAGGAGCGGAGATATCTATGCAAGGAGCACCCGCGAGGTTCACGTGACGTGAGCCATCAGGACCAAGGCCAGGCGGGCGCCAGCGGGCGCAGTGTACTAGTTTCCTCTTTGGTTCTAAGAGGACAGGCGCAAGCGCGGAGTCCCGAGGGATCATGCAAAGGTTTCCATATCGGTGCAACAAGACCAAGGACAGTCAGGGCTACAGGACGGAGGTTATCATGGGGCCCGGTGCGGCGTCACCAACAGAGCCTTTGGCAGGCGAAGACTACTTTTGTCAGGGTAACTTGTACTAGCTGTTCCCCTTCAAATTTGAAAGTTGTTGGATCCCTTCCCGCCGATATTTTGGGAAGAGGACCCATGCCACTATAAATAGGACCTAGCCACCACCATAGAGGGGCATCTAATCTTGAGCTGATCCAACCATAGAAGTGACCGGGTCCATTACACCCTAGAGACACCACCAACTCATCCGAGCCCAAGAACAACTCCCCTTCGGAGGCTGTTCATCCCTTTTACTAGTTCATCCTCAGCCATAGAAGGCAATCCACCACACACACTTGAGTAGGGTATTACACCAGAGGATGGCGCGAACCAGTATAATCCTCAGTGTCCCTTGTTCTTTGAGCTTGTTGATCTAGGCCGTAGAATCATAGGGTGAGCGCGCTGGGGAGAGAGTGTTCTTCGTGCGCGCCCCAGTGTTCGAACATCTCAAGGGTTTGTGGAACCCGAAATCCGACAGTACTATCAAGGGGGCACTCAAGTGACTAGCTTGGTTGTATCGTTCGTAGAGAACTCAAACCATTACATGCTTGCATCATATTTCTTGGTTCTTGTTTGGTTTTCTTCTTGTGACATTTGGAGCCTATGGTCATCATCTTGACAAGCTTGAGTTCATCGAAAACGGAGTTCACATGCTTCTATGATGGCGTTTTCGGTGGTGGAGATTTTACCGGTCTCTTTCAAGGAAGGGTTCTCGCCATTTTCTTATGGCATTTCTCATTTGCTTCTTATTTTTATTTCAATCAAGATTCTGTTAGGCAATGTCGTTATCTTTTCAACAAACTTGGTTTCGTTGAATTCAGAGTCCGTTTGCAGAAGTTGTGTCAGTTTTGGTGTCCTCAAAAGGGCTGCAGCGGTACTACTGCAAATGGGAGCGGTACTACCGCTTGGAGGGGATGTAATTTTTACTTCCGTGGCTACCTCCGCTCTGGACCGAAAACTCGTCATAAGTCCAGCTGTGGTAGGCACGGCTGTAATTTTTTAGTACCGCTCGCAAGCAGTAGTACCGCTACCCCTAGTGGTAATACCGTGAGGATGAGCGGTAGTACCACTCCTTGGAGCGGTAGTAACGCTCGGTGCGGGCTGTGAGCATAATGGTTGGATTTTTTCCGACCTATAAAAGGGGGTCTTCTTTTCCAATGAACCTAATCTTTATTTGAGCTCGTGTTCTTCCCCCATTGTTGACCTTCTTCGAGCTTGCTATCTCTCAATTCCTCCATGGATTCTTGCTAGTTTTGGGGGGAAAAGAGAGAGGAGACCTAGATCCACATTTCCACCAATCACTTTCTTCTCTTTGTGAGGGGAACCCTTTGGATCTAGTACTTGGAGTTCTTCATGTCCCGTTCTCCGTTCTTCCTATCATTTCCCTCCCTAGCATTAGTTGCTTTGGTGGAATTTGGGAGAGAAGGACTTGGGTACTCCGTGTGCCCTTGCCATTGCATTTGGTGCATCGGTTTGAGTTCTCCACGGTGATACATGGATGTTACAAGTTCAGAAGCTTATTACTCTTGGGTGCTTGGTACCCTTGAGCTTGTTCCTCTTGGGTGCTTGGGTGCCCTAGACGGTTGAGGTCACCTCGGAGCCATATTCCATTGTGGTGAAGCTTCATTGTGTCGTTGGGGAGATAGCCCCAACCTTTATGGTGTTTGGAGCGCAATCATTGTGGTGTAAAGCTCCAGGCAAGCGTCGGGGTCTCCAATTAGGTTGTGGAGATCGTCCCGAGCAATTTGACTGGTACGTCTCCAACGTATCTACTTCTTCTCACGATTTTCCTCTTGTTTTGGACTGTAATTTGCATGATTTGAATGAAACTAACCCAGGACTGATGTTGTTTTTAGCAGAACTACCATGGTGTTGTTTTTATGCAGAAATAAAAGTTCTCGGAAAGGAACGAAACTTTGCGGGGATTTTATATGGAATAAAAGAAAATTACTGGAGCCAAGACCCACTAGAGAGGGGCCCTGGGTGGGCACAACCCACCAGGGCGCGCCCCCCTCTCCTGGCGCGCCCAGGTGGGTTGTACCCACCTGGTGGCCCCGCTGACGAAAACACTCACCCTATAAATTCCTATTTTTGGAGAAAAAATGAGGGAGAAAGAATTATCACGATCCACGAGATGGAGGCACCGTCATCTCCTGTTCTTCCTCGGGAGGCCAGATCTGGAGTCCGTTTGGGCTCGAGAGAGGGGGATCTTCGTTCTTCGTCATCACCAACCCTTCTGCATCGTCAATTCCATGATGCTCCCCACCGGGAGTGAGTAATTCCTTCGTAGGCTCGCTGGTCGGCGAGGAGTTGGATGAGATTTATCATGTAATCGAGTTACTTTTGTTAGAGCCCGATCCCTAGTATCCACTATGTTCTTAGATTTATGTTGCTATGACTTTGCTATGCTTAATGCTTGTCACTTTGGGCCCGGGTGCCATGAACTCAGATCTGAACCGTTTAGGAATTCATCATTATATCGATGTTTTAGATCCGATCTTGCAAATTATAGTCACCTACTACGTGTTATGATCCGGCAACCCCGGAGTGACAAAAACTGAAACCACTCCCGGTGATGACCGTAGTTTGAGGAGTTCAAGCATTCACTATGTGTTAATGATTTGTTCCGGTTCTCTATTAAAAGGAGGCCTTAATATCCCTTAGTTTCCATTATGTACCCCGCTGCCACGGGAGCGTAGGACAAAAGATGTCATGCAAGTTCTTTTAATAAAGCACGTATGACTATTTACGGAATACATGCCTACATTGTATCGATGAACTGGAGATAGTGTCGTATCGCCCTAGGTTATAACTGTCACATGATGAATATCATCCAACAAGTCACCGATCCAATGCCTAAGAATTTGTACCATATTGATCTTGCTAAGTTACTACTGCTGCTACTGTTACACTTGCTACAAAATTACTGTTATCACTGTTACTGTTACTATTGCTGCTGTCACTACTATAAAAACTATCAAACTACTTTGCTACTGATCACTTTGTTGCAGATAATTAATCTCCCGGTGTGGTTGAATTGACAACTCAGCTGCTAATACCTTCAAATATTCTTTGGCTCCCCTTGTGTCGAATCTATAAATTGGGTTGAATACTCTACCCTCAAAAACTGTTGCGATCCCCTATACTTGTGGGTTATCAAGACCTTTTTCTGGCGCTGTTACCGGGGAGCATATCTACATTTGTTGTGTCACTTGGGGATATTATCATATTGTCACTATGAAGAATCTGAAGGATCCAAAGACTAAGATATTTCCCTCTAAGACGAGGGGAGGTAAGGAACTGCCATCCAGTTCTGCTTTAGATTCACCTTCTGTTATGAGTAAACTTGCAACACTACCACATGCTATCAATGCTAATATGTCGTAAGTTATTGATGATGCTACTTCTACTATGAATGATGCTTATGATGATGCTAGTACCTTGCTTCATAATGATGCTGTGCCACTTGGTGAATTTCTTAATGATCAAATTGCTAGAGTAATACAACATGACGTTGTTTAATCTGATGATGAGCTTGAAACTGAAACTCCTAAAACACCTGCCAGAACTACCCTTCCTAGATATGAATGTCCTAAGGTACCGGAAGGTTATGTTATGAGTGAGGAAGCAACTAGAGATATTCTTGCTTGTAATGATAGAGATGATCTAGAGAAATTACTACACAAGTATAAAGAAAAATCTCTGAATGCTAGAATGAAATATGATCCTAAGTTTGCTACTTCAACTATCTTTATTGATGATAAGGATTATGAATTCTCTGTCGACCCAGAGTTAATAACTTTGGTTGAATTTGATCCTTTCCATGGTTATGAAACTGAAACTGTTGTGGCACATCTTACTAAGTTAAATGACATAGCCACCCTTTTTACTCATAATGACAAAACTCGCTACTACTTTATTCTCAAATTATTTCCGTTCTCATTAAAGGGTGATGCTAAAGCTTGGTGCCATATTCTTACTCCTGGTTGTGTGTGTAGTCCCGAGGATATGATTTACTACTTCTCTGAAAAATATTTTCCTGCTCATATGAAACAAGCTGCCTTACATGAAATATTTAACTTTGTGCAAACTAAAGAAGATAGTCTCCCACAAGCTTGGGGGAGGCTTTTCCAGTTACTTAATGCTTTGCCTGATCATCCTCTTAAGAAAAATGAAATACTTGATATCTTCTATAATGGACTAACCGATGCTTCTAGGGACTTCCTAGATAGTTGTGCTGGTTGTGTTTTCAAGGAACGAACTATTGCTCAAGCTGAAGAATTATTGAATAATATATTGAAAATTATGATGATTGGACTATTCCTGAACCACCGGCTAAACCCACTCCAAAGAAGAGGGGTATATTATATCTGAGTCCTGAAGATATGCAAGAGGCAAAGAAATCTATGAAGGAAAAAGGTATTAAAGCTGAGGATGTTAAAAAATTACCTCCTATTGAAGAAATACATGGGCTTAATGCACCACCACTACCTGAGGTGGTAGAGGTAAATTCTCTTATGAAGTTCAATGACAATGATAATCCTCATAATATGCATCCTATTCAATGCCTTTATGAGTTTGAAAACTATATTAGAAAACAAGATCACTTTAATGCAAATGTTATGAAACAATTCAAACATAATTCTGATATGATTGCTCGCTTGAGTGACTTGTTATTTAGAATTTCAAATGATGTTAGAGGTGTTGGAAAACATGCTTCTATGGGTCAAACCCAATTAGAACAAGTTGCTAAATCTCAAACAGAATTTCTTGATGAAATGAATCATAATATGCATGACTTTGCTATTAGAGTTGCAACTAGAGGAGGTAAAATGACTGAGGAACCACTTTATCCTGAGGGACACCCTAAAAGAATTGAACAAGACTAAAATAGAAATAATACTACTGCACCTAGTCCTTCTAAAAAGAAAAAGAAAAAGAAAAATTATAGGACTATGCATGCCACTAGTGAACCTGAAGCAGAAAAACCTCCTAACAATGATAATGATATTTCTATCTCTGACGCTGAAACTCAATCTAGTAATGAACACTCACCTAGTGATAATGAAAAATATAATGCTGATGTTCATGAAGATGCTCAAGCAAACAATGAAAAAGAACCAGATAATGATGTTGAGATAGAACCACTTGTTGATCTTGATAACCCACAACCTAAAAATAAAAGGTATGATAAAAGAGACTTTGTTGCTCGAAAACATGGTAAACAAAGAGAACCGTGGGTTGAAAAAACCCATGCCTTTTGCACCCGAGTCAACTAAAAAGAAAGATGATGAAGAATTTGAACACTTTGCTAAAATGCCGAGGCCAGTCTTTTTGCGTACTCGCTTGACTAATATCTTTAAAATGCATCCTTATGCAAAGTATATGAAAGACATCATCACTAATAAGAGAAAAATATGGGAAGCTGAAATCTCCACTATGCTGGCTAATTATACTTTCAAAGATTGAGTACCAAAAAAACTTGGAGATCCGGGTATACCAACTATACCTTGCTCTATAAAAAATAATTATGTGGAAATTGCTTTCTGTGATTTAGGAGCTGGTGTTACTGTTATGCCTTTCTCTTTATATAAAAGACTTGACTTTAATAAACTCAAACCTACTGAAATATCTTCGCAAAAGGCTGACAAATCAACTGCCATACCTATCGGTATCTGTGAGGATGTGCCCGTTGTTGTTGCTAATGTTACTATTTAGACTGACTTTGTTATACTTGAGATGCCCAAGGACGACAACATGTTGATTATCCTTGGTAGACCCTTCTTAAATACTGCAGGGGCTGTTATTGATTGTAATAAAAGCAAGGCCACTTTTCATATCAATGGTAATGAGCATACGATGAACTTTCCGAAGAGACAATTCCAAGTGAATGGTATTAATGTTATTGAAAAATCTTCGACAATCACTATTGCAAGTTTTCAAATACCTCTACCTACTGTCAAAAGGAAATATGAAATGTTTATTGTTGGGGACATCCATATCCCCGTTGAGGTAACTTAGTGATTTATGAAAGTTCTTCGGTTTCATACCAACCGAAAGTGGTTGTTAATAAGACTTGATCAACCTTATTAATAAATCATTTTTGAGCGGTATGAAGTTGATGAATTTAGTAAGCACTACCTTCTATCCTTACCTTTTATTTTCTGTTTTTACTAGTTAAATAAAATAAAATGCCATGTTTAGCCTCTTTTCTTAATTTCCCGTGCAATAAAAAATGACTCAAAAATAAAAGTTCTCGGAATACCCTGAAAAGTTTATACTATTTTTTTCTGAATATTTCAGAATTTTGGTGCAAATAGTACCAGGGGGGTGCAGTAGTTGGGCACAACCCACCTAGGCGCGCCAGGACCCCCAGGCACGCCCTGGTGGGTTGTGGTCCCCATGTGGGCCCTCTCACTTATCTCTTTAGCCCACATCATCACTTACCTCCAGAAAAAAATCTGCATTGTTCTCACTCCCATGTTCTTGAGCTCAAACCCGTGGATTTCGATCTCTTTGCTCGAAGCTCCGTTTCCAAAACCGTTTCGGGGGATTGTTGCTTGGTATGTGACTCCACCATTTGTTCAATTAGTTTTTGTTTTAGTGGTGTATACTTTGAATGATTAGCTACTTTTGGTGCTGTTGTAGATGGGGTTGCATGTTGAATTCTTAGTGTTCTAAGTAGTTTGAATGCTTGATATAGCTTCTATGTATCCCTATGAGTAGTTGCTACCAATCATGGGAAGTTTCGTTGAGAAAAAAATTGTGGACTAAAATTTCAGGTTTTTGTTCATAGGAAAAATTGTACGCGGACATTATGAACTTGTTTGGAAGGAGTTCTTCGAGGAGAAGATCCTCGGGAGCATCTTCTGGTGACTGTTCTGCTCGCCGATCCTATGTAGAACCGAGTGCAAGTTCTACCCGAGAGGTCGCCACCAAAACATGTTTGTGGACTTGCGATGAATTTATGCTGCAAATAGGCATCATGGAGGAATTTGAGGAATACGTTCACAATGCCGGTCTTGGTCCCTACCTCTCAGATAAGTGTGAACAACGCCAACTTCTTACTGAATCATTTGTCGAAGAGTTTAAATATTTTCCACGTGAGTCTAGGGTGTCGTTTATGATTTATGATAACCCATTTACTATCCCACTGGAGAATTTTGCTTACCATTGTAAACTTCCATTTTGGGGTTCACTCGATGAGCCACCAAAGGCTGAGTTCGAGTCTTTCTTGACTGGCCTTTGTTACTGTGAAAATAGGAGAGTGACACAGGGTAGAATAAAGAGTATACATTGTCCCACAATTCAGTATTTTGCATTATTCAATGGGAAATGTGTAGTAGGAAAACAAGATTGTAGTGCACTTTGTGCTGCAGACTTGAGCCTCATACGCAATGCCCTTACCGGTGAAAGAAATTATAACCTGGGGGCACTTGTTGCACGCAGACTTCAGCATAATGCTAACAGTGGCTGGCTCTATGGTGGAATTTATGCCACACGTTTAGCATGAGGGCTTGGTATTTCACCTTTTCCCTTTGACCCCATCATACCTACTCGGTATTTATATTTTGGTGCTTTGAAAGACCATAAATTCCTTAAAGGAAAGATTCATAACTTCACTAATAATTTGTTGTTTGACCAATCACATGTTGTGGACACATATTTGCCCGCGCCTGCTCTTTTTCACTATAACATCAAGAGAAGATATTTTGTTCTTGAGAGCGAGGCCCGAGCTCATAACACAGCAGTGGTGGTAGCACGTCAGGCTGAGGCGTCCACATGAAGAGCCTTAGTGAGCTACCACTCCAACTACTATCCTCCAGGCTACTGATCAACTATCAAGCTAGGCCAAAAGCCAAAGCTTGGGGGAGTACGTGTTCCTCACCAACATTACATTTATGTTTACATATCATTCTATTTGTCGGTGCTCACACTTTTGCATTGTATCATCCATGATTAGATTTATTTTTTTGCTTTCCTCTCGTTTGTTTGAAAAACTTTAGAAAAACCAAAAAAAATAGTTGTAGTAATTTACTTTCTATGCATGCTTAGTAGTAGCACTAAAAAAAAATCCAAAAAGATTTCCTTGTTCTTCTTTTGCTTGTAGGGAGCTTTCCCGTGTAAATAGTTTTTCTAGTTTTTGCTTTTTCCTTGTATTTGCATGTTCAAGAAAACTAAAAACTCCAAAAATATTTCAATGTGTTTCTCTAAATTTCTTTTCCTTTTATTCGAGTTGTACCGAGGAGAAGACCACGATGAAAATGTTGAGTGGCTCTCATATGAAAAATTGTTGAACTAATGAAGAGCACATTTACTGTGTCTTCTCCTGTTGAATAAAATGTTTTGCATATTCTAGCTTAGTCCACGATACTCTTGCACTATTATTATTTTTATATCATTCCGTCGTGCAAGTGAAAGGCAATAATGATGATATACGATGAACTGGCTGTGGCAAGGAGAAACTGGTATAAACTCGACTTGTTCTGTTTGTGTAAATATGTTTAACCTAGTATCCATGATTCAGCCTATTATGATTAAACATATTTGCAATGAAAATTAGAGATTATAGTTTCTCATGCCATGCATAAGTAGCTAGGAGTTGATAATGACTTATCCGGGACGTCAACATAGTGTTAAAATGATTGTGATGTAGTATGATGATATGGTATCCTCCTCTGAATGTTCAAGTGGCTTGACTTGCACTACCGCAGGATGCTGCTAACGCGACACTATGATCAGATACACTTCGAGAAACTGTGTGCGATGCAATAATCGCAAACGGTGGTGTATGAAAACCGTAAAAAAAGTGAAAATGTTTGCGATGGAGGATGCATCAAACACGGTTCAGATTTTAGTTGTGTGTGCGATGAAGGGCATACGGTTGAGTTCAATTAAATGTTTGCGGTGAGGAGGGACAAAATAAACGGGCAGCCAGATGAAGGCATGTGCGATTAGAGCATACGGTTCAGTCGGATGAACTGTTTGTGATTAGGCAACACAAAAGAAACGGTCAGGCAGATCAATGTGTGTGCCATATACGGCATGCGGTTCACTCGGATGAACTGTTTGTGTTGAGACAAGAGAACATAAACGGTTCAATATAAGAAGATGTATGTGATACGCGGCAAACATGTCTATAATCAAAAATGTGTGCTAACACCGATAATAACACAAACGATTGCTGCTAATAAGACGTGTGTGTTGTGCGATGGTATTGCATGCATACAGAACAACATAGTATATATATACACACTTATAAGAACATGGTTGCATAACCAAATTAAACATCCACGTACATAGGTGGCTACTATACAACCATGGCATTTGCACACACCAAAGTGAACTATTACATGCCTAATTACATAGGTGGCTACTACACACATGACATTTCCACACACCAATAAAGTCAAATGTATATCACATGCATGATCAACTAGCATAAACGATCATCTGATCATCATCTACTTCTTGGGGCACTTGCTCTGCTTGTGGCTCGATCCGGGCTCATCGATTTGGGTAACAAGGCACTTCCTCATGTCAACGATCCGCATGTGCATCTCGTAGCATGTGTACACGCTCTTGGGCGTGAACCTGAGGTGAGGTTCATCCAGTTGCCGCATCCAGGCCATGTGCCAGGATACATGACTTGTTCTCTTGGCATCCCGCTTCATCTTTTCGTAGTAGGGTTCGATGATGGCCAAGGCGAGTTCAACCAGGGAGTCCTTCTTCATGTTGCCCCAGACCCTGTAGTGCTCATGGATTTCGACAAGGTTCCGGTAGGCCAAGCCCGTAACCCTGAGCGCTTTTACATCGTCGGTGGTTTCCACCGTGGCAAACTTGTAGTCGGTGCTGTTGATAAACCTGTTGAAATGGTTGCAAGGCTCTGTGGCCAAGCGGTAGTGGTAGATGAGGACATGATGGCGCACACACAACTGGGCAATGACAACCTTCTGATCTATGTCGGCACGACTGGCGGTGTACTGTAGGTCGATGCCGACCACCTTGTACTTGTCTCCAGCAAGCAACTGCTCAACGGTGTTGATGTAGTCGTCCACCACGGCCGAGTAGATTGTGTACACCTCCGAGAGATCCGTCCCCCTCGCGTGGGTCTCCACTTTATGCTCGCCGAACTCCATTGGAGCGCCGCTGGACATCCCCTCTCTATGTGTCGTCATGGGTGTGCTTGTTGTGTTGTGGGGCGCGATCAAAAGGTTGAAGAGACTAAGGTTATAATGGTCGCGGGAATTAAAGGGGAAGCCAGGCAGTCAGGAATATCGGCGGGCCCTTGATGGCAGTTCTAATTTGCAGCGCGTAACTCTGCACGTAACTACATCGCATGGCAACGCGCGCAGCGCAACTTCATGCATACGGGGCCCCCGACGTGATCGTGTGCACGCCCAACCGTTGGCAGAGCGTGCCAACGGACGCGAGCAGAGCGCGCCGCCGTGCCCAACGGCGAGCATAGTGCGCTACGGCAACTAACGGCGGGATAGACCTTCATTCTAGCCAATCAAAATAATACTGGAACCAATGTTGGGGATATCGCTTATCAGGAACTTATCGGTTGACCCATGATAAGGGGTAAATCAGCCAGTTTATCGGCATATCGGCCGATTTCGCCATATCGGCTGATTTATCAGTCGATTTATCTTATCGGTCAGACAGCGGTAAGCGATAAATCGGCCGATTTATCGCCATATCGGAAGATATCTTGAACAGTGACTGGAATGTACATGTCTGTATTGAGAAAATTATAGGGATCGCACATGTCTGTATTGACTGGAACGTGAATGCAATAGCAAAATAAGAATTAAGGCCACGATGATGCGATCGCAGTGGTGGTTACAGGAGGCAAGAAGAAAGATGCATCCATCAATGTACGACCTCCTCCTCCTCAACTCAGTGCACCGGACGGGACACCGACTGGCGACTAAGGAGCGGTGGCTAAGGAGCGGCGGCTTTTGTGGCGAGGTCAAGGTGCTTCTCAGCAAAGGCATCCAAGGCTTCGAGCCGGCTGAAGAAGGCCAATGTCATAGCGTCTTCACTGGCCTTGTAGATACCTATGTACACGATTTGCTCGTAGAACTGGATGTGTAGGTCGACGGTTTCCTGCAGGGCGAGGCGCCTTGCGGCGAGCGCGACCTCCAGGTGGACATTCTTCGTGGCGTCGGCGGGCAGTCGTAGGGCCACCAGTGCTTGAAAGAGGTTCCGACCATGGAGGCCGATTAGGGTGGCAGGCAATGAGGAACCTGGGCGCACGGGCTGGAGGAGTACGGCGATGTCGTCCGCAAGCTTCTTGACGACAATGAACCTGTTGGTGGTGCGAACGATCATCTGGTCCAACTGAGAGTCGTAGCTGGCGTCGATGGCGGCCATCCACCAGCCGGTCGCCAACACCGTATGGAGACGATCCACGGTGACATGCCGCAGGCCAGCATCGTGGACCATCTGGCACAACCGCTGGCTGCTCGCGCGCATCGCCGCCATGAGTCTGGAGTGGGCATTGTTGTGCTTAATAGTGTAGGTGCTTAGGCAAATGCTTAGGTGCGTACGATGTGGTAGGTGCATTGGAATGGAGGGGCGCCTTTATATGAGTGCAAACTGCATTGCATTCACATCGTGCTGCCTCATTTCCCGGTCCTCACATTACTTTCCTCATGCACTCACACGATGATAATTGAAGGAGGATGCATCATTGGTCGTTCAACATTTCGGGAACCACTACCCTCTCCCTCGTCTGCATTAAAGCCGTATCGGGAACTGTGCTGCTTAATGTCAAATCGAATAGTACTGCGCCGCCCGCTGCACCCCTGGCTAAACACGCCTTCCTCGCCTCCATCTATGCTTAATTACTAAATTTTAGATACTGCTAGTGATTTTTAGCTTCATATTTTGACAAATCGCAGTGTTACAAGGTTGGCAAATGGCAATGTTACTACAAATGTCAATCTTTCTAGGTTGACAAATGGCAACATACCTAATATGACAGATGCCAATCTTACCAAATTGTTTGTAAGTGGTTCACACGGGTCATCCAAAAGAACCTTTTGTGTTCAAGAGATGCACAAATCCTGCTCCCACTTTGCAACGTCATGTTGATGCCACTCCATGATAGAATGCCAAGTTTCATGTTGATGTCGCTCCATGATACCATGCGAAGTTTTGGATTTACTAGAATTTAAAAACCGGGCATCTCAATGTTTTGCCGGCAATCAACGGTGCCATGACATTTGAAATTCATTCCCATTTCTTGCATGGGACCTAAGCATGCACCCAAGAACAAAGATTTGATTTTTCAACGAATGTATATGCACCGGAGCATGCGCATGTAGTTCAAATTTTAATTATGCACATAAATGCATTGAAAATTCACTTAATGCATAAAAATGTCCAAATGAACCACAAAAATTCACACATCACTCCTGTTGTTCTATGTTGACACGAAAAAAAACTTGAAAGCAATAAGAGGCAATGGATATCGTTTCGTCCCCAAAGGTGGGATGTTCCCTACAGAAAACCATCATGCTTGTTGTGAGAAGCTCCGGTTTGTGAGAAGCATATACCCAAACCTGCCCCAAATGGGACAAAATTTGTACAACGACATGTTGATGCCGCTCATAGCATGCCAAGTTTCATGAATTTCAAACGAGTTTTGGATTTACTAGAATTTAAAAACTAGGCATCTCAATGTTTTGCCAGCAATATGCGGTGCCATGATGGTTGAAATTCATTCCCAGTTCTTGCATGGGACCTAAGCATGCACCCAAGGACAAAGATTTGAGTTTTCAATGAATTTATATGCACTAGAGCATGCACATGTAGTTCAAATTTGAATTATGCACATAAATGCATTGAAAACTTACTTAATGCATAAAAATGTCCAAATGAACCCCGAAAAATTACAAAAATTCACACAACACTCCTGTTGTTCTATGTTGACACGAGAAAAAAACTTGAAAGCAATAAGAGGCAATGGATACCGTTTCGTCTTCAAAGGTGGGACGTTCCCTACCGAAAACCAGCATGCTTGTTATGAGAAGCTCTGGTTTGTGAGAAGCATATACCCAAACATTCCCCAAATGGGACAAAATGACATGTTCATGTCGCTCCATGATAGCATGCCAAGTTTCATGAATTTTAGACGAGTTTTGGATTTACTAGAATTTAAAAACAAGGCATCTCAATGTTTTGCCCGCAATCAACGGTACCATGGTGTGTGAAATTCATTCCCATTTCTTGCATGGGACCTAAGCATGCACCCAAGGACAAAGATTTTATTTTTCAACGAGTTTATATGCACTGGAGCATGCGCATGTAGTTCAAATTTGAATTATGCACATAAATGCATTGAAAACTCACTTAATGCATTAAAATGTCCAAACGAACCCAAAAAAATCACAAAAAATCACACAACACTCATGTTGTTCTATGTTGACACGAGAAAAAAACTTGAAAGCAATAAGAAGCAATGAATATCGTTTCGTCCCCAAAGGTGGGACGTTCCCCACCGAAAACCATCATGCTTGTTGTGAGAAGCTCTGTTTTGTGAGAAGCTAAGGTTTGTGAGAAGCTTATACCCAAACCTTCCCCAAATGGGACAAAATTTGTACCATGGCATGTTGATACCGCTCCATGATAGCATGCCAAGTTTCATGAATTTCAGACGAGTTTTGGATTTACTAGAATTTAAAAACCAGGCATCTCAATGTTTTGCCGGCAATCAACGATGCCATGGTGTTTGAAATTCATTCCCATTTCTTGCATGGGACCTAAGCATGCACCCAAGGACAAAGATTTGATCTTCCAACGAATTTATATGCACTTGAGCATGCGCATGTAGTTCAAATTTGAATTATGCACATAAATGCATTGAAAACTCACTCAATGCATAAAATATCCAAACGAACCCTGAATAATTCCAATTATTTTATGATCTCTGCAGATAAAAGGTCTACGAATTCAAACACCGTCCATGGCCGTTGTGACCCCATTATGTAATTCAAATCAGGACCAAAAATCAAGTAGATCCCACACAGTTTATTATAACCAACCGTGTGAGATGAAGCACAAAATATCTTTGGACCGTTTCTGAATAAGGGACCGTGTCTGATGACACTTTGCGCGCCAGTTTTTTGTCTGAAGCGATTCCAAATTTTCGGCTTCCGCAGAAATATCTACCTCCCCGCCCCCTCCCTCTTACCAAAAGCCACATTTCCCCTCTTTCCACCTTCCTTTCCAAGTTGAACCCTTCACTCCTTGCTTGCAGCACTGCCGCCTCCTCGCCGGCGACCCTCCTTCACGCTGCTCAGCCTTGCCTATCCAGGCTGGTAATCCACACCCAACCCACATCCTCCTCCTCCTTCCACATCCCACATGCCCCGACCGCCGGCGTGAGCGCGACACCTTCCACCCAAATCACCAACCCCTCCACCAAATAAGCACCGGCCTATGCCATGGTGCACGCAGTATAGCCAGGACCTCAAGGAGCATTTGGCGGCGGAGAAGCAAATCGCGGCCGCACGCGCGGATGAGGTTGCGATGGCTGCCATTCATGCCAACCCCCAGATCTTGGAGGAGCACCTCGCCATCGAGGCCACCGTTGACGCCTCGCGCGCTGACACTGCGATGCGGTTGGCTGCTTTAAACAACAGTTTGTGGCGTTTTCTTGAGGCCACCGTCGGTGCCTTCGAGGAATACTACGAGGTGTTTTCCCAGCGTGCACGTGCTTACCTTGTCTCGAGAGCGAGAAGGTTCGTGCCCAGAGCGGCTCAGGCAACTCACCACTATAATGAGGGCACCCATGATGCGGAGGCCTCGCTGAGGGAGTCCTGGATTGAGGGGTCCTCATGTGGCCGGATAATTCTTGGTGGGCCGGACTGGTGGGCCGTGAAGATCATAGTCGAAGATCATCTCTCGTATCTGGATAGGACTCCTATATTCATGTAATGGCAAGTTTTAGGGTAGGGTGTAGTTTTTCCTTCCTCTGCAAGATGACATGTACAAACCCTAGGCCCCTCCGGTGTGTATATAAACAGGAGGGATTAGTCCGTAGAGGCTAGAACAGAGAATCTCAAATCCTCATAGGCTAGACTTTAGGGTTTAGCCACTACGATCTCGTGGTAGATCAACTCTTGTATTCATATTCATCCATATTAATATAGCAGGAAGTAGGGTTTTACCTTGATCGAGAGGGCCTGAACCTGGGTAAACATCGTGTCCCCAGTCTCCTGTTACCATCGATCCTCAGACGCCTAGATCGGGACCCCCTACCCGAGATCCACCGGTTTTGACACCGACATTGGTGCTTTCATTGAGAGTTCCACTATGTCGTCGAAGAAAGGACTAATGGATCGCGTCGTCAACCACAATGATGACACCGAGGGAATTTTCCCTCCTAGCCAACTTTTCGTGTTCGGCGGCTTCGCGCTCCGTGCCAACACCGAAGGCCACCTTGAGCAGATCGAGAGCTACGCTCCTGGCCATCAAGTCAGATCCAGAAGCCTGAACTACGTTGCTGATATCCGCGGAGACTTCATCTTCGCCAGATTCGAACCAGCGGCAACCTTTCTGTGCCACCATGATGAGCATGACCTAACCCTGTTATCAGATTAGGAAATAGTACCTGCAACAGTTCTGGCCCTAGATCCAGAACAGATCGCGTCACCCGAGGACGGGAAGCTCAACCCCGCCACTTAAGCTGCAGACTCTACGGCGTTGGAGCCGCACACAGACCCAACTATGAGCGGGGTCTGTGTTACCGGAACCTCGGACTCAACTCCGGCCTCAGATTCCGAATCACGCGCATCCGCGCCCTTCAAACCCAAGCAGGCGTCTATCGCCGAATTTAGTGTTGCAGATATGTTATAGCACTCACCCCTTGGCAACATGTTAAAGTCGTTAAGATACCTCTCCCTAGAGGAGGACACACAACCGCATTGTATCCGGGTCGAACTGGAGGCTGATGGAGAATTTTGTTCCCCACCCACCACCCACTTGATAGCCACGGTTGAAGATCTAATCGATCTACTTGACTATGCTTCCGAAGACTTTGAAGGGATGGACCTCGAAACTTAAGCAGATCCAGATCAAGGCTGGCCTGTAACCGGGCGATGGACATCTATGTCTTCGTACGACATGTACATGGTGGATACACCCAAAGAGGCGGAGGGCGACGGCGAAAACAATCCCGTAGAGGACAAGCCCGCCGAAGAACATCCCAAACGTTGGCGACCAAAACGCCGAACTAAGTCCCGTAAAGGAAAGGATAGCAACACTATGACTAATGACGGTGACATTCCGGAACAAGCCAAAGACCCTGCAAACCCAGCGATGGAGTGGGAGGAGCGAGAGGACGGCGAATAGAGTCCGAAGCCGCAGTCAGATGACAACGAAGCCGAAGACAGTAATTATGAACCTGTCTCCGAAGAAGAGGTTAGCCTGAGCGACGATGAATTCATCGTCCCACAAGAACCCTTAGAACAAAAGCGCTTCCACCAGAGGCTTATTGACACCGCAAGGAGCCTGAAAAAGCAGCAGAGATGGCTTCGAGCCGCACAGGACACACTCAATGAAAGATGGAATGAGGTGCTAGACGCCGAACAGAAACATGGCTATAATGGCCAAACCAAAGGCTATCCCTAGCGTAAACTGCTGCTTGAATTCGATGACAAGGCTACCGCGCCCGTCCTGCCGAAGAATAACACCGCCGACAAGCCGGACCGACCACCTCGTGGACGGGACTGAGTCGCTAGCAATGGCGTGCACACGCCCGCACCAATATTTCGTAAAGGTAAAGAGGGTGCGGCTCAAGTCCGAAAACACGATCTGTGTGAGGACTTGAACAAAAAAGCTATCAAGCCAATCGCACCGGTGATGTACCAGTTCGGGGTCAATACCGAACACCACAACCATTAGATATACGCCATGATATAGCAAGATATAGAGGAGCCGCACACCCTATGTGCTTCACCGATGAGGTGCTGGGTCATGATTTCCCAGAAGGGTTTAAACCCGTGAACATCGAAGCGTACGATGGAATGACGGATCCTACCGTCTGGATATAGGACTTTATTCTTCACACCCACATGGCTCGAGGAGATGATCTCCACGCCATCAAATACTTACCCCTCAAGCTGAAAGGACCAGTTTGACACTAGCTAAACAACCTCCCAGAGAACTCCATTGGGAGTCGGGAAGAACTTGAGGATGCTTTTCGGGCCAATTTTCAAGGGACTTATGTCCGGACCCCGAGTGCTGACGATCTAAGTCACATCATCCAACAACCCGGCGAGTCAGCCCACAAGCTTTGGAATTGGTTTCTTACCAAGAAGAACCAAATCATCGACTGTCCGGACACTGAAGCCTTAGCGACACTCAAGCACAGTATCCGGGAGACCGGTACGAATGGCTAGCCAGGCACCTTGGACAAGAAAAGCCGAGGAAAATGGCAGCCTTAACTACACTCATGACTCGCTTTCGCGCGGGCGAGGATAGCTGGTTAGCTCGTAGCAGCACCAGTGACCCTGGAACATGTGAAGTCAGGGATGGCAATGGAAAGACACGAAGTAACAAAAACAAACGTCGAAACAATGTCGTAAGCCCAGATGATACAACGGTAAATGCCGGATTCAGTGGCTCCAGACCCGGTCAACGGAAGAATCCATTTAAAGGCAACAAAGATGGTCCATCAAGTTTGGACAGAATATTAGATAGGCCCTGCCAAATTAATGGCACCCCAGAGAAACCTGCCAACCATACCAACCGTAACTGTTGGGTTTTCAAGTAGGCCGGCAAGCTAAACCCCGAACTGAAGGGGAAGGAGCCTCTGAGCAAAGACGAGGATGAACCTCGCCAGCCGAATATAGGGGGGCAGAAGAAATTTCCTCTGGAGGTCAAAACAATGAACATGATATATGCCACTCATATCCCAAAGAGGGAGTGCAAGCACGCACTCCGAGATGTCTACGCCGTTGAGCCTGTCGCCCCCAAATTCAACCCATGGTCAGCCTATCCGATCACTTTTGATCGCAGGGATCATCCGACTAGTATTCGGCATGGCGGTTCGGCTGCCCTAGTGCTCGACCCAATAATCGATGGATACCATCTAACCTGAGTCCTTATGGATGGCGGCAGCAGTCTCAATCTGATATATCAGGATACTGTTTGCAAGATGGGGATTGATCCTTCAAGAATCAAGCCAAGCAGCACGACCTTTAAAGGAGTGATACCGGGTGTTGAAGCCCGCTGCACATGCTCTTTAACGTTGGAAGTTGTATTCGATTCTCCCGACAACTTTCGAAGCGAAGAACTAATCTTCGACATAGCTCCGTTCTTAAGTGGCTATCACGCTCTACTTGAAAGAATGGCCTTCGCCCGCTTTAATGCAGTCCCGCATTATGCCTATCTAAAGCTTAAAATGCCTGGACCACGTGGCGTTATCATGGTCAATGGAAATATGGAGCACTCTCTCCATACGGAGGAGGACACTGCGGCCCTAGCAGCCGAAGTCCAATGCGGCATATTCAAGCCGGATAATCTATCAATAGCGGACATAACTAAACCAGTCCGGCACACGCCTCAGTGCGGCAGCTCAGATGAACCTGAGCAAGATTGATAGCTACGCCCCCGTCGACTGCTCCATAAGGTAATAACAGATGTACCTCGAGTACATAATTACGCCTTAAAAATTCCTTGGGCAGCGACCGGGGGCACCTGCATATAGTCCATAGTTCGGCTAGACCCTATTCGGACTCTAAACTTGTCTTCCTTAGGTTCATTAATCGAACCAGACTTGTTATGGCCACACTGGATCGATTTTTTCTTTTCCAGGTTTGTTTTCCTTTCTTTTTTTCTACAGATGGCCATCATACTCACACCTTCAAGGACACATTACAGAGGAGGAAACGACACAGACGTGCAACAGGGGCCCGCTATAAGGTTTCTTTTTACATTAAGACCCTATGTAAACCTTTTCTATCTTTCCTGTTATATACCTTCTTGGCATGTAAGATGTCCAAAAAGGTTCTCGGCGTTCTCTGTAAGTTTGCGGCTCGCCGTACAATAGAGGGATATTGATAGAGCATCTTTATTCGCATTATGTTCGGAGTTTTATTCACTCACCATAAAATGTTCTCTTCCCGCATCAGATTGCCATATGTGCCTTGTCAATAAGGATTTATTACCAGGGGCTGTATTCAGCGCGGTAAATTTTGAAAAGACCGAACACCCGTAGGGAGTGTTCGGCGTCCTGGATGTTTGCCTTATATGCATCAGTTCCGAATCATGTCTTGGGTCAATAGTTGGGTTGCCCTGCTCCTGTGCTTACCCCTATGTTCCCGATTGTTCGACTAGGGTGTAAAGGGAGAACTATTGCAATTGTACTTCCGGCAAGTCCGGTTAAGTACATCAGTAGAGAAAGCTGAAAACTAGCCTTCATGATAGGCGAGAACCTGGTCTGCAATCCGGTGACTTAGTTTTATACTACGATCAGTAGAGATCTACCCCGTGTTATATGAAGGGCTGGTTTTTCGCACAACTAGGTGCAATTGGATGCCTTAAGTAAGGAATATTATATCCGCACCAGGGGCTAGTACCTAGCCCCACATGTCAAACTCTTATGACTAAGTGAAAGCACTAACGCCGCATTGTCTGATTGCCCGGTTCGCTCCGCATACACCTTCTATACGGAACAAGAAGTTGGATAAAGAGTGTACATGCATATGACCGAACACCCTAGTACTATGTACATGGGGGATGAAGCAGACGACTCGAAACTTTCAGATTTAGATAAACAGTCACACATGAGGCAAAATACGCTGATATTATAATAGCGCAAAAGTTATATACATCGGATTCATAAGCATATTCTTTACATCCAGATACAATTAGTCAAATATAAGATCCTTTGTACACTAGCCTTCTACAAGGCGGGCGCCCTCGATGACGTCCTCGAAGTACTTCTCCAGCTTGCGGTGCTCCATGCCAGCGGGTGGACCAGCAGTGGTGATATGCCCCACATTCATCTTCGCCCAGTGCACTTTGACACGAGTGAAGGTCATCCGAACACCTTCTATGCAGTTCTAACGTGTCAATGTATCGACCCGCGGACTCGCCTCGACGAGCCGCTTCACCAACCCGAAGTAGCTACCTGGGATTGGATCAGTGGGCCATAGCCAGACTATTAAGTCCTTCATGGCCGGACCCGCCATGTTGTGCAGCTCGACCAGCTGCTTCATCTGGTCGCTGAGGGGCACCGGATGTTTTGGCGCATAGAACTGCGACCAAAACAGCTTCTCCGTGTTGTTCCCCTCCAGGGCTCGGAAGTACAGGGCGGCGTCAGCACTGCTCCTCGGAAGATCAGCAAACACGCCAGGAGAACTCCATAATCGTGCCAGCCCAATGTACTTCTTCCCTCTGAAGATGCTCTGTAAGAGAAATGTCTTACCATATGCTATCTGCCGAGCGTGCTTGATTTCGTGACGGGCGCTGCGTGACTTGCCTCGCGCATCCTAGGCAGTTTTTACTGTCGCAGAGAACTCGGTCACTTGTTCTGAAGTCTTTTTCTCTAATGCCTCACATTTAAGGATGTCATCTTTGCGCTCGACCTCGACTTCGGACACCCGAGCCCGGTGCTTCTCGGACTATGCCTTTTCGGCCTCTAAATCGGCAGTCACTTTGTCAACGGCCACCTTGTTTGCCTCGTCCTCCTTCTTGGCCTTGGCAACCTCGCCCTTGAGGGCCTCGAGCTCAGTGGCGCCAACTGTGTAACACAGAATATCACATCAGAGTTTATAAACATACTCAATTAATTAAGTCTTATTGACATTTCAAAAAGCCGCATACCCTGTGTTTCATCCAAACGCCGATTGACGCGGTCGAGGTCCGCATTGGCCAACAAGACCTTCCGGTTTAGTTCGGCAACTTCCACATCTCGCACAGTCGCCGTGACTAGTGAAGCCTGCGCAAACAACCCAGCTCTGTAAGTATGCTATATTCGGGATACTTCGTCTGATTCTTTTCAGAATCACACAAAGCATTAGGGGCTACTGGTTATGTACGTGCATTAAAAATAATAAATTTCATAAAAGCATTACATTGCTCACCTCAAAGCCCGTTAACAGGCTGTTGAAAGCTTCATTCAGTCTGCCCTTGACGGGCTGAATCTTCTTCATCACCGCACCCATCAGGTTTGGTGCTTCTCCACGATGGAAGCACTTTGTAGTGCCCCCATCATAGAGTTCGGCGCCTTCTGATTGACTCTGGGAGCCGCCGTATCCTCCTCCGCTTGAGGGATCGGGTCTTCGGACCCCGGAGCCGCACTAGGTTCCGGGATAGTATTCGGTAGGGCCCCAGTTTGGTTGGGCCCCATGTCTTCGGTCTCCATGGGGATGGTCTCCCCATGGTCAGCAGCCGCTGAGGTATTATCTCCGACCGCCTTGTCACCTGCCCCGCCCTCATCTGCTAGGGTGGAGGACACGCGCTGGGAAGACACTTCGGTGTCCCCGCCGATCACGGGCGATGGAGGCCAGACTTGCGGGTCACTCTCCGTCTCTCCAGGCGCTAGAGAGTTCCTCTCCGATAAGGAGGCGTCGGGGTGTCCTCCGGAAGGGCTGTAGGTCAGCAGGTAAAGAATTGCTAAGTAAGCATCAAAAATACTAAATAAGCAAAGGTACATCACTTGAATCCGGATTAACTTACGATTCGGGCAGGGGTTTAACTCTGGGCTTCACCAGAAAGCTATGTGTGGATGAGTCCGAACTAGCTGCGAGGTTTAGTTTCCTCCGGGGCGCGGCCGTGCTTGCCTTAGCAAGGGCCGCCCTCTTCTTCCCCCTACCATGTGTAGGGGGCTCTTCTTCTTCTTCTTCTTCTTCTTCTTCTTCTTCTTCTTCTTCTTCTTCTTCTTCCTCCTTATCATCATCCTCCACCTCGTTAGGGGAGAGGCTGTGGAGGTCCTCAGACTTCTTGTCCGCAGGACGGGGGCTATCTCCGCCCCCTTGCCCTTTGTCTTCTTGGGCTTCTTGGTCGGCGCCTTGTAAGGCGTCGGGACCAGCATCGCCGTCAGTAAAGGCAATGCTGGGTCTTCGGGCAAAGGCACCGGACACTTGATCCGGGTCGCCTTGTTCGTCCATCCATGTATATCACGTAAAAACTCCAATTCCTATTATCATTAATTAAGGGAAAGGGTAAGTGTTCGGCAAGGATTTCTATTACCTCTAGGGCGGATATCGCAGCGCTGTAGCCCGCATCCTCGGTCTCTTCGGGCCATTCCTTCTGACTCTTGAAGAGATGCTTCCAGATCTCCTTGTACGTAAAGCCGAAGAGATGCTTCAGTGGCTTGTCTCCTGTCGGATCGAACTTCCATAGGGAGGAGTCCTGGCTTTGACAAGGGAGAACGAGCCAGGTAAACATTACATGGACCACGGAGGAGAGCTGGTGCCCCTTGGAGATCATGCCGGACACCCGGCTCACGAGAGTCGTCATTTCAGTTTGCGACTCCCAGTCCAGACCCTTTTTTGTCCAGGAGGTCAACAACTTTGGGGGTCCGGATCTGAAAGCAGGTTCCGCCGCCCATGTGGTGCCACGGGGTTCGGTGATGTAGAACCACTCCTACTACCAGACCTTATTCGTCTCCATGAATGAGCCCTTGGGCCAAGTTGCGTTTGGGAGCTTGCTAATCATGGAGCCCCCACACTCCGCGTGCTGTCCGTCCACCACCTTCACCTTTACGTTGACGGTTTTGAGCCATAGGCCAAAGTGTGGAGGGATGTGGAGGAAAGCTTCACATACCACTATGAAGGCGGATATGTGAAGGATTGAGTTCGGGGCTAGATCGTGGAAATCTAGCCCGTAGAAGAACAAAATACCCCGAACAAACGGGTGGAGTGGAAACCCTAGCCCCCTAACAAAGTGAGATGTAAACACTACCCTCTCACTGATACGTCCAAAATGCATCACTATTTTGTATCATAATTTATCCTTATTCATTGATATATTTCACGTTACGATGATGTTCTTATGTTGTTTTGGTCTATTTTACACAGTTTGCAACTTTCCGATGCCGAAGCAGCAGACGCAGGATTCAACGGTAAAAAGTGGACGCTGAGTTGCTGAAGAAGAATACCTCCAAATTACCTAAAAATTGACGGGAGATATTTTTCAGACGAATCACGAAGACATGCGAAAGGGCAACCGGAGGGGGGCCACAGGGTGCCCAGGCGCCCTGGGGGCGCGCCCCCTTGGCCGCGCTGGGGGGGGCGCCTGGAGCCCCTAGCCCACCTCTGGTCGCCCCCTTTTGCATATATACTCTCCGTTATCCAAAAACCCTAGAGACGGGAGTTTTTACGGAGTTCCGCCGCCGCTCCATGGCGGAAACCTACAGAGAAGAAAAAGCCATCTCCGATGGGCAGATTCCGCTGGGGAGATCACCTCCCGGAAGGGGAGATCGTCGCCATCGTCATCACCATCGTCACGGGCATCATCGAGATCATCATCAACATCATCCCCAACACCAGCACCATCTCCATCTTCATCCAAATCTCATCTCGCAATTGCAACTTGTGTTGTAACTCGTACTATCTATCCTCTCTACTCCATCGGTGTTGATTACTACTTTGTGGTGAATGCTATTGAATTTTGTTGGAGAAATATTATTATGTCCAGATTGTTTATCACCCATTTATCTCCACTGGTCATGATCTCTTTTATGTCTCGTGAGTAGTTACTTTAGTTCTTGAGGACATGGGGAAAGTCTTGTTGTTAGTAGTCATATGCTGTTGAAGTAATATGTGTTGTTTGATACTTAAGTTGTGTTGTCATTCTACTAGTGGTGTTGTGTGAGTCGAACACTCAACACTTCGCCTTATTAAGGACCTAGGAGAATACATTGTGTACAAAGAATGCTTACGGTGGGTTGCCGGAGTGACAGAAACCTGAACCCCAGTTCGCACGCTTTTGCATAAGGGAATAATGGATCCTCGATCGTATTGCTATGGTTAGGCTTTTGCCTTAAATTCTATCTTGTATTTGCGGATGCTTGCAAGGTGTTTAATCATAAGAGTGCACTCATCTTAGTCTAGAGAGTGTACTAGCATAGATCCACCCACTCAACACTTATCAACACATAACATAGTATCGATACGGAATATGGCGAAAGCACATGACTACTTCTCCCGTGTGTCCTCAAGAACGCTTTAGTCTTTATAAGTTCAGTTGCTAGGCCTCTCCTTTGCTAAGAAAGGATTGGGCCACTTGTTACTCTCAGTGCCTTTTACATTGCTTGCTTTTACTTTCCTGTTGCTTATATCGAGAAAACCCCTAGAAAGTTATCTTTCAGTGCTTGCAGTAATTTCTTGCTCGGAATCGCTTATCAATACCTTCTGCTCCTCGTTGGGTTCGACACTCTTACTTATCGAAAACGCTGCAATAGATCCCTTACGGTTGTGGGTCATCAAGTACCGTTTTCTGGCGCCGTTGCCGGGGAGCGTAGCGCTATTGGTAAAGTGAAACTGGTAAGGAAGTTTTTATAATTCTGTTTTTATTTCTGCTATTGCTGCTCTTTGTCCTTATGGACAACCCTATTATTGGATCGTTGCTTACGGGAAGACGCCCCACACCTGTGGTGGTTGATCCTCCCCCTACTGAAATTGTGCCCTATAAAATACCAGCTGGTATTATCGATTATGTTTTGGCTAATCGTTATGCAGGAGACAGACATCCCGGTGAACACTTGCTATATCTGTCACAACTATGTTCATTATTTAAGCTTGCAGGTGTATCGAGGGAGTTTGTCATGAGGAAATTGTTTGTTGTATCACTTATAGATAGAGCTTCGGATTGGTATAGGCTTCTCGATAACTCACACTTACTTGACTGGCAGGAGCTTATGTCTCTCTTTTATACTAAGTTTTATCCTCTTCATGAAATTCATCGAGACAGGAACTATATCTATAACTTTAGGTCTCGTGACGGAGAAAGCATTGCTCAAGATTGGGGGAGATTGAAGTCCCTAATGCTCAAATGCCCTATTCATAAGCTTCCCAAGGAAATTATACTTACAAATTTTTATGCCAGGCTTTCTCGTCAGGATAAGGAGATGCTGGATTCCTCCTCTAGTGGGGTATTTCAGAAGAAGAGTGTTGAAGAAAGGTGGGATCTCATTGAAAGGATCCAGAGGAATACTGAAGATTGGGAAATTGATAAAGGTATTGGACCCGCTATAAATTATGGACATGATTATATTGAGAGCTATGTGAAAACTGATTACTTCAATACTTTTTGCTCTAAGACTGGTCTTGATTCCCATCTAGTGATTGATTTCTGTAAGAATTTTGCCTCTCACGTTGATTCTTTTAAAAAGAAGAGAGACCAGCATCATGAACCTTTTAAAGAGCCACCTGTTGATATTCATGTTGCTGACCCTATTTTGCCTGCAGTTATATATGAACAACCTCCTTTTCGCGCAAGGATGAGGGAGCACACTCTTGTGACAGGCATAATAAATAAAAGTGAGAGAAGAGTTGATGAGCCTGAGGACCAGATCAGGGTCGATCCTCAAGTTGCATTAATTAAAGACCTTATTTCTAATGATGTTTTGGATTCCAATATAAATTTTTGTGCTGTTTCCACTAACCTTGTCACAACCAAGAATAAAGGCCCAATTTCAGGTACTCCAGTGGTATCTGTTAAAATAGGAGATCACAATTATTATGGGCTATGCGATTTGGGATTGAGTGCAAGTGCTATCCCCTATTCACTTTATGAAGAGATCATCGGTGAGATTTCCCCTTGTGAACTTGAAGAAGTTGATGTTACCATTCATCTTGCAAACAGAACAACTATCTCTCCTATTGGAATTGTGAGGGACGTTGAAGTCCTATGTGGAAAGGTAAAATACCCTACCGACTTTCTAGTACTTGGTTCAGAGAGGGACAATTTCTGCCCTCTTATTTTTGGTAGACCTTTTCTTCGAACTTGTGGAGCTATAATAGATTGCAAGAAAGGTAAAGTTTCTGTTGAATTCAATGGTGAGCCATATGAATTTAATTTTTCTAAGTTCTCTAAGCAGCCTCGTGGTACCAATTTACCTAGTGATGATAAACTTATTGAAAGTATTGCTTCTATTGCTATTCCCCCTAATGATCCTTTGCAGCAATATATGGAGGACCACGAGAATGATTTGCATATGCAGGAAAGAAATGAACTAGATGAAATATTCTGGAGGCAACCTGCTATCCTGAAGCACAACCTTCCGGTTGAACCTTTGGGAATTTTATCGAAACCGAAAGAAGACCCGGTGTTCGATCTTAAACCTCTTCCCGATACGCTCAAGTATGCTTATTTAGATGAAAAGAAAGTATATTCTGTTATTATCAATTCTAACCTTTCATGATATGAAGAAGAGCGACTATTGGAAGTACTCCGTAAACACCGAGGCGCAATTGGATATACCCTTGATGACCTTAAGGGGATTAGTCCATCTATCTGTCAACATACTATCAACCTTGAGCCTGATGCTAAACAGGTTGTTGATCATCAACGACGATTGAACCCGAAGATGATGGATGTTGTGAGAACTGAGATTCTCAAGCTTCTAGCCGCAGGTATTATCTACCCTATAGCTGATAGTAAGTGGGTAAGCCCGGTACATTGTGTTCCTAAGAAAGGAGGTACAACTGTGGTTCCTAATGATAAAAATGAACTAATACCTCAGAGAATTATTATTGGATATAGAATGTGTATTGATTACAGGAAGTTGAACAAGGCAACCAGGAAGGATCACTACCCCTTGACGTTCATCGACCAAATTCTTGAAAGGTTATCCAAAAATACCCACTTTTGTTATCTCGATGGTTATTCTGGCTTCTCTCAAATTCATGTTAACACCGCTAATCAAGAGAAGACCACTTTTACTTGTCCCTTTGGTACTTATGCTTACAGGCGTATGCCTTTTGGTTTATGTAATCCCCCTGCTACTTTTCAAAGGTGTATGTGTGCTATCTTTCATGGTTTCTGTGGGGATATTATGGAAGTCTTCATGGACGATTTCTCCGTCTATGGAACCTCCTTTGACCATTGTCTTCACAATCTTAATAAAGTTTTGCAGAGATGTGAGGAGACGAATTTGGTACTCAACTGGGAGAAGTGCCACTTCATGGTTAACGAAGGAATTGTTCTTGGTCACAAGATTTCCGAAAGGGGAATTGAAGTGGACAAAGCCAAGATCGAAGCTATTGATAGGATGCCCTATCCAAGGGACATCAAAGGTATTCGCAGTATTCTCGGTCATGCAGGTTTTTATAGAAGATTTATTAAAGACTTTTCTAAAACCTCAAGACCCCTCACTAATCTTCTCCAGAAGGACGTTCCTTTTGTCTTTGGTGAAAATTGTAAGGAAGCTTTTGAAGTCCTTAAGAAAGCTTTAATAACCGCTCCTATAGTACAACCACCTGACTGGAATTTACCTTTTGAGATTATGTGTGATGCTAGTGATTTTGCTGTTGGAGCCGTTTTAGGACGAAGAGTTGATAAGAAATTGAATGTTATACATTATGATAGCAAAACCCTTGATAGTGCTCAAAGGAATTATGCTACTACTGAGAAGGAATTCTTAGCTGTAGTTTTTGCTTGTGATAAGTTTAGGCAGTATATTGTTGATTCCAAAGTTATTATTCATACTGATCATGCTGCCATTAAGTATCTTATGACAAAGAAGGATGCCAAGCCAAGGCTTATCAGATGGGTACTCCTCCTTCAAGAATTTGATTTGCAGATTGTTGATAGGAAAGGAGAAGACAATCCGGTGGCGGACAATCTTTCAAGGATGGAAGATATACCGCATGATCCCATCCCAGTCAACAATAGTTTTCCAGACGAGCAACTTGCCGTTGTAAAAGTACAATCTCTTTCCGATCCTTGGTATGCAGATTATGCTAATTTTATTGTTGCAAAGTATTTGCCTCCAGGTTTAACATTTCAGCAAAGGAAGAAGTTCTTTCATGATTTGAGGCACTACTTTTGGGATGACCCACATCTTTTCAAAGAAGGTCCCGACGGGATCGTGAGAAGATGCATACCGGAACATGAGCAGAAGGACATTCTCAGACGGTGTCATGATAGTCCCTATGGAGGACATCATGCCGGTGAAAGGACTGCACATAAGGTTCTTCAATCAGGTTTTTATTGGCCTACTCTCTTTAAGGATGCTAGAAATTATGTTTTAGCCTGTGATAAATGTCAGAGAGTTGGTAACATTAGTAGAAGGAATGAGACGCCTATGAATTACTCACTAGTGATTGAACCTTTTGATTGTTGGGGTTTTGATTTTATGGGTCCTTTTCCTTCTTTGCACAAGTACACTCACATTTTAGTAGCTGTTGATTATGTGACCAAGTGGGTTCAAGCAATCCCCACTGAAAGTGCTGATCACAAGACATCTTTGAAAATGCTTAAAGATGTAATTTTTCCTAGGTTTGGTGTACCAAGGTATCTCATGACTGATGGGGGATCACACTTCACGCACGGAGCTTTTAGAAAAGCTTTAGCCAAATACGATGTCAACCATAGAATTGCTTCACCATATCATCCTCAAACTAGTGGGCAAGTTGAGCTCACCAATAGAGAGATTAAGTTGATCTTACAGAAGACAGTAAACAGAAATAGAAAGGACTGGTCGAATAAGTTAGGAGATGCTTTGTGGGCATATAGAACTGCTTACAAAAACACCATGGGCATGTCCCCCTATAAGATGGTGTATGGCAAGGCTTGCCATTTGCCATTAGAGTTAGAGCACAAAGCTTTCTGGGCTGTTAGAGAGCTTAATGCTGACCCAAAATTAGCTGGTGAGAAGCGTCTCATGAACTTGACTTCTCTAGATGAATGGAGAAGTGAAGCTTACGAGAGCGCTAAAATGTTCAAGGAAAAGGTAAAGAAGTGGCATGATAGGAAGATTCTGAAACGTGAATTTAATGTTGGTGATAAAGTTTTGTTGTTCAGATCCCGTTTCAGGTTTTCTCCAGGCAAACTACTTTCCAGGTGGGAAGGGCCATTTCATATTGAAGAAGTCTACCGGTCAGGTGCAATTAAGATTAACAATTTTGAAGGCACCAAACCTCAAGTTGTGAATGGGCAAAGACTGAAACATTACATAGCAGGAGACCCTGTCGATGTTGATGTGAATATAATATACACATCAACTCACGAAGAACATGTTGCAGCCCTGTTTCAGACGCCAGCAGAAGAAGAATAAAGGAAAGGTATGTAGTACGGTAAGGAAACATCGCGAACCGCCATAAAAATTCAGCCCCCAGATTAGCCCTCCCGAGGAAGAACAGAGGGTGGCGGCGGCTCCGCGACGGAAAACTGCGAAAGAACTTCTGATCTGGGGTTTCTGCGTCGGGAGTAAAAATACGAGGCAAAGTAGGGCACCAGGGGGTGTGGGACCCACCCAGGCGGCCCTGGCGCGGCCCAGGGGGGCGGGGGGCGCCCACAGGGCGCCTGGGCACCCCCTGGCCCCCCTCTGGCCCCACTTCTGGCTCCTGGTTCCTTCGGGTGCGTGATTTTCTGTGATTTTTCGTGGAGTTTTCTGAGATACCTAAAAATCCGTTTTCCTGCACACAAATAAACCATACAGGCAGCTCTGCTGAAAACAGCGTCAGTCCGGGTTAGTTTAGTCCAAATCATGCAAGAATGAGGCCAAAACAATATCAAAAGTGTTTGGAAAAGTAGATACGTTTGAGACGTATCAACTCCCCCAAGCTTAGCATATTGCTTGTCCTAAAGCAATTCAGTTCAACGAACTGAACGCGACAAAGAAAACTTTGACAAACTCTTTTGCTTCATTAGATGTATATAAGCATGTACTATGAAAAGAGTTTAGCAAGTATTGAAACGGTACTATGAGGACAATGCAAGGAGTAGTCCTTCCTTCAAGTGACCAGTCACAAATACTTAAAAGTAAATAATATACTATTGAAAATCAAAACAAGATTACATTGCACATAGCTTGAGCATACTAGGGTGGTATCTCGCTAGCCTCCATGAGTGAAGCAAAACATAAATGCAGAGACTCCTCCAGAGTTTTAAAGGAGACTAGAACTGAGAATTTCAGAATAAATCATATCACAAGTATGCAGAAGACAATGTAATACTTTGGGACAATGCACACTACACTCAGAATGACAATTATGCTCTCCTAGTCGGTGCTTTGAAGAAAGAAGGTTAGACTCTCGAACCGTGGCTTTTATTGGCAAGGTTGAAAACCCGTGGTCGGAAACAAAAACTAAACATGTACCAGAGCTCTTGGTTTTAAAAACAGAGATAAACATGTTTTGAGAAGTGCATATTTCGTCAACGAATGCTAGCAGATAACTCAATCACTTTTTGAGTGGACAAGTCTCGAGGAACGGCTCCCGCATGAGGACGATCACATCCTCTTAATCTCCTTTGTTTATCACTGCCAACGTTTTCTGATTTCTCATGAACAAAGCGTGAAGGCGGGTTTGTTTGTTATATTATCTTTTTGAGCCGGGCGCACTCAATGCCAGTTCCTTTTCGTATTAAGGGTTTGCACATTATACATGCAATCCAGGGGTGAAACTTGTCCAACTTAAAAAGATCATGAATTAACTACTACTTCCTCATGAGCTAAAACATAGGCACAAAAAAGAAATGCTTTTGATTAGTTTCGAGATGGTACATGAAAGTCTTTGTTAGGAATGGCAGGTAGATACCATGTATAGGAAGGTATAGTGGACTCATATGGCATAACTGGTTTTAAGGATGTTGGATGCACAAGCAGTCAGTCCGCTTAGTACAGGTGGAGGTTTAGCAAAAGACTGGGAAGCGACCAACTAGAGAGCAATAACGGTTATAATCATGCAGAGCGACAAAGCAACATTGAATCGGGCATGAAAGTGATATAACTATTCTAAAACTCAAAGATCATCAAGGCAAAGTAGACTTTTTAGTCTTAAACATGTGTAAGCATGTGCCAAGTCAATCCAAAAATTCTCTAAAGGGAAATACCACCTTAGTATACCAGACTATGAACAGTGCAATGCATGTAGATCATTTCAATAACACATTATATACTCTAGTTATTCGGGACTAGCCACAAGGAAAGCATGAACCACTGGAAGAGCATTGTAAACATATCACTATGTCGCTACAAGCTGGTCTCTAGATCATAAGTATAGGCATATGTACAAAAGTAGAAACAATAAGAGTTCATACCGGTCTTCCTTGTTGCTTCCTTTCAGTCGATCTTCGTCATCACTGCTTGTCACTTGCACGATCGAACGTAGGAAATATAATCAAATGACATCACGGACTCGAGCTGATCTCTGAAAACAAAGCAAACTAAAGAGAGAAAGGAAATCTTTTTGGGTTTTTTTAAAGGTTGAATAAAAGCAAAAGAAAGAAAAAATATTTTTGTTGTTTTTGCAAAGAGAGAAACAAAGAAGAACGGGCAAAAGCTTCGAAAAGATCAAAGCGAATAAAACGGATAATACAATGGAAAAGTGAGAAGGGCACGTACTCCCCCAAGCTTAGGCTTTTGGCCTAAGTTGGTAGCAGCTACTGCCCCCAGGAGCCTCCTGCTCCAGGGGTATGGTGGTGAGTCCAAGGGTCGTATAAGGATGCTGGCGCGTACACCGAACTCCTCGGAGTCTCCCACGAGGAAGGTTTCGAACGCCAAACAGAGGAAGACCCTTCACCAAACTCGGTGGCGGTCTCTTCCTGAAAATGTGGTATCTCACCGTGCCTCTCCTCGTCGGGCACAACCCCCTCCATGGGGTTATGAAACTGATGCTGGACCAGGAACTCATCGAACTGAACAACATCAAAGGACCATCCGTTCCTGCGAGAAAAATCAAACAAAAGAGGTGCAGGTAGACGGATCTCGCGTTCCGCGGCAGTTCCGAAACGCAAGATATAAATAAGATTATCAAGCTCAGAACCCATGGTAACAAACTTATGCCTTTTCATAGCAGCAAGATCAAAGCTTAAATAAGTAAAAGGAGTATCATCAGGGTGTGGGGTGCCTCCAAGATGCTCTAAGATAAGTGTGGCGTAAACGCCACCATATAAGTCCCCCTTGTTACCGTTCATAGCAAGGCGTCGAGCAATTAAGGTACCCAGATTATAATCAGACCTCCCTGAGAGGGCTGCTGCCAGGATAGCAATATCCGGAGCAGAAATGTTGCTCGTGTTGTCACGAGCTAACACCCCTCTAGCAATATAATATGCAAAATACCTGAGGTGAGGAAACAAGATGCTGGAGATCTTCGACCGATGAATATCCCTCGTACCATTGCTGCAGAGGGAGTTGATGACGGTTTTCAGCTCGGAGGGCTGAGTGGCCATCCTAGCCGTCCTCCCAACGTTCGGCACACCAATTATTTCACAAAAATTTCCCAAAGTCATGGTGATAAGATCATTATAAATTTTAAACTCAATAGCACCTGAATCAGGATTATATCTAAAACTGTTAATGAAACTGGAGGTGAGTTTTTGATACTGGGTAACACGGCTCGTGACGAGCCGTGTCAAACCTGCATTAGCACAAAGATTATAAAACTCATCCTTGATTCCCGCAGCTTCCATGAATTCATCACATGGAAATGTCATCGCACGTGCTGGACTTGTGTCTTCCAACAATTCCAGGGGCACGTGATCTTCATTATAGCTCACCCTAGCAGTCGATGGTGAAGCTGCGGCTCTAGTAACTCGATCGGAGTGTGCGGGCCTCCTCTTCTCAAGCCATCCTTTTGCCCTTCCTAACAAACTCATTTCTGAATTTTTTTTACAATTTACAAAAACCAGGATTAAAACAAAGTGAGCTAAGGCAAACTACTCAACTCACTTGCCCAAGGCATAAACTTGCATCAAAACTTGAAAAATAACTTTCTGCACATGCATGCAAGCTCATCTCTACAGCACCAAGAACTACTAAATACTCACAAATGAGGCCACCAATCAAAAATCTAATTGGAGGGGTGGAGGAGTCACATACCAGGGAGTATTTGTTCAAAATTTCAGCTCAAATGATGGGCTGTAGAGAGAGATCGAAGAATCGCCTCCAAGAACAGCAAGAACACAAAGAAGAAGTGCAGAACTCGCGTTTTTGGAGAAAGAGAGAGAGGGAGGAAGAAGACATACCTGGAGGGGGCCCTGTGGGCCCCAGGCGCCCTATGGGCGCGGCCAGGGGCTGGCGTAGCCGCCTGGGCCACTGGTGGCCCCCCTGGCTGGCCCCAGGCCCTTCTGGGTCTCTCCCGACGTGGAAATTTTTATTATAATTTTTATGGAATTTTTCTGAAAACTTCACTGTTGAAATTTTTTCGAAGTTCAAAAAGCTGCGAAACTCTCTGAAAACTTGAAGCAGTTAGTAGTATTGTGAAGCTTCAAAAACATAAATACTTGGTACAACAAGTAAGACAAAACTGAAAACAAGTGAAAACATAACAAGCTAAACTTTTTATCCATATAAAACATGTTTACTAGTAAGGTTGATCAAGTCTTACCAACAAACAAGCGATATATAGAGCAAAAAGTCTCACCTCTTACGAAGTAATCACTGAACCTTTACTTTGATGGACATTGTCCCCACCATGATAGTTTTGTATTTGTGAGGCACATGTAGTGGACAATCCCATTCTCCAATTTTCACGGTCTCGATATTCTCTATAGAGTTGAGGCCATGCCTCCTGTTGATCTTCTTCGGAAAATATACCGTGTGTTCTTTATCATTCACATGGAAGGTAACCTTCCCTTTATTGCAATCAATAATAGCACCTGCGATGTTAATAAAATGTCTACCAAGAATAATGGACATGCTCCCATCCTCGGGCATGTCAAGCACAACAAAATCAGTAAGAATTAAACAATTAGCAACTTCTACGGGAACATCCTCACAAATACCTATCGGAACAGCGGTTGACTTGTCAGCCATCTGAAGGGAGATATCTGTAGGAATTAGTTTCTCTAAACAAAGCCTCTCATAAAGAGAGAGAGGCATAACACTCACTCCTGCTCCAAGATCACATAAAGCAGTTTTGACATAATTATTCTTTATGGAGCAAGGAATGGTGGGTATACCTGGATCACCGAGCTTCTCAGGAATCTTTCACTGAAAGAGTAGTTAGCAAGCATAGTAGATATTGCATCATTAGGAACTTTTCTTTTGTTAGTGACAATATCTTTCATATATTTTGAATAAGGAAGTAACTTAATAGCATCAGTCAAAGGGATTTGAAGAAAAAGAGGTTTAATCCACTCACAAAACTTATTATAATGCTCTTCTTCTTTAGATTTGATGGACTTACCTGGAAAGGGCATGGGTTTCTGTACCCATGGTTCTCTTTCCTTCCCATGTTTTCTTGCGATGAAGTCTTCTTTAGTGTACCTCTTACGTTTGTCAGGTGCTTCTTCTTCTCGAACTTTAGGCGGATCATTCTTCTCATTATTATTACCTTCAGGTTCAGCACCGTCTTCAGTCTCAGCATCGGAGATAGATACGCTGTTAGGATCAATAGTTGGCTCTTCATCTGCAATAGGATCATTAGAATTGTCAGTCTCCTTATGTTTCTTCTTTTTCTTTGGAGAGCCAACAATTTCTTCTTCCTGCATTTGAGAATCCTGCTCGATTCTCTTCGGATGTCCCTCTGGATAGAGAGGATCTTGAGTGCTAGTTCCTCCTCGGGTCTTAATCCCGAAAGCCTGCAAATTATCTTGTTTGGCATTGTTAGCAAGCAAATGTCTTTGCACATTAGAAATTTGGTCAAGCTGAGTTTGAACCATTTGAAAATGCTTCACAAGACATTGAACATCATTAACTGTTCTATCTAAAACATCAAGCAGTCTATTAATAGCAAGGGAATTATCATGCAACTGACTTTCTATCCTCTCATTAAAATGATTCTGTTTCATAATAAAATTATCAAACTCATCTAAACATTGATCAGGAGGCTTACCATGAGGGATGTCACTTGCGTTGAAATCTAAAAGAGAGTGTACCTCTACCATAGGAGGGTGAGTGGTAGGCTCACACAGCTTCTCAATAGGGGGTAGATTCTTCACGTCTTCAGCTTTAATACCTTTCTCTTTAATAGACTTCTTTGCTTCTCGCATATCCTCGGGGCTCAGAACAAACATGCCCCTCTTCTTTGTTGGTGGAGGTGGTTTAGGGACGGACCAATCTTTATGGCTTTTGGCAATCCTGCCCATTAAATCTTCCGCATCGTCCGGTGTTCTTTTCCTGAAAACACAACCAACACAACTGTCCAAATAGGACTTGGATTCATCAGTTAGACCAGCATAGAATATATCGATTAATTCATTCTTAGGGATTTCATGTCCTGGTCTAGCCCGAATCAGACCGCAGTACCTCCCCCAAGCTTTAGGGAGGGACTCATCCTGCAACTGTTTAAAGTTATAAATTCTTTGTAAAGCAGCATGTTGCATGTGAGCAGGAAAGTACTTATCAACAAAAGAGTGGGCTAAGTCCTGAGGACTCTTAATGGAACCGCATGGGAGTGAATCATACCATGCGTTAGCACCCTCCTTCAAGGAGAAAGGAGGAAGCTTGGTCACATAAAAGTATCGTATCTTCTCATCTGTGGTAAACAGGCTACCCAACTCACCGAGTTTAGTCAGGGGTGCAATAGCATCTTCATTTTCTCTGCCATAAAAGGGGTCAGCTTCAACCATAGGTATAAGTGAAAGATCAACAGAGAAATTATAATCAGGATCATCAATGCATATAGGAGACGTAGCAAATTCAGGATTAGGAACGGTTTTGTTCTTCAGAGAGTGTTTTTCAAACAGTTTCTTAATAGCTTCAGGGTCAGAGCCGGAAAACTCTGTCAGTTCCCTGCATAAATCTTCATCTAGTATATAGTAATCATCATCAAGGAGACTCTCCTTGAGTTTACTCAAATCAGGATAATCATAAGTTTCACCAATAGGGTAGCGAGTAACAGGGAGTTCAATTCCAGATTTTTTTGCAGCAACAGCAATTTGTTTCTCAAGAGCATAACCAAGCGAACTAATATCATCAAAAGTAGTAGAAGCATCATCAAGAGTATCAGACATAGTAACAGATTCAGTAGGAGCATCATGTGGTGGTGGTGAGGCAAACTTACTCATAACGGAAGGTGAATCAAGTGTAGCACTAGTGCTCAGAGCAGTACCTCTTCTTGTAGTGGATAGTAAGATCGGAACCTTGGGGTCTCCTTTCTTACCCATAGTGGATAAAGTGCAGCAGGTAGGATACCTCAAGTAGAATTGTAAATATTGCTATGCTCCCCGACAACGGCGCCAGAAAACGGTACTTGATAACCCTCAACCGTAAGGGGTCGAGATAGTCTTCGCGGGTAAGAATAACCCAATTTATTGATTCGACACACGGGGAGCCAAAGAGTATTTATAAGCTTTGACAATTGAGTTGTCAATTCAACTGCACCTGAAATATACTTACTTCCAACAAAAGATAAGTGGTAACAGTGATATGATAGTGATGATAGTAATAGTAAAAGTAAACAGCAAAAGTAAATAGCAGTAGTAAATGGCAAAAGTAGCAACTAGTGACAAGCAGGATTTAAAACATTGTAGGCTAGGGAGATGGATGGTTGGGCGCTGCATGGATGAGATAGATTCTAACTTGGGGCACGGCACACGGAAAAGTAATGATCATCTAGGCAAATATCAAACATTAGGCATGTATCCCGTAGGTAGTTGTACGTGCTTGCAATAAGAACTTGCACAACATCTTTTGTCCTACCATCCCGCTACGAACGGGGCCAAAAGGAACTTATGGATATTAAGGTGCTCCTGTCAAAGAGCACCGGAACAAAGCAATGAACTCAATGGACATGTAATCCTCAAACTACGGACCATCCCCTTTGGTGTCCCAAGCTGTCACTTTTGGGATCGCCGGTTCCGAACCGTAACAGGTGCAAACAACTCATAGATAGGATCACGAACACAAATATATTCATGCAAACACATATGGTTCAGATCTGAAATCATGGCACTCGGGCCCTAAGTGTCAAGCATTAAGAATAACAAGTTGAAGCAAAGATGATAAACACCATAGTAGATGATAGGCAACATGCCCCCAACGATCTGACAAACTATTACATGATCTAACTCATCCAATCCCTACCATCCCCTTCGCCTACAGCAGGGGAATTACTCACACATGAAAGGGGAAGTCATGGAGGGATGATGGAGTGGTGATGATGATGATGATGGCGACGATCTCCCCTCTCCGGAGGCCAATTTAGCCTCCAGATTAGCCCTCCCGAGGAAGAACAGAGGGTGGCGGCGGCTCCGCGACGGAAAACTGCGAAAGGACTTCTGATCTGGGGTTTCTGCGTCGGGTGTAAAAATACGAGGCAAAGTAGGGCACCAGGGGGTGTGGGACCCACCCAGGCGGCCCCCCGGCGCGGCCCAGGGGGGGCGCCCACAGGGCGCCTGGGCACCCCCTGGCCCCCCTCTGGCCCCACTTCTGGCTCCTGGTTCCTTCGGGTGCGTGGATTTTCTATGATTTTTCGTGGATTTTTCTGAGATACCTATAAATCCGTTTTCCTACACACAAATAAACCATACAGGCAGCTCTGCTGAAAACAGCGTCAGTCCGGGTTAGTTTAGTCCAAATCATGCAAGAATGAGGCCAAAACAATATCAAAAGTGTTTGGAAAAGTAGATATGTTTGAGACGTATCACCTGACCCTTGGCACAGACTCAGTGCGCGATATCAGCGGCGAGATAGCCCGCGCTCTTAAGATCGGCCACTGTTTTTTCAGTAATCGTAGAGGCCTCCCACTTTCCCCTGGCGCCGGAACCAACCATTGCTGGGAAAGGAGACGGTGGTTGAGGAACGCAGAGCGGTAGGCGTAGGAGATGGGAAAGCTAGGGCTAGTGAGATAGGAGAGCTTGAGCTTGAGGAAGGTGTGGGGATGATGTAAGGGATTGGTATCCTTATATAACACTGTGAATACAGAATGTCCCCTCACTTTAGCCATAAACCTCGCCAGTTTCTAAAGCAGTCGTGCGTAATGCGCGGCATGGGTGCTCACGTCATATTGATAAGGATCCCACAATAAGCGGGCACGATCTCTATGCTGATGGGACATGTCAATGAGGATATACCTCGAAACACGAAACTAGGACCAAATAAAACGGTTTGATAAGTTGGTGTGTTGGACGCGACGCTTCACCCAAAAGTTTTCAGTAGAGACACACTATTCATTTTCCTTTAAAAGCCTTGCCTTCGAGGCTAAGGGTTGTACTAACCTTGCAGAGCCGAACACAATACACCTTTTTGCAGAAGATATATTCGGAAGAAGGAAACCGTCTTGCAATCTCGAAGACAATACGGAAGCCTAACTTATCGTCATCGAAGACAGGTTCGGGGGCTACTGAGGGAGTCCTGGATCAAGGGGTCCTCATGTGGCCGGATAACTCTTGGTGGGCCAGACTGGTGGGCCGTGAAGATCATAGTCGAAGATCATCTCTCGTATCCGGAGAGGACTCCTGTATTCATGTAATGGCAAGTTTTAGGTTCGGGTGTAGATTTTCCTTCATCTGCAAGATGACATGTACAAACCATAGGCCCCTCCGGTGTGTATATAAACCGGAGGGTTTAGTCCATAGAGGCTAGAACAGAGAATCTCAAATCCTCATAGGCTAGACTTTAGGGTTTAGCCACTACGATCTCGATGTAGATCAACTCTTGTATTCATATTCATCCATATTAATATAGCAGGAAGTAGGGTTTTACCTCGATCGAGAGGGCCTGAACCTGGGTAAACATCGTGTCCCCAGTCTCATGTTACCATCGATCCTCAGACGCATAGTTCGGGACCCCCTACCCGAGATCCGCCGGTTTTGACACGGACACTCGCCCTCTTCCTTATCCAAGGAGCCAATCGTCATTGATATATCCGACAATGAGGAGTAGCTTGTCTTATTAGCTCACTATAAGGACCCATGTTTAGTTTGCTAGCTACTGCCTTTCCATAACAAATTCTAGTGAATTTTCCTATCTAATTTCACCATGCAATCTTCGGCTACAGTGTATATGTTCTATATGTCGTGCAATGTGGTGTTCAATTAACTGCTTGGTTCAATTCTGCAAATGTGATGTTCAATTCTTCAGGGTGCAATATTTCCAAGTTGTTAAGCATGCTTGGTTTGCTTAACTGTCTGATCTTCTATTAGGAGGTTGTTATATTATTCAATTGGTGTTTACTTAACTGCTTGGTTCATTTGTTGTGGCTTGGTTCACTTGTTGTGGTGTTTGGTTAACTGCTTGGTTCAATTCTGCAATGCGATGTTCAATTGTTGTGGCTGCATTCTGTTATTGTATACCATGTGAGGAATAAATTGAATTTGGATGTACTAAATACATGAGAAACAAATACAATTGCTAGATTTCCAAGTTTTTAAGCGTGCTTGGTTTGGTTAACTGTCTGACTTTTATTAGGAGTATGTTATATTGTGCAATGGGGTGCTCAGTTAACGTTTGGTTCATTTGCTATGGTGTTTAGTTAACTACTTGGTTCAATTCTGCAATGCGATGTTGAATTGTTGTGGCCGCATTCTCTTATTGTATACCATGTGAGGAATAAATCGACTTTGGTTGTACTAAATACATGAGAAACAAATACAATTGATATATTTCCAAGTTGTTAAGCATGCTTGGTTTGGTTAACTGTCTGATCTTCTATTAGGAGTATGTTATATTGTGCAATGTGGTGCTCAGTTAACATTTGGTTCATTTGTTGTGGTGTTTAGTTACTACTTGGTTCAATTCTGCAATGTGATGTTCAATTGATGTGGCTGCATTCTGTTATTGTATACCATGTGAGGAATAAATCGAATTTGGCTGCACTTAATACATGAGAAACATATACAAGTGCTATATTACCTAGTTCTTAATCATGCTTGGTTTAGATAAATGGGTTCTCCATGTGGCTTGAATTAATCTGATAAATCTGCAATGTGCTTATTTATCATCAACATATTTTACTGATAGCATGCGAACCCTTACTTAACCTGATGACTAACTACCGTATATGTGTTGCAGGGAAACAATGGGAAGCACTGAGGTTTACAAGATGGTGCTAACTATTATACCTTACCTTTTTGTATTCCTTTGCCCCATTTCCAATATAGAGAAGATATTTATGCATATCCTTGTTTTGAGGCTTCACTGATGATTACCTCTCAAACCACCTCTGTGGTCAGGAGGCAAGGAAAATTTTCATACAACACCCACGGTTCAATATTGAAGTGTTCCTGAAGAGGTCGAAGGATGGACGGTCAATCATCCACAGGAACTGGCCTAAAGTTGAAAAGACCTTCAACATGAATGAAGGCTCAATATTCACCTTCCGCTTCAGTAGTTTTCTAGATGAGATGCATCTCTCTATGTGCCTCCTATGATGCTAATTTCGAAAGGTTCTAGACGTTGCATGTGAAACTTGCTGCTGGTGCAGTTGTGTAATGGGGTAGCTGAGTGCTGAAGCTATATCACTCTAATGTATTTCAATTATGAAATCTTGCTTCCTTAATATGGAAATGAAATATATTATGTGCTTCATATGAATGTCAAATAGATTAGTAAATGGATTATTAATAATAGGGCAATTAGCCCGCTAATTGGCCAATTAGCTTGCTAATTGGGTTTTCCTATTGCAAACGATTAATGAGAAACCACCATGGGCGATGACCTCACGCAATCTTGTTGGATCAATGGACAATCACACACAACATTCTCTTCAAAAATGTTTGCGTTACGCCACCTTGCGCAAACGTTTTCCTTGTAGTGACTGTGTGGGATGTATATATGAACGAAAACGTTTAGTGGTGACTGACTGTGTGGCATGTATAATTGTATTTTTTGAGCACTATTGTACGTATTTTTGTATTTGAGTGCTCGTCGATCGCACATGACCTTATTTTGCCGAACGTGTGTGCTCGGAGGGCATATCCCCAACGGTTCTGGGTCGTGTGGGAAGGACCCCCCTATCGCCCACATTCACTTGGCGACGGTTCCGAATGCCGTCGCGGAAAGGGGTTAAAAACCGTTTGTTTAGGACCAACGTGCACCAGTGTTGGCACATGTTTATGCATGTAGTTGAATCAAAACCAACATAGCCTCTATGATATTTATGTTCATGGTGTCCATATCATACTACTGCGGGTGTCCAATGTTTATTATGCATGATGCATGTTCATGACCATTGTTGCTCTCTAGCTGGCCGCTTCCCAAGCTATTTGTTAGCCTTCACCTGTACTAAGCGGGAATTCTGCTTGTGCATCAAATTCTAAAACTCAAAGTTATTCTAGATGAGTCCACCATACCTACCTATATGCGGTATTACCCTGCCGTCCTAAGTAAATTTGCATGTGCCACCTCTAAAAACTTCAAATAAATATCATTTTTTGTGTGTGTCTGGATCGTTCATGGAACGACAGGAGGTGGTCGGTATTTTCCATGCTAAGCGGGTTATTCTCAGGTTGAGTGTTTATTCACTCGCCATTACACGAGAAAAGGGCAGTAATATGGATTCCCAGTCCCAAATTGCAAAAACAAAAAGCTTACAAATAAATAAACAAAAACCCCCAATGGAGTTCAAACATTTACTTTTCTTCTTGGGAACTGCCACTAGTTTGTTTAGCATGGGAGATATCGATAGCTGATTATCGTGAAGTAAATGAGAAGGGTGCACCTCTCAAAATTTCATTTACCTCAGTAATAAAAACTCGAGCTCTGGCACCTCTGCAAATCACTACTTCCCTCTGTGAAGGGACTTTCTATTTACTTTTATGCTGTGTCATCACCTTTTCTAAAACGCGCCAGATCTGAGAGCACTGTTGTCTTGCCTATGCATTGTGTGTAGTGAATGTTGGGTGCTATCATGACTGGATCTTTTCTACCATCAATTATAATGTTTAGTCACTGCTTGAACTTTGGAGGTTCTCTGCATTTATATTTTGCGGTCTCAGAAAGGGCTAGCGAGATACCACTATTGTCATATTATATCATGGTTGTTTTGACAACGTGTTGCTTTTTGAGATCTCTTATTATCGCTCGCTAGCTGATTACATCATTGATATGGGCTAATATAATCTTTAAATGTTATTGTTGGCATGGTTAGTTATAATGTTGGCTGAAATCCTGGGTGTTGTTTAAGCTTATTTATGCAAACAAGAGCAAAATGAGGGAGAAAGAATTATCACGATCCAGGAGACGGAGCCGCCGTCACCACCTGTTCTTCCTTGAGAAGCCAGATCTGGAGTCCGTTTGGGGATCCGGAGAGGGGGATCTTTGTTCTTCGTCATCACCAACCCTTCTCCATCGCCAATTCCATGATGCTCCCCACCGGGAGTGAGTAATTCCTTCGTAGGCTTGTTGGTCGGTGAGGAGTTGGATGAGATTCATCATGTAACCGAGTTAGTTTTGTTAGGGCCCGATCCCTAGTATCCACTGTGTTCTTAGATTGATGTTGCTATCATGTAACCGAGTTAGTTTTGTTAGGGCCCGATCCCTAGTATCCACTGTGTTCTTAGATTGATGTTGCTATGACTTTGATATGCTTAATGCTTGTCACTTTGGGCCCGAGTGCCATAAACTCAGATCTGAACCGTTTATGAATTCATCATTATATCCATGTATTAGATCTGATCTTGCAAGTTATAGTCACCTACTAGGTGTTATGATTCGGCAACCCCGGAGTGACAAAAAACAGAACCACTCCCAGGGATGACCGTAGGTTGAGGAGTTCATGTACTCACTATGTGTTATTGCTTTGTTTTGGTTCTCTATTAAAAGGAGGCCTTAATATCCCTTAGTTTCCATTATGGACCCCGCTGCCACGGGAGGGTAGGACAAAAGATGTCATGTAAGTTCTTTTAATAAATCATGTGTGACTATTTACGGAAAACATGCATACATTATATCGATGAACTGGAGCTAGTGCCGTATCGCCCTAGGTTATAACTGTCACGTGATTAATATCATCCAACAAGTCACCGATCCAATGCCTACAAATTTGTACCATATTGATCTTGCTAAGTTACTACTATTGTTGCTACTGTTACACTTGCTACAAAATTATTGCTATCACTGTTATTGTTACAATTGCTGCTGTCACTACTATCAAAACTATCAAACTACTTTGCTACTGGACACTTTGCTGCAGATAATTAATCGCCAGGTGTGGTTGAATTGACAACTCAGCTGCTAATACCTTCAAATATTCTTTGGCCCCCTTGTGTCAAATCTATAAATTTGGGTTGAATACTCTACCCTCGAAGACTATTGCAATCCCCTATACTTGTGGGTTATCAGTGACCGCCCCAAGGGTTGCCATTTGTACGGGTTCGGTGACCACCCTCAAGGGTCCCTTAGTGGAATCATGGCATCTTGCATTGTGTGAGGGCATGAGGAGATTACGGTGGCCTTAGTGGCTTCTTGGGGAGCATTGTGCCTCCACACCGCTCCAAACGGAGATTAACATCCGCAAGGGTGTGAACTTCGGGATACATCATCGTCTCCGCGTGCCTCGGTTATCTCTTACCCAAGCCCTTTACTTATGCACTTTACTTTGTGATAGCCATATTGTTTCTTGTCATATATCTTGTTATCACATAGTTTTTTTCTTGCTTAGCATAAGTTGTTGGTGCATATGTGTGAGCCTAGTTGTTGTAGGTTTTGTGCCTGACAAATTAACTGCTAGGTTTATTCTGCATTGTTCAAGCCTAAACCGTAATTATTTGAAAGCGCCTATTCACCCCCCTCTAGGCGACATCCATGATCTTTCAGGGTGAAGCCAAAAGCTAGCGTTCTTAAGGGAATAATCGGTCGGTGGATACACGACATATCGCTTTTAAAGCGCATACATTTTAAAATCTAATAGGATACGGCATCCTACAATCCTTTTTACAGGATCAAAGCCTAGGCACGCATATATACGCATGCTGACCCGGGGAAAGGAACCCTTAGTGGAACAATTCTCTCTGGAAGATGTTTTTTACGTTAAATAGTAATATAACATAGCTCCACAAACATAGTTTGTCTGTTCAAGAAATTATGACCGGATTGCCTGGTTACCGAACATACCACGTGTTCACCATAGGTATAGTATTCGGAAACACTCCAGCCCTTGGGTTTTAGGAGGTTAAAGCGGAAGGTCGGACATGACAATCTTTTAATTAATTCCGGTCGGAGATAAGTTTGATGATAAAGTACATTGTTACTCAGAATCAAACGCATATTCTTCATTTATACCATCTATAAAGACTGTCTAATTTACAGTCTTGTTGAGAATATTTGGCGGTTGTCTTTACTTGGTCGTACACCAAGCTTACAGGGATTTCTAGTCCGTCAGGCCCTCGAGGTCCAACACAAGCCATATGGTTTGGGTCTAGCCCGGTATAACGTGTCTTCACCATAGCCCAGGCTTCTCGGGCACCTTCTCGGCACACCGATGCTTTCCATAATTCAAAGCAGCGTCGGGCCCCTTTGAATAAACTTGCCAGTTCCTCCATAATTTCTGGAGAAGAATCGGCTGGCCATAAAGCCTTTGCCTTGTTCTTCATGGCCTTTTGAGCTCTCTCGTGTACCCTGGAATGCTCTTGCAGCATATCACCTTGAAATCCGGACACCTCTCCTTCGGACCGCCCAGTTAACAAACCTGCAGGAACAGTTTTCATAAAGAAACTTTGAATCAAGGGACTATAATGAAAGCTAGGTTCATTGTCATACTGAATATGCCGCCTCTAAGCTTCTTGTTCTCTTTTAAGGCGTCCGAGAGTTGGGCTCGCACGTCCTTTAGCTCTTCGGCTAGCTTGACGTTTGTATCCTGCAGCTTGTTTTTCTCATTTTTTGTCCATGTTAGTACACAATGATCAGTAGTCGTCTGCCCTTCGGCTTGTTACTTCACTACGAGAGCAGCCCTTAGCTTTTCCCCAGTTGGTCTATTGGTCATGTTGCTGCAGCTCAAACAATGTATACTTAAAGATCATTGATCGGTACAGGACCATACTGTTCGGACACTATAGTTCTTACCATCAGAGCCATTCCTGGACTTCTTTGAATTTTCTAATTCGGTGGTGACAGTAGTAAGCTCGGTCTGGCATTCTTCCAGTTCCATGGATAATGTGTTATTATTTTCCTTGAGTACCTACAAACACAACGATCCTTTAATCTGTTGGGCCAACTGCTTTAAGTCTCGGGGGCTACTAGCATATGAACATTGAACTAACACTCACCCGCATATCTTTGGAAAGTTGGTGAGTGGCTCCGGCAAGTCCGTCTCGAGTGGCTCAGATATATGCATCTGCAAAACTGAAGGCGTTAAATGCCTCCTCAGTGAAAGCTCGGTCACGCATGGCCGCTTTTCGCTGCCGATGATTCACTGCACTCTCCACTTCGGAATTTGTTGGGGATATAGTTGATGTCTACTACACAACCTTCTACTTATAGACGTTGTTGGGCCTCCAAGTGCAGAGGTTTGTAGGACACTAGCAAATTTCCCTCAAGTGGATGACCTAAGGTTTATCAATCCGTGGGAGGCGTAGGATGAAGATGGTCTCTCTCAAACAACCCTGCAACCAAATAACAAAGAGTCTCTTGTGTCCCCAACACACCCAATACAATGGTAAATTCTATAGGTGCACTAGTTTGGCGAAGAGATGGTGATACAAGTGCAATACAGATGGTAGATATATGTTTTTGTAATAACAAAATATAAAAACAGCAATGTAGCAAGTGGTAAAAGTGAGCATAAACGGTATTGCAATGATAGGAAACAAGGCCTAGGGTTCATACTTTCACTAGTGCAAGTTCTCTCAACAAGGATAACATTATTGGATCATATTACTAGCCCTCAACATGCAACAAAGAGTCACTCCAAAGTCACTAATAGCGGAGAACAAACGAAGAGATTATGGTAGGGTACGAAACCACCTCAAAGTTATTCTTTCTGATCGATCTATTCAAGAGTCTATAGTAATGTTCAATCTATCATAGAGTTCGTACTACAATAACACCTTAAGATACAAATCAACCAAAACCCTAATGTCACCTAGATACTCCATTGTCACCTCAAGTATCCGTGGGCATGATTATACGATATGCATCACACAATCTCAGATTTATCTATTCAACCAACACAAAGTACTTCAAAGAGTGCCCCAAAGTTTCTACCGAAGAGTCAAGACGAAAACTTGTGCCAACCCCTATGCATAGATTCCCAAGGTCACGGAACCCGCAAGTTGATCACCAAAACATACATGAAGTTAATCAATAGAATACCCCATTGTCACCACGGGTATTCCACACAAGACATACATCAAGTGTTCTCAAATCCTTAAAGACTCAATCCGATAAGATAACTTCAAAGGGAAAACTCAATCCATTACAAGAGAGTAGAGGGGAAGAAACATCATAAGATCCAACTTTAATGGCAAAGCTCGCGATACATCAAGATCGTTCCATCTCAAGAACACGAGAGAGAGAGAGAGATCAAACACATAGCTACTGGTACATACCCTCAGCCCCGAGGGTGGACTACTCCCTCCTCATCATGGAGAGCGTCGGGATGATGAAGATACCCACCGGAGAGGGATCCCCCGTCCGGCAGGGTGCCGGAACGGGGTCTAGATTGGTTTTCGATGGCTACAGAGGCTTTCGGCGGCCCAAAGGCGGATTAGGACCCGTAGACATGAACCGCCATATGGTGTGTAACTTGTGTTGTAAGATAGGAAAGGATAGAAACTGAGCCGGACATGTTTATGAGTCGGCCTCAGGATTCTGTAAACCGCCGGGCGTCATCCTGTGTATATAAAGGGACGACCCGGCGGCAGTTCAGGGACAACAAACAACAACTCGAGATCTAGGCAAAGCGGATTCGCTCCCTGGTCATCGAAACCCTAGCAATACCACAACAACTAGAGTAGGCCTTTACCTTCACCGCAAGGGGCCGAACTAGTATAAATTCCTTGCATCCTTTGTCCGCTTTAACCCCTTTAAGTTAACCCGTCGCGATGGCTCCGCGACTAAGTCCTCACACTAGGACATCTACCGTGACAAAACCACGACAGTTGGCGCCCACCGTGGGGCTATCACACGATGGTTTTAAGTTCTTAGAGGGCCGCTTTGAAGGGCTCAAGGGATACGCGGTGGGCCGGATGACCAAGAGTCGTTGCGGAAAGCTCTACATTGACGACGCGGGCTGGAGCCCTGAGGCCGGCTCAATTCAGTACGGGTATCGGGTCCCCTTCGGCGGTATTCACGTTTTCATTGGCAAGATTGGCGAACCAGGACCTGAGCCGGACATCTACACTGACATCATCGAAACGGCTCAGCGTGTGAGACCTGCCCGGGTTCGGCCTGCCAAGAAATGTGCATGTGTGGGAGTCGTCCATGGAGCGGAATCGGAAGAAAGATCGGTATCTGGTGGTGAGACCGTCGTTTACTCTGGTGACAAATCATCTACAGGAGAGACCTAGTCATTGTACCAGCTACAAGACGGCCAATTTGGGGGTTGTTCCGATGGCGACAGTATTCTGGACCCCCTCGATCCGCCGAGCCGGGTTGCAGTCTTCATGGCCGGATCACAATCTGTGCAACACTCTTTGACCACAGCAGCGATGATCTCCGGTTTAGCGGCGGCAACAGCAGCTGGGGCAGGAGGCCCTGCGCAGCCACCAGCTCAGGTTTTGTCTGGTTTATTCGACACTTTGACAACACTGTTGACCGCTGAAGTTAGCCCGGCGGATCAGGAGCGGCATGACACAGAAGTTGCTAAGGCGAAGGATCAGATAGCTCAAGCCAATGTAGATCTGGCAGCTGAAAACACCAGGATGGCTGCAGAGCAGGCCGAGTTGGATGCACAGGCTTATCAGCTTATGTTGGATCAAAATGCGTCAAATGAGGTAATGAGGAGAAGATATCGGTCTCACCTGCCTCCGGTTTATGAGGCAAGGAATCTCTTTAACACGCCAGGAGCAGGAACCAGCAATCAGCCAGCGTTAAACCGAGTAGAAGTACCTGGAACGGGGTCGCCGGTCTAGCCGCGCCCGACGGATCTTCCTCGTCAGAAGATCCCATCACAACATGTGTCAACGCCTCCGGGTCATTACTCCAACCCCTTGGATAACATAGTCGCTGCCGCTTCACGATTGGCGGCCCTCCCCATCGAAGGCGAGTCCCCCGTAGCAGTGGAGATGCGATGGGCTAGGGAGCTCCTTCAGACAGCTTTGACACAGCAGCAGGCTTATTCGTACAGCCGCGAGAGGATTCATTCCACCCCCGCCCAAGCCGGAGTTACAGCAGGCATATGGATGAACCGGCCGAGTCAAGCAGCGCCCGAAACCGTAACCCGCCTCGGGGCATAACCCGTCGGGTGGTGGCGCTAGTGCTCAGGACGTGGTGGATTAAGGTAGACAACGTCGAGAAGCCATGTTAACGAGGCAGTATGAAGCCCGTCAACTTACCCCGGTTCGCCCAACCACTACGATGGAACCAGGAGTTACCTCCAGTTCTTTGGGGGTGCCATGTCTCACCCCCACTTTACGTAATGTGCGACTGCCCAAGGATTTCAAAGGTCCTCGAAAGGTGCCCAATTACACTGCCGATTTATCCTCCGAGTCATGGGTCGAAATCTATGATATGGTGATGGAGATGGTGGATGTGGACGATGCGACATGTGCTAAATACTTCACCAGGATGTTGGAAGGAACAGCTCGTACTTGGCTGAAAGGTCTGCCGGCTAACTCCATTGGGTCATGGGCTGAGTTAAGGGCCCGGTTTATCCAGAATTTCAAAGACACGTGCAAGCAGCCCATGTCAATTGTGGACTTAGCTGCCTGTGTCCAAGGAGAAAATGAATCAACAAGCCATTGGGTACGCCGAGTTTCAGAAATCTTGCATTCTTCGTACCGCATCAATGCCGATACAGCAGTCTTAACGTTGGAAGGCAATTGCCGGTTCATGCCTCTGAAGTTGAAGTTGGGACGGCACAAGCGTCACTGCGATGACATGGGAACACTCATGGCAGCTCTAGTTAAGTATGCCGACTCCGATAGTACCAAAGACCCTGAATCTGATGATGAAAAGCCGGGAAAGTGAAAGAAGAACGGCAAAGGGCAACAACATAACCCGGCGGGGTATGGAAACAATGGTAAGCGTAAAGCGGATAACAATTTATATTTTGTGGCTAACACCAACACGCAGAATGATGGTCTGCGTCGTAAGGGTAGGCCACTCCGCAAAGCGAAGGATCAGGTATCAATCTTGAATGCTTGTTAAATCAGCCTTGCCCGAGGCACGTGACGAAGGAAAGGCCAGCTACGCACCTCTGGAAGGATTGCTTTATTATGCGGGAGTTCAAAAAGTCGGATCATTTCCAATATGGTCATGGACCGTCTGGTGGTTCAGGGCCCGGTTCTTATGGACCGGGTTATGGTGGAGGCAGTTCTGGCTCAGGATTTCAAGGCAATCAAAGCGGGCATGGCAATCAGGGCGGTTAAGGTAGCCACGGTGGTTATATCATCAGTGGAATCATCAGCAGAAATAGTCGGGTTACCAAAGCTACCCGAAGCAGTTGAATAGTGGGCAGTATCATGTCTTCAGCAGTAGCCTATGTAAACGCGACCAGAAGCTTCATAAAAAGGGCAGTAAACTCCGTTGAACTAGGGGTGCCCCGTTACTTACACTGGTCCGAACAGCCCATTGTGTGGAGTCGAGAGGATCATCCGCCCCGGGTTGATAATCCGGATCATCTGGCATTGGTGGTGGCGCCAGAGGTTGGAGGGTATAAGTTCACCAAGGTGCTCATGGATGGGGGGAGCAGTATCAACATCCTTTATTACGAAACCTTCCGTCGCATGGGGTTAAAAGATAAATATCTTAAACTGTCAAACACCGTTTTCTATGGTGTGGTGCCTGGTAAGTCAGCATATCCCGTTGGTAAGATAGCTCTTAAGGTTACTTTCGGAGATGAGCATGATTCAATATCAGAGACCTTGACTTTTGAAGTGGTGAAAATCAAGAGCCTGTATCATGCCCTGTTTGGACGATCGGTTTACGCTAAGTTCATGGCAAGGCCCTGTTATTTATCTGCAGCTTAAAATGCCAGGTCATAAGGGGACCATCACAGTACATGGGAGCTGTAAGATTGCTTTGGAATGTGAAGGTGATGCGGCATATGCTGAGTCAGTTTGTGCAACAGAGGAGTTGAAGTTCTACAAGGACAATGTTGATCCGGAGGATATGACTTCTTTGAAAAAGCTAACTACAGAGCATGATCCGGCCTTGAAGTTTAAATCGGCTGATGAGACTAAGCTGGTGGGTTTTACTCCTGGCGATTCATCCAACCAGTTTAGCATCAGCGCTAACTTGGATCCGAAATAGGAAAGCGCGCTCATCGAGTTCATCCATGAGAACCGAGACATCTTTGCATGGAAACATTCTGACATGCAAGGTGTACCGAGAGGACTCGCCGAGCACACTCTTAATGTCAATCCCAAGTTTAAACCAGTCAAGCAGTTTCTCCGCCGCTTCAATGAAGAAAGACGCAAGGCCATTGGTGAGGAAGTAGACAGGCTCTTGGTGGCTGGGTTTATCATTGAAGTATTTCATCCTGAGTGGTTGGCTAATCCGGTGCTGGTACTTAAGAAGAATGGCAGTTGGCGCATGTGTGTGGACTACATGGATTTGAACAAGGCTTGTCTAGCTGATCCCTTTGCTCTCCATCGTATTGATCAGATTATTGATGCTACGGCGGGTTGCGAGCGTTTGAGTTTTCTAGATGCTTATTCTGGTTATCATCAGATCAAAATGGCAGTTAAGGACCAGGAGAAGATAGCTTTTATAACTCCCTTTGGAGCCTTCTGCTATGTATATATGCCCTTTGGGCTCAAGAGTGCCCAGGCCACTTATCAGCGCTGTGTGCAGAATTGTCTTCATAAACAGATTGGGCGTAATGTTCATGCATATGTGGATGATATTGTGGTGAAGTCCCGAAAGGAGGAGACATTAATAGATGATTTGAAGGAAAGTTTTGATAATCTCTGGGTCTATAAGATGATACTTAATCCGGCCAAGTGTGTTTTTGGTGTACCGGTAGGCAAGATCTTGGGGTTTCTGGTGTCTAACAGGGGCATTGAAGCTAATCCGGAAAAATCAAAGCTATTACATCTCTGGCTAAACCGGCGTGTATCAATGACATTCAACGTCTGGCAGGCCGTTTTGCAGCACTGAGCCGGTTTATCAGCCGGTTGGGAGAAAAAGCTATCCCTCTATATCAGATGATGAAAAAGATAGACAATATTGTCTGGAGTGATGCTGCTAATGCGTCATTTGAGGACTTGAAGAAACAGTTGGCAGAGCCACCTATCCTTGCTACTCCGGTCGATAAAGAGCCGCTGCTATTGTACGTGCCTGCTAATGCCCGGGCTGTTAGTGTGGCCACTGTGCTGGAGCGCAAGGAGGCTGGGAAGGAGTATGCGGTTCAACGGCCGGTTTATTATATCAGTGAGGTGCTTATTGAGTCAAAAAACAAAGGTACACACACTGATTGAAACTGGTGTATGGAGTCTTCATGGCAAGCCAGAAGCTTAAGCAGTATTTTCAGGGTCATCCTAACATTGTGGTCAGCTCCGCCCCTTTGGGAGATATAATCCAAAACAAAGAAGCAACTGGCCGGGTTGCCAAGTGGGTCACTGAGCTTGGACCTCACGGGTTAAAATATGTGCCTCGTACAGCAATAAAGTCCCAAGCACTTGTGGATTTCATCAATGATTGGACAGAGCTACAGGCGCCAGAAGAAAAGCCAGATCATACTTATTGGACTATTCACTTCAATGGATCCAGGCAATTGGAGGTCTCGAGGGCTGGAGTCGTGTTAACTTCCCCACGAGGTGATAAATTTTGTTATGTTCTCCGTTTAATGTTCCCTTGCACTAACAATGCAGCTGAATATGAGGCTTTACTCCACGGTCTTCGAATGGCTAAGGAGACGAATTTAAGTCGGGTTAAGTGCTTTGGTGACTCGGACTTGGTGGCTCAACAAGTATCTGGTACTTGGGATTCCAAGGACCCGCTCATGGCAGCATATCGTCGAGAGGTGGATATTGATGCTGGACACTTCAAAGGTTATCAAGTTGACTATGTGGATCGGCGAAAGAATGAAGCGACGGAGGCCTTAACCCGTTTGGGTTCCCAACGTAAACCGGTTCGACCCAATGTTTTTCTCGGCATCTTGCATAACCCGTCGGTCAAGCTACCTACAGAGGAGGATTTGGTTGTTCCTGATCCGTAGGCTCAGTTGGTAGCGCTCTTCATGTTATCCCAGATTGGACGGTTCCATATTTGGCGTATATGAACCGAGGCGAGTTACCAGAGGATTAGATTTTAGCCAAGCAGATAATCCGGCGGTCCAAGTCAATGACTATCGTCCATGGAGAATTGCATCATTGCAGTGTAACAAGGGCGTTTCAGCATTGCGTATCTCCTGAAAAAGGCCGTGAGATTTTGCATGAGATCCATGAAGGAGATTGTGGTCACCACGCTGATTCAAAATCCTTGGTAGCTAAAGCTTTTTGTCACGGTTTCTATTGGCTGTCGGCTCATGCTGATGCTGAGGACTTGGTCAAAAAGTGTGATGGCTGTCAAAAATTCTCACAGCGTGCTCATGTACCGGCTCAAGAATTGAGGATGATTCCAATCACTTGGCCATTTGAAACTTGGGGGATGGATATGGTTGGGCCCTTTAAGAGATCCCAAGATAAGAAGACCGACATTTTGGTGGCGGTTGATAAGTTCACCAAATGGGTGGAAGCAGAGCCAGTCAGTAAGTGTGATGTAGCCACGGCGGTTCAATTAATCAAGAAGGTTATTTATCGGTTTTGTTTTCCACACATCATTATAACTGATAATGGCACTAATCTGTCCAAGGGTGCTATGAAAGACTTTTGTCAATGTGAGCACATCCGGCTTGACGTATCATCAGTGGCTCATCCTCAATCTAATGGTCAAGCTGAGAGAGCCAATCAAGAGATCTTGAGAGGCATCAAGCCCCGGCTTATGGTTCCCCTACAGAGGATGCCGGGTTGTTGGGTGGAGGAGTTACCTTCTGTATTATGGAGCATCAATACCAGGCCCAACAGATCTACGGGTTACACGCCTTTCTTCATGGTTTACGAAGCAGAAGTAGTTCTCCCTAGTGACATCCATCATGACTCACCTCGTGTGGCGGCTTATGTTGAAGCTGACAATGAGAAGGCACGACAGGAAGCACTTTACCTGCTAGATGAGGAACGTGACATTGCAACAGCTCGATGGGCGATTTACCAGCAAGATCTGTGTCGTTATCACAGCCGCCGGGTTAGAACCAGAACTTTTCAAGAAGGCGATCTGGTGCTCCGGCTCATCCAAGATCAGAATAATATGCACAAGTTATCCCCGCCTTGGGAAGGACCCTTTGTGGTCAGCAAGAATCTGCATAACGGGTCATACTACCTTATTGATGTTCGAGAACGCAAAGACTCACGTACATTGGAGGAGAAGACCCACCGGCCATGGAACATTGCTCATCTTCGGCCTTACTACACCTGATCCATAGGCTCCTCTTATCAACATACTTTTGACAATGTATATATTATGATCAATATAATAAACCGGCATCCCTGCTAAAGCGGGGCCTCTGCTATTTTTTCCCTTGAGAGTTTTGGTTACATGGGGGCTTTCGTTTATAAAGTGAAGTTCTGACTACCCTCTGGTTACACTACAAGAAATATGTCAACTTGCGACCATCACTATTGGTCACTGAAAGGTCATTGCTTTTCATCTGCGACCTTTTTGCGACCAAAAACAGATGGTCAAAAGCTGGCGGTCGTAAACTGAAATTAGTGACCTTCTTTGTGATATGTAAAAGGTCGTTGGTTCCACAACCAAATTTTTTATCACTAGCAACCTCCCCAGGCCACGTAGGCATCCAACGTGGCAAGCTGATGTGGCACAAGAATCAGCCCGGTCCAATTCGGTTTTCTACATGGGCCTAGCTCATTAATTCAGCCTTTTTAACATATTTTTTCTGTAAGTTACACGGGCCAAGCCCATTTCAGCCTTTTATTTATTTCTGGGCCGGGTCTTTAAACATTGTTTGGGCCATTATATTTTGGAGCTGGTCCCACTTGTCATCTTCTCACACATTGGGCCCACTTGACAGAAAATTCAAAATTGCTTAGAATATTTTCATAAGTGAATCCCACAAGTTAGGTTTCCATTCCACACGTTTTCAAATCACGTACACAATCAATATTTCAAACAGAACAGTACAAATGTAGTTCATCAAATAAAACTAACTAAGTCTACTACAATTTGTACATAGTTATTACAACCCATATATGCCTACTATTACAATATTACAATATTTACATTCTATTACAATCAAATAGAAGAGACGACTCTTTGCTGAGTAGTGCTATATGGTTTCGAACTTCAAATTTTGTAGACCTGGAGCTCCTGAACACAAAGACAAACATCATTAGTGATTAGAGTGTACACATGCTAGGTCTAGCGTTGGTTAAAAATAACTAATTATCACATGACGAAGTCCTAGAATGAAATTCCAGTAGTGAACCAATCCATAGAAAACAGAACCGCAAGGTCATGAGCTAATTAAATGGTCTAACACTGGGGTTAGAGGAAACACGGACCCGAATGTTGTGCGCATAGAGAAACATACAAAAATGATCTGGGCATCTCTTGCAGCTGTCAAACCATTCTGAGTACTCCATTTGTATCTTCCTCTTTTCCTGCACTCCCAGCTGAATCTGAATGCAGCATATAAAAAGAACTAGTTCATTTCATCAGTATGAGATCTAACTGTTTGCCACTCGATAGATAACCTACCAGGGAAGCCTTAATATAAACAGGGGTACGTGTAAATATATGTGTTCACAGGCTTGAATACATCGCCAGGAACTGTAGTACAGAACATGTAACATGGTGGCTACATGAACAGAACGAGATGTGGCATGCTTAAAAGCCTGAGCCCGTGCTATGCCTATATATAATCAGGTGCAGCTTAAATATACGTGGGCACATACTGAAAGGAACAAGATAGCATGATGATATCCGATCTACTAGATTTGGGAGAAACCTGATCGAGCCAACACAAAAAAGAAATAGAGTAAGATTTGAGCTGTACCTGCAGAGTGTTACTTATGGTGGAACTGGCAGGGGACTTGCCCGGATTTAGTTAACACAAATTGTAAGTGTAAAGCAGATCATCTTGGCTGTTACACACGAAAAGAAAAGACAGTATGTTTTTTAGACTGCATGGTCAACAAGAACAACAACAACAAATGTAAAGAATGTTTAGGTACACAAGCATGCGTAGCAAGCATTAAAAGTTCGATCTGTTTGGTGGAAGGCACCATTGATTTTGTTCTCACAGCCATACTTACACGCACACATGCAGTTTTAATGAATTAAATGAGCAGGCAAAAAAGGCAATTACAAATCTAGGGGCAGGAGGTAGTGAGAGAAACTCAAATATACACTACTAGAGGGATCGTCAAGATGTAGGGGGTGGAGGTGTCTCACTTGGTTTCAAAATAAGATGCACACAAAGACAACCACATAAATATAGCAGTGCATAGTACCGAGGAAACAGGGACATCTCTTTGCCAACATGTATAATTCGGAGAAGCAATAGCAAGCAAAGGAAGATGAGAGGGAGATGGAGAAGCTCAGTGATATGCTTCTCATATGGAGCAAACCCAGCGAGCTCCCTGATCAAGTTCCTGATGAAATGCACCCTCTTGGTACCTTTCTGCAAACCAAAATGGTAACCGGTCAGAACAATGAGAATGAAAAACTTAACCAGGAGTAAACATCACAATAATATGAATTCTTACTACCACAAAGGATCTATTGCACTTGAGAATGAAGGAATTGTCCCATATTCAACAAATTCAGAATCTAAACTGAATTTCGTCTACCAAATAAACTAGAATGCCTCAAATCTAGTCTACTAAGAGTATTTATTTATCTACACTTAGTCAAAGAAATTTCGAAAGAAAGCCCATGATGTGAAATCCAGGCAGCTATATGAAATATGTTGTTGGCACACAAGATTGACAATATCTACTTCAGAGTTCTACAGAAACTCTGAAGCCGACATACTGATACGTCCAAAATGTATCTATAATTTCTGCTTGCTCCATGCCACTTTTGGGTGATATTGCTATGATATTCATACACTTCCATACACTTTTGATCATATTTGGACTAACTTACTAATCCAGTGCACCCCAGTGCCAGTTTCTGTTTTTGGCTGTTTTTGTATTTCAGGTTTTCACGTTTCGAGAACTGCCCAGAAAAATCCAGAAAAATTATATAAAAAATCAGCGTTCCGGAAACAACACTGCGTCCGAAGGGCAGCCTGGGGGGGCCACAGGGGCTCCAGGCGCCCTGTGGGCGCCCCCCCCCGGGCCGCGCCGGGGGGGCGCCTGGGCCCCCCGAGGCTCCCCCGATGCCCTACTTTGGCATATATTTAAAGGACCCTCCGAAACCCTTAGAGGAGGAACTCTTTTCGCGATCCCATCTCTGTTCCGCCGCCGCCGCCGCTTCCAAGATCGGGAGCACCAGGAGAACTCTTCCCGGCACCCTGCCGGAGGGGAGGATCACCACCGGGAGCTTCTCCACCACCATGGACGCCTCCCGGATGACTCGTGAGTAGTCTCCCTTGGACCATGAGTCCATGACCAGTAGCTATGTGATGTTCTCCTCCCGTTCTTGTGCTTCACTAATTAGTCCTCGTGAGCTGCCCTACATGATCGAGGCACCTATGTAATCCTTATGCTGTTGCTATGTTGAGTTTGCTGGGATCCGATGGATTATGAGATTATGTTCAGATTGATCTTGAGTAATATATTTGATTCACCTCTTTTATATTTTAGTTCATAAGTAATTCTTGCATGTTCTCCGTTGTTATTTATTGCTTTGGCCGAGTAATAGGTAGTGACTCCAAGAGGGAACGTTATGCTCGATTGTGGGTTCATGCCCCTCGATGACTAGCTTGAGTGACAGAAACATGAGTCTAGGGGATGTGCTGTTGCCACAAGGGGGAAAACAATGGTGCTTGTGCCCGCGGGTGCAAGGATTGTTTACTTTACGCAAAGTTCTTTTAATGCAGTTGTCTGTTGCATTGAGTTTACACTATGGGTGGGACTCGCAACTTAATACAGCGAGATGTTCTGGATAGATATCTCAAGGTGGATGATTAGTAGTAGATATTGATGGATTTCGGTCTACTTACTTTGGCGTACTGCCCATGCTTTGAACCTCAACCTTTCTTGCAATGTAGTCAGCATTGGTTTGCGTTCGTGGTCCTGTCAATTGCCCAGCTGTAATTTGTTTACCTCACATAGCTGTTTTATCGTCTTTTGGGAGAGAGACATCACTAGTGAACATCATGAGACTCCGGTCCATATTACCATCATTGATCACACCCACTATTTACTTTTCGCTACTTACTTACTATTGCAAAAACTATCTATCACTACTATCATTGCTTTTAACCCTTTGTGAACTACAAGGCCGGAGAGATTGACAACCTCTCTGTACTCGTTGGGAGCAAAGTTATTTGTATCTGTGTGCAGGTCCACGTTGATTGCTACTAATCTGGCGCCGTAGCAATTGACACCTACTTGTTGAACCTAGGAGTCTCTGGGGATTCGATCCTTGGCATCTTTGCTAGGGGAAAACACTTCTACTTACTGCATCTTACACCTTCCACTTGGAGTAACCAACGAGGGGTTCGAGGCCCATCAAGGAGTATTTTCTGGCGCCGTTGCCGGGGACTCCACTCTTCAGGATAGGGGAGTTGCATGCTATCTTTTACCTTTGCTTTTTAGTCTTGTTAGTTTACTTTTCATTTTTGCTTTAGTTCCTCTTATCGAAAATCACAAAAATAGTTATCTTGCTTGCTTGCTACTATGGGTTCTACCAAAAACACTAAATGGGAGGAGTACACCCCTACTTCCATTGCCCCAATTATCACTGACGGGATTTACAAAAGTAATAAACCTTGTGATTATACTAGTTTTGACGGAGAGTTATGCCCATGGCATGGTCTTCTAGGAAAAAAGTATGAGCCTCAGTTTAAAATTGCTCCTAAGCTTCCCCAAACTTGGGAAGATGTTCAAACTCTTATAATAGAGAGCGAATTAAACAAAGAGGATGACACTACAATTCTGCCCACTAATGATAAAATTGATTTTGATAATTGTAGTATTTCAGAAGTTGTCACCTTTCTACAAGGAATGGCTAAAGATCCCAACACTAGCACGCTTAATCTTGCCTTCACAGAGCATGTCACTAATGCTCTCATCAAAGCTAGGGAGGAGAAACTTAGAGTAGAAGCCTCCATACCTAGAAAGCTAGAAGACGGTTGGGATTCTATGATTAAAATTAAGATAAACAATTTCTCATGCTATGCTTTATGTGATATTGTAGCTAGTACTTCTATTATGCCCAAAAGACTATATGATATGCTTAAATTGAAACCTTATGATTCTTGTTCTTTTGGTGTTCGTCTCGTTGATTCTTCCATAAAGAAACCTTTGGGGAGGATCGATGATGTTCTTATTGTTGTCAATGATAATTATGTGCCCGTTGATTTCACTATTATGGATATTGAATGTGATCCTTCATGTCCAATTATTTTGGGACGTCCCTTTTTGCGCACCGTTGGTGCTGTCATTGACATGAAAGAGGGTAATATAAAATTTAAGTTTCCTCTCAAGAAAGGGATGGAACACTTCCCTCGAAAGAAGATCAAGTTACCTTTTGAGTCCGTTGTACGGGCTAGCTATTCTTTTACTCTTGATAAAACTTGATCTATGCATTATGCCTAGCTTAAAGGCATAAAAGAAAGCGCTTTTGGGAGGCAGCCCACATGAATAATTTTTTTGCTTTTGTTGTGTCTTGATGTTGTTTACTGCTGTAGCATCATCATTGTATCTTTGCTTTTCATATTTGTGCCAAGTATAGCCTCCGATTGCTAGAAAGTTCAAAAGTTGTGAGGTGCTGTCCAGGAAACAGATTCTGTCCTTGGATAGAAAAATTCGTATAAAATCACCGGATCGACTTTTTGGTCTGAATTTTTTCGACAGCGTTCTCTATATAATTGTCTTTCGTGCGTCAGTTATGAGTTTTTTGATTTGAGTTGCAGAAGTATCCCGAACAGGTCAATTACTGCCTGTTGTTCTGTTTTTCACAGATTCTGTCCTGTTTTGCCTTACCTTCACTTTGCAAATTAAGAACTCGCTTTTTCTTTGCAAAAACCTTTTGGAAATCTTGAGAAACAGTAGAACTTCAAGAATATCCTTATTTCCAACAAGGTATAGTTATTTTATTAAGGGTACTAACCTCGCTAATAAGATTATGATGAGTTATGTATGAAGGGAGTTTTCAAGTGTGCGATGGAAGATGATAAAAAGATTCAGGAGTGTCAAGCGCTCAAGCTTGGGGATGCCCCCTGTGCACCCCCAAGAAATATTCAAGGAGACTCAAGCGTCTAAGCTTGGGGATGCCCCGTGCATCCCCTTCTCCATCAACACTATCAGTTCGTCTTTCGTTTCGCTATATTTTTATCACTTCGTGTGTTATGTGCTATGCTTGGAACGTCTTGCTTTTAGTTTTCTTTTTAGTTTTTCATAACGAGTCGGAACCCAGCATTCCTTTATGTGGGATAGAAACACGCTCCACCTCTACCTAGAACATTACATAGAATTTTCATGTCTATCTATGCTGTGTGTGTTCTTTGTCTTTTAATAGCTACTATCATACTCTGCTCTTAGTATTCATGCTTATCTTTCCAAGAGCTTTTATTTAGTTGGTTGCTTGAACTCTCTTTAATTACCATGCTCACCTTATTAAGAGAGTTTGCTTCCGTTGCATGGGTTAATGTGTCTATGATAAATATGCTACTTTCATGATGGTGCTTAGTAGTTCAGGTTTTCTTTTGGTTAATCTTAAATAGCTGGGGGGTTCCCAATGTGTTATTGGAGTACCAACTTGGTTTGTTTGCCTATGATATGGTATGGTTTAGTAATATCTTCCTTCGAGAATTTATTTTGATTGACTTGGCGTATGCTCACGCATATTCAAGACTGTAAAGAAAGTCTGTCAAGCCTTGATGATCTTTTGTTTCTAAGTAGCGATATAACTACCATGCCTGATTCAATATTGCTTTGTCGCTCTGCATGATTATGACCGTCATTGCTCTCTTAGTTGGTCGCTCCCAGTCTTTTGCTAACCTCCACCTGTACTAAGCAAACTAACCATGCAATACATAGCTCATGGGAAAGTAGCCTAAAAACTATTGTGGTAAAGAATATGTTGCTTATGTATCTTATTTCTTATAAGTTGCTTGCTGAGCGGTAACCATGTTTCTGGGGACGCCATCAACTGTCACACTTTTGTTGAATATCCTGTGAGTTGCTATGCATGTTCGTCTTGTCTGAAGTAAGGGTGATTTACCGTGGGTTGAATGAATATGCATATTGTTAGAGAAGAACATTGGGCCGCCAACCAAAGCCATGCATCATGGTGGAAGTTTTAGCTTGGACCTTAATCCTAATCTCTTATGAGAATATGCTTATGCATTAAAGAGGAGTCCATCATCTATTTTCTATGTTGTCCCGGTATGGATGTCCTCAAGTTGAGATCTATCAAAAACGAGAAATCAAATGCGATCTATCTCCTTGGACCTTTGTACAGGTGGCATAGAGGTACCCCTTTGTGACACTTGGTTAAAACATATGTAATGCAATGATAACCCATGCGGATCCGAGCTAATTAGGACAAGGAGCGAGCACTATTGGTATTCGATGCATGAGGCTTGCAAATTATAGGATGTTTTATGCATGACACATATGAAGTACTACTACCGTTGACACAATTGCTTCCATGTTTTCAAAATAAAAAGCTTTAGCACTTAACCTTTCTTTTACCTTTATGTTGAAGCACCAACTACTGAGAGCATGATTGTCATTCTCAGTGTAATGTGCATTGTCCCAAAGTAGCATTGTCTTTTGCATGATTGTGATATCGTTTATTCTGAAATGATTGTATCTAGTCATCACTTAAACCTTGAAGGTGCCCTTGCATTTATGTTTTGCACCACTAAAGGGAGCAAGCTAGATATCACTTTATCATATTTGCACATCATGTTCATTACAAATCTTTTTGATGTTTCAGTTTCATGTTGTAAAACTTTCAGTCATTTGTGATTTTCTCTTGAGGCAACTTAATTACTTTAGCATCATTGTCTCAGTAAGCTTTTGTCATATGACTATGAGAAAGTCCTATATGGTTAATAGCATGTCACCACAGAAATTATTCTTGTTATCATTTACCTACTCGAGGACGAGCAGGAATTAAGCTTGGGGATGTTGATACGTCCAAAACGTATCTATAATTTCTGCTTGCTCCATGCCACTTTTGGGTGATATTGCTATGATATTCATACACTTCCATACACTTTTGATCATATTTGGACTAACTTACTAATCCAGTGCACCCCAGTGCCAGTTTCTGTTTTCGGCTGTTTTTGTATTTCAGGTTTTCACGTTTCGAGAACTGCCCAGAAAAATCCAGAAAAATTATATAAAAAATCAGCGTTCCGGAAACAACACTGCGTCCGAAGGGCTGCCTGGGGGGCCATAGGGGCTCCAGGCGCCCTGTGGGAGCGCCCCCCCTGGG
>LR738710.1:219636033-219695923 GCA_902687465.1 Secale cereale | reverse complement strand
GGGGGGGGGGGGCGCCTGGGCCCCCCGAGGCTCTCCCGATGCCCTACTTTGGCATATATTTAAAGGACCCTCCGAAACCCTTAGAGGAGGAACTCTTTTCGCGATCCCATCTCTGTTCCGCCGCCGCCGCCGCTTCCAAGATCGGGAGCACCAGGAGAACTCTTTCCGGCACCCTGCCGGAGGGGAGGATCACCACCGGGAGCTTCTCCACCACCATGGACGCCTCCCGGATGACTCGTGAGTAGTCTCCCTTGGACCATGACTCCATGACCAGTAGCTATGTGATGTTCTCCTCCCGTTCTTGTGCTTCACTAATTAGTCCTCGTGAGCTGCCCTACATGATCGAGGCACCTATGTAATCCTTATGCTGTTGCTATGTTGAGTTTGCTGGAATCCGATGGATTATGAGATTATGTTTAGATTGATCTTGAGTAATATATGTGATTCACCTCTTTTATATTTTAGTTCATAAGTAATTCTTGCATGTTCTCCGTTGTTATTTATTGCTTTGGCCGAGTAATAGGTAGTGACTCCAAGAGGGAACGTTATGCTCGATTGTGGGTTCATGCCCCTCGATGACTAGCTTGAGTGACAGAAACATGAGTCTAGGGGATGTGATGTTGCCACAAGGGGGGAAACAACGGTGCTTGTGCCCGCGGGTGCAAGGATTGTTTACTTTACGCAAAGTTCTTTTAATGCAGTTGTCTGTTGCATTGAGTTTACACTATGGGTGGGACTCGCAACTTAATACCAGCGAGATGTTCTGGATAGATATCTCAAGGTGGATGATTAGTAGTAGATATTGATGGATTTCGGTCTACTTACTTTGGCGTACCGCCCATGCTTTGAACCTCAACCTTTCTTGCAATGTAGTCAGCATTGGTTTGCGTTCGTGGTCCTGTCAATTGCCCAGCTGTAATTTGTTTACCTCACATAGCTGTTTTATCGTCTTTTGGGAGAGAGACATCACTAGTGAACATCATGAGACTCCGGTCCATATTACCATCATTGATCACACCCACTATTTACTGTTCGCTATTTACTTACTATTGCAAAAACTATCTATCACTACTATCATTGCTTTTAACCCTTTGTGAACTACAAGGCCGGAGAGATTGACAACCTCTCTGTACTCGTTGGGAGCAAAGGTATTTGTATCTGTGTGCAGGTCCACGTTGATTGCTACTAATCTGGCGCCGTAGCAATTGACACCTACTTGTTGAACCTAGGAGTCTCTGGGGATTCGATCCTTGGCATCTTTGCTAGGGGAAAACACTTCTACTTACTGCATCTTACACCTTCCACTTGGGGTAACCAACGAGGGGTTCGAGGCCCATCACATACTCAAGTCAAAAATAGTCTGGAAGTGCAAACAGAGATGTCAAATGTGAATCAAATCAAATCATCCTTCCATACAGTAAAACAAAGAAACAAACAACTATGTATTGTGATATACTATTATTAACAAACAGTGAAAATTTCACATCAATGATCTTAGAGGTCTATGTGATACAGTAAAACAAACAAACAAACAGCTCTGTGTTGTGATGTACTACTAGAAATATACTTGAAGCAAATAAAACAAATAGCTTTCAGTTCTCTAATCTTGTGTGCTGTGAATTTTTTTTCCAATGTGCATCAGTGATATCAATTTTGATAAGTCGTGAACCAAACAGTTCAAAATCCTTCGACGAATATGGACTACATTGTGAGATTTTGTTGCAATGTGCATCGGTTGAAGATCAAACCTGGACGTCTCCAAGGCTGGTGCCGACAGCGTGGTAGGAGCCCTCGCGCGTCCAGGGCACGACACAGATGTTGTCCCTCGGCCCCAGATCGCACAGCTTGGTGATCTGGACGACGGTGCCATTAGTAATCTGACCTGCGCGTGACCAATGGATGCAACAAGAAGATGCAAGAAAGAAATAAAGAAACACACCTTGCTGATGGATGCGGACCAGAGGTAGACGTAGGTGCCGAGGCCGACGGGGAGCATGTTCTGCGAGGACCAGTCGACGAGTTTCAGGTAGAAGTCGTCCTGCAAGGACGGTGCGTCCAGCACCTGCATGCCGGTGACGACCACACACCAGTTAGTAGTAGATCGGTGATCGGAGAATTCGGTGCGCGCGAGGTGTTTGCGGGAATAGGCGGGCGGGCTGACGAACCTTGTGGGGCGTCTTGGGGTCCTTGCGGGGCGCCTTCTTGGGGGCGGGGGAGCCGGCACCGGCGGCGTAGTTCAGCTTCTCGGCGAAGGGGGAGGAAGGCGTGGACAAGGGATCTAGGGCTTCGTGGGTAGACGAGGATGAGAGGGACATGCAGTGATTCGGGACGGGGATGGGAGAGAGGAGGGCGTGGGGGAGGCCATGGACGGCGGGGAGCTCCCCCGGAGTGTCAGGACCGGTTTTTCAGTAATATAATTACCGAGAGACCGACCTTTTTATCGAACCAGCACAGAAGAATACTTCTTGCTGTAGACAATTCCTTGATACAGAATTCCAGAGTACTGAACATTATACATGGTTGAGCGGAGGTTGCTCAACAATTTATTACAAGTACGCCGATATAGTACATAAAGGTGGATATGACACAATGGTAGGGTGGCATACTACTAACTCGTAATAAAAGGTGGTAGATATGTCACAGTGTAGTGGGTGATGTGACTCCAATATCTTACAGTTCATCGAGTGTCGGAGTGAGACCCGATGAATTTATTAGGTGGGTGGCGGAAGCGGTTATATAACAGTGATCAACTCCAGGATCGCAAGAGACTGACTGGGACTCCACTAGACGTCGGACTCGCTATCGAACTCTTCATCCATGAGATCGCCTTCGTCAACATCTGGCCAAATCAACAAGCCAGGTGAGTACTTTGAATGTACTCGCAAGACAGTTCGGACATAAGATATAATAAATGCAAACATGATGCATGTGAGTATTCTAGCATTATGTATCCGAATAATATAATTTTTGTGTTGCAAGTAAAAATAGAAGTCGGGCGGTAATCCTCCCGAAAACCATAAGATAAATAAAAGAAAACCAAACGAGTGTCTGAGTGACGCCTCGTGAGGAAAATGAATAAAAACATGCCACAGTTGGACGTCCAGCCGACGTCACATAAAGGGCTTATAATGAAGGTAAATAACAAGAATGCCACAGTCGGACGTCTGAGCGACATCACATAAAGGGCTTATAATGAAAATAAATAACAAAAATGCCACAGTCGGATGTCTGAGCGACATCACATAAAGGGCTTATAATGAAAATAAATAACAAGAATGCCACAGTCGGACGTCTGAGAGACATCACATAAAGGGCTTATAATGAAAATCAATAACAAGAATGCCATAGTCGGACGTCTGAGCGACATCACATAAAGGGCTTATAAATAACAAGAATGCCACAGTCGGACGTCTGAGCGACATCACATGAAGGGCTTATATAAACAATGGTATAACGGTAAAATACTTCAGGAGGTGAATCAGTACAGAGATAACTGGTTAGCTCATCTACCCAAAATGAACTTGACAAAAATCACCACTCTTGTTGCTATCAAAAAAATTACTAGAGACGGTCACCGGGGTTGACACGAAGATTGACTCTGGGCCATAATCATGGCTACTCGGAAGATTAGACTCTGCAGAGCTTGTACTCTTAAATCATAGCCAACGGATTCCACTAGCCATAGGGACTAGTTCCGTCTACGGTGTTTTAGCAAAAACACAACTGACGAGTACACACGCATTTCACATCCTGCTGTCCGGAATCACCTGTGACAACATTCACGAAAAACTTTAAGACGGGGAGGCTACAACCTCGAATATCATGGGATCAAATTTATATATGCGCGCTCTAAGGGGTGCCCCCTCTCAGTCCCAACCGGAAACACCCATGCCCCTTGACCGGATGACGGGCTTTAATCCAGGGCCATGGAACCCTCATCCCGGCCCCTCTACTTGGTGTATACACGGAAAGAGGTTTGCAACTGACTAAACCATAATCTTAACAGACGGCATATGACAGTACCAAAAGGAGACGAACGGAATCATGACTTGATCCATGGTGATACTAAAATTAACCATTGACTGGTATGCTCCAACAATACCAGTACACGACCCATCATGTCACCACATGACCGGGGTGTTTCAATCAACATTCGGGTTCACCCGAAGCATGCTTGCATGAAATATAATCGTCCACAAATGCTTATATGACCATGCTATGAAGAAGAACTACTCGAGCAAACATGCAACACCCTCATCATATCAAAGGTTCAAACATGCTTGCCTGGTTCGGAGTAGTCGGAGTCTAACTCGGTGAGGTTCGCGGCTCCGTCACGTCCTTCGGTATCTACATATTCAAACAAAACGAATACTAACATAAATACCGCGCGTGCATAAAAGTTGTCCCAAATATTTTTCAAATAAATATGACAAAAAATAGACAGAAAACTAAAGAGGACAGAAAAAGAATCAACTCAAAATCATCTTTTGCTTAAAAGATATTAGAGTTTCTGTCCAGGGGCTTGTTTGTAATGAAACAGAAAGTTTCCAGGGGTTAGAATAGAAAAACAGAAAAACGAATCGGTACGTAGTACGCCAGCCGAATAGGAAGACGTACTTTGCCCGAAGGCGCCTTCCAGAAAAACGCTTCGGAAGGAAAAGAGAGACTGGCGAGGGGGTCCCACTCATCAGGTTTAAAAACAGAACAGAGTCGCGCCGACGCCAGAAGGTTGCGGTGGTCGCTGGCACCGATCCACGGTGAGGTAGGGGAAGGGAGTAGTACCTACAGGTTCCTGGAGCTCTTCCGCGTCAGTAGGTGGTGGGGTTGAGCGTCGGCGAGCCCCACGTCGACGGCGACCCTATCTCCGGTGGACGGCGGCTCGGGTGGTCGTGGGCCTCGTCGGAGAGAGTTTCTGGAGTCAAATTGGAGTGGGGGTTAGTCTCCTAGAGGTGTCAGGAGGCTACGAACGAGTCCAGGGCGGTGGAGGAGCTCTCACCAGAGAGGACGCTGCTGGAACCCGAGGCGGATGGAGGTGGCCGGAGTTGAGGAAGAAGGGCCCCTCGAGGCTCTCCCAGTGGCTGGGCGTGGTCTAGTGAGGTGGTGGGGAGATGCGGGATCGAGAGTGAGCTCGGAGGCGTTATATATAGCCGGCCCGAGGCGGTTCCCGTGAACGGGATAAGTCCAGCGATCGATTACGGCGGCGCTTTGGCTGGACAGTTGGTTTAGGAGCTTGAGCATCGACTAGGAGGTGCACTGGTTCCATTTAGGTGCCTAACTCAGCAAGGTAGGGGTGGTTACGACCTGTCCCCGACGGAACGGTCGTGCGGCACGTCGGCGGCAGAGAGCGCGCCCTGTGCATGCCTGGCCACGGCGACGGTGCTGCAGGCGTGCGCTGGCAATGGAGAAGGCCACACGGAGCTCCCAGGCGACTTGGGCGGTGCCGAACGGCGTTGTGCCGCAGGGTGCCTCCTGTCGGCCGCCACGGGTGGCTCTGCCGCCGCTGAAGGCTCCGGCGTGGGCGGGCCACGGCGCCACCGACGACAGGAACCAGACAAGCGCACGTGCGGTGCTCTGGATAAGAGCAAGGTGCATTGCAGCATCGATCCAAAACGGCACTGGTGAGATTGACGAACGCAGACTGGCGAAACTGACGAAGCTGCACTGTCGCCTGTAAAGTTCAGTTAACTTTTCTAAAACTCACAGAAACAGTGCACGCCAGGTGTTTGACGAAATGATTTTGGCATGTGGAAAATCTTGCTGGAGCTGATTTTTGTGGAGTGGTCTCTTGATTCATCTAGAGGCTGCCTGAATTTTCACAGAATTTTTGGAAGAAGGAAAATATGAATTTCACCAAAATTTGCAAATCTGGTCCAAACTTGCAGCAAGTGAAATTTGAAAATTTTGAACTGTGGACTAGTGAAACAAGATGGATCCAGGTTGTGGGTGCTAAGGACTATCCAGCGGAGTTGGTTTGGAAACAAAACTCAAGGTGAACATGGTGGTTCCTTTGTAAATCACCATGGCTTATTTCAAAGGGCAGAAATTGCTTTTGTTGCAAATTAATTAGAAGAAAAATTCCAATAAGGTTGAAACTTGCTGGAATTGATGAGAGACTTGCCTCAAGGTGAAAAGGAGGTTTTGGAGAGAAATATTTTCATTGGGTGCCATGGAAGAGAAAAATTGGAGAGGGAAGACCAGTCCAAGATTAATCATATGATGGATATTCATGGAGGGAAAAGAATCAAATAAACCCCTTTGAAAATCAACTTGTGTTTGAGCTAACACAAGAAGCAAACCTTCAAGACCAGAATCAAGCTTGAGAAGAACACACAAAGTATGGTCAGAAAAGATTTTAGAAGCGTTTTCAAGAGAAGATAAAATATCCCCCTTCCAAAAGACCAAAAGTTTGGAAGAAAACAAATCCAAAATTTTGGAGTGTTACACGGAGGGAGGTGGCGGCCGCGATCTGGAAGGGAGGAGGTGGCGGCTGCGATCTGGAAGGGACGAGCGCGGATCCGACCACGTCCGTGGGAGAGAAGGGGAGGGGAGGGGTGGTCGGCAACTAGGGTTGGGGGAGAGGACGGAGGATGGCGGCGGTGGTGGCGGCTAGGTGGTTGGGGATCGAGAGATTGAGATGGAGGAGGAGCGAGAGGGTGGCGGCTGTGGGACGAGAGGGGGAGAGTGGATCGGGGAAGTTATGGTTTGGGTGAGAGGGTGAGGAGGTGAGGGCTGCCGTTGGATCCAGAAGCATTCGACGGTGGTTGATGCACGATCCGCGTGATATGCCTATGGGCCAATTAGAGCGCACCAAACAATTCGAAGATTTTTTTGACCATATAAATTGGTGATGATTGATTACATACAAATTTTTCATTTCATTTTTCAATGCTCAAAATGAGTTTTTTTGTGAAAGACCTATCACATATTTGTTCAAATGATGTCATATTTTGCACAAGTTTACAACTTATATTGGCAAACAACATTGACAAAGGGAGTTCTTATTTCTTTTGCATGAAAAACAATTTTCCATTTTTTGCGTGCCCAAAATAAGTTTTTTTAGAAGGACTTACCATATATTTGTTGCAAAATTGTACCAAATCAATTTTCTAAAATACTAGGCCATATATAATGCACAATTGACCAAATGGTTAGGTGTCAGAAGTTTCGATGCACCTCTCATGAAAAAGACAAATTTCTATCGATTCAGTAGAAAGCGGGTAAAATTTGTACTACAACTGGCTCATAGTTTGCTCTTTATTTTTTCCAAAAATCATCTCTAGGTACGTAAGTATCTATTTAATCATAGAAACACAAAAAATATTCCAAGATTCAACCGCTATCTAGGAACGGTCATGCCCGCCGTTTGGATCCCATTTTGAGACGGGCAAGTTACCAGGAAAAATAATAAACTTGTAATACGACATTTTTTTTTAAAAAAGTGTTCTCAGAAATGAGCTATCATGTGTGGAGATCAATGGCTTTCAAGCCAAATGATCAATCTTATGGCCACACTCATGGCATAGTTTGTCCAAATGATCTCATATTGTGCACAAGGGTGCATATTGGAATGGCAAACAATGTTGCCTAAGGAAATTTTCATTTTCTTTGGACGAAAAAATCATGTTCCATTTTTCGAGTGCCCAAAATGAGGTTGTTTTGTGCAGGATCTACCATATATTTGTTGCAATAGTGGATCAAATCAATTTTCTAAAATACCAGGCCATGTTTAATGCATAATTGACCAAATGGTGGGGTGTCAAAAGTTTTGATCCACCTCTAGTGAAAAAGACAAATTCCCGTCGAATCAGCAGGAAGCATGTCAAATTTGAACTACAACTACCTCATAGTTTGCTCTTTATTTTTTCAAATAATTATTTCTAGGTACATAAGTATCTATTTAATCAGAGAAACACCAAGAAAATTCCAAGATTCAACAACTAGCTACGAACGGTCATGCCCGCCGTTTTGACCGCATTTCGAAACGAGCATAAAAAATTCAGAAAAAATCAAAAAATTAGAAAATCTTCGCATTGTGTCATTATATATGACCAATTTTCCAGGAAAAATAATAAACTTGTAATACGGCAATTATTTTTAAAAAAGTGTTCTCGGAAATGAGCTATCATGCGTGAAGATTCATGGCTTTCAAGCCAAATGAGCAATCTTATGGCCACATTCATGGCATAGTTTGTTCAAAAGATCTCATATTGTGCACAAGGGTGCATATTGAATTCCAAACAGTGTTGCCTAAGGGAGTTTTCATTTTTTTCACGCAAAATTCATTTTCCATTTTCCGACTGCCCGAAATGAGCTTTCTTTGTGAAGGACCTACCATATATTCGTTGCAAAATTGGACCAAGTCAATTTTATAAAATACTAGGCCATATTTAATGCACAATTGACAATATGGTTGGGTTTCAAAAGTTTTGATCCACCTCTGGTGAAAAAGACAAATTTCCGCAATTCAGTTGGAAGCGGGTCAAATTTGAATTGCAGCTACCTTATTGTTCGCTCTTTATTTTTTTGAAAACTCATATCTAGTTACATAAGTATCTATTTAAGCATAAATACATGGTCTTGTGGCGATACATCGATGTTTGGATGGTGGCCCAGGGCCCCAACTCCAAAGCGTGTAAACTCGCATGCCCGCCACGTGGTCACCGCGTGACCTTGGCATTGACATGCGTTCTCGGAGGCCTAGGCATGTCTAGTGGGTTGGGAACTCCCCTAGTAGGTGCTGGGAAGAGAATTACAACAGAAGAATCTCACAAGGAGACCGACCTATGATCAAAGATGAATTAGCAGCCAAGTGTTTGATTAGTGGCACGGGAAATGCGGTAATGATAATTTCGAGTCATTATGATATATAAAAAAAGTACTTCATTCACAATGGTTCTAGGTGGACAAAAACTTTGGAAATTTGCCGAGGAAGATTTGCTAGGCAAATGGAGCTGAATTTTGTCATGAGGCAATGATTTGGATAGGAAAGAGTGCCCAAAAATTTCATGGGCAATCAAGAATATATAAATATCACTTCCTTCATAAAGTGCTGTTGTGAACAGAATAGGAAAATGAATATTTTTGAATTAGTTTAGAACTAGGCAAGGAAGGATTTTTACATATTTGACGAAGATATGACCCAAAGAATTTATGATTTTTTTTGGGGGATTTTGGGAATGACAGAAATATAGGTTTCTTCACAACCTAGGGCAAAAATTGACACATGGACATGACACATAGGGAAAACTGATGAGGTGGTGCCTAGTCATAGCAATAAGTACTAATGCATCCACGTTCACAACGTCATGACCATTTATATTGGTCGTAATCAGGTAGAAATAAGGTCATTGACCACTCTTTTCTGCTTTATGACCATTTGGTGTAAGGTAATTTCTGGGTCTGAGCCCTTCCAAGCGAAATGGTCGTGGATTTACGACCAATTCAGCTAGGGTCACTAAGAGAAGGTCACTAGTTGACATATTTCTTGTAGTGTTACTTCAGTAATCCGGCTATCAAGCCCATATTATCATAAGGGGCCAAAGAGAGTTTGTTGCACATCACAACTCAAACATATGCACCCACTGAGCACAACTCAAAATATTACCTGGGGGATCTTTTTTCACAGCAACAAAGAGTTTTACTGACCCTTGTAATAGGCTATCAAGCCAGGCTTGGAAGCCAGATGTATTCACCTAAAACCCCGGGTTAACCTGCCTTCATCAAGTAAGTCACTCCGCCCAGGTAATCCTGGTATGATTCGCCGAACGTTTGGCAAGTCAATCTTATACAGACCATGAACTTGTGAAAGTTAAAACGACGATTGATTAATGTGAGGTCCATCTTAAAAGGCTTTGTAAAATGGTTTAATTCAGTGGCCTGGCAGCCCATGAAAAGCCTCGATTTTGGGCCTGGCAGCCCATAAAAAGCCTCGCACCTTCTCATGATTTTATTCGACAAAATTTCTCTTTTCGTTGAGGGTTACAACATTTTATATGATAAACCGATGTTTATTGACTCGGCCTGGTTGTTGACTATAAGTCACCACTATCAGATAATCCGGTTTTTATAAACCGGTCTGGTTTCGATTACAAATCGCTAGTATCATATATGGATAATCCGGTGTTTATCATAACCCGGTACCATTTTATTATAAACCGGCAAAGTATGGCAGGAGTTATCAATACTCCAGATTTAGGTTATCACACTTACTACACAAAGTTGGGGAAACCAACGATGTGATTCAATATCACAGGTATGATATATTTCATATTTAATTATTTTAAAATGCATCCTCGGTTATAAACCCAGGTCATGTGTTGGGCATTATGACCCGTCCGGCGATAAACCGCCATGACACTTTAAACTTGTTGTATGCAGAAACAGGTTGAATAAAGCTGCTCAGAAGAATAAGTAGACATAGTATAATGATGGCGGATTAACAACGTCATGCAAAATGAATATGCACGATGGCATAGCAGACCAAGTATTTCAACTAGCCCTATTACAAGGTGATTTGATGCCCAAAAGAATAACTTTTTCAGCAAGCATTGCGGTATGTAGAAGGCTAAACCGGCTCCCGGTTCATGATTCCTCGCCGGGCTGGCTTGACGGCTGTGGGTCACCCTGCGCCAGTTCATCCTCCTCCTCTCCATCCAGTGGCTGGAAGTCAATGGTTGCCCAACTGATCCCGTTAGGGCTTGGAATACAGCTTCATCGCTTATAAGCGTGGAGGGTTCAACATCACGGGCATAAGTATGCTCACGGATTGGCGGAATAAGATTTTGCACATCGTAAGTTGGCATGTAAACCCGCTTGTTGTCGGCATGATAAGTTGACTGATAGCAGGAAAGATCGGTTTCTTCAGCCAACTTGCTAGCCAAGGGGCGCATTTCCTTTGTCAAAGCTCGGAGATCATCATTATCAAAATCTGATCCGTCTTCCTTTAAGCTTCGATAGCCTTTCCCCACGTCAGCCGGATCAAGGTTAGATACACATGCTTTTGCCCGGGTTAGTGCGGTCAGAGCACCTGCCCTTTCAGCTGATCTTTTTAATTCTTCAAACTGGGCACGCAGCATCGACAGCCTTTCTGAGGTGTCCTTGATTAAGGTTGGGGGCGGCTTGTTATGAGAAGCAGTGCATATGATCTGTTGTGCACCGGTATATAATTGCTCTATAAGAGTATAGGCAGCCTTCAATTTCTTCTGCATGTCAGAGCCCAATTGGATAATACGGGTTCCTGCATCATGACGAACATTGATAAACCGGCAGTTTATGGGATAATACATGTTGAAAGATTATAATAACGATACTTGCCAAACACAGCAGTGGTCATGGCGTTTATCAGCCGCTTTAAGCCAGTTAGCTCTTCTACCACCGGTTTAAGGGCTGCTTCTGCATCATCAACCCTTTTTTGCAATGCAGCTTTCTCTATGTCTCAATCCGCCCGTTCCTTCTTGAAATTCTCCTTCAACTTCTCCATGGCTGCTAAGGCACTGGTTAGTTCATCTTTGGCTTTGGAGATTTCTGCTTGTTGGGACTTGATGTTTTCTTGAAGATTAGCAGTTTGGGATTCCTTTTTTCTCAACTCAGCCTACAAGAAACATATATATCATGAGTTGGCAGAACATATTTGAAGTACCAAGCACATAACAAGTTATACACTTGGCACTTGGGGGCTAATGCCTTTTGCTTGTTATCAGAAGTTTTTACAAGTCCCAAGCTCAATACAAGTATTATGCCTGGCACTTGGGGCTAATGTATATTTGCTCAAAATAACATTCCGATGTTCTTCTATTAGCCAGCTTACTGGATGATTGTTGAACAATGGTATTCAACAAGAAACTTGGCAGGATAAAAGTTCCAGTTCATCTTGACAAGAATAAACCGGCCCTTGGGGGCTACACAGGCAAAAGTTGCAAGATTGATATTCTAAAAGTCCCGGTTCATCTTGAAAATATAAACCGGCCCTTGGGGGCTACTGGAGTTGATATTGGAAATTTAACAAGAGAGAAACAATTATGCACAGTTAAGCAGCACTTACCTCATATCGCTCTTTCATCAGGTTCACTAAACCGGCTTCATGGTCGCGGCTTGTGTACAGACGGTTCAAATAGCCAGAATGAATGTCTTGGGCGTTGAGGTGGGCATAGCTTGACAAATCCGCATTCCATTTACCTTTGTCCATAGCAGAAAATTCTTCCTTGCTACTATGCTTTGATAAAGCGACAAGATTGCCAGGAGTGGTATGGCCAAAGCCAGTAATCCTAATATCATCCACGCCATCATCAGCAGCCTTGACTGGGCTTGACAGTTTATCACTAGCTTGGACTATGCTTGTTGGTTTATCAACATGGCCCGTTGGACCAACTTCTTGTTCAACGAAAAGATCATGATCCGGTAGTGGGGGATCATCAAGCATGGCGTCAACATTTGTTTCTACCGGTTCTGGAGTTCTTTCCGGTTCAGTGAACACATTGCCATCAGCCGGTTTACTTCATTTGGCCTTTTTCCTGGGTCTAGGCCTGCCACTACGATGAATCAACAGAAAAGTTAGTACATTGGGTAAGCATAAGGTGTTAAAAGTAAATTTAAAACATAAACTCACCCAGGTTCTGTCTTGAGGGTTGGAAGTTGTGTGGCCGTCGACTCGCCGGATGATGAATGGGGTGTTCCCTAATAGTTTGAATCAGACGTATGAAGAGGCTAGCGGAAGTGACCCGCTTTGGGATATGAAACATCAGGAATATATGAGACATCTGATCGACATTTCCGGATCAGAGTGTTTGGTAAATCGGCTGAAGTAACTACTTGGCCGTTGTGCCGGGTTGTGCGGCGAGCTTCATGTTGCTGCTTCTTCAAAAGAAAGTTTGGGTCCAAGTGAGCTAGGGGGTGAGAAAATCTTACTTTCCGGTTTGCTTGACGGGTTTTCTGTGTTGGCAGAGGATCTGAACCAGAGGAAAGAATAATTACCTCTACATCATCAGCTTGGCTGCCTTCAGCGTTATCCTGATAATAGTCATTGTCAATGAGGTGTATGAAAAGGGAGCCAAGAGATTCAAGTTCTACCTCTATTTCCTGTTTATCCAGATCATCATCAACATTTAATTCGGAAGACTCAGCAGTTTTCTTTTTGGCAGGCTTTTTGATAACCTTAGTCTTGGGGCGAGATGTCTTTGCCGGCTTATCCTATGACTTCTTCTTCCAGAACGGATCATCACCCTATCAAATATTGCGAAATTTTGAGAGGATATTTAAGAAGATCGAACTAAAGCAATAGTGAAAGGATCCTTACAGCTGGCGGTTTATTTTAAGCACAGAAGGGATTCAGCCCTGTTTTGCTACAGATAGCCACCGGTTCATCCAATATCTTCTTAACAGATTCAGTAATTTCATCTTCCTTTAGTTGAATGTCTGTATGTCGTTGAGGGTCTTTTAAGTCCCCTGTGTACTCACGCATTAAACTGGGGCGTCGGCTTAGAGGCAGAATGCTCTAGGAGATCCAACAACGAACAAAATCGACGCATGTTAAACCGTTTGCAACGAAGGCCCGGAGCTTTGAAAGCTGTGGTGCATACTTGGATTGTTCCTTGGTGCTAAGCCGTTGAGGAAATGGATGGGTATTGCTTAGCCACTGAGGACGATAACCCGACAAAGGATTGTCGTTAGTTAGAGACGTATCTTCGTAGTAAAACGAAGTTTTATTCCAGTCCTTGGGGTGACTATGATGCTTGGCGTGAGGGAAGCTGACATCCTTCCTCTTCTGGATTGCCTTCCCGCCAAGTTCAGTATTGGGCCCGTCTGCAAATTCTGTACGGTGGTTCAAGTGGAAGAAATCCCTAAATAGTTGAACTGTGGGCTCCTCTTGCAAGTAAGCTTCGCAGAATACTTGGAAGTTGCAAACATTGGACACAGAGTTTGGTCCAATATCTTGAGGATGGAGTTGGAAGCTAGCAAGCAAATCACGGATTTTTTTTATCTGGGAGGGCTAAACCCTCAAGCCAGGTGATCAATGAGCACAATTACTCCTCCATCTTTAGGTTCAGGAGGATTTTCTGGACCAGGAAGTCTCTAGTGGATGACATCCTTTTTTGCTAAAGAGCCAATGTGGACTAACCCATTCAGTTCTTCCTCGGTAACCCGGGACGGAACCCAGTTACAGGAATAAAAATTCTTGGCCATTTCAATGGAAAGCTGAAATTACAGATAAAATGCCGATTAACAAGTATAAAGCGTCGCAAGGTCAGCAGGGGAAGATGTTCTGGCATATACACATTGTTAAACCGAAGTCACACATTGGCAGGGTTGCAAGGATAACTGAGATGGTGGTTTAATAGGGGACTAATGGTATCTACCGGATTATCATTTTCTAAGGTTAAACCGGCTATGCGGGTATGGAAAGTACATATCTGAAATAACCAAGTGATGGAAAAACAGGTTTCACAGATTGATATGATAATTTCAGATCTACAACATGTTAATAAATCAAGGTATATTCAGACCTAGGATACATGTACTTAAGCAGTTCATCAGATCCAGATGGGATTATTCTATAGAGAGGATGCACTAATGACGAGAAGGGGGGTTATAGCTACAACCGCACAGGAAAACATAAGATTTATACTCGCCATTTATCACACGGAGAAGAACAAGGAAGAACAACACTAGAACTTTGATGAACTCGCGGAAAACCCTAATGGGATCTAGGGGAGGAGCAAAGAAAGACTTACCAGGGCTATTGAATGCGGAGGCGTGCAGGCGGAGCTCTGGTCGAATCAGGTTGATGTAGCGGCTGTTGTTGAGGCAGAGGTGAAGGTTGACGGCGGCGGCATCACTTGAATACTGAGGCGTTGCGAGGTGGAAGAAAGGCGAAGAGGCAAGGGGAGTAAAGGAAAAGGACCCATGGCCCTATTTATAACACAAAGGGATAAGCGACAGGCGCGGGAATCAAGGAACCCAACAAATGGATATGGGACAGAGGCGTCGCCTCGGTTTTCAGAGGCTCATTAATAAAAGCAAGGCATATACGCGTTTTTAATGAACAGGTGATGTCATGCCGGTTTACTATAATCCTGGAAGATGACGTCATGGCGGATTACAAGGTTTACTCGAAGGCGCTGAAGAAGAAATTTTCCTAAGTGTTGAAGATTGACATGAACAGGTTCAAATCAATCTGGGGCCTAATGTTGGGGATATAACTACTGGGTATAAACCACCCAGGAGGGGCCGGGTTATACCTGTACTGAATTATCCATATTGAAGCCCATGAAGACAAGGAGTATGGCATTTTACTAAAGCCCGGGGCTCAAAGGCAGATTAGGACCCGTAGACATGAACCGCCATATGGTGTGTAACTTTTGTTGTAAGATAGGAAAGGATAGAAACCGAGCCGGACACGTTTATGAGTTGGCCTCGGGATTCTATAAACCGTCGGGCATCATCCTGTGTATATAAAGGGACGACCCGGCGGTGGTTCAGGGACAACAAACAACAACTCGAGAGCCAGGCAAAGCGGATTTGCTCCCTGGTCATAGAAACCCTAGCAATACCACACCAACTAGAGTAGGCCTTTACCTTCACCATAAGGGGCCGAACTAGTATAAATTCCTTGCGTCATTTGTCCGCTTTAACCCCTTTAAGTTAACCCATCGCGATGGCTCCACGACTAAGTCCTCAGACTAGTACATCTACCGTGAGAAAACCACGATAGAATTGGTAACTAATACCTCATCTGAATCCTCTTGAAGAGGACAATTCGACGATACACCCGCATCAGCCCTAGTCCTTGTGGATGGGCCCGGGGCTGGATTGGTTGGAGCATGACCAGCAGGATCCCCGGACAGAGTCCGACGTATACTCTTCCTAAAAAGAAACAATAAAGCAGAAAATTATGATCCGGCTCCGCCACCAAACATTTGTTAAGGAGTCATACCTCTTTGATAAAGGAGGAGGTTCGGTAGTGTCTCCGGTCCCCTTTCGCTTCAGAGACCCGCCCTGCGCAGGCGTTGCCCTCTAGGAAGACGCTCTTGATGCAGTACGGCGGGATGAGCGCCACCCCTTTTGATCATGAGATAGTGCGGTGGGTGAGGCACGCTGGGAATATTCTCTTTGAAGAGGAGTCTCCTGGGTATTTACCTGAGAGGAAGGGAGAAGGCCAGGATAGTCGGCTATAATAGCCACTTCGGTGCCGTCATGGCTGGTTTGATAAAATACTCCGTCTTTAAGATCTATGACAATGTCCGTATCTCCTCAAATCTAGGACCCATGTCCCGAATATGGTCCTCCGGTTGTGGGATAGGACTGCTATCTTTTTGACCACCTTCCTCCACTCCTGTTGGAAGCACTGAACTCAGTTTTGTTAATGAATCTCAAATAAAAATTGAGTAGAACTAGCGATCAGGGAAAGGCTTACCCAATCGATGGGGTTATACATAGAGAAACCCTCCCGACACTTCAAGCGAAGAAAATCCTCCTCCACTTTGTAGAGATCAGCTAGGATGGCGGCCAGAGCGATGGGATTGTCCGGACCCTCGCGTAGACAGCGTGAGGCATCATCCTGGCCATTATAGTGCCACAGAGTAATCCCTCTGGCCTGGAGAGGCTGCACGCATCGCGTTATTGAGATCGCCATCACTTCGATTATGGTCAGCTTGAGGTGGCCAAGTAGTCTGATCTTGCTTGCAAGTCTTTTAACCTTCGCATTGCCTTCCTCGCGACCGCGGGGACACCAGTTGAAACGCTTCTTTAAAGGAGTACTGGAGTATTTGGGGAGGCCTTGCCGGATTGTGTCCGGCAGGACCACATTCTCGATATAAAACCACTCTGAGGGCCACTCTTCGGATGCCTTCTTTGGAGTACCGGGCAGATAACATGTCCCTATATGCCACACTTCGGCACCTCCCACCTTGAATATAGATCCCTTTTGGGAGTGAGGGACGAGGCAGAAGAACTTTCGCCATAGCCCTAAATGGGCCTCGCAACCCAGAAATAGCTCACAAAGAGCGACGGAGCCCTTAATGTGCAGGATTGACCCCGGTGTAAGGTCGTGCAGTTTGAGGCCATAGAACTCCAGAAACCCCCTGATAAAAGGGTGGATAGGAAATCCTACGCCTCTTAGGAGGAAGGAGACGAAGCACACATGTTCTTCTTTGGAAGGATTGGGGAAACTTTCCGCCAGGGCTTGACCGTCAAGAGAAGTTAATCCAGCCCAGACGGGGACTAGATCCTCAGGAGGGAGATAACCCTGCGTCTGAAGTTTTCTCAGATGCCCATGAGTGACAAAGAAACTCTCCCAATCACCCGCATGAGGGCCATGAGGGCGCTAGGAAGAACTTGGAACGCCGACCATGTTTGAAGATTTTCCGTGGCAGGCTCTAAGGATTTTCCGTGTGGAATGGAATGGCATCTGAGATCTAGTCTCTTTAAATAGGCGCCTTCCATACGCAGTCGAGGGGTCAATTGTAAAAATACCTAGATGGTTCACATTCGTCTGACACATAGAAGCCAAGACGACGCGGGCAAGGAACCGACATGATATAATATTAAAATATGAAGACAAACTATCATCTGATCTAAAGGAGGACTGCTACTTCTCGAGTTTGCGTTGTATTCCCTCCAAGAGGAAAGGGTGATGCAACACAGTAGCTTAAGTATTTCCCTCAGTATTTGAGAACCAAGGTATCAATCCAGTAGGAGACCATGCGCGAGTCCCTCGCACCTACACAAACAAATAAGAACTTCGCAGCCAACGCGATAAGGGGTTGTCAATCCCTTTATGGTCACTTACGAAAGTGAGATCTGATAGAGATGATAGTTTGATATTTTTGGTTATAAGAACAGCAAGTAAAAACGGAAAAGTAAAGTAGATTGTAGATTGATATGTTGAGAATAGACCCGTGGGCATTAGTTTTCTCTAGTGGCTTCTCTCATGATAGCGATATTCTACGGCGGGTAAACAAATTACTGTCGAGCAATTGATAGAAAAGTGAATAATTATGAGACTATCTAGGCATGATCATTATATATAGGCATCACGTCCGAAACAAGTAGACCGACACGATTCTTCATCTAGTACTATTACTCCACACATCGACCGCTATCCAGCATGCATCTAGGGTATTAAGTTCATAATTACAGAGTAACGCCTTAAGCAAGATGACATGATGTAGAGGGATAAACTCAAACATAGGGATATAAACCCCATCTTTTTATCCTCGATGGCAACAATACAATACCTGCCTTGTTGCCCCTACTGTCACTGGGAAAGGACACCGTAAGATTGAACCCAAAGCCAAGCACTTCTCCCATTGCAAGAACTGTAGATCTAGTAGGCCAAACCAAACCAATAATTCGAAGAGACTTACAAGGATATTATAATCATACATACAGAGTTCAGAGAAGAACCAAATATTTCTCACATATAATCTTGATCATAAACCCACAATTCATCGGATCTCGACAAAGGCACCGCAAAAAGAGATTACATTGAGTAGATCTCCTCAAAGACCGAGTAGAACTTGGTAGTGAGATCTAAAGAGAGAGAAGAAGCCATCTAGATACTAGCTATGGACCCGAAGGTCTATGGTAAACTACTCACAACTCATGGTGAGGTGATGATGATGATGTAGAAGCACTCCGTGGAAGATCCCCCCTCCGGCGGAGCTCCGAAACAGGCCGCAAGATGGGATCTCACGGGAACCGAAGGTTGCGGCGGTGGAACTAGGGTTGTCTCTGTTGTTCTGATAGTTTCGGGGTACGTAGGTATATATTGGAGGAAGGAGGGCACCGGGGGCCAGACGGTATGCCCACGAGGCAGGGGGCACGCCCTATAGGGGGGCACCCCCACCCTCGTGACCGCCACGTCAGGCCTACTCCATGGTTCTCAAGTCTCCCGTGCGTATTTTGCTCCAAAAATATCTCTCCCGAAGGTTTCATTCCGTTTGGACTCCGTTTGATATTCCTTTTCTGTAAAACCCTAAAACAGGCAAAAAACAACAATCTGGATGGGCCTTTGGGTCAGTAGGTTAGTCCCAAAAATAATATAAAAGTGTATAACAAAGCCCATTAAACATCATAAATCATAGCATGGAACAATAAAAAATTATAGATACGTTGGAGACGTATCAAGCATCCCCAAGCTTAATTCCTGCTCGTCCTCGAGTAGGTAAATGATAAAAATAGAACTTTGATGTGGAATGCTAACCAACATAGTTTTTCAATGTTATACTCTTAATTGTGGCATGAATGTTCAGATCTGAAAGATTCAAGACAAAAGTCTATATTGACATAAGAAATAATAATACTTCAAGCATACTAACAAAGCAATCATGTCTTCTCAAAATACTATGGCTAAAGAAAGTTATCCCTACAAAATCATATAGTCTGGCTATGCTCCCTCTTCATCACACAAAATATTCATATCATGCACAACCCCGGTTTCAGCCAAGCACTTGTTTTCACACTCTATTCTTTCAAACCTTTCAACTTTCACGCAATACATGAGCGTGAGCCATGGACATAGCACTATGGGTGGAATAGAGAGGTGGTTGTGGAGAAGGCAAAAAGGAGGGAGATAGTCTCACATCGACTAGGCGTATCAACGGGCTATGGAGATGCCCATCAATAGATATCAATTTGAGTGAGTAGGGATTGCCATGCAACGGATGCACCAGAGCTAAAAATGTATGAAAGCTCAACAAAAGAAACCAAGTGGGTGTGCATCCAACTTGCTTGCTTATGAAGACCTAGGGCATTTGAGGAAGCCCATCGTTGGAATATACAAGCCAAGTTCTACAATGAAAATTCCCACTTGTATATGAAAGTGACTAAACATGAGACTCTATATCACGAAGAACATGGTGCCACTTTGAAGCACAAGTGTGGAAAAAAGATAGTAGCAATTGCCCCTTTTTCTTTTCTCTTTTTTTGGGCCTTTCTTTTTTTTGGCCCTTCTTTTTTTTGGAGGGGCTTTCTTGATTTAGCCTTTCCTCACATGGGACAATGCTCTAATAATGATGATCATCACACTTTCATTGAATTACAACTCGATACTAGAACAAAGTATGACCTATATGAATGCCTTCGACGGTGTACCGGGATGTGCAATGAGTCAAGAGTGACATGTATGAAAAATTATGCATGGTGGCTTTGCCACAGACACGATGTCAACTACATGGTCATGCATGGCAATATGACAATATGATGCGTGTCATATGAATGGAATGGTGGAAAGTTGCATGTCAATATATCTCGGAATGGCTATGGAAATGCCATGATAGGTAGGTATGGTGGCTGTTTTGAGGAATATATATGGTGGCTGTTTTGAGGAATATATATGGTGGCTATTTTGAGGAAGGATATATAGTGGGTGCATGGTACCGGCGAAAGTTGCGCGGTACAAGAGAGGCTAGCAATGGCGGAAGGGTGGGAGTGCGTATAATCCATGGACTCAACATTAGTCATAAGAACTCATATACTTATTGCAAAAATCTACGATTCATCAAAACAAAGCAATCAACGCATGCTCCTAGGGGGGAGGTTGGTAGGAGTTAACCATCGCACGCCCCCGACCTCCACACAAAGGTTTACTAAAAATACCTCATGCTCTAACTTCGTCACATAGGGGTTCACCATACGTGCATGCTACGGGAATCACTAACTTTAACACAAGCATTTCTCAATTTCATAATAACTCCACTAGCATGACTCTAATATCACTATCCTCATATCTCAAAACAATTATCAAGAATCCAACTTCTCATCATATTCAATGCACTTAGTGTGAAAGTTTTTACTACATTGATCTTGGATGTCTATCATGTGAAGACTATTTTTATAGCCAAAGCACATTACCATGCTGTTTTAATAGACTCTCAAAAGGATATAAGTGAAGCACTAGAGCAAAAACTATTCAACTCAAAAGATATAAGTGAAGCACATAGAGTGTTCTATAAATTCTTAGGCCATATTTAACTCTCTCAAATAGGTGTGTCCAGCAAGGATAATTGTGGCAAACGAACAAGCAAAGACTAAAATGATACATGACGCTCCAAGTAAGACATATATCATGTGGTGAATAAAAATATAGCTTCGAGTATAGTTACCGACAAATGAAGACGAAAGAGGGGATGCCTTCCCGGGGCATCCCCAAGCTTAGGCTTTTGGCTGTCCTTGAATTTTACCTCTGGGTGCCATGGGAATCCCCAAGCTTTGGCTCTTGCCACTCTTTGTTCCATAGTCCATCAAAGCAATACTCAAAACTTGAAAACTTCACAACAGAAAACTTAGACAAAAATCTCGTCAGCTCCGTTAGTATAAGAAAGCAAACCACTACTCAAAGGTACTGCAATGAATTCATTTTTTGTTTATATTGATGTTAAAACTACTGTATTCCAGCTTCTCTATGGTTCATACTTCCCAATACTACTCATAGATGCATTGAAATAGGCAAACAACACACGAAAAAGAGAATTTGTCAAAAACATAACAATCTGTAGTAATCTGCAGGTTTCGCATACTTCTGTAACTCCAAAAAAATTGAACTAAATTGGTATACGTGAGGAATTCTTCTATTAATCATCTGCAAAAAGAATCAACTAAATAGCACGCTCCAGTAAAATCTGGTGACGATTCTAGCCAGCGCTAACGATTCTGTTTTTTCACAGCACGATCATATAAACTTCACACAAGTCCTCCGAAAGGTTATACTTGGCACAAACACTAATTAAAACACAAAACCACATCTAAACATAAGCTAGATGCAATATTTATTACTAAACAGAAGCAAAATCAATAAAATATAGAATTGGGTTGCCTCCCAACAAGCACTATCGTTTTACGCCCCTAGCTAGGCACGATACATGGATAGATCTAGGTATTGCCATCTTTGGAAGGCAATCCATAAGTGGCTCTCATAATAGATTCATATGGTAATTTGATTTTCTTTCTAGGAAAGTGTTCCATGCCTTTCCTTAACGGAAATTGGAATCTAATATTTCCTTCCTTCATATCAATAATTGCACCAATCGTTCTAAGGAAATGTCTACCAAGAATAATAGGACATGAAGGATTGCAATCTATATCAAGAACAATGAAATCTACGGGCGCACAATTCCTATTGGCAACAATAAGAACATCATTAATCCTTCCCATAGGTTTCTTAATAGTGGAATCCGCAAGATGCAAATTTAAAGAACAATCATCAAGCTCATGGAACCCTAGAAAATCACTAAAGTTTTTGGGATAGTGGAGACACTTGCACCCAAATCACACAAAGCAAAGCATTCATGATCTTTAATTTTTATTTTGATAGTAGGTTACCACTCATCATAAAGCTTTCTAGGGATAGAAACTTCTAACTCAAGTTTTTCTTCATAAGATTGCATCAAAGCATCAACTATGTGTTTGGTAAAAGCTTTATTTTGACTATAAGCATGCAGAGAGTTTAGTACGGATTGCAATAAGGAAATGCAATCAATCAAAGAGCTTACCATAATTGAATCCCTTGAAATCCAAAGTAGTGGGTTCATCACTATGCAATGTTTTAATCTCTTCACACCCACTTTAAACAATTTTAGCGTCAAGATCTAAAAACTCCGAATCATTGGGACACCTTAAAGTGGAATCATCTCCAATCCTATCTTCATCAAGATTTATACTAGAAAACAAGGATATAATAGGAGACACATCAATAACTTTCAGATCTTCATCTTTATTTTCATGATAACTAGAAGAACACGCTTTTATATAATTCTCTCTTTTAGCACGCATCCTAGTGGTTCTTTCTTTGCATTCATCAATGGAAATTCTTATGGTTTAGAGAGACTCATTGATATCATGCTTAGGTGGCATAGATCTAAGTTTCAAATAATCAACATCAAGAGTAATTCTATCCACACTTCTAGCCAATTCATCAATCTTAAGCAATTTTTCTTCAAGCATAGCATTGAAATTCTTTTGCGAAATCATAAACTCCTTAACACTAGTTTAAAATTCAGAAGGCATCTTTCCATAAGGGTTGTTGTAGGAATTACCATAATTATTAGAGGAATTACTAGGAAAAGGCCTAGGATTAAAGTTCCCTCTATAAGCATTGTTACCAAAATTATTCCTACCAACAAAATTCACATCCAAAGATTCATTGTTATTTTTAATCAAAGTGGACACACGCATATCATTAGGATCAGAAGAAGCACTCTTAGCAGCAAATAATTTCATAAGTTCATCCATCTTTCCACTCAAAACACTAATCCCTTCAATAGCATGCACTTTTTTACTAGTAGATCTTTCGGTGTGCCATTGAAAATAATTAACCATAATATTATCTAGGAGTTTGGTAGCTTCTCCGAAGGTAGTTTCCATGAAAGTGCCTACTGCGGCCAAATCTAAAAGATTTCTAGAAGCAAAATTCAAGCCAGCATAAAAGTTTTGAATAATCATCCATAAGTTCAAACCATGTGTAGGGCAGCTATGTATCATTAGTTTCATTCTCTCCCAAGCTTGTGCAACATGCTCATGATCTAGTTGCTTAAAATTCATAATATCATTTCTAAGAGAGATGATCATAGCAGGAGGGAAATACTTAGAGATAAAAACATCTTTGCACTTATTCCATGAATCAATACTATTTCTAGGCAAAGTGGAAAACCAAGTTTTAGCACGATCTCTAAGTGAAAACGGAAATAACTTCAATTTAACAATATCATTATCCGCATCCCTCTTCTTTTTCATATCACACAAATCAACAAAGTTGTTTAGATGGGTAGCGGCATCTTCACTAGGAAGGCCGGAAAATTGATCTTTCATGACAAGATTCAACAGAGCAGCATTGATCTCACAACATTCAACATCGGTAATAGGAGCAATCGGAGTGCTAATAAAATCATTATTGTTGGTATTGGAGAAGTCACACAATTTGGTATTGTTTTGAGCCATAGTGACAAGCAAGCAATCCAACACACACAAGCAAACAAGAAGCAAGCGAACGATAAACACACGCAGAAGAAGGGTAAATAAAACGACAAGGGTGAAGTGGGGGAGAGGAAAATGAGAGGCAAAAAATGTAATGCCAAGGATAAGGGTTTGTGATAGGTACTTGGCATATGAATTTTGCGTAAGCCTCCCCGGCAACGGCGCTAGAAATTCTTCTTGCTACTTCTCGAGCTTGCGTTGTATTCCCTCGAAGAGGAAAGGGTGATGCAGCACAATAGCGTAAGTATTTCCCTCAGTTTTTGAGAACCAAGGTATCAATCCAGTAGGAGACCACGCGCGAGTCCCTCGCACCTGCACAAACAAATAAGAACTTCGCACCCAATGCGATAAGGGGTTGTCAATCCCTTTACGGTCACTTAAGAAAGTGAGATCTGATAGAGATGATAGTTTGATATTTTTGTTATTTTTTGGTTATAAGAACAGAAAGTAAAAGCGGAAAAGTAAAGTAGATTGTAGATTGATATGTTGAGAATAGACCCGGGGGCCATATTTTTCTCTAGTGGCTTCTCTCATGATAACGATATTCTACGGCGGGTAAACAAATTACAGTCGAGCAATTGATAGAAAAGCGAATAATTATGAGACTATCTAGGCATGATCATTATATATAGGCATCACGTCCGAAACAAGTAGACCGAAACGATTCTGCATCTACTACTATTACTCCACACATCGACCGCTATCCAGCATGCATCTAGACTATTAAGTTCATAAGAACAGAGTAACGCCTCAAGAAAGATGACATGATGTAGAGGGATAAACTTAAACATTGTGATATAAACCCCATCTTTTTATCCTCGATGGCAACAATACAATACGTGCCTTGTTGCCCCTACTATCACTGGGAAAGTACACCGCAAGATTTAACCCAAAGCCAAGCACTTCTCCCATTGCAAAGAGCTATAGATCTAGTAGGCCAAACCAAAACAATAATTCAAAGAGACTTGCAAGGATATTATAATCATACATAAAGAGTTCAGAGAAAAACCAAATATTTCTCATAGATAATCATGATCATAAACCCATAATTCATCGGATCTCGACAAACACACCGCAAAAAGAGATTACATCGAATAGATCTCCTCGAAGACCGAGGAGAACTAGGTATTGAGATCCAAAGAGAGAGAGAAGAAGCCACCTAGATACTAGCTATGGACCCGAAGGCTATGGTAAACTACTCACAACTCATGGTGAGGTGATGATGATGATGTAGAAGCACTCCGTGGAAGAACCCCCCTCCGGCGGAGCTCCGGAACAGGCCCCAAGATGGGATCTCACGAGAATAGAAGGTTGCGGCGCTGGAACTAGGGTTTTCTCTGTTGTTCTGATAGTTTCGGGGTACGTAGGTATATATAGGAGGAAGGAGGGCACCGGGGGCCAGGTGGGGTGCCCACGAGGCAGGGGGACGCGCCTTATTGGGGGGCGCCCCCCACCCTCGTGGACGCCACGTCAGCTCTACTCCGTGGTTCTCAAGTCTCCCGTGCATATTTTACTCCAAAAATATCTCTCCCGAAGGTTTCATTCCGTTCGGACTCCGTTTGATATTCCTTGTCTGTAAAACCCTAAAACAGGCAAAAAACAGCAATCTGGACTGGGCCTTTGGGTTATTAGGTTAGTCCCAAAAATAATATAAAAGTGTATAACAAAGCCCATTAAACATCCAAAACATCATAAATAATAGCATGGAACAATAAAAAATTATAGATACGTTGGAGACGTATCAAGGACTCACCTTGCAAGACCGAAGACATGATGCCGGATACAGACTCGTCCTTGAAGGCAAGTCCCGGGGCTATCGAGGGAGTCCCGTATTTAGGGGTCCTCAAGCGTCCGGGCCATTGATGCCGGGCCGAATTGATGGGCCATGAAGATAGAAGCAGAAGGCCCTCCCCCGTATTCGGTTAGGACTCCTATGTATGTAGAAAGGCAAGAGAGATGTCCGGATGTAACGATTCCTTCCTTCCCAAGTCATCTTTGTAACCCTAAGCCCCTTTTGGCGTGTGTATAAGCTGAGGGGTTTAGTACGTAGGGACAACATAATCGTACCACATAGGCTAGACTTTAGGGTTTAGTCATTACGATCTCGAGGTAGATTAACTCTTGTAACCCCATATCTTTCAAGATCAATCAAGCAGGAAGTAGGGTATTACCTCGATCGAGAGGGCCTGAACCTGGGTAAATATCGTGTCCCCTATCTCCTGTTACCATCAATCCTTAGACGTAAAGCTTGGGCACCCCTACCTGAGATCTGTCGGTTTTGACACCAACACAAGCCAGTGAGTACGTTTGAATGTACTCGCAAGCAATCCACGTTTTGGAACAAGTATGTCAATGCATGATATAACACTAAATAAGAATTTGCAGAAAGCTAGTTTTGAGTGCAAAGTTATGTACTACCTATTTGCAAAGCATGCATCATAACCATCCAGTTATCCATGTGAACAGGTTACAGATATCAACATAAACCAAGTTTGGATCATGACCAACTTAGTCAACACGTCGAGTCATTAGACTTGAATCATGCAACTCTCTTCATACACACATCAGGTTTCGCAAACATTGGACATAGCCCAAGAGCGGTTACCCGACTGTCCTTGACTATGGACACGACTATTCAAATAGTTTTACACTCTGCAGAGGTTGCACACTTTACCCATGTTAAGCCACAAGTATAGGGGATCAATTGTAGCCTCTTTTGATAAGTAAGAGTGTCGTACCCAACGAGGAGCTAAAGGTAGAACAAATATTCCCTCAAGTTCTATCGACCACCGATACAACTCTACGCACGCTTGACGTTCGCTTTACCTAGAACAAGTATAAAAATAGAAGTACTTTGTAGGTGTAACGGGATAGGTTTGCAAGAATATAAAGAGCACGTAAATAAAAACTAGGTCCTGTTTAGGTAAAGAAGCAATAAAGTTAGTATAGTGAGTGTGGAAAAGTGGTGGTAAGTGTTGCGAAATTGTCCCTAAGCAATTGACTATGTTACTAGACCGATAGCAAGTTTTATGTGGGAGAGGCCACTACTAGCATGTCATCCCTGACTTAAAATTCTATGCACTTATGATTGGAACTATTAGCAAGCATCTGCAACTACTAATGTTCATTACGGTAAAACCCAACCATAGCATTAAGATATATTGGTCCCCATCAATCCCGTATGCATCAATTTCAATGCTTGGTTGAAGCTTCTGTCACTCTTACCCTCCAATACATAGTCCTATCAACATACAACTAACCCTATGGTGTGATCCACATGCGCACTCATATGATGGGCACCAAAGGACAACAACATAACCACAAGCAAATTAAATCAATCATAGAAATTCACCAATCATTGATAGGACAACGAAAATCTACTCAGACATCATAGGATGGCAACACATCATTGGATAATAATATGAAGCATAAAGCATCATGTTCCAGTAGAGGGTACAGCGGGTTGCGGGAGAGTGGACCGTGGTAGATAGATGGGGGAAGGTGATGAAGATGTTGGTGAAGATGACGGAGGTGTTGGTGTAGATCGCCGTCGCACGATGATGGCCGCGGTGTCACTCCGGCGCCACCGGAAGCGAGGGGGAGAGAGCCCCCTCCTTCTTCTTATTCCTTGACCTTCTCCCTAGATGGGTGAAGGGTTTTCCCTCTGGTCCAAGGCCTCCATGACATGGGAGGGGTGAGAGCCCCTCCGAGATTGGATATGTCTCTCTGTATCTCTCTGTTTCTGTGTTCCTAGATTCTGGCCTTTCACCGTTTCTTATATTCCCGGAGAACCGTAACTCCGATTGGGCTGAAATTTTGACACGATTTTTATCCGGATATTGGCTTTCTTGCGGCAAAAGAAGGCACCAACTGCCTTACGGGTGGCCACAAGGGTTAGGGGGCGCCCACCCCCTGGGGCGCGCCCCCTACCTCATGGCCCCCTCTGCATCGTCTCGCGTTGATTCTTCTTCCCAAAAATCACATATATTCCAAAAAAAAATCTCCATGCGTTTTTGTCCCATTTGGACTCCGTTTGATATGGATTTTCTGCGAAACAAAAAACATGCAACAAACAGGAACTGGCACTGGGCACTCGATCAATATGTTAGTCCCAAAAATAGTATAAAAAGTTGCCAAAAGTATGTAAAAGTTGTATAATATTGGCATGGAACAATAAAAAATTAAAGATACGATGGAGACGTATCAGCATCCCCAAGCTTAATTCCTGCTCGTCCTCGAGCAGGTAAATGATAAAAAAGATAATTTTTGATGTGGAATGCTACCTAGCATAATCTTTATCATGTAATCTAATCATGGCATGAATATTAAGACACGATTGATTCAAAGCAATAGTCTATCATTTGACATAAAAGAATTTAATACTCGGGCATCCCAACAAACAATCAAGTTTTCCAAAATATCAATGCTAAAGAACGTTATCCCTACAAAATCATATAGTCTTTTATGCTCCCTTTTCTTAACACAAGGTACCCCTCATGCCCATCCCGGTGTCAGCCAAGCAATTGTTTTCATACTTTAATTTTTCTAACCTTTTCAACTCTTCACGCAATACATGAGCGTGATCCATGGACATAGCACTATGGGTGGAATAGAAGGTGGTAGTAGATAAAAGTAGGGAGAAAGTCTCACATCGACTAGGTAAATCAATGGACTAGGGAGATGTCCATCAATTGATATCGCTGTGAGTGAGTAGGGATTGCCATGTAACGGATACACTAGAGCTATAAGTGTATGAAAGTTCAAAGGACAACTAGTGGGTGTGCATCAACTTGCTTGCTCATGAAGACCTATGGCAATTTGAGGAAGCCCATCGTTGGAATATACAAGCCAAGTTCTATAATGAAAAATTCCCACTAGTATATGAAAGTGACAAAATAATAGACTCTCTATCAAAAAGATCATGGTGCTACTTTGAAGCACAAGTGTGGAAAAAAGATAGTAGCATTGTCCCCTTTTTTTTGGGGGGGGGGGCTTCCTTTTTTTATTTGGCCTTTCTTCCTTTTTTTATTTGGCCTTTCTTTTTTTTTCGGGACAATGCTCTAATAATGATGATCATCACACTTTTATTTACTTACAACTCGATATTACTACTCGATGCTAGAACAAAGTATGACTCTATATGAATGCCTCCGGCAGTGTACCGGGATGTGCAATGATCTAGCATAGCAATGACATCAAAAAGGGACAAGCCATGGAAACATCATGCTAGCTATCGATCATGCAAGTCAATATGACAATGATGGTGCGTGTCACAATAAACGTAACGGTGGAGTTACATGGCAATATATCTCGGAATGGCTATGGAAATGCCATAATAGGTAGGTATGGTGGCTGTTTTGAGGAAGGATATAAGGTGGTTTGATGCACCGGCGAAAGTTACGCGGTACTAGAGTGGCTAGCAAGGGTGGAAGGGTGAGAGTGCGTATAATCCATGGACTCAACATTAGTCATACAGAACTCACATACTTATTGCGAAAAATCTATTAGCCCTCAAAGCAGAAATACTACGACGCATGCTCCTAGTTGGGAAGTTGGTAGGAGTTAACCATCGCGCGTCCCCGACCTTCACGCAAAGATAAACAATCAAAGTACAATGCGCGTGAATTTGGTTACATAGTTAGGAGACCATACGTGATTGCTTCGGGAATCACAAACCTTAGCACCAATATTTTTACTAAACCACAATCATTCACAAGTACCTCCCACATCTTAGCATCTCTATATCGCAAAACTATTGCAAGGAATCAGACATATCATATTAAGCGATATACAAGTTTATGTAGGATTTTATGACTAACCATGTGAATGACCAATTCCTGTCAACTCTCTAAATAGATATAAGCTAAGCAAGAGAGTTTTAATTCTTTCTACAAAAGATATACCCACGCTCTAACAAATATAAGTGAAGCAAAAGAGCATTCTACAAATGGCGGTTTTTTATGTGAGGAGAAACAGGCAATCCATACTTCAAATGATATAAGTGAAGCACATGAAGCATTTTATAAAGCCATACTCAAAAGATATAAGTGAAGTGCAAAGAGCATTCTATAAATAAACCAAGGACTATCCCATACCAACATGGTGCATTTATTAAAATAAAAAAATAAAAAGCACACGACGCTCCAAGAATTTACGCATATCATGTGAACGAAACGAATCCGAAAACATATCGATACTAGTTGAAGAAAGATGGGATGCCTTCCGGGGCATACCCAAGCTTAGACGCTTGAGTCTCCTTGAATATTTACTTGGGTTCCTTGGGCATCCCCAAGCTTGAACTCTTGCCTCTCCTCCTTCTCCTCACATCGAGACCTCCTCGATCTTCGAACACTTCATCCACACAAAACTTAACCAAACTTTTAGTGGCGGGGTTAGTGCATATGATCAATGAAACCATCATGTACTGCTCTAACATTATTTTCTAATTATGAAAAAACATTACCCATTGTATGCTATCACAATTCTATGGCCCCAAGTCAAGGAGGCTTCAAAAAGAATTCAAACATATGCAAATAATGAAGCTATAACAGCAATCTATGAAAACAGGATAGTTTGTAGTAATCTGAACATTAACCATACTTCTGTAACTCTAAAAATTCTCTAACAATTAGGAAAAATCAACAATTAATATAGAAAGACTGTGCAAAAAGTTTCAGATCCTTTCGACGTTCCAGTAAAAAATGTAAAATCGCGCACTACATCCAAAGTTTCTGTTTTTTGCACCGCACAAACCAACAGGTAGTTTAATCATCCTAAAGGAAACTCTTGGCACATTATTTTTATATAAAACAATGGAATTGTACAAGGGGCTAATTATTTTTATTGAAAATTATTCTGTAATCAAGGTTCACAAAGTTTCCATGGGCATGAACAAAGTTCAAGGCTAGCTCCCACTTTAACAATGCTCGTCTTTCTCACCTTCGCTTTTCTTTTTGAAAATGTTTTAGGTTCCCCTCTTTATTTTTATTTTGTTTTTAAACTTTATAAAAGCACACAACAGAAATAAATGACTCTCTAAAACTTCCGGGTTGTCTCCCTGGCAGCGCTTTCTTTAGAGCCATTAAGCTAGGCATATAGTGCTCAAGTAATGGATCCACCCTGATTCCAAGGTATATCAAAGCCAATTTTAATTAACAATGATTGGTGATTTAGTAGTGAGCACCAAGTAACATATACCATGAAACAACGAAGTCTAACTCTCTTCCTATGCATCGGCATGTCAGAAAAGAACAATTCATGCACACATAGTATAGGCCAATGCATAGTATAACAGTTTCTTGCAATTTTATCATATTGGAAACATAGAGAGGGGGAGATGTAGTTCCTCTCTCATAATAATTGCAAGTAGGAGCAGCAAGCACATGCATATTATATCTATGAAAATCATCATGTGTAGTAGTAAGACGCAACCCATCAATATAATCCTTAATAAGAGCAAACTTGTATGATATAGTGTAGTTGAGAGAATTCAAAAAGATAATAGGACTATCATGTGTGGATGCAATAGCAACAATTTCATTCATAACATAAGGAACTATAGCAAGTTCATATCCATACACATAATTCATATTGGCATCTTGGCCACAAGCATAGAAAGCATCAAGTTCATCAAAAAGGGATATTTCAAATGAATCCAAGGGATCATAGCAATCATCGTAGCATTCATCCTTCGGTAAGCACGAAGGGAAATTAAACAATGTATGAGTTCAAGAGTTATTCTAATTAGAAGGTGGGCACGGGTAGCTAATCTGCTCTTCCTCCTTTTGTTCTTCGCTCTCCTCGTCGTCTTTTTCATCTAATGAGCTCACAGTGTTATCAATTTCTTCTTCCATAGTTTCCTGCAAAATATTAGTCTCTTCTTGGACAGCGGAGACCTTCTCAATAAATGCATAAATATTGGCATTGTATTCATAATTCTCATAGCGATATTTCAGTATAGCAAAATTTTCAGGCCTATAAATATCATCATCAAAAGCTTCATACCTTTTAAACAAAGATTCAATTTCATAAGGACCCATAAAAGCAACAAATTCTTCTATTTGCTCAACATCATAGTAATCATATATACCATTAGCATAAGATGCTAAGGTTTCATTATCATTAAATTTGATGAAAAGGGAAGGTGTGGAGCCTTCATCCTAGAGCAACAAGTATAATCATATCTCAGGCAAAGCTCCCGAGCATACCAATGCAACATATGAATTTGGTCACATAACAGTTTCCCTTTTTGAGTCAAGCAATAATCCCTAAAGTATTCACATTGATCCAACGTTACTCCCATTATATAGTTTAATGGGTTTTTCTCATGATTATCAAAGTAGTACATAATATCTTTCACATAATGAGCATTGAGGGTTTTAGGAGGTTCCCCATCTCCATGAGTAGCAAGTAAACCTAATTTTTTGGTATTTCGTGTTCCATATCTATAACTAAAGATAGAGAACAACTTAGAACAACAAATAAAATCTACATAGTGATAAAGCAAACAAGCACACATGAGAATATTCACCCCACGCTATTGCTCCCCGACAACGGCGCCAGAAAAGGCCTTGATAACCCACAAGTATAGGGGATCAATTGTAGCCTCTTTCGATAAGTAAGAGTGTCGAACCCAACGAGGAGCTAAAGGTAGAACAAATATTCCCTCAAGTTCTATCGACCACTGATACAACTCTACGCACGCTTGACGTTCGCTTTACCTAGAACAAGTATAAAACTAGAAGTACTTTGTAGGTGTAACGGGATAGGTTTGCAAGAATATAAAGAGCACGTAAATAAAAACTAGGGGATGTTTAGGTAAAGAAGCAATAAAGTTAGTATAGAGAGTGTGGAAAAGTGGTGGTAGGAGTTGCGAAATTGTCCCTAAGCAATTGACTACGTTACTAGACCGGTAGGAAGTTTTATGTGGGAGAGGCCACTGCCATGTCATCCCTGACTTGAAATTCTATGCACTTATGATTGGAACTATTAGCAAGCATCCGCAACTACTAACGTTCATTAAGGTAAAACCCAACCATATCATTAAGATATATTGGTCCCCCTTCGATCCCGTATGCATCAATTTCTATGCTAGGTTGAAGCTTCTGTCACTCTTGCCCTCCAATACATAGTCCTATCAACATACAACTAACCCTATGGTGTGACCCACGTGCGCGCTCATATCATGGGCACCAAAGGACAACAACATAACCACAAGGAAATTAAATCAATCATAGCAATTCACCAATCACCGATAGGACAACGAAAATCTACTCACACATCATAAGATGGCAACACATCATTGGATAATAATATGAAGCTTAAAGCACCATGTTCAAGTAGAGGGTACAGCGGGTTGCGGGAGAGTGGACCGCTGTAGATTGATGTGGGAAAGGTGATAGAGATGTTGGTGAAGATGACAGAGGTGTTGGTGTAGATCGCTGTCGCACGATGATGACCCCGGTGGCACTCCGGCGCCACCGGAAGCGAGGGGGAGAGATCCCCCCTCCTTCTTCTTTTTCCTTGACCTTCTCCCTAGATGGGAGAAGGGTTTCCCCTCTGGCCATGGCCTCCATGAGATGGGAGGGGCGAGAGCCCCTCCGAGATTGGATATGTCTCTCTGTCTCTCTGTTTCTGCTTTCCCAGATTCTGGTCTTTCACCGTTTCTTATATTCCCGGAGATCCGTAACTCCGATTGGGCTGAACTTTTGACACGACTTGTATCCAGATATTGGCTTTCTTGCGGCGAAAGAAGGGCATCAACCACCTTATGGGGTGTCCACGAGGGTTAGGGGCGTGCCCACCCCACTAGGGCGCGCCCCGTGCCTCGTAGCCCCCTCGGGCATCGTCTCGCGTTGATTCTTCTTCCCAAAAATCACATATATTCCAAAAAAAATCTCCGTGCGTTTTTATCCCGTTTGGATCCGTTTGATATGTATTTTCTACGAAACAAAAAATATGCAACAAACATGAACTGGCGCTGGCCACTGGATCAATATGTTAGTCCCAAAAATAGTATAAAAAATCGCCAAAAGTATGTAAAAGTTGTATAATATTGGCATGGAACAATCAAAAATTATAGATACAACGGAGACATATCAACCCACAAGATCCATGAAGCCTTCGTCTCACCCACGATCCCGCAGTACCTCAAGTACTCGGGGGAAGCACCCAATCACTATCTTTCCCTAGCCGACACTAACATAGGGTCCACTCGTTGGTACACGACCTTTGTGTATAAGCATCAAGATCTTGGGACTCTGCCCTTTTCGTTATGACGCATACACGAAGGGACCAACGGTATGTCTGGTGCCCTGTGGAAACAGTCATGGCCGCCTATCCAAGCACGACCCCGTCCCGAGAGTGAACCACGTCACCCCATCACTAGTAATGTGGGCACCATGCTAGTATTGGACTAGGTAATTAATAATGCCCTTTCCCATATAAGGGTAGAGTGGTTGCGCATGTAAGGTTGGAAACCAATCCATTTTCAAAAAACAATACATTCACTTGCCTCGGTACACCACTTCGTCATCAAGTGCTTACCCAACTCAACATCTCCCCTGGGCATAAGTGACACCCGACGGGGTTTTCGAAAAGTATTTCGAAAATACTTTGCCTCCATCACCATGCATATTCCCGTCCCATTTGCGTAGCCACTACTTTAGCATCCTATCTACTCCCACCCGCATAACTCTCATAGGAAGGTAGGGTCATGCTTGTTGCAAGTTTCAATAGGAAAGTAACAAAGAAAACCAACCAAAGTGGTCACCACCTCAACATAATTCTGATGCATCGCTAATAAGGTGCTATATGATATGCATAAAAAGGGTTTCTTAAACATGGTCAAAGGGCTCTTGCCTTGTTCCTCAGAGTCTTCAAAGCTTCTGGTCCATCTCCAAGTACTCCGTCTACTTCGCCAACTGACGTTGGAAACAAACACAATAAGCAACACAACAAGGCAAAAAAAAAAGTGCTCTAAAAATAGGAGTTGGACTTTTCTAGGATACCTCTGGTCATATGAGGAATGACCAAAGTGATTTCAATGGAATTGGATAAGTGGATATTTTTGAACTTTTCAATATGAAGGATCCAAGGGATTAGTGGATTTGCAAGAAGTGTACAGAAGAATTATTTTAAAAAATGAGCAAAGCACCCATTTAACAAGGAATAATTTTAGGAGCATCTAGGAGTTGGTTTCACTGGATTTGAAGTTCAAAGGAATTTCCTAGGGAATTGCAAAGTTGGCTATACATGGATAATTGGACCAATATCTGATGTGGTACAGAAATCACTGAGAAAAATGTTCAAAAACTAAGTTACAAACATATAAGTATCTAGGCATTTAAATCATTGTATTTGGATCAATTTTGTGTTCTCTATGATTTTCTAAAGTTCATCACAAAATGGAGAAAATAGGATTTTGTATATTTGTGGAAAGAAAGTTTCTGAAAAATGTGCCAACATCACCATGTGATAGAGCATGATTTATGGATTCACTAGAAATTTTAATCATCAAATTTGGAGTCCATTTGAATTAGTTGTGAATTTTTGAAGTCCATTGGATAAAGAAAAAGAGAAAGGAATCTACCTAAATGGGTTGGATTTGGGCAGCGGCGGCGCGCACAGGGTGAGGTTTAGCAAAAGAACGCCAGTGGGCTGGCCTAGTGGCTTGGCCGCACGCACGCAGGGGCCACATCGGAGGTGGCTTCACGGAAATACGCCTTCGCGCGGGGGAGGCAGTTAGGGCTTAAGTCGTATCCACTTAAACGGGCGAGGCCCGCTGCCGGGGTCGCTGACCTGCGGGGACCACCCGTAGGGTCGTCTCCCTCCTCCCAACCACAAAGAGAAGGCAGAGGCCTCGTTGACGGGAAGTTTTCGGTGGCCCTCGGCCACTTCTCCAGGCGCCGCAGACACGGGCGGCCTTACCAAGCCACGCCGCGTCCGGTGGTGGTTGAAGGTCCTCCCGGCGAGCTCGCCAGCGAGCTCCATCTCGTCCGGGACGGAAGGGCGGAGGCGAGGTTGGAAACCAGCGGTCGGAGGTGTAGAGGATTAATCGAAGGGAGGCGCAGCTTCCTAGTGGCCGTGGGAGTCTTCAGGAAAGGTTAATGGGAGCGAGGAAGCAACGGAGGCTCGGGTTGGTCCGGGGGCACAGCGGCGGCAACCCAAGCATGGAGAGGGCAGGAGAGCACGAGGGGTAGGGGGATGAAGTCTGGGAGGTGCACGGGAGAGAGAGGTATCCAGAAGAGGCGAGGGAGTGCTCGGGGGAAGGCTCTATATAGGGGGGGCACTGGTGCACCATGGGCGCGGTCCAGGCTGCGCTCGAGTGAGCTTGAGGAGGGAGAAGAAGGGCAAGGGAGGAGAGGGCCGATAGGGTTGCGTGTCACGGACGTCGAGGCCACCTTGGAAGACATGGTCCTACGCCCAATGTCGACGAGAGCATCGGGTAGAGGACGATTACAGTGTGGGAGCGCACAGTAGCGCGATCCAGAGCGCCCATTTGGCATGCCACTGCATGCCCACCCGCTTTGGGCATGTCCCTCTGTGTCTACTAGTTGCCGGTGCATATGGATATGCCCTGGGGTAGCTTAGGCACTAAGGGAGAGGTAGGAAAGTAAAACAGAGGGGGGAAAGAGATGCTGCCATGGCTGTCCAGAGAGGTAAATGGAGGTTTTCACTCCTCCATTATTGACCCATGGATGAGTGGAAGCTACTGGGGTTAGAAGAGGGTTATGAGGGTCTGTAGTAAAAAGTTGAAGTAAAGGAGAATGGTAAAAGTGGTGAAACCAGTGACATTTGGAATCTACAAGAAGGTGTTTGATGCTAGCTTGGTCAAGCAAATGGATTCCAATTGACCTGAAAATTAAGAGGATCAAGTGGCATATAGAATTGAGGTTGTCCACCAATTTTGAGCTCATTTGAAGAAACTTACCAATGTAACTTTGGCAAAACCTAGAAATCAACAGAAATGGCTTTTCCCAGATTTAGTTAGGCAAATCATTCCTCCTTGATACACGACTTGGTGTAGTGTCATCATTTACATATGTGAGCATGTCCACAAAATTTAAGGTCACAAGTAAAAAGTTGGTAATGTAGAGGTGTTCAAACTTAGATCTGAACACAGAGGGTTTTGGAACACTTTGATCATGATATCCTTCCCTCCAACTTGTGTCATTTGGTATATATGCATAACTAGACCATTGGAGAATGTGCATGAAGTTTGAGAGCATTTGGACACGTTTGGCAATGTAAAGTTGCTCAAACTTCAAAATGGACAGAAATGGTTCTGAGGAGTTTTGATGATGTTGTCTTGATCTTTAAGGCATGAGGATCGGCAAGATCAGCAAATAAGACATATGTGACATGCTAGAATTTTCTTGGAATTAATGAAGAAAATATCCTTTGTAAATATTTCAAAAGCTTGAAATATCAAAAAAGGGTTTTTGAGGGATTTGACCAATATTTTGAACATGACCATGTGTATAAACTCTTATATATGGATAATATATGTCCAGTGAGTTTCCCTAAATTTTCTCAAATATTTTTGAAATAGTTACATAATTGTAACCTATTAAAGACCATTTCCGGCCTAAAGAAAAAGCCTTTAAATAATATAGGAAAATAACTTTTAAAATTATATTTTTGTAGCTTATTGGAGTCATATACCTAATAGGTGTCAAATAAATTTTTTGAAAGATTTTTCACACCCTTAATTAAGTACTTGTAGTTCAAGTCTCAATTCAGGGGGTTTTAGAAAATATCTCTTGGCCAAAATATTTTTGTAAGAAAATACTATTATGTCCTATACACATGGCATGATCATTGGGAAAAGTTTTGGAACAAAGAGAAGGAGCACAATAGTTGGAGGATTTATTTGATTTTTAGAGCACTTGCAACCAACACACAAAAAATCAAATCAAGCAAAGACCAAAACACTCAAAAGTTTTTGTCATACCATATTTTGTCATGATTATTAGCTTTAAGTGTTGTGGTATGGAAATCAGGGTGTGACAGTTAGCCGCGTATGCAACTAAAGAAATATACACAATTTATCTTTAATATTCTTCTTTCCTTTTTCCTATGTAAGCAAAGAACTTATATTCTAGATAAACTTTTCGCACAAATCAACTATGTTTTGTTTGAATTTCAATAAATTTAAATTTGCAAATCTAGATAAAAGGAAATATAATACAGAATGAATATACCTAATTTTTTCAGACAAATCAACTAAATTTGTGTTTGAAATCCAATAATTTTAACTTAAAAATCTAGTGCAGAATGAATGAACATAATTTCATTTGGGGAAATCAATGAATTTTTGTTTGAATTCGAATAACTTTAAACTTCAAAATCTAGATAAAGTAAAATATAGGTCAGATTGAATGTACGTAAAGTTTTTGAAAAATTAGTGGAAATTTTGTGAATTCGAATAATTGAAGAAAAAAGCCTAGAAAAGGACAACATATGTCAGAATGCATGTACTTAATTTTTTTCGACAAATTAACTAAATTTGTTGAACTTTAATAATTTTGACTTGGACATATAGATAAAAGAAGATATAATGCAGATAAACGTACGTAAATTTCTTACGGACAAATGAGCGAAAATTTTGTTTGAATTTGAATAATTTTAAATTTGAAAATATATATACAAGAAAATATAGTTCAGCCGTTTTGTCCAAAAGAAATTTAAAATTTGAATAATTTTATGATTGAAAAAAATAGACCGCTCAATCAGAATGATCCCACTCTCCCCGTGATAATATGCATATGTCATGGTGAATTTCTATTCCCAATGTAATTTTCTTAACCCGTAAAAAAAATAGAACAAAATAAGTAACAACATACACACGAACATTTCTATTTCTAGGATGAACATTTTTCTGTTGAAATGTGTGAATATTTTTAATATGCAGCTTACATATTTTAATTACACAATTATTTTTAACATTGTTTAAGTATTTTTTAAAGGTCACGTACTTTTAGTGTAACGCATGAACATTCTTTAAAGAACATTTTGTTTATTCATGTAGGAAATAACACGACATGTTTTTAGTTTTCATTTATTCCTTTGTTCGGCTGAGCGAACATTGTGTCAAAGAACATTTTATTTGTTAGTTTTACATCAATTTTCTCGTTGAGTGGCTACTGCTTTTATCATAAGTATTGTTTAGTGGAGGACGTCTGTTTGAATCCCCAGCCGCTATTTTTTATTCGTGTTTCTTGTCGCAAGACACTTTTTTAAATTTTTTTAGAAAAGAAGGATGTACCTCCGGCCTCTGCATCTCGACGATGCATGCAGCCATATTATTAATTATTCACAAAGACCATACAAGATGATACATCAACAATCCTGAAGCCACCATCTTGGCAACATCGTTGCTACTCCTATCCCTTTAATGAAGGCGTGCCGAATGTCCGGGCCTAATACCAAACAGACATCGCACTAAAGCCTAACATATAAAGTCGGGTGTCCCCTCCAAGCCACTACCTGAATTGGGTCCCACACCGGTCAGGCACACTCCCAGTGAGCACCGCACGCTGCAAGGGCCGACACCTCCATCATCCCTCGGTCCATCCTCAGAGCAGAATTGTTGCACCGACCTTGCCAGGCCTCTCTGCCATCAACGCCACCATGACGCTAGACAACTTCCTCCTCCTGCGCGAGTCCATCTCCAGACGTGCCCATCGCTCAACCTCCGTGGCGCCAGGCCGCCAGGATCCGCCGTCGGCCTCGCGGTAGATGTAACATCGCTCCTCCTTTTGTCCCCTCCAACCAGCGCGTGCTCCAAAACGATGCCCCCAGGAGGGACACGACATGGAAGGTGCCATCATAGTCAGATCAGGTAGACCCAGATCAAGGGTTTCCCTTGGAGCTCACGCCGTCGACGCTGCTGGAGCTACGCAGCGCCCAACACCAATAGCATCTCTCGCCCGACCATCCGAGCCTTCCAAGACTGCGCCTCCGTGGAGGTTACGACGCGCAGGGCGCCGCCGCCGCCCAATCCAGACTGAATTTTAGACTTTTGTCCGGGAGGGGTTCGGATGTGGATAGAAGGGACCTCGGCTTCACCTCCAAGGAGGGTAACGGCGTCGTGGGACACAGCCGATGCCGGGCCGGACCAAACGGCCAAAGTTTCCACCGGTCCCCAACCTATACCACCAAACCTCCGACTGCTTCGGATCCGATAGTGAGACGAACCGAGACCAACAGAGATGCAAGTGCCATGGGGCTCAACCCACAAGGAAGGAGGATCAAGAAGGACAACCGTCGTAGATCTCCAGGCGCCGGATCCGACGATCTGACGAGGCCAGCGACGTAGACCACCACCCTGCGTCGGCCGACAACATCCAAGCGCCAGATCTAGATGGATTCGGCCTGAACATGGCGACGCCCGCGACCACCCGATCCGAGGAACACGCAACCATCACCTCACCATGGAGTCGCATCCAAGCCGCAGCTGTCGCGCCGCGTCACCAGCGCCGCATCCGGTCGCTGCCAAGATGCTCGCTCGCCGCGCCTCCAGACCCCGCGCTAGCCCGGCGCCTCTTTGCGATCTGGTCGTCCCGCGTCGCCCAAGATGATCCAAAGGGAAGTGATGCCCCGCCGCCGCCCAGCCAACCAAGCTTTGCCCGGCGGCGATGCGGACGGCGGCGAGGAGAGGTGGAGGCTGAGGAGGGACGAGGGGGGCGGCGACTAGGGTTCCCCCTGGGTCGCCCGTGGAGGCGACACGAGGGGGACGAGAGGAGGGTGACACGTCAAGGCTTGCATCCCTTGTCGCAAGACACTATGTGCTCATAAGTGCTTAATTAAAATGCCGATAGCTGCTCAATTAAATTACCAAGGGTAATTACTGAAAAAAACGTGGCTCACCTAATACCTCACCCTCGGTCACATAAATTTGGACCGCATTCATGCTGACATATCACATGAGCACGAGATAAGGTCGGATACAGAAGAAATGACCGTATCTGCACGCATAGACAAGTTATGTGACTGCAATGACGTGCTTCCTCTGTTCTTATATATTTGTCTTTCTAGAGATTTCAACAAGCGACTACATACGAAGCAAAATGAGTGAATCTACACTCTAAAATTTGTCTACATACATTCTTATGTTATAGTTCATTTGAAATATCTAGAAAGAAAAAAATAATTGGGAACAGAGGAAGTATTTCACAACTTTAGATGCAAGATCTATGTCTGCCACTAATATTACCTCTACAATTAATTCAACATGTTTAACATTGGTGATTCAATCTGCCCGGGTGGTTAGGCTCCAGCTTTTCAGTTCAGGTGGTAGGCATATACAGTACTACTACCTTCGTTTTGGTTTATTAGTCTTCATTGTAATTTGTGTCACATTTTGATCAAATAATTGCATAACAAAATGTTAATGCAATTCAACCAAAATTATATCATTGGATTCGTATTTGAACATAGTTTTTAATGATATATTTTTTCATGACATGCATGAACATTTTATTAGTTAGATTTATGGTGAAAATTTCACACCGACATTTACTGCTAGTATGCTACCGACAACGTATTGAAAGCCGGTCAGATTCTGACTGTATATGCTTTTTATTGGCATTGAAGCCCGTCACGGGCCCGTACGCCTTGCAGCTGCTGTGAATATTTTGTGGGACAAAATTATTGTTTTGACCCTTTGTGCTAACAAAATCAGAATTTGACCTCATTTTGAAAACAAATTCGTTTTAAACCTTTTTAGGTGACACCAACATCCCTGGCGTCTGGGTTGCGAAGCAGACGCCAGCAACCCTCGCGTTTGGCCCCTGGCCACACGACCCGCCTGCCCGTTGGCCCTGCTGACGTGGCCGGCACCCAGACGGCAGGGACCTTGGCGTCTGGCCCTGGTAAGTGGATAATGGCGCGGGCCAGCCCACCCATCCGCATCTCATCTTCTCTAGCGGTTTTCTCACGAACAGAGGGTTGGTTCGTCGCCCCTCCTCTCCCTCACAACGCCACCCCCCTTATCTACTCCATCCTCCGCTCAAACTCGTAGATCTGACCCCCCCCCAAGCATCTTTGAGGTATTCTTCCCCATTCCCTCCAATTTCTTTTGGTTTTCCCCTCTCTTTTTGGATGCATTATTTCACAATAGGTGATGTTACATGAGCAGATGAATTATATGTTTTAGGAATATGTTTGTAGTTGGTAGATGATTATGTAGGTAGTGTAGTTGGTAGATGTTTGTAGTTGTCCACCAATAGACTTAGTTTGTGATTTTTTTTGAATTATAGATGATGTATGCATGTGGTACTAAATTAGCTATATGTTGAATATAGATGGCATAATATTTGTTTGATTCTGAGAAGAATATGTTTGGCAAGCAAATATATGTAGGAAAAATATTATATGTGTTAACTGGTATGACAATATAGTTGAATATATAGATGGCATAATATTTTTTTGCAAAAGAGATGATGAAATATGATGATTGTGTGTGACATGATTTAATAGAAGCAAATTTGGAGAAATTTTGCATATATAGATTGCATATGAAGAAATTTTGCATAACTTGGAGAAGAAAATTCTATTGTTTGTAATTGTAGTTCATGTTGTGATTTGTTTGGTAGGATGGCGGATGATGATGGACGTTGGTATGACGGATTAGTTGTGGAGTGGGATAAGGAACATCGTGCTCGTGCCATTGAGAACTTAAAGGTAAGAAGCAAGACTTGTGCAAAATTTTCGTCGTTTCCCATTTGTGTTCTTGTATTGATCAAAACATGACTTTATTCGCAGCCTGTTGTTGCTATGCGCATGAGGGGTCATTCCGCTGATGACTTTCCTTATGACGCGCGATACGAGCCGTACATTCGGAGATTGGGTCTTCTCCCATTCGTGTTGCAGTTTAAGCGACACGCTCCGCCGGTGAACCACGCGGCGCTTACCGCACTTGTGGATCGTTCGAGGCCCGAGACTCACTCGTTCCACCTTCCATGTGGGGAGATGATGATGACCCTAGAGGACATGGCTATGATTAGAGGCCTTCCTATCAACGGACAAGCTGTTGCCGGTCATGTCAGCGCCGTTAATTGGCGAGAACGGACTAGCATTTTAATTGGTGTTCAGCCCGACGCCCCTCTGTCAGGCAAGGCCGATGCCTCGTAAGTGAGGCATTCTTGGCTAAAACTAGTCAGGGGATAAACCAATCCGTGCCCTGAGGGTGCCAATGACGTGGTTGTGTAGCAGTACTTGCGGGCCTATCTTTGGTATGTATTAACCAATGTAGTCTTCTCAAACGCAACCGGGAACTCAACCCTCTGGATGTTCCTGGAGCTACTCAATAACTGGGATACCCAGAATAGTTGGGGTTCGGCTGCACTAGCATATTTGTATCGTCAGGTAAGAGATATTTGCAACCATCTATCTTGCATTTGACATGCGCCTCCATATCTAACATGTTTGTTTGATTGCATCTTGACTTGGCGTGTCGTAGGAAGGGAGATACATCCTCATTGTCTGGGTTTGTTTGCAGCCTATCCGTGTGGACGTGGGAGCGGATCCCGGTTGGACGGCCTGATTTCAAGAACCCCGGCATGCCAAACCCACGGGGTAATCATGACGGGGTGCGTGATGCTGATCCATATCGGCGCCCTACACTTGCGTACTAGTGGGAACAAGTGACAGTGTACACAGGAAGCTCGCATGTGCGATACAAGTGCTATATGAACGAGCCGGACACCTTGACTACTGAGCAGGTATTGGGAAGTTCAATGAGAAAAAATTTAGTCAAGAGTGAAATTTGTATCTAACAATGTATCTCTTTGTTTTGCAGGTCCATTGGTTGCCTTATGTGGATGATCGTGGCTTCTCTCTTAACGAGATGTGCACACGTGATAGCCATCTTTGGAGGGCGAGGTGCCCAATGATATGCTTCTTCGCAGTCGAGTGGCACTTCGTAGACCGTGTGGCAAGACAATTTGGAAGAAGACAAGGTATTCCAATTGAGGAGAGCAACGAGGGAATGCTATCTATGCTTCGGTGAGCAAGCATGTCCTTGAGTATGTAGTAGAGCATTGAATAAGTCGATGTTTATTAATGCTTTGTACCGTGCATCATTTGTAGGTCCGATCAAAGGAACAATCGGGATATATCGGATTGGGCAAACAAACACCGTGAATGGATACAAATTTGGAATCAAAGAGACACGTTAGTGGAATCAGAGAATAGACCTCACAATCAGTCAGCATATCAGAAGTATCAAGTCTGGTATGCGGATCATTACCGGTTAAAGCTAAAGCCTGGTTGGACTCACGAGGAGTGGTCAGAGTTGGTGTCCGAAGACCCGGAGACTGCAGAAGGTTATAATACCTTCAACACGGCAGTGAGAGACACCAAAGGGGCTCACGTTGACTATGCACCGATGCATGACGAAATCGTAGGTTAATGAACCTAATCTAACATACTTCCACTATATTTTCTTCTTCAAATACATAAGTTTGGTGTGCTCATGAATTGCAGGGCAGAGATTTGCTTCTGTGCGTCAACGATGCCAACGTAGAACTGAGTCATCCACATGGTGGTGCATTATCTAAGAGGACTCTTAGGAGCACGATGGAGGTGTGAGCAATATATTATAAAAGCTTCTCTTCGCTGATTAGTTATTTGCATCTCATATCATAGCATATTTTTAGTTGTCGCAAAAGTTCTAGAAGCGGTTCCATAAGATGACAGCTATGCTTTCTTGCCATGATGCTCAGTCCGGTGATGTGTTTGCACCTGGTAGCCGTGCCGCCAGAACGAATATACGCCGTTATCTCCAGAACAAAGAGGACATAGAGGTGGAGGTCCATGAAGAGGAGCCAACACATCAAGAGGAGCCAGCACATCAATAGGATACAGAGGAGGAGGTCCATGAAGAGCATGAGTATGATGTTGATGCTCCACAACCATCACAGGTTACACAACCGACACAAGGCAATCCTCGCTCTAGGAAAGGCAAAGCCATGGCTAAGACACCAGCCAAGAAAGGTAGAAAGAATACATGGAACACACAATTCCATAGTCCGGAGTATCCTCATCAGCTTATACCAAAAGGAATGCAAAGATATAAGTCCACCATTGATGCGGAGGAGGAGGCTGATGCGGAGGAGGAGGAGGAGGAGGAGGCTGATGCGGAGGAGTAGGAAGTGAGCTTGTAGTTTGTTTCAATGAACTTGGTGTACGATTTCAAACTTGACTTGGTGTACTTAGTTTCGGTCCATGCCTTTTTGCGGTCAGTGGACAATTTCACCTTGCAAACATCACCACACCAACACGCTGGTGTGACCACATTCTCCTCCCCCTTCTTGTCCACACTAGCCTCCGGCCAAGTCTTTGGCATGTCCTCCTGGTCCGCGCACGGCGGCCTCGTCCTCGAACCGGATGAAGCCATGCCTACAAGAAGAGCAATTGTTAGCAAAAGACACAAACACCGAAAATGCTAGGAAAAAGTTGATGAACAAATAATATACCATGATTATTAGATCAACCATCTGGATTACGCAAATAACCGAAGGCCGATCCATTATCAACCATTCGTCTACCACTTGTGCTTCCTCTACGACCACCACCACCACCTCTGGCACTAGTGCTTCCTCTATGATCACCACCACCACCTCTAGCACTTGTGACACCTCTACGACCAGCACGACCACCTCTGGCACTTGTGCTTCCTCTACGACCACCACCACCTCTAGCACTTGTGGTTCCCCTACGGGCACCACCACCTCTAGCACTTGTGCTTCCTCTACGGCTAGTGCTAGGAATGCCCCCCTTAGAGGTCTTCCTTTTCTTGCATGACCGCGCATTGTGTCCACCTTCATCACACCTCCCACAATTGATATTGTCAGGAGCCTCCATGAAATGACCGCTGCCAAATTGGTTCATGCCAGTGAATCCAGCCAGGTAATCCATATCACCCTTGAACCTCTTAGTTCTCCTTCTACCCTTGGTCTCCACCTTCATGAGAGGGTCTGGCTTAATATGAGGGCCATGATACTCAGGCCACTGGGATTGGTCAAAGAAAGGCTGAAATCGAGGAGCCCATGTCAACCTTGTAGCTTCCACATGGAACTCTTGCATCCTCACGGTTTTCCCATCTGAAACATGTATGTTTCTCGCCTTCACCGCCGTTATCAAATGCGAGCATGGCCAATGGTACTTACTAGGCCTCTCGCATTGGCACCACCGAGTCTTAAGACGCACCTCAAATGCGGCACCACCATATGACAAACCGTCGCGTGTAGTGCCACCTGGCTCGTCAATTTGATAGATCATTTCAATTTTGTCGAATATGATAAATTGTTGTCGAGAAGACTTGCTTGCTTGTAATAGCAGCCATTCATCAACCTTATCCGGGTAATCCTTGCTTTCACCTATCCATTTTGCAGTCTCTTCAGAATGCCTCTGAATGTACTCATTAAGCTTGAAGAAGGTATACTCCACTATTGCAGTCACCGGCAACGAACGAGCACCCTTGAGCACATTGTTGAAACATTCAACAAGGTTGCTCGTCATGTCCCCATATCGCCTACCTCCATCATCATGAGCGCATGCCCACTTGTGTTTCTCGCTAATTCCTAGTCAAGAAGTCTTTCCCCCCTTCGTTCACCGCCGCAAAGAGTTTGTTGTATCGCTCATCGAAGGCATTGGTGGTGAAGGCCACACATACATGGGTAAGGTCTTTGCTTAACTCCTTGCTTTTACACGCCCGGTAAAAGTTAGCCACAAAATGTCTCATGCACCATCTGTGGTGAAGCTTTGGAAACCCTGGAATAACAATGTCCACTGCCATGAGTATGCCATGGTGCCGGTCCGATATGATGCATACCTCCCTAGACCCAATCACATTGTGTCTGACATGACCCATGAACCACTCCCAGTTGTCTTGGTGCTCGGAAGGGAGCAAAGCAAATGCCACTGGCAACACATTGTCGTTCGACGAGCGTGCCATTGCTACCATTAGTGTGCCCTTGTATCTACCGGTCAAGAATGTGCCATCTATAGACAAGACCGGACGACAATGCTCAAACGCCACCACACATTGCCCATAACACCAGAAGGCACGGTGAAACACTCCCTCGTGATCATCGACCACATGAAACATACCTGGATTCCTATGTGCAATTGCGCCCAACAACCTCGGCAGCTGATTGTATGCTTCTTCATAACCACCATACAACATCCTGATAGCACTTGCCTTTGCCTTCCATGCCTTCCCATACTTCACTTCATAACCAAACTGTTTTTTACCGTCCGCATGAGAAACCTCACTTTCACAGTGGGATCAACAGCTATGTCTTTCATAAATTTGTATCCAAGATACTCAGACGTGAGTTGACGGTGTGTCTTTCTAAGTCGTTTCGATAGCGGTTTGCACCTATGAGTGGCAACACAACTTCTTAATACCCATTCTCCAGTTTCTTCAAGCTTTCTTGCACGAACCTTCCATGGGCATCCTTCTTGCTCATACATCACGGTGTAACGCAACTTAATGTCACAGTGCTCAACATAATAAGGCCTATGCTTCCGAATGGCATAGTCAGACAACCAAATCTTCAGCATAGCCAAGGTCAGAAACTTCACTCCTTTCTTCAGATAAGCATTCTCGTCCTCGTTCTCCTCCCTTGGTTCGCCTGGATCCGGGCATGGTGTTGGCTCAATCGCCGTCATTCTCATGCCACCGTCAACTACGACTTTATGGGCAAGGTTGAGATCTCGAAACAAGTGAGTTCTTTTTTCTAAGCCCGTCAGCTCAAAGTGCATTTGATTTTCATCCTTTGTGAATCCATCCTCATCGAAATCTTGCCCCGGACCTTCGTCATCCGAGTCATACGCATATTGACGCCTAAAAGGCAACTCACGATCCATATCCTTTTGCGCTATGTACGCATCCAAGTCACCAACATCATTGCCATGAAAGCCTTCCTCTTGCTCTTCATCATCATTATGAGCATCTCCATCCTCTTCAATTACTTTGTCACTATCAATCACTTCAACTTCATTTGCTTGGCTAGTTGTTGGTTGGCTAGAAGCATTGGGGGCATACCACTCAACCTCATTTGCTTCAGTAAATGGTAGACGGGGATGTGGTTGGTGATAAGCATTGGGGACATCAACCAAAACCCTTTGCTCAACATGTGGCACAATTGTTCTCTCAGTCATGTCATTCATTGGGGAAGAGACATGAAGGTTCAAATCAAATGTAAACCGTGGAGATTCAACCTTGGTGGCAAACAATTCAAGTGACTTATTTTCCGATTGAGAAACTTTTTCCTTGTATACATCCCAATGCAAATCCGAGGTGATGGGCATACTTTTCAACCGAGATTTGGTTCCAACTCCAACATCATACCTCCCTATTAACTTAACATCAACATTGATGTCCATCCACTTTAAGATATGTCTCACTTTTGCAACAACATACTCATAGCTAGGGTTTGTATCAAAAACCATTGTTTCTTCACCCGTGTCGGCATTGTTACTCAAGAATGCCTCCTTGTCCATATAATGAACATTAACAAGTCTTCCCATCTAAAAACAACATGAGTGCATTTAAGGCATCAATGCGAAATGGTGTTTGTCCACAAGCATTTCATTATATCCAAATCATATCAAACACTAAATTATTGGATGCCCACAAAGGTGTCATTAATTAACACACACTAAGCAAAATTTACCCATAACACTAACTAACCCTAACCCCCAATCTTTCTACTCAACAAGCAAAAATTCCTACTACACACCGTGCATATCACTAAGTTAAACAAGAAATCCACACTATAATAAGGGGGGAAACATAAACTAGGGTTCCACCCACATGTCAAAAATGCAACAAAAATAACAAGATTTGACAAAAAAAATTGGGGGATTTGGGGGAGATTACCACAAGCAACAAAGTGATGGAAAGATCCACTTGAGAGAAGCACCTTTTGGAGAGGATTTGAGGGGGAGCTTGTGGGGTGGGAGAGAGGAGGAGAGCAGCAAAGCTCTTTGCAGCTCGAGATGGATTGGGGAGAGTGAGTGGGGTGGGTCCCACACACTCTCCCGAGGGATTATCCACTTACCGTAACCAGACGCCAAGGAGGGTGGCGTCTGGATCGTGAGGAGGAAACGCCAAGGTTCCTGGCGTTTGGGTGCCGGCCACATCAGCAGGGGCAATGCCACGGGTGGTCGTGCGGGCCAGGGGCCAGACGCCAGGGTTGCTGGCGTCTGCTTCGCAACCCAGACGCCAAGGATGTTGGCGTCACCTAAAAAGGTTAAAAACGAATTTGTTTTCAAAACGAGGTCAAATTCTGATTTTTTTAGCACAAAGGGTCGGAACAGTAATTTTGTCCTATTCTGTGTGTTGACTGAAGGCCAGCAGTAATTACAGTGCTGCCGTGAGCAGTGCGCTAGAGTAGAGCGAGTCGGTTGTTCGGATTGGCTTCCGTTGCTGCAGTGAGCGGCGAGTTGGTGGAGAACAGTTACATGATTCACCAGAATACGGTAGGTGGGCTCCGCTGCTCGTCAGACCCATACATCGTTGGTGAATCCAATGCGTACCATGGATGTATTCTAGTACTCCTGCTACGTAGATAGGGTCGTTATGACGCCATTGATGCGTGGGGGCAGCGGTCCTGCTCTATCATCGACCCATGGAGACGGAAAATGAAAGTCTAATACAGGGGATACTACGAGAGCAACTTCAATCGGCCGACACACACGGTTTCGTACTTTTTTGGCCGTCTGGGTAGGTCAGAGGATACTACGAGAGCAACTTCAACCGGCCGACACACACGGTTTCGTACTCTTTTTGACAGTTTAGGTAGGTCGCACGTGTTGAGTATATGTGTTATGTGCATATTGTGTATTGGACCCGCCTTCTAGTTCCTGTATAATTGAGGTCCGCGGCCCACGCCTTTTTACATCATATATACGTGCCTATGCACGAAGAGCAATACATCGTGCAATCATACATGGTATCAGTTTTCAGGTTTTATCCCTAGTCTTCCGCTACCGCCGCTGCCGTGCGCCTCCTCCGCGCCGCCACCGCCACCTCCCCTTAGCCGCCGCCCACGCGCCTCCCCACCGGCCGCCGCCGCTACTTGCTCTCCCCGCCAGTCCCGGGCGTGCTCCTCCAGCTAGCTGTAGCGTTGCCTGATCCCCGCTGCAGCCATGCGCTCCACGCCCGCTACACCTGCCGCCGCTACACGCGCCCACGCCCGCTACTCTAGGCCAGCCCGCTACACGCCGCCGCTTCTTCTGGTGTGCTTGTATTGCATAGCCAGCAAATCGATCAAGTCAAGGCTAGCTAGCTTTGCTAGTTAACTACGTATCGCCGGATTGTTTCTGGTGTGCCTGGTTAGCTCTGGCTACTGCGTACATGCGCGTCTCTGCGGAGCACTCGGCCCGCCCACGTTCGATCTGAGCTGCACCGCCAGCCGCCTGCGCGCCTCTCGCCTCCCGCCGCTGCTCAGCCGCCGCCGTCGGACCAGCGATGGTGTCAACCGGCCCGTCCGCCGCCGCCTCTGCCGTCCGGCCACCGGTACCCCACGGCGCGGCCCCGCCAGCCCGATCCGACTTGCCCCACAGCTCGGCTCTACTGGCGTACATCGTCGCCCCACTGTCGGCGCTCTCCGGCCAGTCCGTCGTCACCCCGCTGCCGGCCGACTCTGCCCGTCGACCCCTTGCTCTTGCCCGGCGTGTTCGACTCGCCCGTGTACGGGGCTCCCGGGTACTGGTGGGGGACGTCAGCGGGCCAGCAGGTTTTTTCGGCGGGCCATCCGGCCTACCCAGCACCGCATTCGCAGCCAGGGCTTCTTCCCATACCGTCTGGAGAGTACCCACCGCCGCTACCGAGCAGTGGCTACAGCCTCCCCATGGCGTCTACGTCCCCCTTGCCGGCCCTGCCGCCGGCACCCTGGGACCCGATGCTCCTTCCCGCGCTTCATGCCGCTCCTACGCCGACCAACTACACCAGAGGTGATGATTGGTACATGGACACCGGGGCTACGGCTCACATCTTTGCTCATCCTGGTAATCTTGCCTCCTTCACTTCCGTCACCACCGACCGCCGCATCATTGTCGGCGACGGTTTCACACTCCCTATCACACATGTCGGGCACACTTCTTTTCCTTCTAATTCCATGCCTATTGCTTTGTATAACATACTTGTGTCACCTTATCTTATTGAGAACCTTATTTTCGTTCGCCGTTTAACTCGTGAAAATCCTGTTACTGTTGAATTTGACGAGCTTGGGTTCTCTGTCAAGGACGCTCGAACCAGGATGGTACTTCACCGATGTGACAGCCTCGACGAGCTCTATCCAGTGCATTCGCCGTCCACCTCCACCATCGCACCGGTTGCTCTCTCCACCGGTGTCGATCTCTGGCACGCTCGTTTGGGACATCCCAACCCCGTCACACTTCGTCATATTCTTAGGAGTTTCGGTTTCAGTTGCCATAAGATAGAGGATCACACCTGTCATGTCTGGCGTGTCGGCAAACATGTTCGCCTCCCGTTTAATAACTCCACCACCATAGCTTCTTTTCCTTTTCAGTTGATTCATAGTGATGTGAGCACCTCTCCGGTTCCTAGTAATTCAGGCTATTTATATTATCTGGTTATCCTTGATGATTATTCTCATTATGTGTGGACTTTTCCTTTGCGCAGAAAGTCGGATGCACTCTCCACTTTGACGGCTTTTTACTCCTATGTCAGCACGCAGTTTGGGCGTCCCATCCTTGCTCTTCAGACTGACAATGGAAAAGAGTTCAACAACATTGCTTTCCGCACTTTTCTATCCCATCACAGCACAAATTTTTGTCTCACATGCTCGTATACTTCCCAGCAGAATGGTCGAGCCAAACGCGTCCTTCGTACTCTGAACGACTGCGTTCGCACGCTCCTATTCCATACTAACGTGTCGCCTCGTTTCTGGCCGGACGCACTTGCTACTGCTTCTCTTCTCCTTAATCTTCGCCCTTGCCGCCCATGGTGGAACTATGCACCTCATCATCTTCTCTTCGGTACGCCCCCATCTTATGATGGCTTGCGTATTTTCGGGTGCCTTTGCTATCCTAGCACTGCCGATTCCGCTCCTCACAAACTCGCACCTCGTTCTGTCGCTTGCATCTTCATCGGCTACCCCTCCAACTCCAAGGGATATCGGTGCTACGATCCTGTCTCCCACCGTGTGTTCACTTCCCGGCACGTTTAATTTGATGAGCATGTGGTTCTGTTTCACCAGGTACCCCCGGCTGTTCCTCCCGCCACCGGTGATGCGGGCTCCCCGATGCCTCTCCCAGGGCGCTCGCACGCCTATCTTGGCCCGCCCCTGGTTTGAGCCGTGCCCCCGCATGCGGCGCCTCCTCCAGCCGCGGCGCTGGCGCCCCCCTCGGCGCCCGCCGATGCCCGCTGCCCCTCCGGCGCCCACGGCCCCCTCGGCGCCCGCGGTCCCTCCGGCGCCCCCGGCCCCCTTGACGTCCCAGGCGCCTGTGACCGGTCCGGTCACCCGCGCCCGTACGGGCGTTTTTTGCCCGAGCTCGCGCTACGCCTCGGATGACTACGTCCATGCGGCGTCCACCTATGAGCCGTCGCCGTTGCCGTCCTCCGTTCGAACCGCTCTTCGTGACCCGCTCTGGATGGCTGCGATGCAAGAGGAGTTTGATGCCCTGTTACGCAAACGGACGTGGCAGCTTGTTCCCCGTCCTTGGCACGCCAACGTGATTACCGGGAAGTGGGTCTTTAAACACAAGCTCCGTCCTAATGGTACCCTTGATCGCTACATAGCGCGTTGGGTTGTTCGTGGCTTCCGACAACGTGCTGGCATTGACTTCACCGACACCTTCGCTCCGGTCGTCAAGCCCGACACAATACGCATGGTTCTCCACCTTGCGGTCTCCCGTGCTTGGTCGATGCACCAGATGGACGTCTCCAACGCCTTTCTCCATGGTCACCTCGACGAGCAGGTCTTCTGCCAGCAGCCCACCGGATTTTTTGACCCGGCGCTTCCCGACCACGTGTGCTTGCTTTTGCGGTCCTTGTACGGACTCAAGCAGGCTCCGCTCGCTTGGTACCAACTCATCGCGGCGTTTCTCCACCAGCTTGGCTTCCGCTCTACCCGCTCGGACGCCTCGCTCTTCGTCTATCATTAGGGCTCTGACACGGCCTACTTGCTGCTCTATGTTGACAACATCATCCTGACGGCATGTACAGCTGGTCTTCTCAGTCAGCTCACGGCTCGTCTTCGCACTGAGTTTGCCATCAAGGACTTGGGTCCTTTGCACTACTTCCTCGGTGTCGAGGTGGTGCGTTGTTCGGATGGCTTCTTCCTTCATCAGCGGAAGTATGCTTGCGAGCTCCTGGAGCGCGCCGGCATGCTTAACTGCAAGCCCGCCGCTACGCCTGTTGATACGAAGGCCAAGCTTTCTGCCACGAATGGTTCTCCTGCTTTGGATGCTGCTTTCTATCGGTCTATCATCGGTGCTCTACAGTACCTCACTCTGACTCGCCCGAAGATTCAGTATGCCGTGCCACAGGTGTGTCTTCATATGCATGCTCCTCGAGACGTTCACTGGGCTGCCATCAAGTGGATTCTCCGCTATATCTGTGGAACTATGGATCTTGGCGTCACGCTTCACGCCTCCACCGACACCGCCCTCACCGCCTACTCGGATGCAGACTGGGCGGGCTGCCCTGACACTCGTCGCTCCACTTTGGGCTATTGTGTCTACCTTGGGCCCTCACTTATCTCGTGGTCGTCCAAGCGGCAGCCTACGGTCTCTCGTTCCAGTGCTAAGGCTGAGTATCGTGCGGTGGCCAACACCGTCGCCTAGTGTTCGTGGCTTCGCCAGCTGCTTCAGGAGCTCTCTTGCCCTGTTGACCGTGCCATGATGGTCTACTGCGACAACGTCTCGGCGGTCTACCTCTCCGCTAACCCGGTGCATCATCGACGGACCAAGCATATTGAGTTGGATATTCATTTTGTTCGGGAACAAGTGGCCCTTGGTCATATTCGTGTTTGACACGTCCCTACTTCCCAACAATTTTTCGATATCATGACAAAGGGCTTGCCTACGGCGTCATTTGAGGAGTTCCGGTCCAGTCTTTGCGTGAGCCGCGGTGCCGCTTCGACTGCGGGAGGGTGTTGAGTATATGTGTTATGTGCATATTGTGTATTGGGCCCGCCTTCTAGTTCCTGTATAGTTGAGGTCCGCGGCCCACGCCTTTGTACATCATATATACGTGCCTATGCACGAAGAGCAATACATCGTGAAATCATACAGCACGGACGAAAACGTTTTGAGATGGCGTGCTGTCCGAAGCTTCGTCCGGTAGCCCGATACCACGCACTCCTCTTTTTCACGAGTCCCGTAAATTGCCCTGCCCCGATGTAGGCCAATCCCGCCGGCAAGGCCGTTCTATATCCCTGCATCACTACCCTCATCCCTCACCGTCCGCGTTGCAGCCCAGTTTCGCCAGCGAGGCTGTTGCCTACCCCTACGTCTACCCCTACCAACGCTGCAGCCAAATATCACTGGTGAGGTCATTGTCCATTGCACAACCGGCGATCCCAGCTCAACTTCTCTAGTTCCAGTAGTTTTCCTAGCTCCGATGGGTGAGCTGCATAACTGCGACAGCAAGGCACGCCCAAGGCACGAGAAGTTGCGGCGACGAGGGTGGACTTGACATGGGGATTGGATGGGAGGGGACATCACCGGAGCTGCAAGCTATAACCGACATCACAAATTGCTACAACTGCCCCCTCGCCATCCGGTTACAATCGGCGTTACTTTTTGCTACATGTGACCGTGGAGATGCATCCCGCGGCAGAGAAAGCTACAACCAGCAAACAAGAAAGCTACAACTTGCTGACCATTTTGCTGCAAGTGCGAAAGTGAAGCCGTGGACGGCGACGACGATGGTGAGCATCAAGGCTGCGACGACGGCCCATGGGCCGTGGAAGCTACAACCTCATGCACCAGAGCTGCAACCGTCCTCGAAAAAGCTACATGCACGGCCAATTTTTTTATGCATCAACGATGGTGATTTTTTTGGCCAGCAAGGCAGACGACTGCTACCGAAGATGCATCAAGTAGGAGAAAATACTACAAGCGGCAACTGAATAAAGCTACGACTCGCGGCCGTATATGCTGCAAGCGGCGATGCCGAATCTGTGGTCGGCGATCCTACGACCAGAAAAGCTGGAACCGTTGTTCGGGAAAGTTGGAACCGTTGTTTGGGAAAACTGGAACCGATTATTTCTTTTGCTACCATCATCAAAGAAAAAACACGACATCGGATATCCAAGAGAGGTTGCGGTGACGAGTGGCTGGGTCCTGCGACGAGTGGCGACGGCGCGGGGAGAGGACGCGGGTGCTTCCACGTCTCGCCAGAGCACATGCGTGCGGTGACTGGGCAGGGACATGTCACCAGCGGAGCTGAACAAGACGTGTGCGCAGGAGAGAGGAGGAAGAAGACGATTACGTGGGGAGAGGGGCAAATCGGACGGCTCCTGCGTGCTGAATTGGACGGCCGGAGGCCGACCGACCCAAATTTGGGCCGGCGTGCTGGCGCATATTACTGCCCTTTCTTATTTGGGTCGGCACGTGCATCCAATGCTAGCCAGACGTAATTTTTTAAATGTGCACTAAAAAGACAACAATCACGTTCGAGCTTATAACATAATTAAACATTAAAAGCCGGTCAACCGTCGGCCGAAGTCCACATAGACATTAATTATACATTATGAAAAAGTTTGCGCCTCCGCACGCTGCCCTGGGCGTCCTTGTTGTGTGACCCGGGCCGGTGAGGTCGACCAGCTACTGCTTCGGGCCGGCCCAGGGGAATCCTGCCTCCTAGGCCTAGGCCATGTCACCCTGTTGTGCCAGCTGCACCTCTTGGTCGCAGGCACGGCGCTCCTCCTCCTCCTCCTCCTTGCGCTCGACATGCTTCAGTCGCTCGCCCTATTCTCGCTCCGCCGCTAGCGCGCGCTCTCCATTGCTCGAGGTACGCCTACTCTTGCACCGGAATCACGCCGAGCCACACGGGCGACGCGCTGAACCACTCGGGCAGCTTACTGGTTCGGAAGTAGCGCTGCGCCACGGGCTCAATCAGCGGTGGCTCGGCCTTAGGCTCGGGGAGCCTCGGCGGCGACGGCGGAACCACGCAGTCACCGGTCGCAAAATGGGCTAGGGCCTCAGCCAGCCTCGCCTGGTAGGCAGCCTTCTCCTCCTTGTGCTGCTCCTTCTCGATGGAGGTCTGCATGGCCGGCATCAACGTGGCCTGGTAGGAAGCCTCCTCCCCCTCCTCCTCCTTCGGCTTGACCACTATGGGCGATGGTGGGGGAGGGTGGTGTGGTGGTACTAGACGCCTGTAGGATCGAAGTATGTCTAGAGGGGGGGTGATTAGACTACTTGATCAAATAAAAACTTAGCCTTTTCCCAATTTCAAGTTTTGGCATATTTTAGCAACTTAGCACAAGTCAAGCAATCTTCCTACACATGCAATTCTAGAGTTGTGGCAGCAGAAAGTAAAGCATTGCATATGAAGGTAAAGGGAGGGGTTGGAGAGTGCAAACGCAATTGGAGACACTGATGTTTTTGGCGTGGTTCTGATAGGTGGCGCTATCGTACATCCACGTTGATGGATACTTCAACCCACGAAGGGTAATGGTTGCGCGAGTCCAGGGAGGGCTCCACCCATGAAGGGTCCACGAAGAAGCAACCTTGTCTATCCCACCATGGTCGTCGCTCACGAAGGACTTGCCTCACTTGGGTAGATCTTCATGAAGTAGGCGATCTCCTTGCCCTTAGAAACTCCTTGGTTCAACTCCACAATCTTGTCGGAGGCTCCCAAGTGACACCTAACCAATCTAGGAGACACCACTCTCCGAAAGGTAATAAATGGTGTGTTGATGATGAACTCCTTGCTCTTGTGATTCAAATGATAGTCTCCCCAACACTCAACTCTCTCTCACAGATTTGGATATATGGTGGAAAGAAGATTTAAGTGGAAAGCAACTTGGAGAAGGCTAGAGATCAAGGTTCTTGTGGTTGGATTGGAATATCTTGGTCTCAACACATGAGCAGGTGGTTCTCTCTCAGAAAAAGAATAGTGGAAGTGTAGGCACGTTCTGATGGCTCTCTCACCGATGGAGAGGGGTGGAGGGGTATATATAGCCTCCACACAAAATCTAGCCGTTAAAAACATTTGACCCAACTCGGTCAGACTGAATAAACAAACTCGGTCAGACCAAAGCAGTTCAAAATGTGAACGTTAGATATTTCGGTGGGACCGACAGCATCAACTCGGTGAGACCTATGCGTTAGTGTTAGGGCAAAACCTCAACTCGGTTTGACCGATTGCACAAACTCGATGAGACCGATTTTGGTAATAGGCTAACAGAGTGTTGGTCAGGCAAACTTGGTGGGACCGATTCGCTCATCTCGGTGAGACAGAAACGTTACAAAGAGGAAACAGAGAGTTGGCAATGCCAACTCGGTGGGGCCAATTCACTCATCTCGGTTAGACCCGAAATGTTACGAAGAGGAAACAGAGAGTTTGCAATCCCATCTCGGTGAGACCGAGATCCCTATCGGAGAGACTGGACTAATTAGGATTTGTGGCAGTGGCTATGTTAAGTGAACTCGGTGGTGCCGGATAGATCAAATTGGTGGGGCCGAGTTTGACTTTTAGGTTCGGGACATTTGTGGAAATGAGAAAGTGGTTGAGGGATTTGTAGCACATCATTAAGCACTTTGAGCAAGTAACCCATTAAACAACACCTCATCCCCTTTTAATTGTATTGGCTTTTCTAATGGACTCAATGTGATGTTGGATCACTAAAATGAAAATGTAGAGTCTTGAGCTTTTACCAATCTTTGTCCTTAGCATTTTGAGGGGTCCAGATTTCTAATCCATTCCATGCCAACCATTGAACTTCTTAAAATATTTATCTTGAAAGGATATTAGTTCAATGAGCTATATGTTGTTATTAATTACCAAAACCACCCGGGGATCAATTGCACTTTCAATCTCCTGCTTTTTGATAATTGATGACAACATATAGATCAAAGCTTCGACAAATGATAAGAAGAGTAAAATATATCGTCGCTTTGAGAAGTATGTGATAAGCAAGAGCTCCCCCTAAGTTTGTGTATTATTTAAGATGTGCTTTTGAATGCAAATGCACAATCGATTAGGATCATGGGTTACTCTTCCATGTCACATACATCTTGGTGGAGCGCTCAAAATGATAAGATTTAAAAAATAGGCACTCATCACCAAAATAACAAAGTGAATGATCATACACAATCAAATAGGCACACATTAAGCATAGTATGATATTATCAAGCACAAAAAGTATCTCACATACATAAGCAAATTGTAGCAATAACCAAACGATCAAACGAAGTAGCAAGTAAAAACCAACAAATAGAAGCAAGACACTCTCCCTCGAAGCCTAATGATCTATACACTTTCTCCCCCTTTGGCAACAAGTTACCAAAAATCTCGAAAATGCATAGTGCTATGATTTCTACTACGCAACCTTCTTCTTGTAGACGTTGTTGGGCCTCCAATTGCAGAGGTTTGTATGACAGTAGCAAATTTCCCTCAAGTGGATGACCTAAGGTTTATCAATCCGTGTGAGGCGTAGGATGAAGATGGTCTCTCTCAAACAACCCTGCAACCAAATAACAAAGATTCTCTTGCCTCCCCAACACACCCAATACAATGGCAAATTGTATAGGTGCACTAGTTCGGCGAAGAGATGGTGATACAAGTGCAATATGGATGGTAGATATAGGTTTTTGTAATCTGAAAATATAAAAACAGCAAGGTAACTAATAATAAAAGTGAGCATAAATGGTATTGCAATGCTTTGAAACAAGGCCTAGGGTTCATATTTTCACTAGTGCAAGTTCTCTCAACAATAATAACATAACTGGATCATATAACTATCCCTCAACATGCAACAAAGAGTCACTCCAAAGTCACTAATAGTGGAGAACAAACGAAGAGATTATTGTAGGGTACGAAACCACCTGAAAGTTATTCTTTCTGATCGATCTATTCAAGAGTCCGTAGTAAAATAACACGAAGCTATTCTTTCCGTTCGATCTATCCTAGAGTTCGTACTACAATAACACCTTAAGACACAAATCAACCAAAACCCTATTGTCACCTAGATACTCCATTGTCACCTCAAGTATCCATGGGCATGATTATACAATATGCATCACACAATCTCAGATTCATCTATTCAAACAACACAAAGAACTTCAAAGAGTGCCCCAAAGTTTCTACCGGAGAGTCAAGACGAAAACATGTGCCAACCCCTATGCATAACTTCACAAGGTCACTGAACTCGCAAGTTGATCACCCAAATATACATCAAGTAGATCACGTGAATATCCCACTGTCGCCATAGATAAGCACATGCAAGACATACATCAAGTGTTCTCAAATCCTTAAAGACTCAATCCGATAAGATAACTTCAAAGGGAAAACTTAATCCATTGCAAGAAGGTAGAGGGGGAGAAACATTATAAGATCCAACTATAATAGCAAAGCTCGCGATACATCAAGATCATGCCATCTCAAGAACACAAGAGAGAGAGAGAGAGAGAGAGAGAGATCAAACACATAGCTACTGGTACATACCCTTAGCCCCGAGGGTGTACTACTCCCTCCTCGTCATGAAGAGCACCGGGATGATGAAGATGGCCACTGGAGAGGGATCCCACCCCTCCGGCAAGGTGCCGAAACGGGTCTAGATTGGTTTTCAGTGGCTACAGAGGCTTGCGGTGGCGGAACTCCCGATCTAGGTTTCTTTCTGGAAGTTTGGGTATATATAAGAGGTCTTGGAGTCGGGAACAAGTAAGGGGTGTCCCCAAGGCGGCCACAAGATAGGGGGCGCTCCCGGGGGGG
>LR738710.1:219563178-219635880 GCA_902687465.1 Secale cereale | reverse complement strand
GGGGGGGGGGGGGGGTAGGGCGTGCCCCTACCCTCGTGATGTCCTCGGGACTCTTCTGGTCCATCTCCGGTACCCTATGGGCTCCTTCTGGTCCAAAAACAATCTCCGTGGAGTTTCGAGTCAATTGGACTCCGTTTGGTATTCCTTTTCTGCAAAACTCAAAAACAAGGGAAAACAAAAATTAGCACTGGGATCTGGGTTAATAGGTTAGTTCCAAAAATCATATCAAAGTGTATATTAAAGCCCATTAAACATCCAAAACGGATAATATAATAGCATGGAACAATAAAAAATTATAGATGCGTTGGAGCCGTACCAAGCACCCCCAAGCATAATTCCTGGTCGTCCTCAAGTAGGTAAATGATAAAAACAGAATTTTCGATGTGGAATGCTACCTAACATAATTCTCAATGTAATTTTCTTTACTGTGGCATGAATGTTCATATCCGAAATATTCAAGACAAAAGTTTAATATTGACATAAGAATAATAATACTTCAAGCATACTTAACAAAGCAATTATGTCTTCTCAAAATAACATGGCCAAAGAAAGCAATCCCTACAAAATCATATAGTCTGGCTATGCTCTATCTTCATCACACAAAATATGTAAATCATGCATGTCGGTGTACTAAGATAGGGGTACCTTAGTACCCCAACTTGTGCACGGGTAGTAGCAGCTTCCCGTGGCAGGGCTTACCACGTGCTCGCCAAGAACCCTTCTGGTCCCTATGAAGCCATTCAAGAACAAAGTATACAAGACAGAAGATCAAGGCCCCGGCAAGAGGAGCTTGTCGGGAAGGCCGCACCAGGCTCAAGGATATCACTTTAGCACAAGACCCTGGCAAGAGGAGCTTGCCAGGAAGGCCAAGGAATACGTATCTCAAGAGATGCCTCGGCACATCTTGCGCCCCGGCAGGACCCGGAGAGCGACAAGCTTCCGGGCCCGGCAAGATCACCACCCTGGCAAGGTACTTGCCGGGGAAACCTACGCTGAGTGCCCGCGCTCCAGCTCATCGGCCCACGCGTCACCCTGGGGCCCTTCCAGGGGCACGTGGCAGATGGCTGTGCAGCCTGGGGCACACGGTGGCAAGCCACGATGACGAGGCTACCGCCGTGGCGAACGGAGAAGCATGGACAGACGCTTTTGGGGTCGACGGCGACGGGCATTTAATGCCCTTGTCCCCCACTGTCAAAGTTAGGTGAAGTCCACTGTTCATCCACTGTTCACACACTGTTACAACTACCACCAAATTTACACTTTTACCCTCCTCTACGTTGACACCTGTCGGTGACCCCTTTGAGCTATAAAAGGAGGCCCATGCACAACGTAGAGGAGGTTCGGTTCGAAACCTAGACAACTCTCCCGCTCGGTGTAGCTAGCACTGTAGATCTTCAAGCTCCCGAGCCCAAGAGCTTAATACAACCAAGGCAGGAGTAGGGTTTTACGCGTCCGCGCGGCCCGAACCTGGGTAAACTGCCCGCGTGTGCTCCTCGATCTGCTCTCCGTGCTCCCTCCGCTCCCTTACCGCAACGTAGAAGGGGCTCCGGTCCCATAGGTGCTCGTGGGAGGACAGTTTCCCCCGACATCTTTGGCGCGCCAGGTAGGGGGCCTCGAGGTTGTGCGAACCTGATCCGGCGCTCACGCGGGCGCATTCTTCATCAACCCCTCCATCTTCATCAACTTCATCGACAGCATCAACATGCCTCCGAAGAAGAAGGCTTCGAAGGTCGGGGGCCCGTCTGCGTCGATCCCACCGCCACCAGAACCAACGGTTGGTGGAGGAGACGCCAGCAGAAGGGTGGTCACCGGCGAGGAAACTCACGGCGCCACCAAGTCCAAGGACAAGACGGACGACCGAGCGAATTCGAAAGCCTCGGTGTCCGTGCATGCACCACGTCCCTCCCAGGAGGTGCAAGACCAGCAGCGGCGTGGTACGGGAGGTACCATACGCTTGCTGGGGCGTGGCCAAGCCGGAGGATCGCGGGATGCTCAAGGCCAGCGCGCTGGTACGAGCAAGGCGCGGTCGCCGGGGCGGGAACATGCTCCTTCTAACGCTGTTAGAAGTCCGAGCGTGTCCCACTCCTCACACCGCTCGCCGCCGTTCCCCTCCTCTCCAGCAGAAGCCCTGGCTAGGGCCCAGCTGCTCCTTGATTTCCCTCTAGCGGCAGACAAGGCTGAAGACTGGAGGGCGACGATCCAGAGCCTCATCGCTTTCGCCAACAACGACGCACCGCAGCAGCCGGCAACTTCACGGCCGTGGCAAGTCGACCAAGCGAAGACCGATGGCGACAAGACCGCCGGGGGTGCAACTACCGTGCACTCCCCGCCGCGGAAGCAGAAATCGCCACCCCGCCGGATCAACGTCGACGACGACTCTACAGCGTCGTCGGATCCGCGGGCTTGCCGCGATCAGCGCCAAGTCCTAGACGACAGGCGGCAAGAGGACGCTCGGACTCGCATCGAGCGTCGACGAGAAGCCCGAAGACTGTCAGATCAGCGCGCTGGGACCGCTGTCGACGCGCACGCGCCCGGTGAACCAGGCGACTTGCCGTACGCGGCAGGTTGTCCTGCGTTCACCCGTGAGCTGCGGCAAGTCCAGTGGCCCAGCATGAAGAACTTCAAGCCCGACGTACCCGAGAAGTACGACGGCAAGACGCACCCCTCGGAGTTCCTCAGCATCTACACCATTGCGGTGCAGGCTGCCGGGGGACGCGACGAGAAGATCCTAGCCAACTACTTCTCGCTGGTGCTTAAGCCAAACGTCCGGTCTTGGCTTATGCACTTGCCGGAAAACTCCATTTCTTCGTGGGCGGATCTGTGCCCCCAGTTTGTTGGCGCCTTCACGGGCGGCCACAAACCCCACGGCCAGGAAAGCGATCTCCATATCCTCGCCCAGAAGGAGGGAGAGTCCCTGCGCAAATACATCCAAAGATTCAGCCGCGTCCAGCACAACATTCCCGACGTCCACACTGCCGCGGTTATCAGCGCGTTTCACCAAAACGTGCGTAACCGCCGGATGAGGGAGGAGATGGCCATGACCAAGATCCGGGATGTCAGCGAGCTCTACGCTCTGGCTGACAAGTGCGCGCGCGCCGAAGAGGGGAGGAGACTCCCCGGAGAGGATACTGGCGCAGGAGGAAGCGACAGCGAGGATGCCGCCCCGGCAAGGAAGAACCGGCGGCGGAATAACAGAAAGAAGAAGAGCAAGGAGGTGCTGGTTGTCGAGCAGTCCGGCAAGGAGGCTCCCGCCAAGAAGGCACAGGCTGGCGGTTCCGGCAAGGAGCCCGCCCCTGTAGCGACAGCCGACAAGCAGGACGGCTCCGACAAGCAGTACTGCAAGATCCACCGCACCAAGGGCCACGATCTCCAAAACTGCAAAAGAGTGGAGTACCTCGTAGAGCAGCAGAAAGCTGAATACGAGCGTCGCGACAAGGAGAAGGCCCAAGGAGGCGGAGGAGAGCCCAGTAAAAAGCGGTCGTTCAATGGCCGGGGAGGACGCCGCGGCAAGGCCAAGCAGCGGCAAGGTGACAGACCTCCCCGGGGCCGTGACAAGGATGAGGATGAAGATGACGATGACGACATGGAAGAAGGAGACAATAGCGAGCAGGAGTTCCAGAAGGCCACAGAGGTTCTGTGTGTCGACGGAGGTGCCTCTCTGCACACTTCCCACCGCCAGCTCAAGCAGTGGGTGCGAGAAGTGAATGCAGCTGAGCCGCCCGTCGAGTCACGCAGGCTGCTGAAGTGGTCCGGCACGCCCATCATCTTTGACCTTGAGGACCACCATGACCGCACAACTGCGGTCGGGTGCTTGCCGATGTTGGTCTCACCAACTATCCGCAACCTTAAGGTCACCAAGATGTTGGTTGACGGCGGGGCCGGCCTGAACTTGATCTCATCAGTTGTGATCAAGAAGCTACAGATCCCAGACGGTGAGCTCGAGGAAACCGGGTCGTTCCAAGGGATCAACCTGGGAAGGAGCAAGCCGAAGGGGAAGATTACGCTGTCGGTGACCTTTGGCGGGGAGCTCAACTTCAGGACGGAGAGGATCACATTTGATGTTGCCGATATCCCATTGCCATACAATGGGATACTTGGCCGTCCTACCCTCGCCAAGTTCATGGCAGCTTCCCACTATGCATACAATGTACTCAAGATGCCGGGGCCGATAAGCGTCATCTCTGTCCCCGGCGACAAGAAGGACGCGCTTATCTGCGCCGACAAGATGTACCGGGATGCAGCAGCCGCAGCAGAGAGCAACACACATGCCACTGAAGCTCCCGGGGGGAAGACCAAGACCAAGTCCGGCAAGAGCTCTGGAGCCCACTCCAGCAAACGCACCTCCTCAGAGTGCTGCGCTGCCGTCGAGGACGCGCCATCGAGCTCTACCGGCAAGTGTAAGAAAGGAATGGCAGCTCCACCGGCAACCAAGAAGGTGTCCGCCAAGGAGGACGGCACTGGTGGTACCTTCACCATCAGTGCTACGCTCGACAACAAATAGGAAAGCGCGCTCGTTGCCTTCCTGCGGGCGAATGTCGATGTGTTTGCATGGCAACCATCTGACATCCCCGGCGTTCCCAGGAAGGTAATTGAGCACAAGCTTGCTGTTTGTCCTCATGCACGGCCCGTCAAGCAGAAGGTCAGGAAGCAAGCCGTGGAGCGCCAAGAATTCATCACCGAAGAGATAAAGAAGTTGGAAGCAGCAGGCCTGGTTAGAGGCGTAATCCATCCTACGTGGTTGACCAATCCAGTTGTCGTACGCAAGGTCAATGGGAAGTGGAGACTTTGTATAGACTTCACCGATGTGAATAAAGCATGTCCCAAGGATCCATTTCCCTTGCCGCGTATTGACCAGATTGTTGACTCCACCGTCGGATGTGAGCTGCTTTCCTTCCTTGATGCATACTCAGGTTACCACCAGATATTCCTGGCCAAGGAAGATGAAGAGAAGACTGCATTCATTACTCCATGCGGCACATATTGCTTCATACGCATGCCCTTTGGATTGAAGAATGCAGGCTCGACATTTGCAAGGGTGGTGCACACTGCTTTTGAGCCACAGATACACAGAAATGTAGAAGCCTACATGGATGATATAGTGGTCAAGAGTAAGAGCAAGGATACCCTGATCCAAGACTTGGAGGAAACCTTTGAGAACCTGCGCAAGATCCAGCTCAAGTTGAACCCTGAGAAGTGCGTCTTCGGAGTCCCCTCCGGCAAGCTTCTCGTGTTCTTTGTGTCCCAGAGGGGGATTGAAGCCAATCCCGACAAGATAAAAGCTATCGAGCAGATTGAAGCCCCGAAGCGCGTCAAGGACGTAAGAAGACTTGCTGGTTGTGTGGCTGCCCTCAGCAGGTTCATTTCAAAGTTTGCAGAGCGCGCCCTGCCTTTCTTCAAAATTTTGAAAAAGGCAGGTCCTATGAAATGGACTCCGGAAGCGGAGTTAGCGCTGCAAGACCTGAAAGGTTACCTGTCCTCCACTCCGATACTTGTCACACCTAGGCCACAAGAGAAGTTGCTGCTGTACCTGGCGGCAACCAATCAAGTGGTTAGTGCTGCGTTGGTAGCGGAGAGGGAGGCAGATGAGGAACCCACATCCTAGGCAAGCACTTCCAGCGACAAGCAGGGAGCTTCCCCGACAAGCTCTGGCCCCGACAAGGACAAGTCTGCGCAGGAACAAGGTGAAGTGCGAAGGAAGATGGTGCAGCGCCCAGTGTATTTTGTAAGTTCCCTCTTGCAGGGGGCTAGATCAAGATACTCTGGGGTGCAGAAGTTGCTTTTCGGTCTCCTTATGGCCTCAAGGAAGCTGCGCCATTACTTCCAAGCACACGAGATAACGGTGGTCACTCGCTTTCCGTTGAAGAGGATATTGCAGAATCCCGAAGCAACAGGCACGATCGTCGAGTGGGCACTGGAGCTATCAAGCTTTGGTCTCAAGTTTGAGAGTACTTCAACCATACAGAGCAGAGCTTTGGCAGAATTCATAGCGGAATGGACCCCAACACCAGATGAAGAAGTCCCAAAGACAAGCGTCCCCGTCCAAGAAGCGAGCAGCGAATGGATAATGTACTTTGATGGTGCTTTCTCGCTGCAAGGCACCGGTGCCGGCGTGGTACTCATAGCGCCCACCGGAGAGCACCTCAAGTATGTTGTCCAGATGCACTTTCCCAAGGAGCAAGCGACAAACAATACTGCAGAGTATGAAGGTTTGCTTGCCGGCCTCAGAATCGCGGCAGAGCTTGGGATCAAGAAGTTGATTGTGCGAGGAGATTCACAATTGGTGGTCCGACAAGTGAATAAGAGTTACCAGAGCCCTCTGATGGAAGCTTATGTTGGTGAAGTGAGGAAGCTTGAAGAACACTTTGAAGGTCTGCAAATGGAACACGTCCCAAGAGCTCAAAATGATATTGTAGATGGCCTCTCAAAGTGTGCTGTAATGAAGTTACCTGTGGAACCAGGGACCTTCGTGCTCAAGTTAACTCAGCCATCCGTTACACCATCAGTTGGGCAAAACAAGAAGAGAAAGTTGGTCTCCGGCGACTACTTGCCGGTGGATCTCCCCGAAGCCGCGGCCAAGGTCCCTAAGATCAACAGCCAAGATGCTGAGGAACAGTTTGCTCCTGCAGATCCAAGGGTATGTACAGTTGAAGCAGGCGTTCCCGACAAGCCTTGCCCCGGCAGGCTTGTCGGGGGACCATCAGCTCCGGCAGAGCCGCATGTTCTTGCCGTGGAAGCTGAGGTTCCCGCAGCAGCCCTCATGCCTTTAGTCTTTGTTGTTGAGCCTCAGGCTCCAGCATGGGCACAGCAAATCGTCCGTTTTCTGCAAACTGGAGAACTTCCCGACGAGCCAGAAGAGATAGAGAAAATAACCAGGCAGTCAAGTATGTACCAGTTCGTTGGCAATGAACTGTACAGAAGAAGACTCAATGGTGTCAGGTTGAAGTGCATTTCCAGGGAAGATGGACAGAAGCCGTTGGCAGAGATACATGGAGGCATATGTGGCCACCACATTGGCACAAGGGCACTTGCCGGGAAGGCGTTCCGGCAAGGGTTCTTCTGTCCAGAAGCCCTCCAAGATGCAACTGCACAAGTAACCAAGTGTGAAGCGTGCCAGTTCCATGTCAAGCAAATTCACCAGCCAGCTCAAGCTCTCCAGACGATCCCTTTGTCCTGGCCCTTCTCGGTATGGGGGCTCGATATCCTTGGCCCCTTTCCCCGCGCCTCCCGGGGCTTTGAGTACTTGTATGTTGCGATCGACAAGTTCACAAAGCGGCCAGAAGTGGAACCGGTGAGAAAGGTTATAGCACAGTCAGCAGTCAGGTTCTTCAGATCAATTGTTTGCCGTTTCAGAATCCCTAACAGGATTATCACCGACAACGGCACACAGTTTACAAGTCGCACCTTCATGCAGTACGTCCAAGACCTTGGCGCCAAGGTCTGCTTCGCTTCTGTTGCTCACCCGAGGAGCAATAGTCAAGCGGAGAGGGCCAATGCTGAAGTGCTGCGCGGACTCAAGACAAGAACCTTCGACAGGCTGCGCAAGTGCGGAAGAAACTGGATAGAGGAGTTGCCGGCGGCTCTTTGGTCAATCAGGACGACACCGAATCGAGCCACCGGACAGACACCCTTTGCTCTTGTCTATGGAGCAGAGGTAGTTCTCCCCACGAAACTCGTATACGGATCTCCTCGAGTGCTCGCTTATGATGAGCTCGAGCAAGAGCAACTGGGACAAGATGATGCATTGCTCCTCGAGGAGGAACGTCTCCAGGCTGCTGTACGAGCTGCTCGATACCAGCAAGCCTTGCGTCGCTATCATAGCCGCAAGGTCAAGGCCAGGAGTCTCGAGGAAGGCGACCTTGTTCTTCGGCGCGTTCAGTCCGCCAAGAATTCCAACCAGTTGACACCGAAGTGGGAAGGCCCTTATCGGGTGAGACAAGTCACAAGGCCCGGCGCTGTCCGCCTTGAGACCGAAGAAGGCTTACCGGTGAGCAACTCCTGGAACATAGAGCATCTTCGCAAGTTTCACCCATAAGGCGCGGTTGCCGTGATCCACTCCGGCAACCACCTTTTGTACAAATCTTGCCGCTGTTGCATGTAAACCTTTGTACAAAGCCGGGCGCAGATCCCGTGCATCAGTAAAGCTTTTGTGCTTCGCACTATTTGCCATTTCCATGCTTTTCTTTGTTATTCGCATGCATCGCTTGGCACCTTGTGCAACGCACATCCCCGGTAAGCACTAGCAAGCCGTGAGGCCCTATACTTTTTTTTCCTCCTCTTTTTCTTTCCCTCTTAAGCAGAAGGAATATTCCTCGCGCACAAGTTTGCCGGGGGGGGGAGGAGATGGAGGCACGTACCAAGTACTGTTCAAGGAAGAGAAGCCTTGTCAGAGAACAAGCAATTCATGAAAGCTAAGTTACCCAAGTTTGAGTATTTCAAACTTTTCAAATTTTTTAGTTATCTTCCTTGAACAAGCACACTTTGTATGGAAAACCTGTGCGCGGAGGAACCTACCCGTGGCTGGCCGCACCCTTACTTTGTTTCGAGCACGCTCAACGACTTAAGTGAGCTGCGACAAGTGTCGCGCCCTTACTTCGTTTTCGAGTTCGCTCAGCAACCTAAGTGTGCTGCGACTAGCTGCGGCAAGGTTTCTTGCCGGCGAGGGTATTGCCAGCAGGCTGCTAAGAGTCCAGCACTCAGCGCTCGCGGCAAGGGCCCCTCGCCGACAAGTTCCCTAAAAGCGTAGGGTAAAAAGCATACAAAGTAAAGGACCAAGAGCAAGGGAGATAACACTGCATTGATTACCCCAAAATAAAAGTGTATATTACAAAGATAGCTTGCCGCTGTTTTAATCAACTACTGCCTATGATTTAATTGGCAGCGGCAAAGAAAGCAGAAAGAAAAGAATCTAATCTACGCGGTCGCCTTCACACCTTGTGATCTTGCCCACCTTGGCGACGATGTGGGCAACCTGCGCCTTCAACGCCTCCTGATCAGCTTCGGGCGGCAAGGTGTGTTGGAAATATGCCCTAGAGGCAATAATAAAAGAGTTATTATTATATTTCCTTGTTCATGATAATCGTTTATTATCCATGCTATAATTGTATTGATTGGAAACTCATATACATGTGTGGATAAATAGACAAACTTTGTGTCCCTAGTAAGCCTCTTCAGGACTAGCTCGTTGATCAAAGATGACCGCGGTTTCCAGGTCATAGACATGAGTTGTCATTTGATAACGGGATCACATCATTAGGAGAATGATGTGATGGACGAGACCCAAACGTTAAACATAGCTTTTGATCGTATCAGTTATCGCTATAGTTTTCTGCATGTCAAGTATAAGTTCCTATGACCATGAGATCATGTAACTCACTGACACCGTAGGAGTGCTTTGTGTGTGCCAAACGTCGCAACGTAACTGGGTGACTATAAAGGTACTCTACAGGTATCTCCGAAGGTGTCTGTTGAGTTGACATGGATCGAGACTGGGATTTGTCACTCCGTGTGACGGAGAGGTATCTCCGGGCCCACTCGGTAATACGTCATCTCATTGAGCTCAAAGTGACTAAGTAGTTAGTCACGGGATTATGTATTACGGAACGAGTAAAGAGACTTGCTGGTAACGAGATTGAACTAGGTATAGAGATACCGACGATCGAATCTCGGGCAAGTAACATACCGACGAGACAAAGGGAACTGTATACGGGATTGCCTGAATCCTTGACATCGTGGTTCATCCGATGAGATCATCGAGGAACGTGTGGGAACCAATATGGGTATCCAGATCCCGCTATTGGTTATTGACCTGGGAGTGTCTCGGTCATGTCTGCATAGTTTCCGAACCCGCAGGGTCTACACACTTAAGGTTCGGTGACGCTAGGGTTGTTAGTGAGAACAGTGCATGGTTACCGAAGGTTGTTCGGAGTCCCGGATGAGATCCCGGACGTGACGAGGGTCTCCGGAATGGTCCGGGGACGAAGATTGATATATAGGATGAGAGTGATCGGAGTCCGGAAGTGTACCGGGGAGCATCGGGAAATCGGCGGATGACCGAAAGGGGTTTCGGGGGTCCCGGAAAGAGTTTCGGGCCTAATGGGCCACAAGGGGGAACACAACAGCCCTCTTAGGGCTGTGCGCCCCCCCTGGGCCCTCTCCTCATGCGCCAAGAGGGGTGGACCCCCCTAGGGCTGCCGCACCCCCTTAGCCTTGGGGGGCAAGGCACCTGGGGGGGAAACCCTAGCCCCAGGGGGCGCCGCCCCCTCCCCATCTGCCCTGGCCGCCGGCCCCTAGGGGAAACCCTAGGGCGCCCCCTCCCCTCTCTCCCCCCTATATAAAGAGAGGCAGAGGGAGGGCAGCCACACACGTTCGTGCCTCGGTGCTGCCCTCCCTCTCCCACAACAATCTTCGTTTTCCCGCGGTGCTTGGCGAAGCCCTGCAGGAATCCTTCACCACCATCTCCACCACGCCGTCGTGCTGCCGGTGTCTCCATCAACCTCTCCTCCCCCCTTGCTGGATCAAGAAGGAGGAGACGTCTCCGAGCTGTACGTGTGAAGAACGCGGAGGCACCGTTGCTTCGGTGCTTGGATCTTCAGCGATCTGAATCGCGGCGAGTACGACTCCATCAACCGCGTTCTTGAACGCTTCCGCTTAGCGATCTACAAGGGTATGTGGATCCAACTCTCCCCTCGTAGATGCATCTCCTAGATTGATCTTGGTGAACGTAGGAAAAATTTTTGTTTCCCATGCAACGTTCCCCAACAGTGGCATCATGAGCTAGGTTCTTGCGTAGATGCTTTCACGAGTAGAACACAAAAGGGTTTGTGGACGTTGATGTTTAGATTGCTTCCCTCCTTAGTCTTTCTTGATTCAGCGGTATTATGGGATGAAGCGGCCCGGACCAACTTTACATGTCCACGTACATGAGACCGGTTCCATCGACAGACATGTGACTTTTGTTGCATAAGATGGCTGGCGGGTGTCTGTCTCTCCTATCTTAGTTGAATCGGAACAGAACAAGGCGGTCCTTGTAGAAGGTTAAATAGCAACTTAAATATCACCGTTGTGGCTTTGCGTAGGTAAGAAGCGTTCTTGCTAGATACCCATAGCAGCCACGTAAAACATGCAACAACAAATTAGAGGATGTCTAACTTGTTTTTGCAGGGTATGTATGTGATATGATATGGCCAATGACATGATGAGATATATTTGATGTATGAGATGATCATGTTGTAATAGTTAATATCGACTTGCATGTCGATGCATACGGCAACCGGCTGGAGCCATAGGGTTGTCTTTAATTTTTTGTATGACCTGCGTGTCAATCATTAAGCGCTTTGTAATGCTTTACTTTATCGCTAAACGGTAGCAATAGTAGTAAGAGCATGGTGGGCGCGCGACAACCCCGATGGCGACACGATGATGGAGATCATGATGATGGGGATCATGGTGTGGCGCCGGTGACGATGGAGATCATGCCGGTGCTTTGGAGATGGAGATCAAAAGCACGAGTTGATGGCCATATCATGTCACTTATGATTTGCATGTGATGTTAATCCTTTTATGCATCTTATTTTGCTTAGGACGACGGTAGCATTATAAGATGATCCTTCACTAAAATTTCAAGATAAAATTGTGTTCCCCCCAAGTGTGCGCCGTTGCGAAGGTTCGTCGTTTCGAAGCACCACGTGATGATCGGGTGTGATAGACTCTACGTTCGCATACAACGGGTGCAAGCCAGTTTTGCACATGCAGAACACTCGGGTTAGACTTGACGAGCCTAGCATGTACAGACATGGCCTCGGAACACGGAAGACCGAAAGGTCGAGCATGAGTCATATAGTAGATATGATCAACATGTAGATGTTCACCATTGACACCACCTCATCTCACGTGATGATCGGACTTGGGTTGGTGAATCTGGATCATGTCACGCTCGAATGACCAGAGGGATGTCAATTTGAGTGGGAGTTATAAATAATTTGATTAGGTAATAACTCACTTTTCATGAACAATAGTCTAAAATGTCTTTGCAAATCTTTTGTTGTAGATGGCTCGCGCAGTAGCTCCCCTGAATTTTAATGCGTTCCTAGAGAAAGCTAAACTGAAAGATGATGGGAGCAACTTTGCGGACTGGCTCCGTAATCTGAGGATCATCCTCACAGCTGCCCAAAAGGTTTATGTCCTAAATGCACCGCTAGGTGAACCCCCCGCTCCTCAGGCCTCTGCGGACGTTATGAACGCCTGGCAGTCGCGTTCGGATGACTACTCAGTAGTGCAGTGTGCCATATTGTATAGCTTGGAAGGAGGACTTCAAAGGCGTTTTGAACGTCATGGAGCATATGAGATGTTCCAGGAGTTGAAGTTCATCTTTGAAAAGAATGCCAAGATCGAGAGGTATGAGACCACCGATAAATTCTTTGCTTGCAAGATGGAGGAGAATTCGTCTGTCAGTGAGCACTTACTGAAGATGTCTGGGTACTATACCCGCATAGCTGATCTGGGACTTGTGTTCCCGGACGAGGCTATCATTGACAGAATTCTCCAGTCACTCCCGCCTAGCTACAAGAGCTTCGTGCAGCAGTACAACATGCAAGGGATGAACAAAACCATCGCCGAGCTGTTTTCAATGCTGAAAGTCGCTGAGGCAGACATCAAAAAGGAGTATCAAGTGTTGATGGTCGATAAAACCACCAGTTTCAAGAAGAATGGCAAGGGCAAGAAGGGTAACTCTAAGAAGGGTGGCAAGGCAGTTGCTCATCCAGTGAAGAAACCCAAGGCTGGGCCCAAGCCAGAGACTGAGTGTTTCTATTGCAAGGGGAACGGCCACTGGAAGCGGAACTGCCCCAAGTATCTGGCAGACAAGAAGGGGGCCAACAACAACAACAAGCAAGGTATATGTGATATACATGTTATTGATGTGTACCTTACCAACTCTCGTTGTAGTGCCTGGGTATTTGATACCGGTTCGGTTGCTCACATTTGCAACTCTAAACAGGAACTGCGGAATAAACGGAGGCTGGCGAAGGACGAAGTGACGATGCGCGTGGGAAATGGTTCCAAGGTTGATGTGATCGCCGTCGGCACGCTCGCTCTTCGATTTCCATCGGGATTAGTTATGAACCTGAATAATTGTTATTTAGTGCCTGCGTTAAGCATGAACATTATATCTGGATCTTGTTTGATGCGAGACGGTTACTCATTTAAATCAGAGAATAAAGGTTGTTCTATTTATATGGGTAATATCTTTTATGGTCATGCACCCGAAGTGAGGGGTTTATTCTTATTGAATCTCGATAGTGATGATACACATGTTCATAACATTGATGCCAAAAGATGTAGAGTTGATAATGATAATACCACTTTCTTGTGGCACTTCCGTCTGGGTCATATCGGCGTAAAACGCATGAGGAAGCTCCATGCTGATGGACTTTTGGAGTCTCTTGATTTTGAATCACTTGACACATGCGAGCCGTGCCTCATGGGCAAGATGACAAGGACCCCGTTTTCAGGGACAATGGAACGGGCAAGTGACTTATTGGAAATCATACATACTGATGTGTGTGGTCCGATGAGTGTCACGGCGCGCGGTGGATATCGTTATTTTCTCACCTTCACTGACGACTTAAGTAGATATGGGTATATTTACTTAATGAAGCATAAGTCTGAAACTTTTGAAAAGTTCAAGCAATTTCAGAGTGAAGTTGAAAATCATCGTAACAAGAAGATCAAGTTCCTACGATCTGATCGAGGGGGAGAATATCTGAGTTATGAGTTTGGCAATCACTTAAGAAAATGTGGAATTGTTTCACAGTTGACGCCACCTGGAACACCACAGCGTAATGGTGTGTCCGAACGTCGTAATCGAACCCTATTAGATATGGTGCGTTCTATGATGTCTCTTGCCGATTTGCCACTATCGTTCTGGGGATATGCGTTAGAGATAGCTGCATTCACTTTAAATAGGGCTCCATCTAAGTCCGTTGAGACAACACCGTATGAACTATGGTTTGGTAAGAAACCTAAGTTGTCTTTTCTCAAGGTTTGGGGTTGCGATGCTTATGTCAAAAGGCTTCAGCCAGAAAAGCTCGAACCCAAAGCGGACAAATGTGTCTTCATAGGATACCCAAAAGAAACTGTTGGGTACGCCTTCTTTCTCAGATCCGAAGGCAAAGTGTTTGTCGCTAAGAACGGGTCCTTTCTCGAGAAAGAGTTTCTCTCGAAAGAATTGAGTGGGAGGAAGGTAGAACTTGATGAGGTTATTGAACCTCTGCTTCAACCAGAGAGTTGCGCAGCACAGAAAGATGTTTTTGTGGAGCCTGCAGCGGTTGAAGAGGAAGCCAATGATGATGATCAAGAAGCTTCTGATCAAGTTACTACCGAACCTCGTAGGTCGACAAGGGTACGCACTGCACCTGAGTGGTATGGTAACCCTGTCTTGGAGGTCATGTTGTTAGACAACGGTGAACCTACGAGCTATGGAGAAGCGATGGTGGGCCCGGATTCCGACAAATGGTTAGAGGCCATGAAATCCGAGATGGGATCCATGTATGAAAACAAAGTATGGACTTTGGAAGTATTACCTGAAGGGCGGAAGGCCATTCAGAATAAATGGATTTTTAAGAGGAAGACGGACGCTGACGGTAATGTCACCGTGTATAAAGCTCGACTTGTGGCAAAGGGTTTTTCACAAGTTCAAGGGATTGACTACGATGAGACTTTCTCACCCGTAGCGATGCTTAAATCCGTCCGAATCATGTTAGCAATAGCTGCATATTTAGATTATGAAATTTGGCAGATGGATGTCAAAACAGCGTTCCTTAACGGTTTTCTTAAGGAAGAGTTGTATATGATACAACCGGAAGGTTTTGTCGATCCAGAGAATGCTGACAAAGTATGCAAGCTCCAGCGTTCCATTTATGGGCTGGTGCAAGCATCTCGGAGTTGGAATCTTCGCTTTGATGAGGTGATCAAAGCGTTTGGGTTTGTACAAGTTTACAATGAAGCTTGTATTTACAAGAAAGTGAGTGGGAGCTCTATAGCGTTTCTAATATTATATGTGGATGACATATTGCTGATTGGAAACAATATAGAATTTTTGGATAGCGTGAAGGGGTATTTGAACAAGAGTTTTTCGATGAAGGATCTCGGTGAAGCTGCTTTCATATTAGGCATCAAGATCTATAGAGATAGATCAAGACGCTTGATAGGACTTTCACAAAGTACATACCTTGATAAAGTTTTGAAGAAGTTCAAAATGGATCAATCCAAGAAGGGGTTCTTGCCGGTATTGCAAGGTACAAAGTTGAGTAAGACTCAATGCCCAGTGACTGCGGAAGATAGAGAAAAGATGAGTGTCGTCCCCTATGCTTCAGCCATAGGCTCTATCATGTATGCAATGTTGTGCACAAGACCAGATGTCAGCCTTGCCATAAGTATGGCCGGAAGGTTTCAAAGTAATCCTGGTATGGATCATTGGACAGCTGTCAAGAATATCCTAAAGTACCTGAAAAGGACTAAGGAGATGTTTCTCGTTTATGGAGGTGATCAAGAGCTCGTCGTAAAGGGTTACGTCGATGCAAGCTTTGACACTGATCCGGATGACTCTAAGTCTCAAACCGGATACGTATATATTCTCAACGGGGGAGCGGTAAGCTGGTGCAGTTCCAAGCAGAGCGTGGTAGCCGATTCTACATGCGAAGCGGAGTACATAGCTGCCTCGGAGGCGGCAAAGGAAGGTGTCTGGATGAAGGAGTTCATGACAGATCTTGGAGTTGTGCCTAGTGCACTAAACCCAATGACTCTGTTCTGTGACAACACTGGTGCCATTGCTCTAGCCAAGGAACCAAGGTTTCACAAGAGGACCAGACACATAAAGCGACGCTTCAATTCCATCCGCGATTCAGTCAAGGAGGAGGACATAAACATTTGCAAAGTACACACGGATTTGAATGTTGCAGATCCGTTGACTAAGCCTCTTCCACGGGCTAAGCATGATCAACACCAAGACTCTATGGGTGTTAGATTCATTACCTTGTAATGCTAGATTATTGACTCTAGTGCAAGTGGGAGACTGTTGGAAATATGCCCTAGAGGCAATAATAAAAGAGTTATTATTATATTTCCTTGTTCATGATAATCGTTTATTATCCATGCTATAATTGTATAGATTGGAAACTCATATACATGTGTGGATAAATAGACAAACTTTGTGTCCCTAGTAAGCCTCTTCAGGACTAGCTCGTTGATCAAAGATGACCGCGGTTTCCAGGTCATAGACATGAGTTGTCATTTGATAACGGGATCACATCATTAGGAGAATGATGTGATGGACGAGACCCAAACGTTAAACATAGCTTTTGATCGTATCAGTTATCGCTATAGTTTTCTGCATGTCAAGTATAAGTTCCTATGACCATGAGATCATGTAACTCACTGACACCGTAGGAGAGCTTTGTGTGTGCCAAACGTCGCAACGTAACTGGGTGACTATAAAGGTACTCTACAGGTATCTCCGAAGGTGTCTGTTGAGTTGACATGGATCGAGACTGGGATTTGTCACTCCGTGTGACGGAGAGGTATCTCCGGGCCCACTCGGTAATACGTCATCTCAATGAGCTCAAAGTGACTAAGTAGTTAGTCACGGGATTATGTATTACGGTAACGAGTAAAGAGACTTGCCGGTAACGAGATTGAACTAGGTATAGAGATATCGACGATCGAATCTCGGGCAAGTAACATACCGACGAGACAAAGGGAACTGTATACGGGATTGCCTGAATCCTTGACATCGTGGTTCATCCGATGGGATCATCGAGGAACGTGTGGGAACCAATATGGGTATCCAGATCCCGCTATTGGTTATTGACCTGGGAGTGTCTCGGTCATGTCTGCATAGTTTCCGAACCCGCAGGGTCTACACACTTAAGGTTCGGTGACGCTATGGTTGTTAGTGAGAACAGTGCATGGTTACCGAAGGTTGTTCGGAGTCCCGGATGAGATCCCGGACGTGACGAGGGTCTCCGGAATGGTCCGGGGACGAAGATTGATATATAGGATGAAAGGTTTCGGAGTCCGGAAGTGTTCCGGGGAGTATCGGGAAGACGGCGGATGACCGAAAGGGGTTTCGGGGTCCCGGAAGGAGTTTCGGGCCTAATGGGCCACAAAGGGGGACACAACAGCCCTCATAGGGCTGTGCGCCCCCCCTGGGCCCTCTCCTTGTGCGCCAAGGGGGGTGGACCCCCCTAGGGCTGCCGCACCCCCTTAGGCTTGGGGGGCAAGGCACCTGGGGGGGGGGGAAACCCTAGCCCCAGGGGGCGCCGCCCCTCCCCATCTGCCCTGGCCGCCGGCCCCTAGGGGAAACCCTAGGGCGCCCCCTCCCCTCTACTCCCCCTACATAAAGAGAGGCAGAGGGAGGGCAGCCACACACGTTCGTGCCTCGGTGCTGCCCTCCCTCTCCCACATCCATCTTCGGTTTCCCGCGGTGCTTGGCGAAGCCCTGCTGGAATCCTCCACCACCATCTCCACCACGCCGTCGTGCTGCCGGTGTCTCCATCAACCTCTCCTCCCCCCCTTGCTGGATCAAGAAGGAGGAGACGTCCCCGAGCTGTACGTGTGAAGAACGCGGAGGCACCGTTGCTTCGGTGCTTGGATCTTCGGCGATCTGAATCGCGGCGAGTACGACTCCATCAACCGCGTTCTTGAACGCTTCCGCTTAGCGATCTACAAGGGTATGTGGATCCAACTCTCCCCTCGTAGATGCATCTCCTAGATTGATCTTGGTGAACGTAGGAAAAATTTTTGTTTCCCATGCAATGTCCCCCAACAAGGTGCAGAGGACGTTGACGAGGTTGATGTCGGGGTTGCGGTAGACGATCTTCGACAAGACCCGCTCCATGGTGCCCATGCAGAGCCGACGCGCCTCGTCGGCCAGCTGCACGGGGATCTTCTCCTGCAGCCGCGCAAGCGCCGGCGCAATTCCCCTGAAGAACAGACTCAACTTGGCGCTGTGGGGGAGACTCTCGTCCGGGGAGTACACGAGATGCTCCGCCCTCAGCGCCATCATCTCCATGTCAATATTGGCAGCGGAGGTGACCAGCTCTTCAGTCCACTGCTCCACTGCCTGGTTGAAGTTGTTCGCCGAGACGGCGGCGCTCTCCACCAAGGCCCTTTCCTTGCGGAGTTCGTCCTTCAGCTTCGTCTCGCGGTCCCGGGCGGCGTCGAGCTAGTCAGTCAGGGTGGAGACCTTCAGCTCTAAGTCAGCGATGGAGTTCTTGGCGTCAGAGAGCTCTGTGCCCTTCTCGGAGAGACGTACCTGCAGCTCAGAGTTGGTGTGGGCATCTTTCTCCCGCTCCACGTTGAGCGCAGTGACTCTGTCCTCGCTCGCCTTCAGGAACAACTCCAGCTGCTTCACCTTGGCCTCCAGGTCTTTCTTGGCGGTCTCTGCGGCGGCTGCGGTGCTCCTCGCCTCCTTCAGAGCCCCGCCAATGGCCTGCTCCTGGGCGGCAAGGTCGTCCTCGTGGGCATCGAGGTCGACCTTCCGCTGGTTGAGTACTCCTTCTCGCCGGGACAGCTCCTCGGCGGCCAACCGCTGCTGCTCCTCGGCATCAGCTTTTTCAAGGAGGAAGGCTTGCTGCGCCCCGGCAAGCTCTTCACGCTCCTCCGCCAAGTTGCGGAGGGCCGCCTGGTTGTCGGCGCGGAGCTCCGCGGCGCGCTTCTCCAAGTCAGCTCCAGCCTTGGCGGCGAGAGCCTCCCGAGCCTCCAACTTCACCTGCCTGGCCCGGTACAAGGCCAGGAGCCGACGAAGGAGTCTCTCCTCTTTGGGCTCGTCGCTGCTGCCGGGCGCTTCAACAACCTTCAATCCGGCGGAGGCGAGGACCTCTCCGTCAAAGGTCTCTCCCTCCGCGGGTGCTCGAGACGAGGATGCCCACAGGACTTGTATAAAGACCCCGTTGGCGGCCTCCAAGTAGACGCCCGACCGGTCCGCGGAAGCGGAGGGGTCGGCGGCCGGTGCAGCGTCCGGCGCTCCCGCAGCCTCCGGGCCAGCGGTATGGTCGCCGGTCCCTTCCCCAGCCGCGGCATCAGCGGTTGGGGCGGTCTCTTCAGTGGCAGGCTCGTCGGCTCCAGCCATTCCCTCGGTGGCAGTGGCGTTGCCGCCGTCGCCGTGCACCTCCTCCTCAGCGGTGGCCTCCGTCTCCATCCGCTCCGGTGCAGGAGGATCTAGCGGAAGAAAAAGAAAAGAAAGGATCAAGCAAATATCCAAAAAAGACAAATCCGGGAAGAAGAAATTACAAGCTTTACCTTCGCGGACTTCTTCGACGACGGGGTCCCTCGCCGGGGAATTCTCCCTTGGCGGGGGAGTAGTGGCCCCTGCTGGCGGAGGGCCGCCTGCGCCCTCCCTTGGCGGGGTGCTCACCCTTGTCGGGCTGCTCACCCTTGGCGGGGTACTCGCCCTTGGCGGAGTGCCCGTCCTTGGCGGAGCGTTCTCCCTTGCCGGGGAGTTCACCCTTGGCGGGGAGGGTGGAGCAAGTGGCTCGTCGGGGGCGACCTCCTGGCGCTCCTGCGGCTGCGGCTCCACTTCTGCACAAGACAACTAGACATCAGTACAAGCTACAACCTTGAGCGCGCCCATCAAGCAGAAAGACGAATACCAGACTTGTGCTGGGGGCTGCGCTAGGGGCTGCTCCTCAGGGCAGCAGGCTGGTCCGGCAAGTCTGCCGCTGGCGCATCTCCGGTCGCCGCGGCGGGCTCGTCGTCTTCAATCTCGACCACAGGGATCTTGGCCCTCTTCGCCATCCGCTGGGTCAAGGTCCTGCGAAGCAAAACAAAAGCAAGATCAGAACCAAGCAAGGAGAAGCAAGACAAAATCAAAGAAACTAAAAGAATTGCAAGTACTTACTCCTCTTCCTCTTCGTCGGAGCTGAGGGCGGAGAAGTCAAACTCCGCCTGGGATGCTCCCGCGCGAGGAGCTGGAGGAGAAGGTTCCCTCGGGCGCTTGGCAGTCTCCAGGGCTGTGGGCTGTGAAGACCCGGCCCCCGTTGTCGCCGAGGACCGAGGAGCAGAAGGAGCACCCGTTCCGCTCCGGGAAGATCCCCCTCCGCTTGGCGCTCGAGTACGGGGCGCCTCCTTGACGACTTCGCTCGTCTTGGTGGCGCGCGTCGCACGGCGCGCCGGCTGCTGCCGAGGCGCCTGTGGCCTTGCCGTCTCAGCTGCCTTGCGGAGGCACTTCTTCGGTTGCTTCGAAGGTCTTGGCGGAGGCGGGGAGTTCTCCGAGGATGAGGAGGCATCGTCGTCAAGATTCAGAGAGCCACCAGAGTTTTCATCAGAATCTCCAGCCCCGGCGTCCTCCTCCTCCTCGGCAGGCCCGCTGGACTCAGTGCCATGCCCAGCGGCCTCGCTCCCCCCGGCAACCTCGCTCGTCCCGGCAAACTTCACGGAAGGTTCCGCCTCCTCTGCTTGACTCACTGCGTCCGCGGCCTGCGCCTCTTCCACAGTATATCCAAAATCACCCGCAGCCGCAGCTGCGGCGGCCTCCTCCATCCTGGAGGCGATGTAGGCTATATCCCGGTCAGTAGTAGCCCGGGTGAGGCCCTTGTTCTCCTCGGTGTTGCGAGGCTTCTCGACCAAGTTGTCGAAGAAGGTCAGCACGGTATCCGGTGGAGGCTCCAGCCAAGTGGGGACGACGCCATGGGAGTCGCACTCGGGCATCATCGCGCGTAGGGAATCTCGGGCAGTGCTGTTGCACAGCGGCACCACTCCCCGGGAAGGTCTGAACCACTCCGGGTGGGCCGGGTCATGCTTGAAGAGCTCCCGGACCATCCCCTTCAACTCCAAGGCAGTGAAATTGTAGTTCAATCCAGGGCGCAGCCTCATGATGTCTGCCGCATTGCCGAATTCCCAGGCGGGCCTCTTCCTTTCTTGTAAAGGGGCGATGCGGCGGCGGAGGAAATCTGCTCCAACTTCTCCAATAGTCAGATTGGCGACCCGGAGACCGATGATCCTAATGAGGGCGTTCTGAAGCTTGCTATCCTCCGGGGCCAATTCACTCCAGTCCCTGCCGCACACTATAGCAGTCTGGCGCGGCGAGGTAAAAGGCTCAGGCTTATCTTCCAGCACCCAGCACCAATCGGCTCTCCACTCCTCCCACTTCCCGCGAAGCTCTCCCCTCAGGTACGAGTCCTTCTTGTTCAGCCTAAAGATCTAGGAGATGCCGCCGGAGAGGGGGGCACCTGACTCTACTCTAGGCATGAAGAAGTGGCGGAAAAGAGCTACGTTTGGATGAACCCCAACATAGTTTTCGCACAGATGTACGAAAACGGCCATCGTAAGGATGGCGTTGGGGGTGAAATCTAGGAGGTGGAGGCCGTATGTGTTCATTACATCACAAAAGAACTCCGAGAACGGAGGGCACAGACCACATTGGAAGAACGCGGCAAAGAAAAAGTACCCGCCGGGGAACATGTCAGCGGCGACGGCAGGGAAGACTCTGGTGCGGGGATGAGCTTGGGTCTCCCTCGCCCAGAACAAATAGTATTTGTTCCGCAGCTCCCTCGCGCCAAGCCTCGGCGCGAAGACCACGCACTTCTTCCGCAGGGCTGCCAGCTTCGCCGCCTGCTCGGACTTCTCCTTCTTGGCCTTGTCGCTCTTCGCCTTGTCGCTCTTCAGAGCCATGGCGGGGGCGGTGAGGAAAGGGGCTAGGAGGTCGACGGTGCCGCGGATGCGGGAGACGGCGGAGGAAGGGAGGGGCTTGGCTCTCTGTCGACTTTTGGGAGGCGGAGGGCGACGGAGGTTTCTGGAGAATCAAGGCGTAATGAAGACGATGGAGGGGAACTGCCCCTGCTTCCTTTGCTTTTAAGGGGGAAGTGGGGGACGTTCCGCATTTCCCATTAAAGAACAGGCCACGATCTCTCCCACGACGCCGCAATCGACGCGTGCCGTTAGGGAGGGATGCGGCGGATACGGAAGGGGATACGGCTTGCCGTGGGCCGCGTGTGCCCGTGCACTGTCTTGGGCCTGGCCCAACAGCGCTCGGCACCGTGTGTGGCCCAGGCCCGGGGGCTCCTGTCGGTGTACTAAGATAGGGGTACCTTAGTACCCCCAACTTGTGCACGGGCAGTAGCAGCTTCCCGTGGCAGGCTTACCACGTGCTCGCCAAGAACCCTTCTGGTCCCTATGAAGCCATTTAAGAACAAAGTATACAAGACAGAAGATCAAGGCCCCGGCAAGAGGAGCTTGCCGGGAAGGCCGCACCAGGCTCAAGGATATCACTTTAGCACAAGACCCTGGCAAGAGGAGCTTGCCAGGAAGGCCAAGGAATACGTATCTCAAGAGATGCCTCGGCGCATCTTGCGCCCCTGCAGGACCCGGAGAGCGACAAGCTTCCGGGCCCGGCAAGATCACCACCCCGGCAAGGTACTTGCCGAGGAAACCTACGCTGAGTGCCCGCGCTCCAGCTCATCGGCCCACGCGTCGCCCTGGGGCCCTTCCAGGGGCACGTGGCAGATGGCTGTGCAGCCTGGGGCACACGGTGGCAAGCCACGATGACGAGGCTACCGCCGTGGCGAACGGAGAAGCATGGACGGACGCTTTTGGGGTCGACGGCGACGGGCATTTAATGCCCTTGTCCCCCACTGTCAAAGTTCGGTGAAGTCCACTGTTCATCCACTGTTCACGCACTGTTACAACTACCACCAAATTTACACTTTTACCCTCCTCTACGTTGACACCTGTCGGTGACCCCTTTGAGCTATAAAAGGAGGCCCATGCACAACGTAGAGGAGGTTCGGTTCGAAACCTAGACAACTCTCTCGCTCAGTGTAGCTAGCACTGTAGATCTTCAAGCTCCCGAGCCCAAGAGCTTAATACAACCAAGGCAGGAGTAGGGTTTTACGAGTCCGCGTGGCCCGAACCTGGGTAAACTGCCCGCGTGTGCTCCTCGATCTGCTCTCCGTGCTCCCTCCGCTCCCTTACCGCAACGTAGAAGGGGCTCCGGTCCCATAGGTGCTCGTGGGAGGACAGTTTCCCCCGACAATGCACAACCCCGGTATCAGCCAAGCAATTGTTTCATACTTAAATGTTTTCAAACTTTTCAACTTTCACGCAGTACATGAGCGTGAGCCATGGATATAGCACTATAGGTGGAATAGAGTGGTGGTTGTGGAGAAGACAAAAGGAGGAAGATAGTCTCAAATCAACTAGGCGTATCAATGGGCTATGGAGATGGCCATCATTAGATATCAATGTGAGTGAGCAGGGATTGCCATGCAACGGATGCACGAGAGCTATAAGTGTATGAAAGCCCAACTAAAGAAACTAAGTGGGTGTGCATCTAATTTGTTTGCTCACGAAGACCTAGGGCATTTGAGGAAGCCCATCATTGGAATATACAAGCCAAGTTCTATAATGAAAATTCTCACTAGTATATGAAAGTGACAAAACAAGAGACTCTCTATCAAGAAGATCATGGTGCTATTTTGAAGCACAAGTGTGGAAAAAGGATAGTAGCATTGTCCCTTCTCTCTTTTTCTCTCATTTTTTATTTGGGCCTTTTATCTTTTTTATGGCCTCCTTTTTTTTCTTTTATTTTTTATTTTTTTTCGTCCGGAGTCTCATCCCGGCTTGTGGGGGAATCACAGTCTCCATCATCCTTTCCTTACTCGGACAATGCTCTAATAATGAAGATCATCACACTTTTATTTACTTACAACTCAAAGATTACAACTCGAAGCTAGAACAAAATATGGCTCTATGTGAATGCCTCCGGCGGTGTACCGGGATGTGCAATGGATCAAGAGGGACATGTATGAAAGAATTATGAATGCTGGCCTTAGCACAAATACGATGTCAACTACATGATCATGCATGTCAATATGACAATGATGAAGCGTGTCATAATAAACGGGACGGTGGAAAGTTGCATGCCAATATATCTCAGAATGGCTATGGAAATGCCATAATAGGTAGGTATGGTGGCTGTTTTGAGGAAGGTATATGGTGGAAGGGTGAGAGTGCATATAATACATGTCTCAACATTAGTCATAAAGAACTCATATACTTACTGCAAAAATCTACAAGTTATCAAAACAAAGTACTACACGCATACTCCTAGGGGAAGGGTTGGTAGGAGTTAACCATCGCGCGACCAGACAATCAATTAATAAATCATGCTCCAACTTCATCAGATAACGTTCACCATACGTGCATGCTACATGAATCACAAACTTTAACACAAGTATTTCTCAAATTTACAACTACTCTACTAGCATGACTCTAATATCACCATCCTCATATCTCAAAACAATCATCAAGTATCCACTTCTCATAGTATACAATGCACTTTATATGAAAGTTTTTAGTATACCCATCTTGGATGCCCATCATATTAGGACTCAATTCATAACCAAAGAAAATAGCCATGCTGTTCTAAAAGACTCTCAAAATAATATAAGTGAAGCACTAGAGCAAATGACAAACTACTTTGAAAGATATAAGTTAAGATCAATGAGTAGTCGAATAATTATGTAACTATGTGAAGACTCCCTAACATTTAAGAATTTCAGATCTTGGCATATTATTCAAACAGAAAGAAAAACAAAATAAAACAAAATGACGCTCCAAGAAAAACACATATCAAGTGGTGAATAAAAATATAGCCTCAAGTAAAGTTACCGATAAACAAAGACGAAAGAGGGGATGCCTCCCCGGGGCATCCCCAAGCTTAGGCTTTTGGTTGTCCTTGAATTTTACCTTGGGGTGCCTTGGGCATCCCCAAGCTTAGGCTCTTGCCACTCCTTATTCCACAGTCCATCGAATCTTTACCCAAAACATGAAAACTTGACAACACAAAACTCAACAGAAAACTCGTAAGCTCCGTTAGAATAAGAAAATAAAACCACCACTTAGGTACCATTGTAAACTCATTCTAAATTCATATTGGTGTAATATCTACTGTATTCCAACTTCTCTATGGTTCATACCCTCCGATACTACTCATAGATTCATCAAAATAAGCAAACAACACATAGAAAACAAAATCTGTCAAAACCAGAACAGTCTGTAGTAATTTGTACTTTCGAATACTTCTGTAACACAAAAAATTCTGAAATAAATTGGTGGACGTGAGGAATTGGTCTATTAATCGTCTGCAACAAGAATCAACTCAAAAGAACTGTTCTCTAAAAAATGGCAGCTAATCTCGTGAGCGCAAAGTTTTTGTTTTTTACAGCAAGATCACATTAACATTCACCCAAGTCTTCCCAAAGGTTCTACTTGGCAATTTATTGAAAAAAAGCTATAAAACATGATTACTACAGTAGCTTAATCATGTGAACACACAAAAAACAGTAGGGGTAAATATTGGGTTGTCTCCCAACGAGCGCTTTTTTAATGCCTTTTAGCTAGGCATGATGATTTCAATGATACTCACATAAAGGATAAGAATTGAAACATAAAGAGAGCATCAAGAAGAATATGACTAGCACATTTAAGTCTAACCCACTTCCTATGCGTAGGGATTTTGTGAGCAAACAATTTATGGGAGCAATAATCAACTAGCATAGGAAGGGCAAACGAGCATAACTTCAAGATTTTAAGCACATAGAGAGGAAACTTGATATTATGGAAATATGTAGAAGCATATGTTCCTCTCATAAAATAATTTTCAGTAGCATCATGAATGAATTTAACCATATAACCAGCACATAAATCATCCATTTCATGATCTACTTGCATAGAAATTTTACTACTCTCCACATAAGCAAAATTCTTCTCATTCGGAATTGTGGGAGTATCATAACAAACTTGTGTTGGAAATATGCCCTAGAGGCAATAATAAAACGGTTATTATTATATTTCCTTGTTCATGATAATTGTCTATTGTTCATGCTTTAATTGTATTATCCGGAAACAGTAATGCAATTGTGAATACTTAGACCACAATGTGTCCCTAGTAAGCCTCTAGTTGACTAGCTCGTTGATCAACAGATGGTTACGGTTTCCTGACCATGGACATTGGATGTCATTGATAACGGGATCACATCATTAGGAGAATGATGTGATGGACAAGACCCAATCCTAAACCTAGCACAAGATCGTGTAGTTCGTATGCTAAAGCTTTTCCAATGTCAAGTATCATTTCCTTAGACCATGAGGTTGTGGAACTCCCGGATACCGTAGGAATGCTTTGGGTGTGCCAAACGTCACAACATAACTGGGTGACTATAAAGGTACATTACGGGTATCTCCGAAAGCATCCGTTGGGTTGGCATGAACTGAGACTGGGATTTGTCACTTCGTATGACGGAGATGTATCTTTGGGCCTACTCGGTAAGACATCATCATAATGAGCTCAATGTGACTAAGGGGTTGGTCACGCGATAATGTGTTACGGAACAAGTATAGAGACTTGCCATGACGAGATTGAACAAGGTATCGGTATACCGATGATCGAATCTCGGGCAAGTACTATACCGATAGACAAAGGGAATCATATACGAGATTGATTGGATCCTTGACATCGTGGTTTATCCGATGAGATCATCGTAAAGCATGTGGGAGCCAACATGGGTATCCAGATCCCGCTGTTGGTTATTGACCGGAGAGTCGTCTCGGTCATGTCTGCGTGTCTCCCGAACCCATAGGGTCTACACACTTAAGGTTTGGCGACGCTAGGGTTGTAGAGATATTAGTATGCGTTAACCCAAAAGTTGTTCGGAGTCCCGGATGAGATCCCGTATGTCACGAGGAGTTTCGGAATGGTCCGGAGGTGAAGATTTGTATATAGGAAGTCCAGTTTCGGCCACCGGGAAAGTTTCGGGGGTCACCAGTATTGTACCAGGACCACCGGAAGGGTCCCGTGGGTCCATCAGGTGGGGCCACCTACCCTGGAGGGCCCCATGGGCTGAAGTGGGAAGGGAACCAGCCCCTGGTAGGCTGTTGCACCCCCATGGGCCTCCCCCTGCGCCTAGGGTTGGAAACCCTGGGGGTGGGGGCGCCCCGCCTGACTTGGGGGGCAAGTTCCCTCCCTTGGTCGCCGCCCCCCTTGAGATTGGATCTCTAGGGGTCGGCGCCCCCCAGGGCCCCTATATAAAGGGGAGAGGGAGGGCTACACACCTAAGCCATTGGCGCCTCCCTCTCCCCCCGCAACACCTCTCCCTCTCGCTGAGCTTGGCGAAGCCCTGCCGAGATCCCCGCTGCTTCCACCATCATGTCGTCGTGCTGCTGGATTTCCATCAACCTCTCCTCCCCCTTGCTGGATCAAGGAGGAGACGTATCTCCCAACCGTACGTGTGTTGAACGCGGAGGTGCCGTCCGTTCGGCGCTCGGTCATCGGTGATTTGGATCACGACGAGTACGACTCCATCAACCCCGTTCTCTTAAACGCTTCCGCTCACGATCTACAAGGGTTTGTAGATGCACTCCCCTCTCCCTCGTTGCTAGACGACTCCATAGATTGATCTTGGAGATGCGTAGAACATTTCAAAATTCTGCTACGTTCTCCAACAACTTGAATTCTATAGATTGTTTCCACATTAAAAGAGTAATGTTCAGAAAAAGGGTAATCATAATCATGACAAGTTTTATAAATGTAATCATCACAACCTTTTATAGCATAATTGTCATCACAATAATCATCATAAGTAGCTACTTTGTCCTCATCATAATCAATTGAAACCTCTTCCAAGATAGTGGAATCATTACTAAATAAAGTCATGACCTGTCCAAATCCACTTTCATCAATATAATCATCATAAATAGGAGGCATACTACTATCATAATAAATTTTCATATCAAAACTTGGGAGGCTAAAAATATCATCTTCATCAAACGTAGCATCCCCAAGTTTGGGATAAACATTAATTACAGCAAACAGATTCTCAAACATGTCATTTTCATCAAACATAGCATCCCCAAGGTTGGGACTTTTCATATCATAAGCATAATCACTCTCATCATTAATAGTATGGACATCACCGATAGTATATCAATTATCATCATCACAATGAGTAATATGAGCAACAACATTTGGAAGGGATGCCTTTTTACCTTTGCTCCTCCGTCTTTTATTTTTCTTCTTCACATTATGTGTGCGTTTAATCCTCTTTTCGGAGCTCTTATTAATGAGATTGGTTGAATAGAAGGCTCCTCCTCGTTACCTGATTCATATAAGAAATAATAGGAAGATATTGGGAAGTCTCTTCCCTTTCATTACTATTCTCTTCATCTTCTATTTGTTTTCTTGTCTTTATGTAATTGGCAATATAAGGATTTTCAATGCAATTCACCGCACAATACATATAAATTTCCTCTAGATCAAAATCAAGATCTCTCTCAAAGGCAAATTCTGGAATATTCTTAGTTATACGTTTCATTTCTTCATTACCCAGAAGCAAACTAAGTTCATTATGATGTGCAAGGGAAATCAAGTCATCACAATTTTTGGACACGATTCGATCATGAAACAATTTGCATTTGATATTTAAATGATCACGTTCATTGCAAAGTTCACAAGGATGGCTAAGAAAATTTAAATTTTTAGCACAAACATCTAGCCTTTCTTGCAACCATTTAGTTTCTAAATACTTATGCCTCTTGCAAAATCTATGTTCCCTATTTGGTGTGTACTTGCAAACTCTATGCACTCCACAAAAATTGACATGCTTATATGAGATATTTTTATCATGACTAGTGCAATCATCATTAGTATTATGGATATTCAAGGAGCTTGTACTGACAACATTGCATTCATGCTCATCATTCAAAGATTTAGTGCCAGACATTTTAATGACTTCTTCTTCTAACACTTGAGAACAATTTTCCTTTCCATCATTTTCACGAAAGATATTAAAAAGATGAAGCATATGAGGTACCCTCAATTCCATTTTTTTGTAGTTTTCTTTTACAAACTAAACTAGTGATAAAACAAGAAACTAAAAGATTCGATTGCAAAATATAAAGATGTACCTTCAAGCACTCACCTCCCCGGCAACGGCGCCAGAAAAGAGCTTGATGTCTACTAGGCAACCTTCTTCTTTTAGAAATTGTTGGGCCTCCAAGTGCAGAGGTTTGTAGGACAGTAGCAAATTTCCCTCAAGTGGATGACCTAAGTTTTGTCAATTCGTGGGAGGCATAGGATGAAGATGGTCTCTCTCAAACAACCCTGCAACCAGATAACAAAGAGTCTGTTGTGTCCCCAACACACCCAACACAATGGAAAATTGTATAGGTGCACTAGTTCGGCGAAGAGATGGTGATACAAGTGCAACATGGATGGTAGATATAGGTTTTTGTAATTTGAAAATATAAAAATAGCAAGGTAACTATTGATAAAAGTGTGCATAAACGGTATTGCAATGCTTTGAAACAAGGCCTAGGGTTCATACTTTCACTAGTGCAAGTTATCTCAACAATAATAACATAACTGGATCATATAACTATCCCTCAACAGGCAACAAAGAGTCACTCCAAAGTCACTAATAGCGGAGAAAAATGAAGTGATTATTGTAGGGTACGGAACAACCTCAAAGTTATTCTTTCTGATCGATCTATTCAAGAGTCTGCAGTAAAATAACACGAAGCTATTCTATCCGTTCGATCTATCCTAGATTTCGTACTAGAATAACACCTTAAGACACAAATCAACTAAAACCCTAATGTCACCTAAATACCCCATTGTCACCTCAAGTATCTGTGGGCATGATTATACGATATGCATCACACAATCTCATATTCATCTACTCAACCAACACAAAGAACTTCAAAGAGTACCCCAAAGTTTCTACCGGAGAGTCAAGACGAAAACGTGTGCCAACCCCAATGCATAAGTTCACAAGGTCACTTAACCCGCAAGTTGATCACCAAAACATACATCAAGTAGATCACGTGAATATCCCATTGTCACCACAGATAAACACATGCAAGACATACATCAAGTGTTCTCAAATCTTTAAAGACGCAATCCGATAAGATAATGTCATAGAGAAAACTCAATCCATTGCAATAAGGTAGAGGGGCAGAAACATCATAAGATCCAACTATAATAGCAAAGCTCGCGATACATAAAGCACATAGCTACTGGTACATACCCACCGTCCTGAGGGTGAACTACTCCCTCCTCGTCATGGAGAGCGCCGGGATGATGAAGATGGCCACTGGAGAGAGACCCCCCTCCGGCAGGGTGCCGGAACGGGTCTAGATTGGTTTTTGGTGGCTACAGAAGCTTGCGGCGGCGGAACTCCCGATCTAGGTTTCTTTCTGGAAGTTTGGGTATATATAAGAGGTGTTGCAGTCGGGAACAAGTAAGCTGGGTCCCCGAGGCGGCCACGAGATAGGGGGCGCCCAGGGGGTAGGGCGCGCCCCCACACTCGTGGTGGCCTCGGGACTCTTCTAATCCATCTCCGGTACTCCGTGGGCTTCTTCTGGTCTAAAAACAATCTCCGTGGAGTTTTAGGTCAATTGCACTCCGTTTGGTATTCCTTTTCTGCGAAACTCAAAAACAAGGGGAAACCAGAAACTGGCACTGGGCTCTAGGTTAATAGGTTAGTCCCAAAAATCATATAAAAGTGTATATTAAAGCCCATTAAGCATTCAAAACAGATAATATAATAGAATGGAACAATCAAAAATTATAGATACATTGGAGACGTATCAAGCATCCCCAAGCATAATTCCTGCTCGTCCTCGAGTAGGTAAATGATAAAACATAATTTTGATGTGTAATGCTACCTAACATAATTCTCAATGTAATTTCCTTTATTGTGGCATGAATGTTCAGATCCGAAAGATTCAAGACAAAAGTTTAATATTGACATAAGAATAATAATACTTCAAGCATACTTAACAAGGCAATTATGTCTTCTCAAAATAACATAGCCAAATAAAGCTATCCCTACGAAATCATATAGTCTGGCTATGCTCTATCTTCATCATACAAAATATTTAAATCATGCACAACTCCGGTTTCAGCCAAGCAATTGTTTCATATTTAATTTTTTTAAACTTTTCAACTTTCACGCAATACATGAGCGTGAGCCATGGATATATCACTATAGGTGGAATAGAGTGTTGGTTGTGGAGAAGACAAAAGGAGGAAGATAGTCTCACATCAACTAGGCATATCAATGGGCTATGGAGATGTCCATCAATAGGTATCAATGTGAGTGAGTAGGAATTGCCATGCAACGGACGCACTAGAGCTATAAGTGTATGAAAGCTCAACTAAAGAAACTAAGTAGGTGTGCATCTAATTTGCTTGCTCACAAAGACCTAGGGCATTTGAGGAAGCCCATCATTGGAATATAGAAGCCAAGTTCTATAATGAAAATTCCCACTAGTATATGAATGTGACAAAACAAGAGACTCTCTATCATGAAGATCATGGTGCTATTTTGAAGCACAACTGTGGAAAGAGGATAGTAGCATTGCCCCTTCTCTCTTTTTCTATCATTTTTTTATTTGGGCCTTTTCTCTTTTTTTATGGCCTCCTTTTTTTCTTTCTTTTTATTTTTTTGTCCGGAGTCTCATCCCGACTTGTGGGGGAATCATAGTCTCCATCATCCTTTCCTCACTCGGACAATGCTCTAATAATGAAGATCATCACACTTTTATTTACTTACAACTCAAAGATTACAACTCGAAGCCAGAACAAAATATGACTCTATGTGAATGACTCCGGCGGTGTACCAGGATGTGCAATGGATCAAGAGTGACATGTACGAAAGAATTATGAATGGTGGCCTTGCCACAAATACGATGTCAACTACTTGATCATGCATGGAAATATGACAATGATGAAGCGTGTCATAATAAATGGAACGACGGAAAGTTGCATGGCAATATATCTCGGAATGGCCATGGAAATGCCATAATAGGTAGGTACGGTGGCTGTTTTGAGGAAGGTATATGATGGAAGGGTGAGAGTGCGTATAATCCATGGATCAACATTAGTCATAAAGAACTCATATACTTATTGCAAAAATCTACAAGTTATCAAAACAAAGTACTACACGCATGCTCCTTGGGGAAGGGTTGGTAGGAGTTAACCATCGCGCGATCCCGACCTCCACACAAAGGAAGTCAATAAATAAATAAATCATGCTCCAACTTCATCACATAACTTTCACCATACGTGCATAACATGGGAATCAGAAACTTTAACACAATTATTTCTCAAATTCACAACTACTCTACTAGCATGACTCTAATATCACCATCCTCATATCTCAAAACAATCATCAAGTATCAAATTTCTCATAGTATTCAATGCACATTATATGAAAGTTTTTATTATACCCATCTTGGATGCCCATCATATTAGGACTCAATTCATAACCAAAGTAAATAGCCATGCTGTTCTAAAAGACTCTCAAAATAATATAAGTGAAGCACTAGAGCAAATGACAAACTACTCCGAAAGATATGAGTGAAGATCAATGAGTAGTCGAATAATTATGTAACTATGTGAAGACTCTCTAACATTTAAGAATTTCAGATCTTGGGATATTATTCAAATAGCAAGCAAAACAAAATAAAATAAAATGACACTCCAGGCAAAACACATATCATATGGTGAATAAAAATATAGCCTCAAGTAAAGTTACTGATAGACGAAGACGAAAGAGGGGATGCCTTCCCGGGGCATCCCCAAGCTTAGGCTTTTGGTTGTCCTTGAATTTTACCTTGGGGTGCCTTGGTAATCCCCAAGCTTAGGCTCTTGCCACTCCTTATTCCATAGTCCATCGAATCTTTACCCAAAACTTGAAAACTTCACAACACAAAACTCAACAGAAAACTCGTAAGCTCCGTTATAATAAGAAAATAAAACCACCACTTAGGTACTGTTGTGAACTCATTCTAAATTCACATTGGTGTAATAACTATTGTATTCCAACTTCTCTATGGTTCGTACCCTCCGATACTACTCATAGATTCATCAAAATAAGCAAAGAACACATAGAAAACAGAATTTGCCAAAACCAGAACAGTTTGTAGTAATATGTAACTTTCGAATACTTCTGTAACTCAAAAAATTCTGAAATAAATTGGTGGATGTGAGGAATTTGTCTATTAATCGCCTGCAAAAATAATCAACTCAAAAACACTCTTCTGTAAAAAATGACAGCTAATCTCATGAGCGCAAAGTTTCTGCTTTTTACATCAAGATCACATTAATATTCACCCAAGTCTTCCCAAAGGTTCTACTTGGCACTTTATTGAAACAAAAGCTATAAAACATGATTACTACATTAGCTTACTCATGGGAAAACACCATAAACAGTAGGGGTAAATATTGGGTTGTCTCCCAACGAGCGCTTTTTTAATGCCTTTTAGCTAGGCATGATGATTTCAATGATGCTCGTGTAAAGGATAAGAATTGAAACATAAAGAGAGCATCAAGAAGAATATGCCTAGCACATTTCAGTCTAACCCACTTCCCATGCATAGGGATTTTGTGAGCAAACAATTTATGGGAGCAATAATCAACTAGCATAGGAAGGGCAAACGAGCATAACTTCAAGATTTTAAGCACATAGAGAGGAAACTTGATATTATTGGAATATGTAGAAGCATATGTTCCTCTCTCATAATTTTCAGTAGCATCATGAATGAATTCAAACATATAACCAGCACATAAAGCATTCTTTTCATGATCTACTTGCATATAAATTTTACTACTCTCCACATAAGCAAAATTCTTCTCATTCGGAATTGTGGGAGTATCATAAGAAACTTGAATTGTATAGATTGTTTCCACATTAAAAGAGTAATGTTCAGAAAAAGGTTAATCACAATCATTACAAGTTTTGTAAATATAATCAACACTGCCTTTTATAGCATAAATGTCATCACAATAATCATCATAAGTAGCTACTTTGTCCTCATCATAATCAATTGAAACCTCTTCCAAGATAGTGTAATCATTACTAAATAAAGTCATGACCTCTTCAACTCCACTTTCATCAATATAATCATCACAAATAGTAGGCATTCTATTATCATAATAAATTTGCATATCAAAACTTGGGAGGCTAAAAATATCATCTTCATCAAACGTACCATCCCCAAGCTTGGGATAAACATTAATTGTAGCAAATAGATTCTCAAACATGTCATTCTCATCAAACATAGCATCCCCAAGCTTGGGCCTTTTCATATCATAAGCATAATCACTCTCATCATAAATAGTATGGATAGCACCGATAGTATAGCAATTATCATCATCACAATGAGTAATAGGAGCACCATCAAAGGATACCTTTTTACCTTTGCTCCTCCGTCTTTTCTTTTTCTTCTTCACATTATGTGTGGGTTTAATCCTCTTTTTGGAGCTCCTTATTAATGAGATTGGTTGAATAGAAGGCTCCTCCTCATTACCTGATCCATCATAAGAAATAATAGGAAGATATTGAGAAGTCTCTTCCCTTTCATTAGTATTCTCTTCATCTTCTATTTGTTTTCTTGTCTTTATGTAATTGGCAATATAAGGATTTTCAATGTAATTCACCGCACAATACATATAAATTTCCTCTAGATCAAAATCAAGAACTATTTCAAGGGCAAATTCTAGAATATTTAGTTATACGTTTCATTTCTTCATAACCCAGAAACAAACTAAGTTCATTGTGATGTGCAAGGGAAATCAAGTCATCACAATTTTTGGACACGATTCGATCATGAAACAATTTGTATTGGATATTTAAATGATCACATTCATTGCAAAGTTCAGAAGGATGGCTAAGAAAATTTAAATTTTCAACACAAACATCTAGCCTTTCTTGCAACCATTTAGTTTCGAAATACTTATGCCTCTTGCAAAATCTATCTTCCTTATTTGGTGTGTACTTGCAAACTCTATGCACTCCACAAAAATTGACATGCTTATATGAGATATTTTTATCATGACTAGTGCAATCATCATTAGTATTATGTATATTCAAGGAGCTTGTACTAACAACATTGCAATCATGCTCATCATTCAAAGATTTAGTGCCAAACATTTTAATGCATTCTTCTTCTAACACTTGAGCACAATTTTCCGTTCCATCATTTTCACAAAAGATATTAAAAAAGATGAAGCATATGAGGTACCCTCAATTCCATTTTTTTGTAGTTTATAAACTAAACTAGTTATAAAACAAGAAACTAAAATATTTGATTGAAAAATCTAAAGATATACCTTTAAGCGCACGCCTCCCCGGCAACGGCGCCAGAAAAGAGCTTGATGTCTACTACACAACCTTCTTCTTGTAGACGTTGTTGGGCCTCCAAGTGCAGAGGTTTGTAGGATAGTAGAAAATTTCCCTCAAGTGGATGACCTAAGGTTTATCAATTCGTGGGAGGCATAGGATGAAGATGGTCCCTCTCAAACAACCCTGCAACCAAATAACGAAGAGTCTCTTGTGTCCCCAACACACCCAATACCATGGCAAATTGTATAGGTGCACTAGTTCGGCGAAGAGATGGTGATACAAGTGCAATTTGGATGGTAGATATAGGTTTTTGTAATCTAAAAATATAAAAATGGCAAGGTAACTAATGATAAAAGTGAGCATAAATGGTATTGCAATGCTTTGAAACAAGGCCTAGGGTTCATACTTTCACTAGTGCAAGTTCTCTCAACAATAATAACATAACTGGATCATATAACTATCCCTCAACATGCAAAAAAGAGTCACTCCAATGTCACTAATAGCGGAGAACAAACGAAGAGATTATTGTAGGGTACTAAACCACCTCAAAGTTATTCTTCCTGATCGATCTATTCAAGAGTCTGTATTAAAATAACACGAAGCTATTCTTTCCATTCGATCTACCCTAGAGTTCGTACTAGAATAACACCTTAAGACACAAATCAACCAAAACCCAAATGTCACCTAGATACTCCATTGTCACCTCAAGTATCTGTGGGCCTGATTATACAATATGCATCACACAATCTCAGATTCATCTATTCAACCAACACAAAGAACTTCAAAGAGTGCCCCAAAGTTTCTACCGGAGAGTCAATACGAAAACGTGTGCCAACCCCTATGCATAAGTTCACAAGGTCACTGAACCCGCAAGTTGATCACCAAAACATACATCAAGTAGGTCACGTGAATATCCCATTGTCACCATAGATAAGCACATGCAAGACATAGATCAAGTGTTCTCAAATCCTTAAAGACTCAATCCGATAAGATAACTTCAAAGGGAAAACTCAATCCATTGCAAGATGGTAGAGGGGGAGAAACATCATAAGATCCAACTATAATAGCAAAGCTCGTGATACATCAAGATCATGCTAGCTCAAGAACATGAGAGAGAGAGAGAGAGATCAAACACATAGCTACTGGTACATACCCTCAGCCCCAAGGGTGAACTACTCCCTCCTCATCATGGAGAGCGTCGGGATGATGAAGATGGCCACCGGAGAGGGACCCCCCCTCTAGCAGTGTGCCGAAACGGGTCTAGATTGGTTTTCTGTGGCTACAGAGGCTTGCGGCGGCGGAACTCTCGATGTAGGTTTCTTTCTGGAAGTTTGGTTATATATAATATGTGTTGCAGTCGGGAACAAGTAAGGGGGGTCCCCGAGGCGGCCACGAGATAGGGCGGCGTTGCTTGGGGGGTAGGGCGCGCCCCCCACCCTCGTGGTGACCTTGGGACTCTTCTGGTCCATCTCCGGTACTCAGTGGGCTTCTTCTGGTCCAAAAACAATCTCCATGGAGTTTCAGGTCAATTGGACTCCGTTTGGTATTCCTTTTATGCGAAACTCAAAAACAAGTGAAAAAAAGAAACTGGCACTGGGCTTTGGGCTAATAGGTTAGTCCCAAAAATCATATAAAAGTGTATATTAAAGCCCATTAAACATCCCAAACAGATAATATAATAGCATGAAACAATAAAAAATTATAGATACGTTGGAGACGTATCATGCTATACGACACTCTAGGCACGATCTCCGGGAGCTGCTGAAGAAGTCTTCTCGCTGTTGGATCCGGTGTACGTAGATGGCGTGGTGGTAAGAGCATCTGCAAACACTTCCGATGAAGTCTGTGGAACTGGAGGTGTTGATACTAGAGGAACAACTATGGCAGTGGCTGCAGGAGCTGAAAGTGTAAGCCCGGGCTCAACTACTAGCACATGTGAAGATCTTGGTCCTCTCGGGACTCTCTGAAAACTATTGGGTGTATCTTTGTCCTCAGCATCTTCCTTGAGCTTCTCCACAACAGTCTGGATCTCTATGACCTTCACATCTAGATCATAGAACTTAGTCTCAATGATCCTCTCAAGACTCACTTGATTATGAGTCAAGTTGGCCAAACTCTTCTCAATCCTCAGAGTGGCCTCAAGCAGATAACTAAGCTGATCTTGCTTGGTCTTGGGTACTCAAGAAGAACTTGCTAGCTTTGCTTCCTTTGCTTGTGCAATCTTCTCTTGGCCTTCAACAGATGTAGGATGGGATGCATCCATGACAACTTCATTGTTTTCAAATTCTGGCCTAAGAGGTAGATGCCTCTTGTCAAGCAGATATGTCCCTTTATCCAAACTGGAGTTGATTAGCATCTGAATGTGAGGGGCATATCCACAAGACCTCTTCTTGTGCAATCAGGCTCATGACCTTGTACTTTTCTGGAACATCAAACATGTGGAGCAAATTAATGGAGTGACCTCGGATCATCCTATGATCTCCTGACTTGGGCAACAAGGTGTGCCTCAATATGATGTTGATGGTGGTTAGTCCAGACATCAGATGATATATAGAGCCAAGCTTGTGAGTATTCAAGTCTTCATCAGGAATTGGCTTGTACATGTTTTCCATAGAGTCATGATCCTTCCTGGGCTTGGCATACACATCTGTGTCATTGTCATCCTCCTTGGGGGCACTGATCATACTTGCCCCATTCAACAACTGTTGATTGGTACCTTGTTCCTTCAGTCATCCATACAATTCTCCCATCTGGATAGAAATGAGTAGTGGAGTATAATTGCATGATCATCTCATCGTTCCATCTGGTCAGTTTCTTTCCCACAAACTAGTCAACCTCATTCTGCCTGAAGCTTTCATGCACACCTGGAAAGAAATCAACATGCTTGTCAATGTATTTCCAGTCAACCCACTTCATGTCACAAACAACTTCTTGTCCAACAAGACTGTCTCATAGAAGTCCTGTTGTTCCTTGGTGTGAAATCTGTAGTCCACAATAGTTCTCCTCCTGCTAGCATATGGATCAGTATGTCTCCAACGTCTCAGACCTGCATCCTTTCTCAGTTTCATGTTTTTTGCTAATTTTTGGCTTAAGCTTCCTGAGCATCATGGAATCATCATCATCTGAGGATTCGTCTTCTTGATCTTGCTCTTCTTCTGGAATATCTAGCACTGGGGCCTTGTTCTTCTTAGTTGCATGAATTTCTCTAGTTGATCTCTTGGGTGCTGAAGCCTTGGAGGCAGCTTTGGTCTTGGATGGAGCAGCCCTGGCTTTGATGGCATCCCCCATCAGCTTCTAAGTCTTTGCAATAGGTGCAACATGCTCATGTGTATCTGCATCAGCATCATCATTATCTCTCATAGATGGCTTGCCAGTTACTCTGGTAGTAGTCTTCCTAGCTCCCTTCTTGGTTCCTGCTGGCTCATCATCTCTTGTTTCAAGAGTAAACACCATGGTTTCTTGTGTGGAAGCTGTGACCTTCGACATTGGAGCTCTCTTGGTAGGGGCCTTCTTGTTCAGACCAGGCTTGACAACTCTAGCAGTTTCCTGCTTCCTCATGGGTTGTTTCTTTGAAGTGACCTCCTCATGAGCCACAAAGTCTTCATCCTCACTGTCCGAGTTTTTCTTCTCCCTTGTCTTGGTGGAAGCCTTTGGCAGATTGCTTGGAGTGCTTTGGTTGCTCTCATAGTAGCTGCTGTTGGAGGGACTAGAGCCCTCACTCAGATCTGCCTACTCCACTGATCTGTTCTGGCAGTCACTGCCCTCAGGCATAACTGAAACTGCAAGCTGACCCTTTGAATAGATATAGTTGAGGTAAAGTGGATGAGCATCACAAAGTGCAAAGATTTTTGCAAAACAATTGAGTCAAAAACTTAGTTTTAGGTTTCTACATAAAGCATTTTGAAGCTACCGATTTGTTAAACTCGGTGACACCGAAGCAACTTTTAGGGTCTAAACTAGCTAAATCGGTCAGACCGAAACACAGTTTGGTGACTCTGAGATTGCGAGGGTTCCACTGAGAGTTGAACTCGGTCACACCGGTTTGTAAGTTTCAGTCAGACCGAAAGTTACAAGTGAAATCACCTAAGCCAAATCGGTGAGACCAATTTCTACAACTCGGTCGGTCCGAGATGAGTTCGGCTGAAACCTAACCCTAAAATTTTGAATCAAATCTAATCTAAAGGGAGTTTTCTCTTGATAGGATGATCTCAAACGTGCCAAGAAACATGGCATTGACTTTGTGCTCAGAATCAGATTGAGAAAGCACAAATGATCAAACTCATACCCTAACCGGGCGATGAGTTCGCTACGACGACAACGGCAACGGAGATTCCCGTTGAAGGTGGCGGAGACCTGCGGCAGGGGGTCGCTGGCGATGAGAGGACGATCCAGACACCTCGAGTCGGCAGAGGTGGATAGGCGCGGGCGAAAAGATTCGGAAAAATTTCCAAAGTTCGGCCCGTGGGTATTTATATCTAGACCCTGTCGGTGTGACCGATTGGAATGACTCGGTGGCGCCGAGATGCAAAACTGCTAGCAGTTACTACAACTTGGTGTGACCGAATTGTTCTAATCGGTTGCACCGAAATTGAAAACCTTGATCAACTTAATGGACTAGGTATGATCGAAAGGGATGAATCAGTCAGACCGAAATGCACTAAGAGGTTTTGGAAGTTTAAGTCTATGACGAATCAGTGACTCCGAGTGCTCCTCACTCAGAGGGTTAGAATCTGACTTGATCAAACTTTGTGATGCAGCATGAATTGTGTTTGAGACAAGACAATCATAGATAGCTAGAGGGAGTTCTTAGGCATTCTTGTCCATCCATTTGGCAAAAGAAGAAAACCAAACAATCAAAACAACAAATGGATGTCCTTGAATGAGAAAAATATGCACTCAACATGCTCACACAATAAGATAGCGAATGAAATATGTGGCAAAACATGCACAAACACTCTAGCATCTATCAAGCAATTGGCGATGACTAGGTCATCTATATATGAGTATATAGACTTAGGAGTCAAATGAAAACATTTGATCATAGGTCATACTCATCGTTTAAGCACAAGTGGGGTTACCACTTTTACATAAAGCATTGTTGTGTTCACACCATTAGATTTGCTTTACCTCAATTCTTCGAGTAAAGCTCCCCCTAGATGAGATATCCCCCTAAGAGGGATGAACTAATCTTGGGTTTTGTCGATGATGACTTCATGTAGGTGTTGAAGATGTAGATGCTCAATTTTGATGTTGATCATTTGGAGAAATACATTGGAGTGAGTTGCACTTTCAATACCCACATGGTTAGTCCCACAAGGAACATACAAAGATATCCATGGACATATAGTGGATTGCACACAAGATGATGTCCATGAAAGTATTAGATTACCTTGTCCCTTGTATTACCAACAAGAGGGTTTGTGACTCCTTGAACTAGTTTAAGATGTGGAAGTTGATTGCACTTGTCTGTGCCAATATGAATATGAGTGAAGTATGTTCGCGGAGTCACCCTCAAGAACTCTCTAGTTCTTCTTCTTCGAGATCCACATCATCTTGATGGGAATCCTTGGAGTTGTAGATGTACATGATGAAGTAGAACTTAACATAGTCTTGGGAACCCACTTGACCAAGGCCTTAGGAGCTTCTTCAAATGCATTAATATCCTCTTGAAGCTTGTCCCTGCTTTTCAGTTTGTGGTCTTCTGGTGGAAGATCATCTTGTCCTTGTGACCCCTTGATGGAAGTAGGATCATACTTCTCTTGTTGAGGAACAAACTTTGTATTGGGGTATTGATCTTCTTCCCACTCAACTCCATTGGCATTGAACTTTCGTTCAAAACCAACACCTTGATTCTTCCGGTGCCTTCCTTGCTTGCGTACAATTTCCTTGAATTGCTTACTCCCGGCAAGTCTCTTATAAACACCTTTCTCTATAATTCCCTTCAATAAGCTATTTTCTTGCTCAAGTGTAACTTGGCTAAGAGAATCATTAGTGGAATCAAGAGAACTACTAGAAGCAACAACATTGGATTTATCATGATTATTGTTACTACTAGAGGAAGAATCTTTCTTGTTCTTATTGCTAGATTTGGCAATGTAAGAACTTTTCTTACGAAGATCATCATTGATTGCTTTTAAGAATTCATGCTCTTGCTCTAGATTTAGCTTTTCAAAGAGTAGCTTCTCATGAGTCCTCAAAAGCTCTTGATGATCTTCTAAGGTAGTTTCATGAGCTAACTTAAGAATGTTTAGTTCTTTAGTTAGATGCTCAACCTTCAGCTTATCATCGTCATTCATTTTATCTTGATTAGCATGACTAATAGAAATTTCATCATAGTTTTCATCACTATTGCTGCCAACAAGTAAATCATGATCTCCTAGCAAATAATCTTCATCACTATTGAAATCAAGATATTCGGGGTGTGATACCTTAGGACCTTTAGCCATGAAGCATCTTCCAATTCCTTCATTTGGTGAGTCAAATATGTCATAGGAGTTGGATGACACAAGAGCAATTCTCGCAACACCTTCATCTTGAGTATCTTTGGAGTCGGAGTAATAGCTCCTCTCGGAGTGGTCATCGGAGTCGGAACCGGATACCCATTCACCAACATGAGCTTGATGTCTTCGTCTTGTATAGATTCTTGATGATTTGTTCTTCCTTTCTGAATCCTTGCTTCTACGAGAGGGTCTTTGTTCATAACGATCATCTCTACTCCTTCTCTTTCTTGGTGGTGATTCATCTCTTTTACTTCTCCTTTTGGGTGAGTCTTTTCTTCTCTTGTGTGGAGCCATTGATACGTGTCCAATGTATCTATATTTTTTCATTGTTTCATGCTATTGTATTATCATGCGTGTATGTTTTACAATCATTTTATAGTCATTTTATATCAGTTTTTCGGACTAACCTATTGACATAGTGCCCAGTGCTAGTTGCTATCTTCTGCATTTTTTTACATCGCTGTAAATCAATATCAAACGCGGAGTCCAAACACCGCGAATCTTTTTGGAGATTTTTTATGGGCCAGAAGACACCCAATGGGCTGAAGCAGCACCGAGGGGGGGGGGTGCCCCAACGGGGGCACAACCGACCAGGGCGCGCCAGGCCCCCTGGCACGCACAGGTGGGTTAGGTCCACCTCGGTGGCCTCCTACACCGCCTCTTTACCCTATAAATTCACAAATATTCCAAAACCCTTCGGGGAAGACCTAGCTCAGAAGTTCCGCCGCCGCAAGCCTCTATAGCCACCAAAAATCAATCTAGACTTTACGGTACTCTGTCGGAGGGGGAAATCATCACCGCTGGCCATCTTCATCATCCCGGCGGCCACCATGATGAGGAGGGAGTAGTCCACCATCCGGGCTGAGGGTTTGTAACAATAGCTATGTGTTTAATCTCTCTCTCTCTCTCTCTCTCTCTCTCTCTCTCTCTCTCTCTCTCGTGTTCTTGAGATGCACAATCTTGATATATCGCGGGCTTTGTTAATATAGTCGGATCATATGGTGTTTTCCCCTCTCTTGTTGTGATGATTTGAGTTTTCCCTTTGAGATTTCTTTGGATTGAATACTTTTATGAATTTGAGAACACTTGATATATGTCTTGCAATTGAATACTCGTGGTGACAATGCGGTATCGTATTTATCCACCTGATATATGTTTTGGCACTCAACTTGCGGATTCCCGAAGTGACATTGAGGTAATCTATGCATAGGGGTTGATGCACGTTCTTGTCTTTGTTTCTCTGGTAGAAATCTTGGGGCACTCTTCGAGGTTCTTTGTGTTGGATTGATTATTATAAATCTGAATATGTTTTGGTGTTATCTTAGTACGAACTCTTGATAGATTGATCGGGAAGGATAACTTTGTGTTATCTTAGTACGAACTCTTGAAAGATCGATCGGAAAATATAACCTTGTGTTATTCTAGTATGAACTCTTGGATAGATCAATCGGAAAGGGTAACTTTGTGTTACTTTAGTACAAACTCTTGGAAAGATTGATCGGAAAGAATAACTATGAGGTGGTTTCGTACCCCACCAACAATTTCTTCTTATATTCTCCGCTAGATAGGTACTTTGGAGTGATTCTTCATCGCACGTTGAGGGGTGGTTATATGATCCAATTATATTACAACTGTTGAGAGATTGCACTAGCGAAATTACGGACCCTAGGCCTTGTTTTCCATCATTGCATTACCGTTTGTGCTCACTTTTGTTACTTGATACCTTGCTGTTTTTTATTGTTCGCACTACAAAAATCAATATCTACTATCAATATTACACTTGTATCACCATCTATTCGCCAAACTAGTGCACCTATACAATTTCCCATTGTATTTGGTGTGTTGGGGAGACAAGAGACTTTTTATTATTTGGTTGCAGGGTTGTTTGAGAGAGACCATCTTAATACTACACCTCCTATGGATTGATAATCCTTAGGTCATCCACTTGAGGGAATATTGCTACTGTCCTACAAAACTCTGCGCATGGAGGCCCAACACGTGTCTACAAGAATAAAGTTGCGTAGTAGACATCAGCCGTACACTCATTTGAGTAGTGTCCGGGTCTCCCACAATTGTAGGAATTTCGATCATGACTAGAAGATCTTTTGTCATTGTAGGACCTTGACTTGGAGTTTCTTTCTTTGCTTCTATTCTTGTAAAAATTGTTGACGTTTTTCACCATTAAGCTCAATTCTTCATTGAAAACTTGTTTCTCACTTGATGATATCGGAGCATCACATGAAGCTTTGTAAGCACCACTAGACTTGTTGTGAAGCTCTTCTTTATCCGTAAGTGACAACTCATGAGAAAAAATTCTACCAATGACTTCTGTTGGCTTGAGGTCTTTGTAATTTGGCATCATTTGGATCAATGTGCGCATGGTGTCATATTTTCCATTCAAGGCTTAGGATCTTCTTGATGATGAACCTATCGGTCATCTCTTCGCTTCCTAAGCCAGCAATCTCATTTGTGATGAGAGAAAGCCTAGAGTACATTTCAGCGACACGTTCACCATCCTTCACTTTGAACTTGTTGGTAATCCACAAGTATAGGGGATCGCAACCGTTTTCGAGGGTAGAGTATTCAACCCAAATTTATAGATTCGACACAAGGGGAGCCAAAGAATATTTGAAGGTATTAGCAGCCGAGTCGCAAATTCAAACACACCTAGAGATTAGTTATCTACAGCAAGTGATCAGTAGCAAAGTAGTTTGATAGTTTTGATAGTAGTGACAGCAGCAATGGGAACAATACAGTGATATCAGTAATTTTGTAGCAAGTGTAACAGTAGCAGCAGCAGTAGTAACTTAGCAAGATCAATATAGGACAAATTTGTAGGCATTCGATTGGTGACTTGTTGGATGATATTCATCATGTGACGGTTATAACCTAGGGCGATACGGCACTAGCTCCAGTTCATCGATATAGTGTAGGCATGTATTCCGTAAATTGTCATGCATGCTTTATTAAAAGAACTTGCATGACATCTTTTGTCCTACCCTCCCATGGCAGCGGGTCCCATATTCGAAACTAAGGGATATTAAGGCCTCCTTTTAATAGAGAACCGGAACAAAGCATTAACACATAGTGAATACATGAACTCCTCAAACTACGGTCATCACCGAGAGTGGGCCCGGTTGTTGTCACTCCGGGGTTGTCAGATCTTAACCGTAGTATGTGACTATAACTTCCAAGATCGGATCTAAAACATGGATATAATGATGAATTCATAAATGGTTCAGATCTGAGTTCATGACACCCGGGCCCAAAGTGACAAGCATTAAGCATGGCAAAGTCATAGCAACATCAATCTAAGAACATAGTGGATACTAGGGATCAAGCCCTAACAAAACTAACTCAATTACATGATGAATCTCATCCAACTCCTCACCGACCAGCGAGCCTACGAAGGAATTATTCACTCCCGGTGGGGAGCATCAAGGAATTGGCGATGGAGAAGGGTTGGTGATGACGAAGAATGAACATCCCCCTCTCCGGAGCCCCAAACGGACTCCAGATCTGGCCTCCCGAGGAAGAATAGGAGGAATGGCGGCTCTGTCTCATAGATTGCGATTATTCTTTCTCCCTCATTTTTCTCTCCGAAAATAGGAATTTATAGGATCAGGGTTGGCGTCTGCAGGGCCACCAGGTGGGTACAACCCACCTGGGCGCGCCAGGAGAGGGTGGCGCGCCCTAGTGGGTTATGCCCACCTAGGGGCCCCTCTCTGGTGGGTCTTGGCTCAAGTAATTCTCTTTCATTCCATAAAAAATCCTCACAAAGTTTTGTTTTGTTTCGAGAACTTTTATTTCTGCACAAAAACAACACCATGGTAGTTCTGCTAAAAACAGCGTCAATCCGGGGTTAGTTTGATTCAAATCATGCAAACTAGAGTCCAAAACAAGAGGAAAAGCGTGAGAAAAAGTAGATACGTTGGAGACGTATCAACTCGCCCTTGCTTAACCCTTTGCTTGTCCTCAAGCAATTCAGTTGATAAACTAAAAGTGAGAAAGAAAAACTTTTACGAACTCTTTTGCTCTTGTTTTCATAAATAAGCTTAAACAACACCGAAGTTTTCAGCCAACATTACAACTAATCATGTCAAAAATAACATATAAATATTATACTAACTCATATCAATGACATAATCAGCTAGCGAGCGATAATAAGATATCTCAAATAGCAACATGTTGTCAAAACAACCATGATATAATATGACAATAGTGGTATCTCGCTAGCCCTTTCTGAGACCGCAAAACATAAATGCGGAGCACCTCCAAAGTTCAAGTAGCGACTAAATATTGTAATTCATGGTAGAAAAGATCCAGTCATGATTCACCCAATATTAGCTACACACAATGCATAAATCATGACAACTGTGCTCTACTCAGTTTCTAGCACTTGTTTTAGAAGGTGGTGACACAACACAAAAGTAAATAGATAGTCCCTTCGCTGAGGGAAGCAATGATTTGCAGAGGTGCCAGAGCTAAATTTTGTTAAAACTGAGATAAATGATTATTTTGAGACATGCAACCTTCTTATTCACTTCACGACCATCAGTTATCAACATCTTCCATGCTAAGCACGCTAGTGGTGGTTCCCAAGCGATAAAAGTAAAGGTTTTGACTCCATTGGGAGTTTTTGTTTGATTATTTAAGAGATGATCTCTTTTTCATTTTTGCAGTTTGGGACTGGGCATCCCTATTACCGCCCATTTTCTCATGCAATAGCGAGTGAATAAACACTCGACCTGAGAATAACCCGCTTAGCATGGAAGATACCGACCACCTCCTGTCATTCCAAGAATGATCCGGGCACACAAAATGGATAATTTTTAGAAGTTTATAGAGGTGGCACATGCAAATATGCTTAGGACAGCAGGGTAAGGATGGCAATTTTATCCATGGACATGGATATCCATGGATATCCGACCCGAATGGATAGGGTTTGGATATGCTTTTGTGTCCATGGGCAGTGCCCAAACCCGACCCGATTACTCGTGGGTAGGGCATGGATATAATCTTGTACCCATGGGTATATCCAAACCCGACCAGATAGTATGACTTAATGGAAAAATTCTACTATCCCTACCACGCAGTCACATGTCCCACTGCAATTTTACACTTTTTATCCAAAGCATGCAAAATAAATTACACAATCCTCGTGACAACTTTTATTAGTTTACATTCAATCCCCACTGTAACATACCCCAATGCCCTTCCCTTATTTTTATCTCCTTGTTAAATGACTCGTCATTCTCATTTGTTAGAAAAAATACTAAATGATCTTATGTTGTTAGTGGACATTGATTTACCATAAGTGAAGCCTAGCCTGCCACGAAGTGATGAATGTAAGATCTTATGTTAACATTGTGTTATGTCTTATTTATATGTCTAGAGAGGACCCAATGGATATCCAGTGGGTATGGATATCCATCGGGTTTGGACATGGACATAATTTTTCACCCATGGATTTTTTCATGGGCGGGCAAAGACTGTCTTCATGGATATGGATATGGATTTGATATTGTTCAACCCGATCCAAACCCGACCCATTGCCATCCTTACAGCAGGGTAATACCGTATATTGGTAGGTATGGTGGACTCATCTGTAATAACTTTGGGTTCAATATTTTTGATGTACAAGCAGAATTCCCACTTAGTACAGGCGAAGGCTAGCCATTAAGATTGAGAAGCGCCCAGCTAGAGAGCAACAACGATCATAACAATGCATTATGTATAAGTAACATTGGACACTAGCATGAGTAGGATATGGACACCATGAACATAAACATCATAGAGGCTATGTTGGTTTTGATTCAACTACATGTAGGAACATGTGCCAAGTCAAGCCACTCGAACATTCAGAGGAGGATACCATATCATCATACTACATCACAATCGTTTTAACGCTATGTTGATGTCCAAGATAAATCATTATCAACTCTTAGATACTAATTTGTGGCATGAGAAACTATAATCTCTAATTGTCATTGCAAACATGTTTAATCCTATACTAGGTTAAACATATTTACACAAACATAAAAAGTCGAGTTCATACCAGTTTCTCCTTGCCACGGCCAGTTCATCGAATATCGTCATTATTGCCTTTCACTTGCACGATCGAATGATATGAAAATAATAATAGTGCAAGAGTGCCATAGACTAAGCTAGAATCTGCAAAACATTTTATTCAACAGGAGAAGACAAGGTAAAATGTGCTCTTTATTAGTTCAACAATTATTCATATGGGAGCCACTCAACATTTTCATCGTGGTCTTCCCCTCGGTACAACTCGAATAAAAAGAAAAGAAATTCAGAGAAACACACTGAAATATTTTTGGAGTTTTTTGTTTTCTTGAACAAGCTAATAAAAGGGGAAAATCAAAAACGAGAAAATCTATTTTCACGGGAAAACTCCCAACAAGCAAAAGAAGAACAAGGAAATATTTTTGAATTTTCTTTTTAATTCTACACTAAGCATGCATAAATTACTACAACTAATATTTTTGGTTTTTCTAAAGTTTTTCAAACACACAAGAAGAAAGCAAGAAAATAAATCTAAGCATGGATGATACAATGAAAAAGTGTGAGCCCCGACAAATAGAATGATATGTAAACATAAATGTAATGTCGGTGAGAAACACGTACTCCCCCAAGCTTAGGCTTTTGGCCTAGCTTGGTAGTCGATTCGTAGCCTGGAGGGTAGTAGTCAGCGTGGTAGCTCACGGAGGCTCTCGGTGTGGACGCCTCGGCCTGCCGTGCTGCCACCACTGCTGCTTTATGAGCTCGGGCCTCGCTCTAAAGAACAAAGTATCTTCCCTTGCTGTTATAGTCAAAAAGAGCAGGCGTAGGTGTAACATCCCAATTTTCAATTTGGAATGTTTTACAATTATTAGCTAAGCATATATGCATTTTTTTGAATTGAGTGGCATTTGGAAATTTCAGAGGCATTTGAATTTTATCTGACTTTGAATTCAACTTGGCAATTGGAATTTATTTCAAAAATCCCTGACAAATACTTGTTCAAAAGTATGAGAGGAGCTAACATGACACTCCAAAAAGTTAGAAGAAATCAATGCCAAAAGTTTTGAATTCAAATTTTAGTTTCATTGGGATTTTTCTAGAAAAATGTTTTTTATAAAGTTTTTATTTAGCCTTTGGAAAATAGTTCATCTCGTAGGATTTTTTTTTCTGTCTTAAAAAAATGTTTTCTGTTTGGGCTAAGGCCATTTGTTTTTTATGGCGCAGCTGCAGCACAGCCCAATAGTTTTTTCCCTTTCCTTCCATTTCCACTTCGGGCCAATTTCTGTCACTAAGGCCCATGTTATTTTTTTCCTTAGCCCATCTCCACGCAACCCTTCTTCCTCCTCCGTACGTGGTTCATCTAGAGCAGGAACAGAACACACATCCATGATCTCCTCCTCTTCCTCTCCTCCTCCCACTCAATTCATTCCCCGTTACGACTTGCCACCAACACGAAACTTATAGGGGAATGTCAGGAGAACTCATTGAGAGAATTAATACACAACATTGTTGCTTTAATTGGATGCACGAAGCCATGAAACATACACGCACAAAACAACCATTAATGGCCACTTTGAGCTCCCTTGATCTCCCCGTACCGGCTCCCTCGGCCACTATAAATTGACCCCGAGAAACCCCTCTCTACCCCGCACCTCCCAATCCATGAGCCCCTATCCAAAGCCCTCCAACTCCCGAGAAATTTCTCGCCGGAGCCGAGATTCCCCTTCTTCTTCTGTTGAAACTAGCGACCTCCCCAGGCAGAGCCACCCTGGTGATCCTCGAGTCCGCCCCAGCCTACTCTTCCCCATCTGCTGCTCGAGCGATGCCGGAGCCCTCTCCATCGCTGGGTCCGAGCACCACCGAGCGCCGCCGCCATCTTCTCTCCGGTGAGCCCTGTCCCTCCGATCTGCTCGGTCCTACGGGTTGCTCTCTCTCTCTCTGATATGAAAAAATGAAGGAATTCATATATTTTAATCTATAGATCGGAATTAGTTGATTCTTCTTCCTACGATTCCATAAAAATCCCCTCTATCCAGAGAATCAAACGAAAAATATTTTTGAAAATTTTAAAATTTGAATTCAAATAGATCTAAATTAAAACTTCGTTAGGCCGTAACTCGAGTTTCATAACTCCGTTTTAGGTGTTTCTTTGTGCAAATCGAAGCTTGTGACATATACTTTCTGTTAAAACCAAAACCATTTATTTTTATTGTTGTAAAATTTTTGTTCTGTACATAAACTTTATTTTGATGTTTTTGGAGTTTTCCGAAGTCTTTTATTCGTTTTCTTTTTGATTCTTTGCTTGTATGCTTATGTATGTCATTGCTTGCTTACGCTAGATCATCCGGAGTGCGAAGCTTGCTACTACGAATCTTTACAGTTCAGCGAACGTCAGCAAGGCAAGTTCACACTTTGATCATAATTTTCAATACCCAGTTTTACTATGCATTAGTTTCACCCTCGAAGATTGCATGAGTAGGATTCGGAACATGTGGTTATGCTATGTAGTTCATGTGGTAGGAACCTATGACCTTTGATCACCCCGGGAATATTCGTTATGTCATATTGCTTAGCCATGGTCGTAGACGGGGATTGGTATGTGTGATCCATGCAAGTTGCGAGAGATAATAATTTTCGGACAACATAAGGTGGCAACTTTAATACACATCTAGGTGGATTTTTTGGGGCACCTGGAGAAACCAGTGCTTGCCCAAGGGGAATCCTGGAGTACCCGTGTGATTACCCTAGGTCCGCCACCCAGGCTCAAAGGGATCATAAGATTTTTCATGCCTAGAAACTTCCGTGTGCAGCCACAAGACATTATGGGCTCTAGCATAGTCGAGTAAGTTGTGTGACCTCTTTCTGTGGTAGACTAGCTGATGTAGGGGAAAGTAGGTGTACCGGTCTACCCAGGGTTTGGAGGAAATACTTCAGAAGGACTATGTCTCGATCTTCCGATCTTGGAGGCGGTCGAGTCTTATGGGGAAAAGTGCACAAACCTCTGCAGAGTGTAAAAACTAATCATGATTAGCCGTGTCCCCAGTTATGTACAACTTGAGTATCTAGAAGTGAATTATTGGTTGATCTCATCACTATATTTAATGAAATTATTGGGTTACTAAGAACTTGGGAATTTTTAGATTGAGTTGGAGGAACCTTCTCAATAATGGCATTTTAATTTAGTAGTAAATGAAATTTTATTCCTTTGTTGTAGGGTAAAACTGGCTTTATGCAAAAATTAAACTTAGAGCCTCCACCAGCTAAATATGCATATAGAGATAGTCTTGTTCATTATTATTCTATGGTGTGAAATTGCCAGCATATTCCATGTGCTGACCTACACGGGTGCAATGTCTCATGTTGCAGAGTTTTCCGACGAGGATTAAAGGTGCGATAAGTCGTTGTTCTCCACTCAGTTTGCCGTGGAGTTGGATGGACCCATTTACCTTTGATGCTTCCACATTTATTTTTATTTAGATGGCCTTTGGCCATACTATTGTAATAAATACTCTTTTGAGGACCTCGATGTAATAAAGTGTGTGATTGAACTCTGTTATAATTCCTCGAGTACTGTGTGTGTCAGCATACCGATCCAGGGATGACACTTAAGCACAGAGACCTCGATCCTTTGGGTCGGGTCGCTACAGCAGGCAAATATGTGCCCACAACATGTGATTGGTTAAAGAACATATTATAGGTGAAGTTATCAACATTTCCCTTGAGAATCTTATGCTCTTTTAAGGTGTCAAAATCTAAATACTGCGTATGTAGGATGGGATCAAAGGGTAAAGGTGAAACACCCAGCCCTCGTGCTAAACGCGTGGCGTAAATATTGAACCAGCCACTGTTAGCGTTATGCTGAAGTCTACGTGCAACAATCGCTCCAAGGTTATAATTCCTTTCACCAGTGAGAGCGGTGTGAATGAGGCTCAAGTCTGGCGCACAAAGTATGCTACAGTCTTGTTTGCCTATTATGCATTTCCCGATAAATAAAGCAAAATACTGAATTGCGGGAAAGTGAATGCTCTTTATTCTTCTTTGTCTTACTCCCCTATTTTCACCGTAACAAAGGCTAGTCAAGAAAGACTCATACTCACCCGTTGGTGGTTCATCAAGCGAACCCCAAAAAGGAAGTTTGCAATGATAAGCAAAATTCTCTAGTGGAATAGCAAATGGATTATCATAAAGCATAAACAACACCCTAAACTCTCGTGGAAAATATTTAAATCCTTTAACAAAAGATTCAGTGAGAAGTTGGCATTGTTCACACTTATCTGAAAGGTAGGAACCGAGGCCGGCATTGTGAACATATTGCTCAAATTCCTCCTTAATGCCCACTCGCATCATATACTCATCGCAAGGCCATAAGAATGTTTTGGTAGTGGCACTTCATGTGGAACTTTCACTTGGTTCAACATAAGAACGGCGGGCGAAACTGTCACTCGAAGATGCCCCCGAGGATCTTCTCCTTGAAGAACTCCTTCCAAACAAGTTCATAATGTCCGCGTACAATTTTTCTTATGAAAAAAATCTGAATTTTTAGTTCACAAAATTTTCTCAACAAAACTTCAGAAAATTGACAGCAACTAGGGATACATAGAAGCCATAACAAGCATTCAAACTACTTAGGACACTAAGAATTCAACATGCAAGCGCATCTATAACAGCACCAAGAGTAGCGAAATATTCAAAGTATAAACCACTAAAACAAAAACTAATTGGACAAATGGTGGATTCACATACCAAGCAACAATGCCTCGAAATAGTTTCGGAAATGGAGCTTCGAGCAAAGAGATTGAAATATGCGGGTTTGAGCTCAAGAACACGGGAGAGATGGCAATGGAGATTTCTCTCTCGAGGTAAGTGATGATTTAGGCTAAAGGGATAAGTGAGAGGGCCCACGTGGGGACCACAACCCACCAGGGCGCACGTGGGGGTCCTGGAGCGCCCAGGTGGGTTGTGCCCACCTGGTGCACCCCCCTCTGGTATTATTAAAATTCTTAAATATTCACAAAAAAATCGTATAAAATTTTCAGGGCATTTTGAGAACTTTTATTTTTGGGTCATTTTTTATTGCACGGGAAATTGAGGAAACATACTAAACATGGCATTTTATTTTATTTAACTAGTAAAAACAGAAAATAAAAAGTAGGGACAGAAAGTAGTGCTTACTAAATTCATCAACTTCATACTGCTCAAAAATGATTCATTAATAAGGTTGATCAGGTCTTATTAACAACCACTTTCGATTAGCATGAAACTGAAGAACTTTCGTAAATTACTAAATTACCTCAATGGGGATATGGATGTCCCCAACAATAAGCATTTCATATTTATTTTTGACAGTAGGTAGAGGTATTTGAAAACTTCCAATAGTGATTGTCGGAGATTTTTCAATCACATTAATACCATTCACTTGGAATTGTTTCTTCAGAAAGTTCACCGTATGCTCATTACCATTGATATGAAAAGAGACCTTGCTTTTATTACAATCAATAACAGCCCCTGCAGTATTCAAGAAGGGTCTACCCAGGATAATCGACATGTTGTCGTCCTCGGGCATCTCAAGTATAAAAAAGTCAGTTAAAATATTAACGTTAGCAACAACAATGGGCACATCCTCACAGATACCGATAGGTATGGCAGTTGACTTGTCAGCCATTTGCAGAGATATTTCAGTAGGTGTGAGTTTATTCAAGTCAAGTCTTTTATATAAGAGAAAGGCATAACACTAACACCAGCTCCTAAATCACACAAAACAGTTTTCACATAATTCCTTTTTATGGAGCAAGGTATAGTTGGTATTCCCGGACCTCCAAGTTTTTTAGGTACTCCATCTTTGAAAGTACAATTAGCAATTATAGTGGAGATTTCAGCATCTGATATTTTTCTCTTATTTGTGATGATGTCTTTCATATACTTTGCACAAAGAGGCATTTTCAAGATATTAGTCAAGCAAGTACGTAAAAAGACTGGCCTCAGCATTTCAACAAAGCATTCAAATTCTTCATCATCTTTCTTTTTAGTTGACTTGGGTGGAAAAGGCATAGGTTTTTCAACCCACGGTTCTCTTTCTTTGCCGTGTTTTCTATCAACAAAGTCTCGTTCATCATATCTTTTATTTCTAGGTTGTGAGTTATGAAGATCAACAGGTGGTTCTATCTCAACATCATTATCTGGTTCTTTTCCATTGTTTGGTTGAGCCTCATCATGAACCTCATCATTATCTTTCCCATTATCACCAAGTGAGTGTTAATTACCAGATTGAGTTTCAGCATCATAGATAGAAGTTTCATTATCATTACCAGGAGGTTTTTCTATTTCAGGTTCACTAGAAGTGTGCAAATTCCTATCATTTTTATTTTTATTTTTCTTTCTAGAAGGACTAGGTGTGCTACTGTTATTTCTTTGTGAATCCTGTTCAATTCTTTTTGGGTGTCCCTCAGGATAAAGTGGTTCCCGAGTCATTTTACCTCCTCTAGTTGCAACTCTAACAGCAAAGTCATGCATATTATGATTCATTCATCAAGCAATTCCCTTTGAGATTTAGTAACTTGTTATAATTGAGTTTGAACCATAGAAGCAAGTTTTCCAACACCTCTAATATCATTGGAATTATAAATAGCAAGTTAATCAAGCGAGCAATCATATCAGAATTATATTTCAATTGTTTCATTACATTTGCATTGAAGTGATCTTGTTTTCTAATATAGTTTTCAAACTCATAAATGCATTGGCTAGAATGCGTATTGTGAGGATTATCATTATCATTGAACTTCATAACAGAATTTACCCCTACCACCTCAGGAAGTGGTGCTGCATTAAGCCCATGTATTTCTTCAATAGGAGGTAAAATTTTAACATCCTCAGCTTTAATACCTTTTTCCTTCATAGATCCTCTTGCATATCTTCAGGACTGAGATATAATATACCCATCTTTTTCGGAGTGGATTTAGCCGGTGGTTCAGGAAGAGTCCAATCATCATAATTTTTCAATATGTTATTCAATAATTCTTCAGCTTGAGCAATAGTTCGTTCCCTGAAAACACAACCAGCACAACTGTCTAGGAAGTCCCTAGAAGTATCACTTAGTCCATTATAGAAGATATCAAGTATTTCATTTTTCTTAAGAGGATGATCACGCAAAGCATTAAGTAACTGGCAAAGCCTCCCCCAAGCTTGTGGGAGACTGTCTTCTTTAGTTTGCACAAAGTTAAATATTTCCTGCAAGGCAGCCTGTTTCTTATGAGCAGGAAAATATTTTCCAGAGAAGTAGTAAATCATATCCTGGGGACTATGCACACAACCAGGAGAAAGAGTATTGTACCAAGCTTTAGCATCACCCTTTAATGAGAAAGGAAATAATTTGAGAATAAAGTAATAGCGAGTTTTCTCGTCATGAGTAAAAAGGGTGGCTATGTCATTCAACATAGTAAGATGTGCCACAACAGTTTCAGTTTCATAACCATGGAAAGGATCAGATTCAACCAAGGTAATCAATTCTGGGTCAACGGAGAATTCAAAATCCTTATCATCAATAAAGATAGGTGAAGTAGCAAACTTAGGATCACATTTCATTCTAGCATTCAGAGATTTTTCTTTATACTTGTGTAGTAATTTCTCTAGATCATTTCTATCATTACAAGCAAGAATATCTCTAGTTGTTTCTTCACTCATAACATAACCTTCCGGTACCTTAGGAAATTCATATCTAGGAAGGCTGGTTCTAGCATGCGTTTTAGGAGTTTCAGTTTCAAGCTCATCATTAGATTCAACAACATCATGTTACTCTAGCAATTTGTTCATCAACAAATTCACCAAGTGGCACATCATCATTATCAAGCAAGGTACTAGCATCATCATAAGCATCATTCCTAGTAGAAGTAGCATCATCAATTACAGAATTGATAGCATGCGGTGGTGTTGCAAGTTTACTCATAACAGAAGGTGAATCTAAAGCAGAACTGGATGGCAGTTCCTTACCTCCCCTTGTCTTTGAGGGAAATATCTTAGTCTTTGGATCCTTTAGATTCTTCATAGCGATAATATGTTAATAATCCCACGTGACTCAACAAATATAGCTATGCTTCCGGTAACAGCGCCAGAAAAAGGTCTTGATAACCCACAAGTATAGGGGATCACAAGAATTTTTGAGGGTAGAGTATTCAACCCAAATTTATAGATTCGACACAAGGGGAGACAAAGAATATTTGAAGGTATTAGCAGCTGAGTCGTCAATTCAACCACACCTGGATATTAATTATCTGCAGTAAGTGATCAGTAGCAAAGTAGTGACAGCAACAACGGGAACAATAACAGTGATAGCAGTTATTTTTTAGCAGGTGTAACAGTAGCAACAGTAGTAGTGACTTAGCAAGATTAATATAGGAAAAATTTGTTGGCATTGGATCGGTGACTTGTTGGATGATATTCATCATGTGACAGTTATAACCTAGGGCGATACGACACTAGCTCCAGTTCGTCAATATAATGTAGGCATGTATTCTCTAAATAGTCATGCGTGCTTTATTAAAAGAACTTGCATGACATCTTTTATCCTACCCTCACGTGGCAGCGGGGTCCATATTGGAAACTAAGGGATATTAAGGCCTCCTTTTAATAGAGAACTGGAACAAAGCATTAACGCATAGTGAATACATGAACTCCTCAAACTACGGTCATCATCGAGAGTGGGCCTGGTTGTTATCACTCCGGGGTTTTCGCATCATAACCGTAGTAGGTGACTATAACTTGCAAGATCGGATCTAAAACATGGATATAATGATGAATTCATAAATGGTTCAGATCTGAGTTCATGGCACCCGGGCCCAAAGTGACAAGCATTAAGCATGGCAAAGTCATAGCAACATCAATCTAAGAACATAGTGGATACTAGGGATCAAGCCCTAACAAAACTAACTCGATTACATAATGAATCTCATCCAACTCTTCACTGACCAGCGAGCCTACGAAGAAATTACTCACTCCCGGTGGGGAGCATCATGGAATTGGCGATGGAGAAGGGTTGGTGATGACGAAGAACGAAGATCCCCCTCTCCGGAGCCCCAAACGGACTCCAGATATGGCATCCTGAGGAAGAACATGAGGTGACGGCGGCTCTGTCTCATAGATCACAATAATTCTTTCTCCCTCATTTTTCCTCTGAAAATAGGAATTTATACGATTAGGGTTGGCTTCTACGGGGCCACCAGGTGGGTACAACACACCTGGGCGCGCCGGGAGAGTGTGGCGCGCCTTGGTGTGTTGTGCCCACCCAGGGGCCCCTCTCTGGTGGGTCTTGGCTCCAGTAATTCTCTTTTATTCCATAAAAATTCATCGCAAAGTTTTATTTTATTCCGAGAACTTTTATTTCTGCACAAAAACAACACCATGGTAGTTCTGCTGAAAATAGCGTCAGTTCGGGGTTAGTTTCATTCAAATCACGCAAATTAGAGTCCAAAACAAGAGGAAAAGCGTGAGAAAAAGTAGATATGTCGGAGACGTATCACTTGTCAAGTTGACTTTGCAGCACATCCAACTTGGATTCCTTAACGGAGTCGGTACCTTCGTGCATATCAATCAAAGTATCCCAAATTTCCTTTGCATTCTCAAGACGGCTGATTTTGTTGAATTCTTCGGGACACAATCCATTTAAGAGGATATTGCAAGCTTGAGCATTGTATTGCAACATCTTCAATTCTTCAGCGGTAGCTTCATGATTCGGTTCCTTCCATCGAAGAGTTCACCTTGCAAACCAATACACACAATATCCCAAACGGCGGGGTTATGTCCATGAATATGCATTTTCTTCTTATGCTTCCAACTAGCAAAATTAGTACCATCAAAGTAAGGACCTCTACGGTGGTAACTTCCCTCGCTAGACACCATACTCTCCTAGGTTGTGAAACCAAGGATATGATCACCAAAGCTATGGGAATCAAGGCAAATGGAGACCAAAGCTCTGATATCACTTGTTGGATGGAAAGTATGTCTAGAGGGGGGGGGGGTGATTAGACTACTTGACCAAATAAAAACTTAGCCTTCTCCCATTTTAAGTTTTGGCAGATTTTAACAACTTTGCACAACTCAAGCAATCTTCCTACACATGCAACTCTAGAGTTGTGGCAGCGGAAAGTAAAGCATTGCATATGAAGGTAAAGGGAGGGGGTTGGAGAGTGTAAACGCAATTGGAGACATATATGTTTTTGGCGCGCTTCCGATAGGTGGTGCTATCGTTCATCCACGTTGATGGAGACTTCAACCCGCGAAGGGTAACGGCTGCGCGAGTCCACGAAGGGCTCCACCCACGAAGGGTCCACGAAGAAGCAACCTTGTCTATCCCACCATGGCCGTCGCCCGTGAAGGACTTGCCTCACTAGGGTAGATCTTCAAGAAGTAGGCGATCTCCTTGCCCTTACAAACTCCTTGGTTCAACTCCACAATCTTGTCGGAGGTTCCCAAGTGACACCTAACCAATCTACGAGACACCACTCTCCTAAAGGTAATAAATGGTGTGTTGATGATGAATTGCTTGCTCTTGTCCTTTAATTGATAGTCTCCCCAACACTCAACTTTCTCTCACAGATTTGGATATATGGTGGAAAGGATATTTGAGTGGAAAGCAACTTGGGGAAGGCTAGAGATCAAGGTTCTTGTGGTTGGATTGGAATATCTTGGTCTCAACACATGAGCATGTGGTTCTCTCTCAAAAAATGATTAGTGGAAGTGTTGGCACGTTCTGATGGTCTCTCACTGATGGAGAGGGGGTGGAGGGGTATATATAGCCTCCAATCTAGCCGTTACACACATTTGACCCAACTCGGTCAGACCGAATAAACAAACTCGGTTAGACCGAAGTAGTTCAAAATGTGAACGTTAGACATTTCGGTCGGACCGACAGTATCAACTCAGTGTGATCGATCCATTAGGGTTAGGGAAAAACCTCAACTAGGTTTAACTGATTACACAAACTTGGTGAGATCGCTATTGGTAATAGGCTAACAGAGTGTTGGCCAGGCAAACTCGATGGGACCGATTCGCTCATCTTGGTGAGACCGAAATGTTACGAAGAGGAAACAGAGAGTTTGCAATGACAACTCGGTGGGACCGATTCGCTCATCTCGGTTAGACCGATACGTTATGAAGAGGAAACAGAGAGTTTGCAATCCCATCTCGGTGAGACCAAGATCCCTATTGGTGAGACCAAACTGACTAGGTTTTGTGGCAGTGGCTATGTCAAGTGAACTCGATGGCGCCGGATAGATCAAATCCGTGGGGCCGAGTTTGACTTTTAGGTTAGGGACATATGTGGAAACGAGAAAGTGCTTGAGGGATGCGGAGCATATCACTAAGCACTTTGATCAAGTAACCCATTAAGCAACACCTCATTCCTTTTTAATAGTATTGGCTTTTCCTATGGACTCAATGTGATATTGGATCACTAAAATGAAAATGTAGAGTCTTGAGCTTTTGCTAATCTTTGTCCTTATCATTTTGAGGGGTCCACATTTCTAGACCATGCCATGCCAACCATTGAACTTCCTGAAATATTTATCTTGATAGGATATTAGTTCAATGAGATATATGTTGTTATAAATTACCAAAACCACCCGGGTATTAGTTGCACTTTCAATGCCGCGGCGGCATTGCTCTTCGTGCTTGAGGGAAAACAAGACTTCCCAGTCCGACGCGTAGGCAGGAAGTCGGTGGTGCTCCGGTATCAGGAGATCCCAGCGCCTTCGTACCTCAACGGCGTGAGCCAGCTGCAACCGCGGGACCACCGACACGGGGATCCGCTGCGGATCTGATACTAGTCGTGCGGTAGGGTGACATATGTGTACGAGAACGGCTGCCGGTACTGCCAGTGCCACCGAGCCTGGTGCACCGGTACGTGCAGCCTTTGCCTCACGGGGCGCGCAGGCACCATCGGCACTGACGGCGGAGGAGGCGTACAAGATGACCTAGAGTCTGGGGTGAGCTTCCCCTTGCTCTTCCCGCTGCCGCTGAAGAAACCCATGGAGCTCGGGTTTGCTTATAGTTGGCGTGTTGGGCTAGTGTTTTTGTCTGCTTCGACCCAAATGGACATACACACATGAAATGGTTCTGCCGGTTGGAGTTGTTCTGAGTTTTTCCTCCAGGTCATAACCTAGAAGGTATAACACCATTATAGGAATTTAGCGGTGGTGGTGTGCCTGCTGTTTGATCAATCCAATGCCCGTGAAGTGAAGACGAAGCAAGGCGACAACAGATAGTCGTCCGGCGGGGTTCACTACAAAAAAATCACTTCCGTGATAATACATGTTTGTCATAGTAGGTCACGTTTTCTGTCATGGATGTATATCCATGACGATCTAATGACAGAATCAAGATAGTCATACCTGTGCTGTCATAGAAGTGTTCCATGAAAATACCAAAATTATCATGACGGAAGTGTTCATTTCCATGATGATAAATGATGCGTCATGGAAGTGCTTTCGTAAGGGTAACCGACATGTGGCATCCACCATAACGGGTTGCTGTTAAGCTAATGGGTTCGGTTTTGGATCCGATAACCCGCTAACAGCGAGGAACAATGGGAATTTTCCAAGTGGAAAATTCTCATTGGCCGAAGGAACCACGTGTCAGCTCCATGTGCGGACAGATGTCAACCAACCAATGGACAGGAGGCGCCAATGATACGTCGACACGTAGCATGGCGCAATAGGGGTCCATTCAGGTCAAAAGGCTGGCCGTTTGACTTAGTCAAAGGATAATGGGCCGGCCCATCAAAAGCCTGCTAACTATCTGCTCGCATATAGCCCATTCAGGCCTGATAACTCACAGCCCAACATGGCCTTTCCTAATTCGGCCCACTAGCTTCATCTAGGCCGTCCAATATGATTGAAGCCCGTTGTAACTTCTGGCCCTTGTACGACCCTTGACGTCTTTCGGCCCATATGAAGCCCTTTGTAACTCTCGGTCCATTAACGGCCCGTAGTGAAACTGGCCCATAATGAACAGTATGTTGCTTCATACCCATTAAGGGCCCATTACTCCATTGGGCCGTTCCCAGCCTGTATTATCTTTCGGCCTTTTAAGGGCCCATTTATTCTTGGGCTGATTTGCAACATTCGGTAGCTTACGACCCGTTACAGGCCTTTTCCACTTTTGTGCCAAATTAAGCACGTGGTTAAAGTCGGTACATTTGTGGCCCGTTCATCCGTTGGGCCGTTTTCATAGCATCATCAAATACGGCCCATTAACGACCCATTATGCATGTCGATAGAATTAAGCCCATTATACTCATCGGCCTCTTAAAGGCTCCTCATGCTTAGCCCATGAATGGACGACTGCCACTCTAGCCCGTATACGTCCCATAATGCGGTCCGTTATTGGCCAATGTTTGGCCAATCGGTCATACGAACCGTAGAAGGCCCATTGATTCTCCGGCCCGTAGAAGGCTCGTAGTTGGTCCATGGTCACTACAGCAGATAGCAGGACCATGGTGACAACTGTCTGTATGTTGCCCACAGATATTGTGGCCTAGTTTTAAATAATAGGTTATGGCGGCCACTAGCACACCGCGGAAAAATAACTGCACTGACTACAAGCAAACAAATAAACAAGACCATAAGGAAATGAATAAGCAAGCAACATACGCTAGGCTATTACGGCTATTACACATATTAGAACCACTAGGCATGAAAGTTCGCCACTAGTGCAAATATGGGGAACCAAGCAACATATTACATACAATGGTTGTAAAAGTTGGCGACCAGTGCAAATAAACACCGCAGCAAAACAAGTCCAGAATTAAAACCACTTCACAAGAGCTCAAGAAACAATATCCTCGGTATCCACCATGCTAGCTAGACACTTAGCAAGCTTATTAGCTTTCTCTTGTTTGGCGCTTAAATTCTCCAGCGCTTGCTGTTGCACCAGAAAGTATGCATCTGAATTCTCCAGGGACTACTGCAGTCCTTCAGCTTCTTGTCGCAGCACAACTGCTCAATGTCTTTCAGCTTGTAGTTGAGACTCAAGAAACTGAACTGATTCAGACAGTGAGTTTGAGGAGCTTGTGCCAGCGGTAGTGGCCAGTAACTCAAACACTACACCAAGACAGAACTTTGGGGTTGTCTCACTATCTTCAAGATATTTTTCCTTTGTTGTTTTATTAGCTTTCTTGGAGACTAACAAGGATGTTTCCCTATCTTGAACTTTATCTGCATTACTTCCTTTACCATTGCATAACAGGGTACTCTTCTCCAATATTTTGTCCGCATTCTAAAAGAGAAACAATCAGACACATCACATGTTTAGCATGTATATGAAACTCATTTTTCTAAACCAGTTCAGTAGTAAGGTGGACAAGATAACATCATGAAACAAACATATATCCATGTACTATAATCACTGTATGGTCTATATTATTCTAGTTTATGTTGCCAAATCAAGATAGAGACATTTCAAATCATATCTGTTTAAGACAAATCAGCATAGAAAGAATATACGCGTGGAAAACTACACAACACTGTTAATGTGCATGGCATGAGAACATAACTGTTTATTCAATTGAAACTAAAACCAACAAAGAGCGAGTTACAAACAGCAAACTAGTTAAAGAAATAGGTTTAAAACATACTTGTCGTGCCATTGGAGTTTTAATTGCATCCTTCAAATTTGAAATTAGTTGGTATGAGAAAATACAGTGATGCAAGAGCAAAGGAGTATGAACCATAGCTATGGAACCTGACCTGAGAACAATTCTTCTTCTTCTTTAAGCGTTGACTTGGGGTTCGGAGTGGTGGTCCTTGTGCTTTGGACACAGCACTTGCCTTACTAACTGCTCATGTTTGGGTGCTCTGTGGTGGAGATGGTGTTGTGTCAACTGGATCTGGGTTACTATCTTCTATGGTTGGGGTTAGAAGGGGTGTAGCTAGTTCTCTGTCCAACTGGGTATGGGTAAAATCTATGTGAGTCTGGGTTATGTGTGGTGAGGCTGGTTCTTGAGCAAGTACAACCATGGTTCTATCTGCATGAACGGGTAGCGCTATCTTTTCTGAAGACCGTGTTTTTACTCCCATAGATACTACCATCACCCCTCCAATTCAAATGGCTGATAAACAAGAAAAGTAATTGAATGTACAGACATTGTATGATAGATAGGTGCAATGGATAGTAGGAAAGAAAACAGGCCACAAAATAATTCACATTTATGTTGTCTAACCAAACAAGATAGCATGACACAATTTCACATATATGATGGCTAACTAAGCAGGATAACATGACACAATTTCACATATTTGATGGCTAACTAAACATGACAGAATGACATACTTCAAAATATGATGACTATGTAAACATGATGACATGATATAACTATACCAAGTGTCTACTAAAGTGGTTGGCATGCCGTAATTCACATACATGCCGTCGATGGAAGCATGATGGCATGATATAATTCACATATAGAATGAAATAATTCAAAATATGATGACTATGTAAACAGGATGAGATGGTATAACTATATTATGTCTTTAGAAAATGCGTTGGCAAGGAATTATCCAGATACATGTTGTCTATGTAAACATCATGACATGATATAATTCAAATATATGATTTATATACTAAGCAAGTGAGCAGAGGGCAATCGCATATATGATGTGTAAACTAAGCATACGACACTCAATATTGTGTATATGATGTAAAAACTAGGCATTGCAAGACAACATATGCATGATATGAGTAATATCAACCTACCAAGTTTGAGCATACACCTCAGGGAGGAAATAGGACTGGTCATCTGTCTCTGAATCCTTCTCTGAGGAGCTATCTATAACCAGCAAGATATCTGCTTCAGCGGGTAGCATTTTCTGCCCTGAAAACTTGTTTTCACTCCAGATTTTTCTATAACCAATTCAAATGGCTGATGCACAGGAATTTTAGTTGAACATACAATCATTGTCGACAAATAGAATACTTAATACAAAAAAGGATGGCATGATATAATTAAGATATATGATGCCTGGGTAAACAACATGGCATTGCATAATTCACATATATAAGGCCTTGTAATAAGATAGCATTGCATAATTCACATATTTAATGTCCTACAACAAGAGGGCATTGCATAATTCACATATATGGTAATTACACACAAAACAGGTGGCATTCACACAAAGCATGTATAAACAAAGGAAATGACATAGCAATGCAAGACACCATATGCACAATATGAGCAATATAACCTTGGGGGAGAAATAGGACTGGGCATGTGTCTCTGAAATCTCCTCTGAGGAGCTGTCCGTAACCAGCAAGACATGCACTTCATTAGATAGCATTGTGTGCTCTGAAGACCTTGTTTTCTGTGATAGCCTAGCATATTAGAGATGATAGACTACTCATATCAATAAGGAATTCCTTCTTTTCCGGAAGACCATTCGGACAGAACTCCAAAGTTAAGCATGCTCAGCTTGGAGTAGTTTTAGGATGGGTGACCGACCGGGAAGTTGCTCCCGGGTGCACACGAGTGAGGACAAAGTGCGCAGAAAAGACTAGTATTGATATGTGGGGCCAGTCTAGATCCCGCCAGGAGTAACGACCACCGGCGGGTGTGTCCGGGGCATTAAAAGTTGGTATCAGAGCCGACCCTCGCGGTTACACGGATGTTTGCGGACAGTTTGCAGTCATGTTGTGCATGACGTTTGTGACCCATCGTGGCACACGGCATGGCACATGTGCTGTCCTGGAAGGACAGACGGTTGTGCCAAGAGGGAACGTTCCTGTGGCCCGACGAGGACGTCGGTTCCTCTGAGTGGGGGTGTATGTGATAGTCTGGCATATTAGGGATGATAGACTACTGATATCAATAAGGAATTCCTTCTTTTCTGGAAGCCCATTCGGACAGAACTCCAAAGTTAAGCGTGCTCAGCTTGGAGTAGTTTCGGGATGGGTGACCGACCGAGAAGTTGCTCCCGGGTGCGCACGAGTGAGGACAAAGTGCGCAGAAAAGACTAGTATTGATATGTGGGGCCAGTCTAGATCCCGCCAGGAGTAACGACCACCGGCGGGTGTGTCCGGGGCGTTACATTTTCACTCTAGATTTTTCCCTTACCGTGTGTAATGGCTGATGCAGAAGATGAGTAATTCATTGTAGTAACATTGTTGACAAATTTAATATGTAATAAAAAAGGATGGTATGATATAATTCACATATCAGATAACTAGCTAACCCGGATGGCATTGCAAAATTCACATATATGATCCATGGCTAAACAAGATGGCATTGCATGATTCACATATATGATATAGAAACTAAACAGATGGCATTCACACAAAACATGTCTAAACTAAGCAGATGACATATTTGATGTCTAAAGTAAGCAATGCAAGGCGCTATATGCATGATATGACCAACATCAGCAGGCCAAGTTAGAGAAAGACCTCAGGGGGTAAACAGGAGTGGTCTGCTCCCTCTGAACCCCCCTCTGAACGGTTAGCTTCCTCTTGATTACAATATGGAACGGTGGGACGGGGGCTGTCTTTGCGCCCACCATTGAGCGACGTTTGCTTGACAATTTATTTCCACACAAGCCTCGTCTCTTTTGGTCTACATGTTCAGTACCATTGTGTACAATAACGGACATGCATAGGAATAAAACATAGTGAGATTATGTAAGGAGAGCATGCAGAAATCCAGAGTGATGGTAGCTACTTATGGGTAGACCCAAAACCAATGATAGGAGACAGATAATAGTTTCAGTTAAAAAATACAGATAATGACTCATTTAATGTTTGTTTCCACCCAACATGAAATTCACAGTAGACACCTCAGATTATTCAGATAGTAGACAGATAATATTGATTGCTGCCCCAATATGTACCCCACAACCATTTAAAAACTCAAGTTTGAGCATTAGTTTGGACCTGACTCGGTGTCTAATCGGTGAACATGATGATAAATTAGCATGTCACCATGTTAAGCGATGCATAACATAAGTAGACACGAAAGAGCGCGACCTCGCTTGCTGGCCCGTGTAGTCCTCAAGGTCCTCTGCTTAGTTGATGATGCTAATGCGGTTGTCGTGGCTGCCGACGGCGGGGAAGAAGATCTGAGGCGGCGAAAGACAGTCTGGAGGGCGGATCCCTGTTGTGGTGACCCCTTTCGTTGTTGGAGCAGTTGAGCTGGGGTGGACCACAACACAACAGGAGCGGGATGAACCACACAAGGTTTTATTTGACACATATTTGTAACAGAAGTAATTCTGTAAGGGCTTGTTTGAATTGGAGGATTCTAACAATGCAGGGATAGGAAATACACAGGGATAGGGTAGGAATGCACGTGCAAAACAGAGAATTTAAAAACACAAGGTTCTTTGGTTTGTATTCACATGCCATGATATGCTTTGAGATGAGTTGCACAAGCTTGCAAACATGCCTACTTGTCGTTGGTGCTGCCATGTTCACTTTATTTCACTAATTCTGTGAAACTGTTATTATTTGCAATCTTGCCATGATGTTTTGAGCATGTTCTAGTGGTGTTTGGTAGTAGCTCAGTGATCATGTTTGTAGTGCTTGACATGTACATGCTTTCCATGCCCCTTGATGCCATCAAATGTTCCTGTAGCATGTTGTTTTGATGATTGCAAAGTGCCTAGTTCCTGTTTTGACACAGCTTGTTGTTATATCTTGTTTCGTGTGTATGTGTTGATCCGTTTTGAGCGTGCTCTATATGAAACTTGTGTTTTTTTTCATGTAGATGCATAATATCATATTGTATACATGTTTGGAGTGTGTTTGCTTATTGTTTGAATGCATCTTGCATCTTTGCCATGCTTGACTTGTTTTGCTCATATCTTCTAGGCCGTAGCTCCGAATTAAATGAACTTTATATGTAACTTGACTAGAATTTCGAGTAGATCATCATGTTGCATATAAACTTGCTGTTTAAAAACTTGAACTTAAGGTTTGTTCAAATTTGGACCAATTTCGAAATTTGAATATGATGACTTACCGGAATTGTTATATGTTGTTTCCGGCCTCATTTAAACTTGCTTTGTGTGATGTTCTTGCATGCTTCACCCGTTGTCATGTTAACCGACATTTAAAATTGTTGTGTACATAAACGGGATTGAAATTAAATACTTCAATGTGCTGTTTCGTCAATATGCAACTCGTTGCATATTGAGCTCCACTTAATTTGTAGAGTTATTTGTGCTCTTTGCCATGCCATGCATATTTAAATCGGACATGCATCATACTTTTTTGTGCATCATGCCATGTTTATGATATGTATGTTTACCGTGTTGCTTGATTCTTCTCGTTAGTGATTGTTTCATTGCGATCGTGAGGATTCGTTCGACTACGCTTGGTTCGTCTTCATGGCTTCTTCTTCGTCTTCTTCGTGGACTGGATCTTCTTCCTTGCGGGATCTCAAGCAAGATGTCCGTCATTGGATCTCATTACTATCATTGCCATGCTAGTTGTCTCGATGCTATCGCTATATGTCGCGCTACCTATCTATTTGTTGTCAGCCTCTCATTGTTGCCATGAAACACCCTCTAACCTTTGACACCATCCTAGCAAACCGTTGTTTGGCTATGTTACCGCTTGCTCAGCCCTTCTTATAGCGTTGCTAGTTGCAGGCGAAGATGAAGATTGCTCCATGTTGGATCTTGGTTGTTGGAATATCACAATATTTATTACTATAATTAATGCACCTATATAATTGGCAATGGGAGGAAGGCTTGGCCTTTTGCTTGATGTTTTGTTCAAGTCATGCCGCCTTAAGAACCGATAAACCAGGGTTATGTTCCTTTATTTTGTGTTCCTAACGCGGTTGGGTATATGGGGACCCCTTGATAGTTCGTTTTGAATAAAACTCCTCCAGCAACACCCAACATTGGATTTAATTTGCAACATAATAAAAACTTAATTAATTAATTAAATTGCATAGGGGGTCGCGTCCCCGGGGATTCTTTTCTACATACAGGGGGGCAGTGCCGATGGTGTTGGTCCCAAACTAGAGCCACTTGCGGTGCCACCCAGTTACCGGGGCTTCCGGTTGTTGTACGTAGTGCTCATGCGGACGTGGCCAGAGACGAGATACACGCGGCTACTATCAGGGTGTCGGCACGCCGGGAGGTCTTGCTGGACTTGTTTTACCATTGTCAAAATGTCTTGTGCACCGGGATTCTGAGTCTGAATGGGTTGTCCCTATGATAAGGTTTTTTTTACCTCTGCTGATCATGAGAGCTTGTGATGGGATAAGTTGGGACACCCCTGCAGGGTTATGATCTTTCAAAAGCCATGCCCGCGGTTATGTGGCAGATGGGAATTTGTTAATGTCTGGTTGTAGAAAACTTGACAAAGGATCCTAAGTAAAATACATCAACCGCGTGAGTAACCGTGACCGTCTCTTTTTATTTTGAGAAGAGAACACAGTGGGGTTATGTTGACTCGTAGGTAGTTCAGGATCTCTTAGCGATCATTACTAGTTTGCGACCATTTGCGTAGATGCTCATCTTATTCTTGTACTCGTAAATTAGCCTCCATACAATGCTTAACCGCCGCTGCAACCTCACCACTATCCCTTCCTTACCCATTAAGCTTTGCTAGTCTTGATACCCATGGTTATGGGATTGTTGAGTCCTCGTGGCTCACAGATACTACAACAAGAGTTGCAGGTGCAGGTTTCCGATGACTTGACGTGAGAGCGATATTTACTTGTGTGGAGTTCTTTCTTCTTCTTCTTCGTCAGTCTTGGGATAGGTTCCTGGTGGGCAGCCTGGGATAGCAGGATGTATGTCGTTGTGTTTTTCTTGTTTTCATCCATAGTCAGATGTCTTGTGTATTATGTTGTTGTATTCATGCGGAATTGTATGACTTGTATGTATCCCCATCTATTGATGTAATGGTACGATGTAATGAAATCCATCTTGCTAAGCGCCCGAAATCACTACAAAAAAAAGACACATCCTTGACATTTTGGGCCGAACGAATTTTTTTCCTGTCATACTTATGACACTTCTATGACGATAATTGTGACAAAACCCGGTATCATCATAGATGTGGTGGGGTCCTACTTCTATGACAAAAAATCATGACATAAAATGGGCTTTTCATCCTAGGCGGGCCGGAGACGCAGCTGCATGACATTCTTTGGGCCGTCCATGACGGAAAAAACCATGGTAGAAGCGAGGGCAAGGAAAATATCGGGGTGTTCCCGGTTACGGTGGGTGGTCGGGGCCGAGCGATGTGTGTTTCTCTCGTACACGCACGCGCGTGGGTGCGAGGCGTTGGGCTCTAACTGAACCCGAGCAAGGCGTTGGGCTCTAACTGAACCTGAGTGATTGCACTGTAGGCCACGCGTTACTGAACCCGAGCGATCGATCGATGGCTGTTAACTGAACCCGATCGAGCGATTCCTTCGCAACTGCTGCTAACTAAAGCCGATCGATGCTGCCTTTGGATGAACAGTGAGTGTTGCTGGGGGGGTTTGGATGAATAGTTCTTGGTGGGGGTGGCTGAACAGGACCCCGTGGTGTTGCCTCTGGATGAACAGGGCCCCGATCGATCGAGCCGGTTGGGGCTGGATGAACTGGACCCGGTGGAGGGCTGGATGAACAGGACCACCCCATGGAGGGCTGGATGAACAGTAGACGATGGAGGGCTGGATGAACAGTAGCCCGTGGAGGGGTTGTTGAACAGGATCCCGTGGAGAGGGTTGGTTGAACAGTAGCCGGTGGAGTAGCGCGCGGTGGAGGCTGAACAGTCGCAGGTGGAGGCAGGAGGAGGTCGACAATGGATGAACAGTAGCCCGTGGAGGCTGGAGGGGGTCGACGGTGGAGATGAACTGTATCCCGTGGAGTCCCGTTTTGCGGTACGCCACACCCCTCCCAATGAACAGGACCCCCGTTTCGACCGTAGCGCTCCAACACAAGTCCGTTTCCTCCGTTTTGTGGTACGCCACACCCCTCCCGACCAACAGGACCCCCCGTTTCGACCGTAGGAGGTCCGTTTCCTCCATTTTGTGGTACGGGAGACCGCTCCCGATGAACAGGATCCCGTTTCGACCGTGGCCGGACGAAAACAAGGCCGTTTCCTCCGTTCTGCGGTACGTCAGGCCTCGTTTTCATCGGTTGTTCCGTCCAAGCCGGTTGGCTCCCACGCGTTCTGTTGCCTCCTGATGAACACGACGTATTCCGTTGCCTCCCCATGAACACGACGACGATGTAGTTTCTCCGTTCCGACCCAGATATGTACACGATCCCTGGCCGTACGTATGCGCGAGTAGGCGTTCGAGACCCTGCCCATATGTACGTACGTGGCCGTATTTTGTTTCTTGCACACTGGCCGCTGTACGTACGTGTACATGCTACGTGCGTGCCTCTACTACAACACGTGCGCGCCTCTACATCGACCAGTATGTAGGTACACATTCGCGACCAGAATGACAATGCTACGTACGCTTCGACCAGGTGGGTCCCGACTATCAGGCACTTCCTTGCCTGTGAAGATGTAGCTGGTCGGTCCCAGCAGTCAGGGGGTGAATCGTTTTTCTTGCCCGAACGCACTTCCTTGCGTGCGAAGATGTAGCAGGTGGGTCCCAGCAGTCAGGGGGATTTTTTTTCGCAAAATACGCTGGCCCGTCCGGTGTGTCCCCGCTGTCAGGTGGACAAATAATTATTTTGTGCGTAATAAGGAGGCACTTCCTTGCTCCGGCCGTGGACCCAGCCGTCAGCCTCTCCACGTACAGTCCACATCCGATGCAAGTCGTTCCTTGACCACGTTGACCACGCCGTGCCGAGAGCACCAGGGCGATGGACGACGGCGAGGCCTAGGAAGGGGACGACGCGGAGCTGGGGAAGACGCGGCAGTCGAAGCCCGTGCGGAGAGGAGTATGAGGGTTCACTGGTTCAGCTGCGGTGTGAGGCTGCCGTCGCCGCAGAATAACAGGGGGTGTGGGTGAGTGGAGGGATGGCCTGGCCAGCGGTGGGAGTAGTAGGGGGCGGTGAGGCCTCTGCGGCAGCACAGCGGGCCACAGGAGGCAGGAGCACGAGGCATGACCGGCGCTGGTTTGCTAGCTGGTTTGGGCGGCCGGAGCAAGAAGACCAGAGGTTGAAGAAGCACTACGGCCGTTGGATGGACATCGTACGGTCACTGGAGCTAGAATCGTGCATATTGACTAAGTTGACAAAGCCCTCCATCCCCATCAACTTAGTAGGCCCACAAGTCAGCCTGCCACTATACTGTGTCCCAGCTAACATGGGGAATATTCATTTTTTTGTGCGTAATAAGGAGGCACTTCCTTGCGTGCAAAGATATAGCTGGTGGGTCCGAGCTGTCAGCAGCGGTAACATTTTTTTTTGCAAAATACAGAGGCCCTTTTGGTGGGTCCCAGATGTCACGTGGAGGAATCATTATTTTGCGCGTAATAAGGAGGCATTTCCTTGCGTGCGGCCGTGGACCCAGCTGTCAGCCTCTCCACGTACAGTCCACTTCAGATGCATGTTGGTTGTTGACCACGTTGACCAGGCCACGCCGAGAGCACCAGGGCAGTGGACGACGGCGAGTCCTAGGAAGGGAACTACACGGAGGCAGAGAAGACTCGACAGTTGTTTCCCACGCGGAGGGGAGTATGACTGTACGAGGGTTTACTGGTTCATCTGCCATCGCCGGAGAATAACAATAGGTGTGGGTGAGTACATGGATGGCTAGGGCAGCGATGGAAGTACGGTGGGGCGGTGAGGCCTGTGCGGCAGCACAGCCGGCCGCGGGGAGGAGAGAGCAGGCAGTGCCGCCGATGCTTGTTTGAGCGGCTGGAGCAGGAAGAGCAGAGATTGAAGAAGCACGACGGCCGTTGGATGGACATCCAACAGTCACTGCTTGTGCCTCAACCTTTTTTTAGGAAAGCCTCAAATCCGTGGAAAACATCATACAGCCCATCTGCCATTATTTCTAATAATTTACAAGCCATTTGCTAATTCTTAAGGTTTTTTTGGAGCCCATATTCTTTTTGTTAGCATTACAGCCCATATTGTGGCCACGGTTAAAAAATTATACGAAATTTTGCATATTTCAGTGAGGTCCGGACTTTTTGTAATCCCGAAATTTTGAGTCACATTCAAACTGATTTAAAAAATAAATGTATATCAATATAAAATCCAACAGATTGTCCACGCATAAAAATCAATGCAATTTAAAATCTCGAAATGAAAAAAAGAAATTTGAAACTAGTTACCGGTTTGATGTGTTTTAAAAATGTACAACCCATTTCTCATTACTGATAGGCCATTTTCTCGACTAGCCGAATGAAGCTCTCCTCGTCTTGAAAGATTTGCAGCCCAACAGGCCTACCAAAGTGACTTATTTGGCAAATCACAAAAAAACTGGGTTGTGGCCGTGGACCTAGCTGCGGCCGTGGACCCAACTGTCAGCCTCTCCATGTACAGTACTCTTCCGATGGAAGTGAGTCGTTGACCACATTGACCACGCCGCGCCGAGAGCACCAAGGCGATGGACGACGGTGAGGCTTAGGAAGGGGACGACGCGGAGCCAGGGAAGACGCGGTAGTGGATGCCCACGCGGAGAGGAGTACGAGGGTTCACTGGTTCGGCTGCGGTGTGAGGCTACCGTTGCCGTAGAATAACATGGGGTGTGGGTGAGCGGAGGGATGGCCTAGCCAGCGGTGGGAGTAGTATAGGGCGGTGAGGCCTCTACGGCAGCACAGCCGGCCACGAGAGGCAGGAGCAGGCGGCACGACCGGCGCTGCTTTGGTCGGCTGGAACAAGAAGACCAGAGGTTGAAGAAGCACTATGGCCGTTGGATGGACATCGTACGGTCACTGGAGCTAGAATCGTTCATATTGACTAACTTGACAAAGCCCTCTGTCCCCGTCAACTTAGTAGGCCCACAAATCAGCCACCCACTATGGTGGGTCCCAGCTAGCAGGGGGTATTCATTTTTTGTGCGTCATAAGGAGGCACTTCCTTGCGTGCGAAGATATAGCTGGTGGGTCC